>CM053274.1:10318050-11005218 GCA_028583415.1 Protea cynaroides
CTAAGAATTTAAAAAAAAAGAAATATTGATCTGGCCTATTTTGGCACTCACTGCTTCAACCTAGACGTTTGATTCCAACCAAGAGTTTAATCTAGGCAACCTTAACTAAAACCTGTATAAGGAAACAGAGATAAACAAAACTAAGAGCCAAAAAAAAAAAACCAAACAAACTCATAGGAACCATAACTACTATAACTAAAAAGAAATAATGAACAAAAGGACTCCACCATACCTAAAACCTAACCGAGTATGCCCAAGTTAAAGTCGACATTTCTTATGTCTGCTTGATCAAACTAAAATTGGCATTACAACATACAAAAAATAATAGACATCAAATAGAGAAATACCCTAGAATTAATCGGATACTACTTATCTAGATAAAAACAAAATGGATAACAAGCAACCATAAAAAGGGAGATAGAACTGTGGAGAAATAGCTTTGAAGAACACAGTAAGAGGAACAACATTAGACAAAATACCAGATAGGAAAAAACCACAGCGCTAAAAATGGGAATCGGGAAAGAGAAAGAAAGGTGTGAAGGAAAAGAAAAAAATGAATGGGTTTACCTCGTGTCATCTTTTCCTTCCTCTTGATTCAGTCATCACCGATATTCTGTAAGCCCCATGCCCAAACTCTGTTACGGTTTGACCATTTTGGGCTCGTAACAGGTCTTACCACTGCTATCATAATGGGCTAAAATGACCGAAGATGATGACATACCCAGGAGGTGACACAAAACTATCACCTTGAACCTCCTAAGTCATTGGAAAACAAGACATTGCATTACGTGAGGCCTTGGACCCAACTTATGCGACAACCTGCCACCCGACACTTACGCACCTAAGCTGACTGACCAAAAATGGAGGTCCGACTGGGAAAGATGGTGTGGTTGCACACTTGCCAGACGCAGTCACAGCCACACCCTTGCACACAAACTGGTTAGTGACCAATGGCCACAAGACTCACTGATTCGAATTCAAACCTTCTCTAAGCATGGAAAGGTTATCACAAAGGGCTTATCTAAGGAAGGGATGGAGAGAGATATTCCCTCACTTCCATTTTGGTTTCATTGAGATCCCATAATCAAATTACCTTCCATAGGGATCAACACTGCTCTCCTAGTCTAACCAAATCAGACCAAGAGTCATGGAGAGGGAAGTTAACCTAGATTTCAAGGTTTGTAACCGACCTCCATTAATAGAGACCATTAACGGTGAAACCTTGTCATGTGGTCTAGCATTCATCCTCCAAAAGAAAGAGAGAGGGACATATGAAACTTACCTCTAGTGGTGGAAAGCTAGGGTTTGCATACCAAGCATGAGCTCCAAGCTTCCACTCTCATTCTCATATTCACTAATAAACCAATAAGAGGGAAATAAGTAGTGTAAGCTCCTTATTTATAAATTCTCAAGGAGAGAGAGTGTGATACTTGAACCCAAACAGATGCTAACAACCAGGTAACACATCATCTAGTAGAGCATCTGGTTGAGCTTAAAAATAGCCCTAGTCTTGGCTTGATGGGCTTATGCTAGTGGTGACACTCCTAAGCTCATTTGACTGTACTCTCCACCATCACTAGGTGATCCCAATGTTTGACCCAATATTACATTGAGGGTCAAGATGTCAGGGTGCCATGTATTGGCATAGTAAGACCTGCCACAGTGGGATACAAATTGGTGTGGATTCTAGGATTAGGTCTTACAATACCCCCAATTCATAAGAATTTCATCCCCAAAATTAAAGGCATGCTTACTAGTTTCATCATATACCTATGGGTTCTCATAATATTTCAGTGTATATTAAGCAAAGTATTCATCAACCAAGGAAGTTTGGTGCTTACCTATTTTCAAAAACTTCCCCAAATCAACACGAGGCCCGCACTCAAGTTGGGGCATAAGATTTCCAAATTTTCTGGTAGTCTTGAGCCTTATGCCCCACCACTCCATAGGAGAGACATGTAATGTGTCCTCTAGAGTTAGGAGACAGCCCTCCTGAAGTACGTATCGTATAATCCCTCATTAGGTGCTTCTGATTACCCCACTGATAACTCTTTTAAATTCCTTACTGGGTGGTACTAGGATTTCAGTCAAGGTGGGTGGCAGTCCTACTGAAAGATTTTCATTCCCAGACAGTGGCACCGTTGGCAGTTCTCGAGGTGTTTCTTTGTTCAGGAACTTCTTAGGTTGTTTTCCCATCCTCTGGTTTGCTGATACCTCACCTTATGGTTATTGATTGGTTTCTTGGTTGAGACACTCGACTACCAATTGTACAACCATGCTCCTATGCTGCTCATGAAGACTATGGGTAAGGCATCCCAATAAATCTAATACCTTACCAAAGACCGATATAGGGGCAGTACCACTGCACATGGCCCTCCCACTAATGCCTCTATCATCCTTGCTGGAACTTAGAATGTCAGTTGTAGGTCATCTTAGTGACCTCATCTATTACGGTTGCAATATCCCGAGTGTCCTACCGCGAGTGTGACGAAGTCTCACTTTGGTCAATTTTGTTGCCAGAAATTCCCATTCTATGAGTTCTGGTCCTCGAGTGGGCGGGGATAGGGAGGAGAGGGTGATCCATTCCCTAATAACCATCCTTATTCATTAGTAGGATCTCATCACCACAAATCTCTGAGGTGAGCAACTAAACAATCATTCATGCAGGTTAGCAAACCTCAACAACAATATGCAAATTCAACCTTCATAGTTTGGCACAAATTTCATCATATTTGGTAATCACATGTTTTCTCTTCATTACGCTTACTCAAGTAGATGTGCCTACCGGCATCAAGTCCTAACTCGTGGGATTTCATACTACTTTATATTCCCATCGCCCTCTAATCCGTGCCTTGTTTTAAGACTTCCAACATTAGACATGAGTACTGATATGGATATTCTAACTGTATGACCTGTGCTCAAACCCGTTATGATATGACCATTTTGGGCATGTGTTTGGTCTTCCCACGTGCAAACATATCGAAACAACATGATCAAAGACTAGAACATAATCATGAGGTGACCCAGAACCACTATCTAGAACCTTACACTACAATAAAGAACACAAAAGTACATTTAGAGAAGTCTAGGAACCAGCTCATGCGATCGCCGAGTGCTAGGCATGCTTGCTCCTCAATGGGCCAACCGAAAAGAAGGTTCGGCTGGAGACATGGTCGATGCGGCAGCACACCAGCCAAAAGATGTCCAGTCGTAAATTGCGTGAGAACAGAGTTGGTAAACAATTGAATGAGGGACCCAGTTATTCAAATTCAAATTCTTCTTTGCATGAAAGGTCTATCTGCAATGGCCTATTCATAGTAGACTGACCATGGTTGAGCCAAGAAAGGAAAGTGAGGGAGGAAGATCATCTCTTTTCCGTCCGAGTGATTAGTCTTAACAATTTTGGGTAGGAAGAGTTCCTTACTCTCTCTATCCTCCCACTTGGTAAACCAAACCCATAGAGAAATCTTTGACACATGAACCAGGAGAAAAAGGAAGAGGAGAGGAGGAAGAAGAAAAGAGAAGGAAGAAGGAAGGATCCTTCCTCTCAATACCTCCCAGCAGAGAAAGGAAAACGCAGAGAGAAAAAAAGAGGAAAGAAAGAAGTAGAAAGATCGTTCCTCTCAATACCTCCCAGCAGAGAAAGGAAGATGCAGAGAGAAAAAAAGAGGAAAGAAAGATGTAGAAAGAAAGGAGTATTCCCTCTGGAGCAGAAGTGCTTGCTAAAGAACCCAAAGGAGAGTTTGTTCTTATTGTAAGTACCCTTTCACCTTAAGAATTGAGTCGGTTAATGAACATACAAGTAATGGTGGATTAATGACTGAAGGTGATGACGTCTCTCATATTATAGATAGTGCTGTCGTAATGGAATTTATGGCTATATCAAAATTAAAGAAGAAGAATTTGATGGTCCATTACTTTTGGTAGAGCCATGACAATGTAGACCATCGTTCATAAATCTGAGTAGTGGATGGTAGTGTACTTGGCATAACTATAAGGTGAGATCAAATCATTGAAAATATAAATAAACTACCATGGACTATCAGAGACTGTAAGGTGACAATTAGAAACCATTGTTTGACCTTAAGAGTTTCGGATCATAGACCAATAATGAGATCCAAAGGTTTGGAATTCGGATCTGGGATCCAAAAACCAGATCTGTCATTTTAGTTATTTGACAAATTGAAACAGTATCCAAACCAAGGAGTAGACCTGGATCCAGGAGCTCAAACTCTTTATTCAAGATGAGAAAAATATGAGGAACTCATGGGAGAAAGTTGGTGACCCTCGAACTACGTTTAGAAGTGCGATCAATGGGACATGCCACACGATAGATGTTACAGCTCATTCTGGAGAAATTAGGCGTGATATCCGGGTCAACCCTTGTGGCACCCGAATACATCCAAGATTGCTACCACAATGATTATAAAATAAATCATACAGTCGACACATGCAATGACCACCCTAATCAATAAGCAATAATAATATAAACAAAAACATTTAATATATTGACAGATGCAACTAATGATAACATATCCCATACTATGTATCAAATTATCCATTTATAGACCATGTGTATCTTCTCTAAATACTTCAATATTCATATATAAAATACCTAAATAAAAAAAGAATAAATCTGTTACATTGTTTTTTATAGATATCTTCATCTACTAAGAAAAATAAACACAGTATCCAGAGTATATCAGGGAAGGGAGAAAGTAAGGGGTGGGATAAGTCATGCATAGACGCAGTCGCTACAGGTGTGCAGCCCTCACAGTGCTCTCCACCAATATCCTTGGTACCAGTAACCACACTAGCTAAAGGGGACTCCATATACTCAACAATAGAGAAATCACATACAAGAGAATCTGAAAATAAGTGTCGACACAAGGGTGTGATGTCACACCCTAATTTCGGACCAACCAAAATGGTGTGATAAACCGTCAATAAACCAATGGTTCAACCAGGATCTCGTATAGGCTATGCCAACCATGTTAAACCAAAAAACATTCCACATTAATCAGAGATAATAATGTAAATAGCAGAAGTCTTATTAATAAAGATCTGAGATCTAATTATGATAAATAATTAATATTCCAGTTATCTTCAAGTAACCAAAACATAACTTAATACATATTACAAATATCCAAAGATGAAAGTTAAACAATAAGCATATCATTAGTTGAAACATTCGCTGGATGAGGCATATTCGTCCTTCACAACTTGTACATCCATATCCACCACCTGTTCATATATTGGCGTGTCGACATAGTCTTCAACCGTAATACCTGCAACATCAGAAACTAAAAAGAATTGCACGCGCGAGGATTAGCTCTCCAACTTGATCTCAGTGAGAAATCAAAACGATGCAACAAACATATGCATGCAATCAATTCATATCATTGGTCTTGTTCATAAGTTTGCAATGTGCAATAGAAAGGAATAGTGGCCACCACACCTCTATATACGAGTGTGTGAAGTTTCTCAATGGATCAGACACAATTGCCGTCCCACATGCACCCATCATGGAATAGAGATAAAGCTAAAGTGTCCGGATTAAACACTGCATGACACTTCCCCTGATGCCCTACCCATACCAACACGTAAGCCCCTATTGGCGAGGGCTTGCAAACTAGGCTCGTAACTAACCAATCCTAATGTCAAACAGTGTATCCAGGGCCTCACCCCAGCATCCCTCAATACATCCATAGAGATAGAGCTAAGGCCCCCCGACAGAGTCAGAGACTACACAGCCCGAGACCACCTCCCCTGATGCCCTACGATGTAAAGTTTGGCTAAGGTAATGGCGATACGACGATATGAGTGGACAAGACTTGAGTAGAGATAGAGATAGAGTTTGGTGACCAGGATGAACCACAATGTCACATACTCCCCCGGATGCTCTATTAGCATCAAGAACACTAACCACACACATACATTCACACGCCAATTCCTAGCATCATCATCATCATCATCATGTTATAAATCGACAGAATTAAATATGCATGAGCATTAATAACTGGAATATTAGATGACATGTGAAATGCACATTGCAAGCATACAAAAATAAAATCATTCATGGCATTGGACTCAATAAATAAAAACATTTTATTATTAGCCAGTTAATTTTGGTCTTGTTCCCTCACCTTTGATCGATGTTTATTCCTCTCCCAAACTTTGGAAGTCACTTTGAATCTATTAGGAACCTAAACATTTAATGTATTAAAATTAGGGTTCATGTTTACCAAGTTACAGTAGTCGAAAACCTTGTTTGGTTACAAAATATGCTTGCCGTTAACGTGTGGTCGGATGTCTGGTCGGACCTATGGTCGCAATATATGTGACCAAACCATGCGACCACATGATGTTTTGTCACTTTTTCATCCTCAATCCGAATTCTTCCTAAGTCGATTCCTCGGCTCATTACTTGGGCTCATCCTATGTTTATTCTAGGGCCATTATTTATAGTTTCTCATTAACCATTATCCCTAATCTCTTTTCTCATGGTTTTTCGTAGAAATTCCATATCCGAAATCATTGCATTAGATTCAACACAACAAGTTGATAAAAGGAATCTATCCTATCTGATCTAGCCTACCGAGTCAAGTGCATACCTTAAGCTTGTTGTGTGGAGATTGAACTTTTTTCTTCAAAACCTTCTTCTCCAAGCTTCTTCTCCAAATCTCCTTCTTCCCTTTTTCTTCCTTTCTCTTCCTCTCTTAGGTTTAGGGTTTCAATTTGAGTTCTAAAAGAGTGAGAGAGGCTAAGAAACGTCCCTTATATAGAGGGAAAAACTCCATATAAAGTCCCACATAGATTAGGAAAGAACCCCCCCTCAAATTAGGAAAGTTTCCTAAACACAGAGTCAATTCAGCATTGTGTGGTCACACGTGTGGTCGCAGAATCCGTCGACCACACGTTGTGTGGTCTCATGTGTGGTCTCATGGTGATGTGTGATCTCATGTATCGACCACATGTTTCGACCACACGTACGACCACACCTGCTACCACACAACCAAAATTTTTTGGTTTTTAGTTTTGGATTGGTTGCTTCCACATGATCTTAAACGGTTAACCACACCAACTAAATTTGACTCGTTGCTTACCTTTTCTTGTGGTTTCTTCATAAAATTGGTTCACTTGAGCCGATTATGATGGAAAGACCGATCATAACACAAGAATGTAAGGTTAGACCGGGTTCGTGGCGTGTAGGTCTTGCAAACTCCACCACCCTTAAAAAAATTTCGTCATCGAAATTTGAATGTACGGATCTTACAACTCCTCCATCCTTAAGATAAATTTTATCCTTAAAATTTGATTTTACTTCGGAGTCAATAGGTGGAAACACTGTTTCCGCATTGCATCTTCTTCTCCTCATGCAATCCTCTTCCCATCTTGGCTTCGCCAAGTTACCTTCATATAATAATTATCCCAGTTGTAGAGATGTTGTACCTTTCAACTAGTAAACTAGGCTGGTACCACTTTAATAGTTGAATCTTCTATCTAATACAATGGATCAATGATCAATACCATTGATTTGGATCTCCATCCTACTTCTCAAATAAAGACACGTAAAATTCATCATGCGCAGTAGACAGGGATAGCGGTAAATTGATATGTAACTTTTTTACATCTCTCCAAAATTTATATGGTCCAACACATATATGGGACCCCACTTTCCCTTCTTGCTGAACTGCTTTAAACTACACATAAGTGATATCATCAAGAACACTTTTCACTTATGACGAACTTAGATCTTGGCATCTCTTCTAACAATCCTAAGCTGTTTTGGTCTTTTTCTTTGAACTTATCTGCCACTCGACAGGTTTCTTCAATAGACTCAGGTCTTAAATTTCTTCACTCACCAACTTTATTCCAAAATAGAGGAGTTTGACATTTCTACCGTCCCATGCTTTATAGGTGACATTTACATGATAGCTTGGTAGCAACATCAATTCATGGTAACTTCTCAACTCAAGCTCCTTGAAATCAATTTCACAAGCTCGGGGCATATCTCTTAGGATCTGTATAGTCTGTTCCGACTGTCTGACGGTTTAAGGTAAAATGCGATAATAAACTTCAAATTTGTCCCCATTATTTTTTGTAGTTTTTCCCAAAACTTCGAAGATAAAGCATGATTCTCTGACCGACACTATGCTCTCAGGCATACCATTTAATTTGGAAATATTATCCACATATAACTTAGTTAGCCGTTCCAAAGCATACCAAGGTCGTATAGCAATAGAATGAGCTATCTTCATAAGGCGATCAACAATCATCCAAACTGTGTCAACCGATCTAGGAGTCAATGGCAAATCGGTGACATGCTTCAATGTAATGCAGTTTCACGTCTATACTGGCTTTGATAGCGGTTATAGTAAGCCATGTTGGTCTTTGTCGTTCAGCCTTTACTTGCTAATAATTCAGTCACTGAAACATGCATCTAACCACAACTACCACCATTTCCTTCTACCAAAATAACCTCTTCATGTTTTGGTATATTTTGTACTTCTAGGATGTACCTAATACGTAATAGAATGGGCTTTTAGCATTATCTTGTATCTTATGATCAGCGTTTTTTACTTCAAGTAAGCATAATCATCCTCTGTATCTCAGGACCTTTTTCGCATCCTAAGTAAGTCAGGGTTAGGTCTTTCTTTCTCAAAATCTCCTTGCACCATTCTTATATATAGATCTAACAAAATTGCTACTTTTACTTCATCCATCAATTCAGAGATGATCTTTAATGCCACAAGCACAGCCAAGGATATATTGATCCATAAGTTCATCCATAAGTTCTCACTCAATTAGATCATCACGAGTTTCTATTATATGTTACTCTTCTTCCAAATCTGAATTTGTTGCTATGAAACATAAGGCAGCAATTATATTGGGCCCTTCCTCAGACTTCACAATTCCCTTTTTGATTATGGCCTTAGCTATCATATTAGTCTTGCTCGAGTGACATTGAATATCGTAGTCTTAATCCTTCAAGAGTTCCAACTATCTTCTCTGTCTCATGTTCAATTCTTTCTGGTGAAGAGATAAGTAAAACTTTTATGTTCCCATTTATTCTAAAATTATTCTCCGTATAGATAATGTCTCCAAGTCTTGATTGCATAATTCATCACCGATAATTCCAAGTCATGAGTAGGGTAACTCTTCTCATGCTCCTCTAGTTTTCTTGAAACATACGCAATCCCTTGTTTACCTTACATCAACCCGCATCCTAAACCGAATCCGAAAGTATGTAGGGTAAAAGGTTCCCTTGGTAACAGAACGATCAAGATGCGAGCCAATATCAGCCTTACTTTAGAATCTGGAAATATTCCTCACACTTGTCAGTCCAATTAAACTCCTTTCCCTTCCTGGTTAGCTTGGTAAGAGGTTTTGCGATTTTAGAGTGCTACTCCATAAATGGTCTATAATAACCAGCTAAACCCAAGAAACTTTTGATCTTCGCAATATTCTTTAGGAACTTTTCACCTTACGATTTCTTCTATCTTATTGGGGTCCACTTTAATCCCTTTTTATGATGCTATGTGATCGAAGAAAATCACTTTGTTTATTCAAGTCTCATATTTCTTGGACTTAGCATAAAGCTTCTCCCTTTTTAACTGTCGTGAAGCTATTCTAAAATTCGTTGTATGAATTGATTCATTCTTGGAATAAACCAAAATATCATCTATGAAAATTATGACCAACGTATCCAAGATGTCATGAATCACCCAGTTCATCATCTCCATAAAAGATGTAACGGCATTGGTTAATCCAAACTTCATAACCAGGAACTTATAATGCCCAATCCCGGTTCAAAAAGCTGTCGTCGAGATATCGCTGTCCAAATTCTTCATTTGATGATACTTCATCCAAGGTCAATCTTAGCAAATATCTTTGCTCCTTGTAACTGTTTAAACAAGTCAACGATCTGAGGTAGTAGATATCGATTCTTGATCGTGAGCTTGTTTAGTTTTTGATAATCTATCCATAATCTGACATTACCATCCTTTTTCTTTAGGGGCCACACTAGTGCTTCCCAGGTGGTATACTGGACTAGATTAAATCTTAGTCTAATAACTCCTGTAGTTGACTCTTCCGTTCCTTCAGTTCTAGAAGAGTTATTCTATAGGTTGCCTTTGAAACATATGCAGTCCTTGGTAACAAGTCGATAGCAAACTCAGTTGCACAATCAGGTGACAACCCAGGTAAGTCTCCTGGAAACCCATCAGGAACTTTACCCATCACATCAATATCTTCCATCTCTAGTGCTTCATTGGTAGCGTATACCACAGATACCATATATCCAACTCCTTTCCCTTCAAAGCATCTCCTCGCCTTTAGCATAGAAAGGATAAGTTTTCACTTCTTAGGCAACATGTTTCCAACAAAACTAAGTTATATGCTGTCTTTATTCTTTAATGATAACCTCTTCTATGCACATAACAACTTTGTAGAGTGTTGAGACAACTAGTCTATTCCCAAGATGACGTCAAAGTCTACCATCTCAAGTCGATTTAGGTTGCATCCAAATTTTGTCCATCCATATGATTCGAACATTGTTCGTAACACTCATCCAATACAACATCTGGTCCAAAAGGGCTTGAACTAGAAAAATCTGGTATAATGGTCTTAAGAGCACATCTAGCTCCTTAATCTGTTATGGTTTTTCAAATACTAATGCCAATAATCTCATATCCCAAAAAGCTCATTAGCTTACACCTTCTTTATCATTGTTGTTCTACTCTGATCTCTCTTTCATATACCTCGAAAAATATCTTGTGATTGTTACTTACTTTCTTGCTCATGCACTCTTTTATAGACATGACTCATATCCATTTATCTAGTAATCTTGAAATAGATTCTCGACTACTTTGTCTGAGGTTTCTTAGCTATAAAGATTTATCTGAATCCAATCATCTTCCTTCCAATAATTTCTTATTAACTAAACATCTTATCAATGAATGTCAAGGAATATAAGAATCATAATGTTTATCAAATGTAATTCATTTCCTTCTTTCGAATTCAGTATGATGAAGAACACTTGTTTTATCTTGTGAACCTAGATTCAAAGGATCAGGAGTAAATCTATGGTAATCCAACCGTCATCCAAAGGTCGTTAAGTTACACGATGGTATGAATACATGGAAATAGATGTTCTACAGCTCTTAACCTCATGGTTATAGGTTCTATCAAGTATATAATGCCATTGGTCGAGGCACTACAAGACTAAATCTAGAGAAAGTTTTGGTACATCAATAAATTAGGTATAAATTGAAAAGATGTACGCTCAACATGATTAAAAATTTAACTGTTCATTCAGTTCAATTCTCTATTCATGTTGTCGATCATGAGAGTGGCTCAAATTGGTATAATAAGGACTAATAGTAATATCTATAACTCCAATTGACAGGTTAAATCAGGAAGGTATTCTGTCAAGGTACGAGAAGTCAATAATGCACCGCATCCTATATAAACTTGTCTAGTTATATGACCACAATAGATTTGATCCCTTGTTGAAAATGTTTGAAGCTTCATCTTCAGAAAATATTCCTCAACCCTTGTCGGATCATTCTGCCATGATGCAGCTATCCCGTACATCGGTGGCTAATAAGGATAATCACCTTGATACACTGCTTGTTGTGCACCAAGCTTCTACAGTAGGGTGTGCATTACTGGGACCTACTGTATGGTAGGCACTGTGTTACGGTTAACATGTGCTGGGGGTACAGTGTTTCTACCAATTGGTACTATACATGGTCTGACCCGGAGGTATTGATGTAGCATTGGAAACTTGGATAGTGATTTCCATGGCAACTTGCGTAGTTGGTCATCTATTGTTGCTTTTGCATTTTGTCAGGCCAAGTTTATTACAATCCTAGCCAATGCACTTGGTAGTCCAGGTAGATTGGCTGGAGTGGCCTGATTGTTCACTCCTTCGATATGCTCCACTCTGATAATCATCATTTAACATATGCTCAGATGGGTTCTCATTACCCATTCTCGACCATGATAGTGGTGGGGTCAAGTTGCAACATCTTCTTAATGCCTAGTGGGCAATGGATCAACATGTGATGGATCTCACACAGAGTCTCCACGTCACACAAGAATATAGCTTTATCTTCTTTTACAGTTACTCTTATTTTTGGTGTATGGCCAATGTTCTCATATCTCAATTGGATTTAATCCGAGATCTTTCCCTTTACCTCTATAGGGATTTAGGCGTTACTAGCCATTTTTCTTCTTCCTCTGTCATACATCGAGTTTCACATCTTACGTGTAACTCGGTAATCTAATTTTCTGCTTTATAGATGCTCCCTTCTTGCTATTGTACTATATCCTTTGCATACTTAGACAACTGCACGAATTATATATCATACCCTATATTATTTATTTATCAGGATACATTTAGATTTTCTTTTTCTGTCTGTGTATACATATGGTTCCACTTTTTATATGTACATTATTGTCTTGTTTATGTTCCTTCTCAACCAACACAGGTGCTTATGGTGTGTTTGTATTAAAGCTTTTAATTTATCCTTACTCAGTTCATGAACTTTAGTGGAAGTATTCAAGTTTGATGGGCAAGGCCTGAGAGCTCTGATACCAAGTTGTCACACCCTAATTCTGGACCAACCGGAATGGTGTGATGATCCATCAATAAACCAACGGTTCAAATAGGATTTTGTATAGGCTATGCCAACCATGTTAAACCAAAACACATTCCACATTAATCAGAGATAATAAAGTAAATAGCAGATGTCTTATTAATAATGAAGTGAAATCTAATCATGATAAATAATTAATATTCCAGTTATCTCCAAGTAACCAAAACATAATTTAATACAAATTATAAATATCAAAATAAAAAAGTTAAACACTAAGTGTATCCATAGTTAAGACACTAGCCGAATGAGCCACATTCGTCCTCCACAGCTTGCACATCCATATCCACCACCTGTTCATATGTTGGCATGTCGACATAATCTTCAACCGTAATACCAACAACATTAGAAACTAAAAAGAATTATGTGCGCGAGGGTCGCTCTCCAACTTGAGCTCAGTGAGAAAACAAAACAATGCAACAAACATATGCTTGCATTCAATTCATATCTTTGGTCTGGTTCATAAGTTTACAATGTGCAATAGAAAGGATTGGTGGCCACCACACCTCTATACACGAGTGTGTGAAGCCGCCCAATGGATCAAACACCATTGTCGTCCCACATGCACCCATCATTGAATAGAGAGAGAGCTAAAGTGCCCAGATTAAACACCGCATGACACTTCCCGTGATGCCCTATCTATACCAATACGTAAGCCCCTATTGGCGAGGGCTTACAAACTGGGCTCGCAACTACCAATCCTAATGTGAAACAGTGCATCCAAGGTCTCACCCCAGCATCCCTCAATACGTCCATAGAGATAGAGCAAAGGCCCCCCAACAGAGTAAGAGACTACACGGTCCGAGACCACCTCTCCTGATGCCCTACGACGTAATAGTTCTGCTAAGGTAAGGGCAATACGACGATGTCAGTGGACAAGACTTGAGTAGAGATAGAGCTAGAGTCTGGTGACCAGGATGAACCACAATGTCACGTCCTCCCCCTGATGCTCAATTCTTATCAAGTACATTTACCGCACACATACATTCACATGCCTATTCCTAGCATCATCATCATCATCATGTTATAAATATACAGAATTAAATATGCATGATCATTAATAACAGGAATATTGGATGACATGTAAAATGCACATGACAAGCGTACAAGTAGAGTCATTCATGGCATTGGATATAATAAGTAAAAATATTTTATTATTAGCCAATTAATTTAAGTCTTGCTCCCTCACCTTTGATCGATGTTTGTTCCTCTCCCAAGCTTTGGAAGTCAATTTGAATCTAATAGGAACATAAACAATTAATGTATTTAAATTAGGGTTCATGTTTACTAAGTTACAGTAGTTAAAAACCATGTTTGGTTACAAAATATGCTTGTTGTTAATGTGTGCTCGAATGTGTGGACGGATCTGTGGTCGCAATATATGCGACCACACCACGTGACCACATGATGTTTGGTCACTTTCTCATCTTCAATCCGAATTCTTCTGGAGTCGATTCCTCGGCTCATCACTTAAATTCATCCTATGATTATTCTGGGGCCATTATTTACAGTTTCTCATTAACCATTATCCCTAATCTCATTTCTCATGGTTTTTCATAGATATTCCATAACCGAAATCGTTGCAATTGATTCAACACAACAACTTGATAAAAATAACCTATCCTATCTGATCTGGCCTACAGAGTCAAGTCCATACCTTAAGCTTGCTGTAGGGAGATTGAACTATTTTCTTCAAAACCTTATTCTCCAAGCTTCTTATCCAAATCTCCTTTTTCCCTTTCTCTTCCTTTCTCTTTCTCTCTTAGGTTTAGGATTTAAATTTGAGTTCTAAAAGAGTGAGAGAGGCAACGAAATGTCCTTTATATCAAGGGAAAAACTCCATATAATGTCCCACATAGATTAGGAAGGAACCCCCCCTCAAATTAGGAAAGAACCCCCCTAAACACGGAGTCAGTTCAGCATCGTGTGGTCGCAGAATCCGTCGACCACACGTCCCAAAACTTTCAAGCACACGTTGTGTGGTGTCATGTGTGGTCTCATGGTGTGGTCTAATGTATCGACAACACGTTCTGACCACACGTTTGACAACACCTGCTACCACACGACCAAAATTTTATGATTTTTAGTTTTGGACTGCTTGCTTCCATACGATCTTAAACGGTCAACCACAACAACTAAATTTGACTCATTGCTTACCTTATCTTATGGTTTCATCATACAATTGGTTCACTTGAGCAGATTATGATGGAAAGATCAGTCGCGACACATGAATGTAAGGTTTGACCGGGTTCATGGCGTGCGGGTCTTACCTGAGCTCACATCCCAACTCAGTGAGAAATCTAGTATCATGTGTGTGCAATATTCAACATCAAATGATATGAAATGAATTAATTTTATATTAGGTGTCACGTTTGTGTTTCTATATGTTAGGCAAAGATAGAAGCTAAATAAATGACCCCAGGCCGCTAAATGACTTCTCAAGGTAAACTCCCCCCTTGGGGACATCCATCCTTACAGGGTTTGTCACCTCCCACCATAGACCCCACATACGCCAACTACCATAGACCCATACCTCACTGACTCCCCCTAGGGTCGCCCAACCTTGGATAGTGTAAAGTTGTGTTAGTGTCTTTACCCTTACTAGAGGGGTGTAGGAAACAGGGAATGGTATTACCTATGTCTATTTTGTTTATTCAATTCATTTTGGCTGCCCACTAGTAGAAGCCCCTGAATCACCACTCGCATGGATTACCATACCCCCATTAGAGTCTCAATATAACCGTCATGCTATCCGCTAGTAGAGAACCTTGGCTCTACTCCCATGGATCAATGTGTCTACCACTAGTGTGTTTATATTTCGACATGATCCATGGGCCCACACTCCCATGCACCACACGAACCACCATATATGGTTGCAATCCAACATGACCTATGCACCCGTACTCCTACGCGTCACACAAGCATCATACATGGTTGCATATACTTACAAAATAAAGGATATGCCCTAACGGTAAACCCCGACTCCACTCCCATGGATCACCGTGCTCCCGCTAGAGCCTAGCATTAACCCGGTGGCCCGTGTATTATGCTCGCACACACTACACGTTCACCATACCTTACCAATCATACAAACATTCATAGTTATTATAATGCAAATGCATGCTTATACATAGTGTTAGGGGGGAAAAATATCACCTAATGGAAATCTTACATGTGTCAAGCTTCACCATTGGAGCCGACCGCTCGGAGTATCTTGCGCTCGGCTTATGAGGCATTCGATATCTTACGCCCGCCCTCTCATGCTCCCGGCATGTCGCACTCGTCCTATGCCGCCTAGTTATCATCATCTATGGTAGCGATCGGAGTCATAGTCCTACCCGGCTACATTTCCCAGTCGGTAGTCAGAGTCCTAATGTAATTGTGCTACGTCCGAGGAGTCCTTCTCCCAGTCTGATAACACATCGGCTATCGCGGTCCGTGATTACTCACACGTTGACATGTGTCAGTCTCAGAGCTGACCGACCTAGCTTCCGTGGCTAAGGTCTCCTACTCCTACTCGGTGTCTACCACACGGGTGTCCCTCAGAGCCACACGTGGCATTCCTATTGGTAGTCTACTCCCCTGAGTCCTGGTACCTCCATGATTCTTCCCAATCTATAAGTAGAGGACAATCCTTCAAGGTAATCTGAGTTACTAATTCACAGTCTCTCTCTCATTCATCATTCTCACACGCTCAACTCTCTCACCGTCCCACACTCTTTAAACTGGAGATAGCTTTTTGCTATCTCTTGATTGTTTACATTGGGAATCTGACTTAGGCATCGGAGTGTACCCGGGGCTTAGGCGCCCAACTCCCTTGTCTCATCTTTGTGATTGTAGGTTACTCGGATCGCAGACAGACGGGCGATTTCCAGCCGTAACAGTTTGGCGCCCACCATGGGGCCTCTTTTGACTGAGTTTGAAGATTAGCGCGCGAGCACTCTGGTTTCAATGGCTCACAAGAGAACTTGAGCATAGGCATCTCATGCACCTTCGGAGCCGTCTATGCAGGTTCAGGTAGGTAGCAGAGGAAGTACGACGAGGACAAACCGCACGCCCATGCCTGTACTAGCACCAATACCCCCACCAGTACCAACACCGGTTCCAACTCATATGCCAACAGCGACGGTGCCACCACCACCCCCTCAGTATGTTACTCGTCAGCAGTTTGATGAGTTGGGGCAACAAATCAATCATCTGGCTAGAGCCTTGAGGGGTGCTTGAGCAAGCGGTTCGGCAGCAGGAGGAGAAAATCCCCATCCGATAATGAATGAGCCCCCTGAAGCCCCGCCAGCGGTCCATCCTCAGCCAGCGCCAATGGCTTCTACCAGTACCTTGCTGAGCAATCCCCCCATGAGAGATCAAGCGCCCACACAGAGTGTGGCAGGGCCAGCCGCTCGGCATCCCCTGGCAAATCAGCACTAGGCGGCCGCAGCACCACCTCCGTTGAGAGGCGTGAGGTCCTTCCTCGACGCCCTCCACCAGGAGAGGGTTAATGTAAAGACACCAGCAACGGTTGGGCCTAAGACCGAGATCGAGCGACGTTTACTAGAGCTAACCACTCGGCTTCAGCAGGTGGAGCAGAACCTGGTCGCTCCACCACGGACGGCCTATACTGCCATTACGACACTCTCGAACGAGATCATGAGGGCACCCCCCTGACAACTTCAAGATGCCGGTCCTGAACTGGTACAATGCGAGTACCGACCTCGAGCAGCATCTGGATGCGTTCGTCTCTACGACGCTATTATATCCTCTGAGCGACAGCCATATCTGTAGAGCGTTTCCTTCAACGCTCTGAGGCGTCACTCATACAAGGTTTAATAACCTACCTTCGAGGAGTATTACTTCGTTCGAGCAATTATCGAATAAATTCCTGACGCACTTCCAGGCCAGCCGAGTCCGCAAGAAGACATCTTATCACCTGTCTACGGTGAAACAGCAAAAAGACGAGTCCTTGAGGGACTTTATCAAGCGCTTCAATGCTGAAGTGCTGGAAATCAAGGACGTCGAGCCCACAGTACACATGTCCAGCCTGCAGGCCGGGGTCATCGATGGGCAGATTTGTTGGTCCCATTCCAAAAAGCCACCCAAGAATCTGGATGACCTGCTGGCCAGGTGTGAGAAGTACGCCGCAGTCGACGAGACGATAAAGCTCAAAAGAGTAATGCGGTCAACAACCTGAAGGCCGATCCTAAGCCTGACGATTAGAAGAGATCTAAGTCGGCCGACCAGGTGCCAAACTCAGTCGACCACAAGTCCCAGTTGTAAACCAGACCCCTGAGAGCATCCGCTTGATTTCTGTTAATACAAGAAGTGATTTCATTCAGAGTGCAGCAAACAACACTTAGCAAAACCGCTCCATCTGGTATTGCCGACCTGCCCACTAGCCCATGCAGGATTGGACAGCAACCCGGCCCCTACGACCCTGCCTACTCGTAACCCCCAGCGAGCGCGAGTAGCATGTAGACAATCATATGATCGGCCTACCGCCGCCCACAAGCTAGCAAAGGTAGCACATCGATCAAAATTGACACTGCCTATTCAAACCCACAAGCAGGTGTAAACAGCATGCAAGTGTTCAAACACCCTACCTACCCATGCCCACAAGCAGGCAAGGGTAGCACGCAGACCGCAAATGAAGCATGCGTACGCATACGCAGTCGGAACGAGCGGCGAGGGCAGTAGTCGGAAGCATACCGAATACTTGGCCACTCAGAGTCCGGGACCAACAAAGCCATTTTTTGACAATACCTAAATGTTCTCGGCCGGCCAAAGCGCCGAGTCAATAACACTCTCGGGGTAGGGGCACCTTTGCCATTTCTCGAAACAGAACCAGTGCTCGGACCGAGCCGTACTTAACATTGTTCGCACTCAGCATTACTACTTAATTGTCTTCGTCCTACCAGAGCGCCGAGCCGACAACACTTCCGGGGTAACCGCAGAATGGCCAACCTCTTGGCCGACCAGCTCACGGCCGACCTCAGGACCGGCATGCTTGCAGCTGACTTGTCCACGGCTGACCAGCTCATGGCCGACCTCAGGACCGACCTTCTCGCGGCTGACTTGTTCCTGGGCAATCAGCTTATGGCCGACCTTTTCATGGTCAACTTGCTCACTAATGACTAGCTCTCGGATGACTTCCCAGGGCCTACCTACCCATGCCCACAAGCAGACCTCGGTAGCACGCAGACCATACTTGAATCTGCCTACCACGGTCCACAAGCAGACCTCGGTAGCACGCAGACCATACCTGAATCTGCCTACTCCGGTCCACAAGCAGACCTCGGTAGCACGCAGACCATACCTGAATCAGCCTACCCTGGTCCACAAGCAGACCTCGATAGCATGCATACCATACTTGAATCTTCCTACCACGGTCCATAAGTAGACCTCGGTAGCACGCAGACCATACTTGAATCTGTCTACTCCGGTCCACAAGCAAACTTCGGTAGCACGTAGACCATACTTGAATCTGCCTACCACGGTCCACAACCAGATCTCGGTAGCACGTAGACCATACTTGAATCTGCCTACCACGGTCCACAAGCAGACCTCGGTAGCACGCAAACCATACCTAAATCTGCCTACTCCGGTCTACAAGCAGACCAGAGTAGCACGCAGACCATATTTGAATCTGCCTACTCCGGTCCACAAGCATACCAGAGTAGCACGCAGACCATACCTGAATCTGCCTACTTACGTCAACACTTTGCAATTTCTCTAGTCCTCTACAATGCACTTGGCATAGCAACATGAAATACCTACTAGTCGGACTTGGCCAAACTGTTAGCTGTCGAGGCTGCCAACCAAATGACATTTGCACTATCGAATCCCTCGCAACCGACAGTGCAAGGGGCATCTATTAGGAGGGAAAAATATCACCCAATGGAAGTCTTACACGTGTCAAGCTTCACCTTGGGAGCCGAACGCTCGGAGTATCTTGTGCTCGGCTTATGAGGCATTTGGTATCTTACGCCCGGCCTCTCATGTGCCCGGCATGTCGCACTCGTCCTATGCCGTCTACTTATCATCATCTATGGTAGCGCTTGGAGTCATAGTCCTACCCGGCTACGTTTCCCAGTCGGTAGTTAGAGTCTTAATGCAATTATTCTATGTCCGAAGATTCCTTCTCCCAGTCTGATACGACGCCGACTATCGCGATCTGTGATTACTCATACGTTAACATGTGTCAGTCCCAGAGCTGACCAACCTAGCATCCTTGACTAAGGTCTCTTACTCCTACTCATAGTCTACCACACCGGTGTCCCTCAGAACGATACGTGGCAATCCTATGGATAGTCTACTCTCATGAGTCTTGGTACCTCCATGCTTCTTCCCAATCTATAAGTAGAGGACAATCCCTCAAGGAAATCTAAGTTACTAATTCACAGTCACTCTTCCATTCATCATTCTCGTATGCTCAAACTCTCTCATCGTCCCACACTCTTTAAACTGGAGATAGCTTTCTGCTATCTCTTGACTATTTACATTGGGAATCTGACTTAGGCATCGGAGTGTACCCAGGGCTTAGGTGCCCAACTCCCTTGTCTCATCTTTGGGATTACAGGTTACTCGGATCACAGACCGGCGGGCGATTTCTAACCGTAACACATAGCAATCATGGAAAGTATATAATAAAATGACAATTAAGCATGTTACTATTAAAGTAGACATGTTATTAAGAATTCCCTATGTTTAGGGACTAAACCCCTCACCCGATTGTACAAAGAGTGCAGCAGTAATCAGAAGCCAAATAGAAGGCTTCTTAATCAATCAAGTCAAATACCTATTTAAACACACACGTCTTCATTAGATTGGTTTGCATAGCTTTTAATCATTATGGATAAGCCTTACATGTCCATACAAGGGTCCTACAGAAGGTTGGGAACAAAAAGGATGGTTTTCCTATTTATTACTAATCTTATACGCCTATACATACTGAACCGACATATGGAACCAATAGAGGGTTCCACCTGTATGAGAGACCGGTAAACACTTAGAGTATTTTTTAAGTTGACAAAACCAAAAGGATGAGCGGATGCCAGACCATCCGGTTGGTCATCCGATTTGTATACTGATATAAACCTTAGAATTCCAGTAGCTTTTTTGGAGGCTACGCTGGATGAACAATCATCTGGCAATGGCTCCGCTTAATTATTAAGCCTAAAGGGAGAATCCAAACCAAGCGGATTTACTTTGAACATGTCAAACGGTTGGGGCTAATGCGGAGGATTGTACCTCTAGGACTGGACTCCAGTTAGTTCTTTAATTACTAAGGCAAGGCATTTTCCTTGGTGGAACCATAGTTTAAACTAAGCGGTCGAACGGACATGTTCGTCGATCAAATACGTGGCATCGGTTCAGACCCAGAAACCAGGTCATGAACCGAGATTGGTCTCCAAGCTTGGGAGACTTGTTCTCCACCATAAAGCTTTCATTTTAGCTGGTGGGGAACTCATTCCCACCATTATTAGGCACAATGGGATCCATTTATGGCTCCAATAACTTCTTCAATGGAGTTAGGTGGAACAAAACCTAAATTTAAGTCATAAATGAGATCTCCATTAATAGAGCTTCAACCACTAAGCATCCTTGCATTTACTCCCCAATGGGAAAGAGGAAGGAAGGAGAACCGACCTTCAATAACTCCATAAAGGAGTAGTTAGACCTAAACCTAGGTTTTTTAGGTCATTAATGGTGGTTACCATTAATGGTGCTCAACCATCAAGCCTCCTAGTCATAAATCATAAGGAAGAAAGAGGAACTCACTATACTTACCTCCAAAGGGAAGGCTAGGGCTTGGAGCTTTAGGTTCAAGCTTCAACTCTTATCTTCTTTTTTTTCTCTGCCCTCTCTCAATCTTTCAGTTTCAAGAAATAGAGAAATGAGATGTAAGACCTCCTTTTATAGGAAATCGGGGAGAGAGAGTATGACTGGCCCAAGCTCAAGCGGCTAAACTCAATTGGGTAAATGATACACCAGTACTATCCACTGGTTGGGCCAAAACATACTCTATAGACCATCTGTTTGGCCCAGATGCTTTGGGATACTTGTCGTTTCCATCCAAAGTCTATTAGGATACCCTGTACTACCAAATACAAGTAGTAAAGACTCACCTATGGTCTAAATCCCATCATCAGGTCCGCATTAGGTGTTCCATCAGTTGATGTATTCAAACTTGACACAGAAGGAATCTAGGTTAGTAAAGGGATTCTGGGTGCGGGTCTCACAACTGATATGTCGAAATGTACTGGAGATGACACAAGTTACATGCCATTCCAACATTGATTTTTTTGCCATACTTGACTAGCGACTTCCAAAAATTTATGTTGAATTGTTTGAGGGCTTAGAACCCAGTTTTAACCTTTCCTTGAAGTGAAACCCTTTACACTTCCTGAATGCTAGAGGTATAATTAGGTTTACATTCTAAAATGACCAACCATGTACTACCTCTGTAATTTGAGACCTTAAACCCAACCTATAAGATCTAGGCAACCCTTATGGGGTTCTGGTACTGTGAAATGACCACATAAAAGCGTGCATTCATTGGCACATACCGCACACCTTGTGGTCAGACTGTGCGATTGATGCCACGTGTTGCATGGGATTCAAACATCTGTTGTTGACCATCTTTGGTCAGTAGCTTTCTGAAATTTTTAAAAACCAATTTAAGGGGTTGGATCCCAAAAATCCAGTTTATAGTTATATACTCTCTATTATTTCAATTAATGACTTGATAACTTATTTTGTTAGCCTGCTGTTAACTATTCAAAATCCAAGAAAGCTCTGCACAACAAGTATTGGACCCTAGAAACTAATAACTTGACCCCTGTAAGGTGCTAGAACACCTATGACCTCGTTAAAAGAAGTCCATCTTAATATTAAGGCTAATAGAACATGATTTCTTACTAATGAGTGTGTTGTTTCATGGCGTGCTAACCCACACTTCACCTACCTCGTACAGACAACATGGTTATTATACGTTAGAAGTTAGCCCTTAGACTATGGGCATTAATACAATGAAATGAATAATGAACCCCTAGATGCTATGTCATGATAAGCAAACGTAGACACTAGGCATGAGTTATCAGACAAGTATAATGTTGTAAACCCCAGAATAATGAACTTAAGGAGAAACTAGAACAACTACTTGGAATAATGGATTAACGAATAATGTCTACCTGGTTATAATAGAACTATGAAGATGTCTTAGATAGGAAGCTGCTTGATCAGGCTTATTGTTGTGCACTCTTTATCTTTTGGTAAGGGAACACCTTTGGATGTACATGAGTTATCAGACAAGTATAATGTTGTAAACCCCAGAATAATGAACTTAAGGAGAAACTAGAACAACTACTTGGAATAATGGATTAACGAATAATGTCTACCTGGTTATAATAGAACTATGAAGATGTCTTAGATAGGAAGCTGCTTGATCAGGCTTATTGTTGTGCACTCTTTATCTTTTGGTAAGGGAACACCTTTGGATGTACATGTTTCTCTAATTTATTATGATGTGTTATGGTGTGTAATTGATAACATATTTTGTGTGATAACTTGTCATCCAATATACTGTCTTATGTGATCATGCATAAGCATCCTTGCATTTGGGATCAATAGTGCTATGTAAGGATTAGAGAGTGAGGGAAATGGGACACTCAATTCTTTTCCATGAAGGTAAATGATCCATGTTTGATTTATGATGTCCGGTTAAGTCATTAAGGAAGAAGGTGGGTGGAATGGGATGTTTGCACCACTTCTTACAAGCACTGCTTTGCATTGACCATGTGTAAGCACGATTTTCTTTGTGGGGGCTCAGACGCTAACATAAGCTTGGCAAAGTTACAGTCTAGTAATATGACTAATTAGGTGGACATGGTTAGTTGAACTTTAATCACAAGTATAATATACCCTTAGACATTAGGGGGTTATGTAATGGCATGGGTTCAACAAAGGGTGGGGTGAACATAGTTACGATGTTCCCCATACCGACGTAGTGTGGATGGATGGACGTGTACACTAGTGGGATTATCACCTCCTCATGCAGCCAATGTAATACGGGCTTGGGAGGAGTTGCGGTCATGTGCGGACCCAAATGAAGTACCCATACTAAGGGGTGATGTTGTAGTTCGAGTCAAGCGGCATCATCTGATTGGAAAAGACTCGTGCAGCTTGGAGACTCCGTACGTGGGTTATCTTGAGTCAGCACTTATAGTTATCATACCTGACTACAATTAATAGTTGTATGCATTTACTTGTTGCACATTTTGTTTTCTTTCTAAGCTCGGTGGTTGAGCTTATCTTGTTCGCACAAACTATTTTTAGATGTTGCAGGTTCTTCGTTTCATGGTTTAGGTAGCCATTAATCCGGTGTGGAGGATGATGACAATAAACCTAAGGAAGATGTCTCTGATCTGTCATGGGATGCGTAGAGTTACTTATAGGCCTAGGATGTGCCTATTTCGCTATTGCTTTGGCTTTAGGATTTTACTATTTTGGGTTGACATTTGAATAAGCCTTGAATAATGGTTATTACTTTAATTTGGATTATTTTTGGATAATTGAATAATTGTTTTAATTAATTTAGATTTGAGATAATGATTAAGGTTTTATCTAAAATTTTAATAATTATGGGAACTTTGCATAACTGGATGATTTCAGTTTAAATCATTGGACGTTAGCATATAATCATTGGTTTTAAATTATAAGACTTCCGCTTCATAATCATTTTTTCGATTCTTTATAAATATTGAAATTTGGAAATGTTTATGTTACTCTAAAATGTTTTAAAATAATGGTTGGGGTTGATTGGTGGAATATCATGACCTACAATCCTAGAAGGGGATTTCTTGTGCCCTGATAGGATGGACAAATCCCGTTGCATTCTATAGTATCGATACGTCAGGAACGGGGTGTAATACTAACCCCCAACACCTATCAATTTTTTGTTTTCACTATTCTCATAGCCTCTATATATATCACTCGTCGTAGTTGCTTATGTACCAATTTTGCTTCCTCTTTCCCGAGTTTACTAAAATCCCATCAGTTCAAGTTTGTATCATTGGGTGGTATGAATATAGTTGCAATGCTCCCCATGTCTGACATAGTGTGAATGGACTGGAGAGTAGACTAGTGGGATTATCACCTCCTTAAGAGCCACGGGGTGGACTTGGGATGAGTTACGATTAGTGCGGACCAAGACGACGGACCCATACATGGGGATTTTTTTGTACGCGGAGTGTGGCGACATTCATTCTGAAGGGGTTAAGCGTACAACCTGGAGGTTTCTTTTTAGTCGTCCTGGGTTGGCACTTACAGTTATCTTAATTGATTGTAGTTGATAGTTGCATGCATTTGCTTGTGCACATTTGGTTTTTTCACTCTGCTCGGTGGTTGAGCCTACCCTTGTATGCGCAAATACTTTAGATATTGCGAGTACATTGATCAATGCTCTAGGAAGCTATTCATCTGGTGTGAAAGATGAAGCTAGTGAACCTGAGGAAGATATCCATGATCCTTCGTGTGATTCTTAGAGACTGCTCATAGGCTAAGGTTGTGCCTATTTATTTCAGTACTCTTGGTTTTGGGTTTGATTATTTAGAATACATTTTATTTTATGGATAAACTTGAAACAATGTTTTTAATTATTTAGAAATTGAGTACGATGAAACTTGGAACATTAGTTTATCGGCTTTAAAATTTGATATCTGAGCAATAAGACTTTTGCTATTTATTGTCCTGATAATGATGATATGTTTAATTAAGATGCTTTATTTTACTCTGATAATTATGTAAGAACTGATGTGGATCGTAAGATAGTTATACCGATGTGTGAGCCTAGAAGGGGAATTTAACTACCCTAATAGGATGAGGAGATCCCGTTACATTCCATAGTATCGATACGTTGAGGATGGGGTGTGATAGTTTTTGGTATCATAGCATAGTCGCACTATAATCACTACCAATCCATATCTCTTTGATACTAGTGTTTGGTATCAAAGCATGTCACGCTATAGTCATTAACAATCCTACTCATATGTAAATCATAAATGCTGACATTAGGTAAACAAAATAACATACCAAATGAGAATAAGCTACAAGCAGAGACCAAAGAACAACTATTGAAATTAAAGAGCATAATATACAAACCAAATGAGATAAGCTTTAACAGGTAAACAATGTTTAAAGTGGGATGGGTACGTAATCAGAGGTTGAAACCTTAACCCTAAACAAAATGAGGCATGTAAAACAAAGGCTCAAATATGAGTCTGACAATCCTCCTAAAGTTCGGACTCACTCCATAGAACAAACCAATTGAACCAAACTAGCAAATAGAAAAAGGACAATTCCGTTGATTCCTTCTTTTGGTTCAACCCTTTTACTAAAACCTAGCCACAGATCTAACTCTACACTAGTGAGCTCTCTCACTCTTAACCATAGCCTCTGCCTTTACCTTAATAGGAATCTGTAAGATTAAACTCGCAGAAGTTTACACGTTCCATAAAAAGGACACCTCTTGTCTAATAACCTCAAGAGCGTCACGTAACTGCCACATATCATTCTTAGTCGCTATCACACGTTGCTCCGCACTTGAGATGTTTTATAGCATGTGCCTCTTGTATGATGATAATCCTATTTATGTCATCTGATGGTACTCTTGTAACATTAAAGTGCTGGCATCTACCAATGCATCTTGTAGCTCTGCAACCATAAGTGCCCAAGTCTGAGGAACCATCACACGTAGCACATCATTGCAAATCTCTTGTTGTTGTGGCCTACATTTCCACTCAAGTGCTAATGATGTGGCATTCCTTGAACCTTGAGAAAGTGATGATTTCCCTATAATCTATAGGGATGTATGTCAAATCATTGTTATCATTCGTCGAAGGCAACTCAATCCTAGTAGAGGACTAGATCACTCTATGCCAAAAATTTTTAGTCGGCCATTGCCAAGACCGTAGATTTGGATGAAGAATCCCCTCTAACATGTCATCCCTAAGAATGACATCCTGAAGGCCAGGCCTGAACAGGGAATTCTAGCCAAAGTCATAATGGACGGTATTACACCCCGTTCCCGATGTATCGATACTATTGAATTCTAACCAAAGTCATAATGGAGGCCAGGCTCTGATACCAAGTTGTCACCCCCCAATTCTGCATTATTCATAACGGTGTGATGAACCGCTAATAAGCCAGCAGTTCAACCAGGATCTCAAATAGGCTGTGTCCATTTTCTTAAACCATACACATCCACAACCATAATTAGAATAAATACACAATAGTGGAAGTCTTAATATTAAATGAACTGAGAATCTAATTGTGATAATCATAAATAAAATATCCAATTATGTTGTATCAACCGAGACATATGTAAATAAAATATCAAATTACATTTCCTTAATGGTTCAAATAAAAATCTAATTAAAAATGCATGCGTTCTACTCACATGATGAGTCATGCATCTCTACTATATCTTCAGCATCCATTGCAGCAACGTGCCCGTATGCGGGAGCATTCATATAATCTTCCACAGTCGTACCTCCATCATCAACTAAAAATATTCAAATTCGAAAAGGGTGAGCACACATCACGGCACAGTGAGCAAACAAAACAATGCAACAAACATATGCATGCATTCAATTCATATATGTGGTCTAGTATATAAGTTTGCAATGTGCTATAGAAAGGTTTAGAGGCTTCCATACCTCTACACATGAGTGTGTGAAACCGCTCAATGGATCAAACACCATCACTGCCCCCACATGCACCCACCATGGGATAGAGATAGAGCTAAAGTGCTTAGGACCACACCGCATCACACTTCCCCTATCACACCCCAATTCCGTACCATTCGGATTGGTGTGATGAACCATCAATAAACCAACGGTTCAACCAGGATCTCGAATAGGCTATCCCGCATATGATAAACCAAAACACATTCCACATTAATCAGAGATAATAAAGTAAATAGCGGAAGTCTTATAGATAATGAACTGAGGTCTAGTCATGATAAATAATTAATATTCCATTTATTTCCAAATAACCAAAACAAAACTTAATACATAGTATAATATCCAAATACGGAGTCTAAACACTAAACGTATCCACAGTTGAAACGCTCTCTTAACGAACAATGTTCGTTCTCCACAACTTGCTCATTCATAGCCTCCACCCGTTCATATGTTGGCGTGTTGACATAATCTTCGATCGTAATACCTGCAACATCAGAAACTAAAAAGAATTGCACGTGCGAGGGTCAGCTCTCCAACTTGAGCTCAGTAAGAAAACAAAACAATGCAACAAACATATGCATGCATTCAATCATATCTTTGGTTTAGTATATAAGTTTGCAATGCGCTATAGAAAGGTTCGGTGGCCGCCTCACCTCTATGTACAAGGTGTGAAGGCCCGCCCAAAGGTTAACGTTTATTGTCGTCCCCATCCACCCTACCATGGAATAGAGATAGAGCTAAAGTGCTGAGGCCCAGCCTATGACACTTCCCCTGATACTCTACCCATACCAATACGTAAGCCCTTGTTGGCAAGGGCTTACAAACTGGGCTCGCAACTAACCAATCCTAATGTCAAATAGTGTTCCCAAGGCCTCACCCAAGCATCCCTCAATACGTCCATAGAGATAGGGCTAAGGCCCCCCGATAGAGTCAGAGACTACACGGTCCGAGACCACCTCCCCTCATACACTACGATGTAATTGTTCTGCTATGGTAATGGTGATATGACGATGTCAGTGGACAAGACTTGAGTTAGAGATAGAGCTATAGTGGTGAGGCCCAGCCTATGACACCCCCCCTGATACTCGCTCGCATCAAGCACACTAACCACACACATACATTCACATGCCTATTTCTATCAACATCATCATCATCATCATGTTATATATAATAAATTTAAATATGCATGAACAGTAATAATAAAAATATTGGATGACATGTTAAATATACATGACAAGCATACACACATAGAATCAATCATGGCATTTGACTCAAGAAATAAAAATAGTTTATTATTAACCAAATAGTTTCGGTCTTGTTCCCTCACCTTTGCTTGATTGTAGTTCCTCTTTCAAGTTTTAAGAATCACTTTTATATCAATAGGAAACCTAACAAGTTTATAGATTTTAGTTAGAATTAATTTAGATAATTTTAGGCTTGCTATTAAGTGGGGGTAGCAGGACGGGTAGCAGTTTCCTGCGACACCCAGGGGTTGGGTAGATGCTAGGGTCCGATGTTCCATCGACCCTGGGTTCGACCACCCCTTTCCTGGACCTCCCGAATGCTGGGGGTCGATGGTAGGGTCAGATGTTCCATCGACCCTAGGTGCGACCCCCCGTGGTTTGAGTCGAGAATTTCATCCTACAATCCATTCTTTCATGTTTGGGTCCTTTGGCATACTTCCACAATCCATTCTATGCTTGTTCTATGCCTTAAAACTCTAGCTTTCTTCCTAACTTTGCCTACCATGATTTCCTCCATGGATTTCATTGAAATCCTCCCATGGATGAATGATTTGGGTTTCTTCTAAGTGATACCTCTTCATGAACCATTCTAGGCTCCGAAATAAATCATGGAGAATGTATCCATACCTTAGGTTTGCTGAGATTTAGAGTTTGCTCTGAATTTCCTCCTCCTTGGTCTTCTTCTACAATTCTCCTTCTCTTCTCCTTCTCTTCCTTCTCTTCTCTTTCTCCTAATCCAATTAGGGTTGTAAAAGGGGTAAAAGAGGCTTAGGGACGTCCTATTTATAGAGTAAAACCTCCCAAAATAAGTCCCATTGAGTTTAGGAAAGGTTCCCATTAAAATTAGGAAAGTTTCCTAAATTTCGGTTCGTGCGGTTTTTACCGTTTTTCGGGGGTCGATGGTAGGGGGTCGATTGGGGGGTCGGACAATTCGAGACCCCTGCGACCCCCAGACCAAAAAGTCACGGGCCGGACAGGGGGTCGACCATGTCGATTTAGGCATGCGACCCTACCCACATTTTGACTATTTTTGAGTAAAATTTTATATTGGGTCTTGGGTTTCTTCTCACACTTGGTCCACTTGGCCCACTTGGCTTGACCATGATATGTAGACCAGTCGTGACACGAAATGTAAGATTAGACCAGGTTCGTGGCGTGCGGGTCTTACAACTCCACCACCCTTAAAAGAAATTTCATCTTCGAAATTTGAAAGAATGTATTTTACTACTCCCCCATCCTTAAAATAAATTTTGTCCTCAAAATTTGAATTTAGGTAGGAATTCTATTTTCGCATTGCATCTTCTTCCTCCCATGCATTTTCCTCCGTGTATCGTCTTCGCCAGGTTATCTTCTTATACTAATTTTCCCAGCTTTGGATATGTTGTACCTTCCAACCAGTGAACTATGCTGGTACCACTTCAATAGTTGTGTCACACACTAATTTTGGTCTAACCAGAATGGTGTGATGAACCGCTAAGAAACCAACGGTTCAACCAGGATCTCGAATAGGCTATCCCCATTTTATCCAAACATTCACACATCCATAATCATAATCAGAGTAATACACCATAGCAGAAAATTTATAATATAATGAACTGAGCAACTAAGATGATATCATTAATTTAATAGCAAATTATTCTGTTTTCAACTGAGACATAAATATTTAAATATCAAATACAAGTCTTATAAATCCAATAAAGGAATCTATAATAATATCTAATCAAATACACACGAGTTGCACTCGCAAGAGGAGTCATGTGTATCATCTTCAGCTCCAGCGTCCATTGCTGTTATATTCCCGTACGCAGACGCGTTCATATAATCTTCAACTGTGTAACCTGCATCATCAACTAAAAATATTCGACGTCGAGGGGTGAGCACACAACACGGCTCAGTGAGTAGCCAAAATAATGCAACATTACATATGCATGCACATCAATTTATATCTTTGGTCTGGTTTGAAGTTTGCAATATGCAATAGAAAGGTTGAGGTAGCCAAAGGTCGCGTTTATTGACTCCGCCTCTATACACCAGTGTGTGACATTACCCGAAGATCACGTTTATCGTCAACTCACATGCACCCAACCATGAACAATATATAACAAAGGTTACGTTTATTGCTATATAGTGCCATACCAACACGTAAGCCCCTGTTGGCGAGGGCTGCAAACTGGGCTCGCAACTAACCAATCCTAATGCCAAACAGTGTATCCAAGGCCTCACCCCAGCATCCCTCAGAATGTCCATAGAGATAGATCTAAGGCCCCCGGTAGAGTCAGAGACTACAAGGACCGAGACCACCTCCCCTGATAATCTTCGACATAATAGTTCTGCTAAAGTAATGGCGATACAACGATGCTAATGCACAAGACTTGAGTTAGAGATAGAGCTAAAGTGCGGAAACCCGCCAAAGGTTAATGTTTATTGACGTTCTCATCACACCTCCCCTGATACTCACTCGCATCAAGTACATCAACCACACACATACAAGCACATGCCTATTCCTATCATCATCATCATCATCATGTTATAGACAATAAAGTAAATATGCATGAACAAATAATATAAATATTGGATGGCATGTTGTATGCAAATTACAAACATATTTGCATAGAATCAAGCATAGTATAGGACTCAAAAAATAGAAAACAGTTTATTATTAACCAATTTAGTTTGGAGTTAAGGTTCCTCACCTTAGCTTTCTAATAGATATTTTTCCAAGCTTTAGAATCACCTCTACAGTATAATTATAATGCTAGCAAACCTAACAAAGTCGATTGAATTTAATTAGAATTAATTCCGAATTTAAAAACCATGCTGTTAACTGAGGGTCGATCAGAGGGTCGATGCTCAGAATGCATAGGGTCGATGGGTCTATCGACCCTGTCCTCTGTCTGAACTTCCCGAACGCTGAGGGTCGATGGTCAGGGTGCATAGGGTCGATGGGTCTATCGACCCTGTGTTCGACCCTCTGTGCAATCAGGTCCAATTTCAAGTTTTTAGTTCATTCTTCACGTTTGGGGTCCTATGGCTTGCTTCCACATTCCATTAAACATTCGTTCCATGGTCTGAAACCATGATTCATCCTCCTAGATGGCTTTCATGCATTATCTTAGGTTTTTCCATGACAGCCTAACCATGGATGGATGGTTTGGGTTTCTCCGAAATCCTACACTCAACCATATCTAACCTAAGGTCTGTAGAAAATCATGGAATTAGTATCCATACTTGAGAAGATTACTTTTCTCTTGAAATTCCTCTCTTTTTTGCTAAGTCTTCTTCCTTGCCTCTTTTCTTCCTCTTTTCCTTCTTCTCTCTTTCTCTCAATTCAATTAGGGTTGTGAAAGGAGTGAATGTGGCTTAGGGACGTCCTTTAAATAGAGTGGGAATGTCCTATAATAGTCCCATTGAGATTTGGAAAGAATCCCAATCGAAAATTAGGAAGTTTCCTAATTTTAGTTTCGGCAGTAAGTGAGGGTCGATTAGAGGGTCGATGATCCCGTCGACCCTGTGGTCTGACACTGTCCGACCCTCTATCCATTTTTCAGGGTCTGAGTTTCTAATTTGAGAGGGTCGACCCTGTTTATCTGGTTATGCGACCCTTGCTCTATTTTAAGTTGTTTTGGGTCGATTTGATACCTGGGATCTCGCTCTCCTTCACGCCCTTGGTCCATTGACTCGACCATGATGGGTAAACCTGGTTCAAGGTGGTAAGACCGGGTTAGTTTGACATGGGTCTTACAACTCCCCCCAACTTATAAAAATTTCGTCCTCGAAATTGGACGTACCTTCTGAATCAAATAAGTGAGGGTATTGCCTCCGCATAGCATTTTCTTCTTCCCATGTAACTTCATCCATGTCTCTACTTTTCCATGTGACCTTAACATAGTAGATATCTCTATTGCGTAGACGTTGAACCTTTCGACTAGTGATTTCCGTTGGTGTTACTTCAAATGTCAAATCATCAGTCAATTCTGGCAACTCCACTGTCAAAACATGCGTTGGGTCTTTGACATACTTCTCCAATAAGGAAATGTGAAATACGTCATGCACGCTTGACATAGATGGTGGTAGTGCTAACTGATAAGCTACTCTTCCATGCTTAGCCAGAATTTCATATGGCCCGACATATCTTGGACTTAGTTTCCCTTTTTGTCCGAACCTTTTCAATCCTCGCATAGGCGATACCTTCAAAAATACTTTGTCACCTACGGTGAACTCTAGATCTCTTCGTCGAGTATCTGCGTATTGCTTCTGATGGTTCTGAGCTGTTCTTACTCTTTCCTTGATAATGTGGACCACTCGACAAGTTTGTTCAACGAATTCCGGTCCAACAATACTACGTTCTCCAACTTCATTCCAAAACAAAGGAGTTCGACACTTTCTTCCATACAGTGCTTCAAAAGGTGACATCTGTATAGTAGCCTGATAGTTATTATTATAACCGAACTCGATCAATGGTAATTTTTCATCCCATGATCCCTTGAAATCATTTACACATGCTCGTAGCATATCTTCTAGAATCTGAATTGTACGCTCCGACTGTCCTTTTGTCTGTAGATGGAATGCCGTACTGAACTTTAATGTTGTACCCATAGCCTTTTGTAGTCCTTCCCAAAACTTAGAAGTAAATCGGGGATCTCTATCAGACACAATGCTTTCTGGTACACCGTGTAAGCGAACAATATTATCCACATACAGCTTCGCTAACCTTTCCAGTGTATACTGAGGTCGTATAGGTATGAAACGAGTTGTTTTTGTCAGACGGTCTACAATCACCCAGACTGCGTCAACTACTCGACGAGTCAATGGTAGTCCTGTGACGAAGTCCATAGTAATGCAGTCCCATTTCCATGCTCGTTCCGGTAACGGCTGTAACAGTCCTGTGGGTCTTTGTCATTCAGCCTTGACTTTCTGACAATTTAGGCATTGAGACACGAACTTAGCTACATCTTCTTTCATTCCCCTCCACCAATATAATTTCTTTAGACCGTGATACATTTTTGTACTTCCAGGATGTATCGAATAGATGGTGGTATGAGCTTCTTTCATCAGTCGGTGTCTAATGTCCACACTTTCTGTTTCGGGCACACATATTCTTCCTTTGTATTTCAATACTTTTTCTTCATCCAAGGTGAACTCAGGTTTAGTCCTACCTTTCTCAATATCCTCTTGTACCGTTCTCAGATAAGGATCTGCTTGGATAGTTGTCTTCACCTCATCCATTATATCCGGTATAATCTTCAATGCCGCGAACATATTCAAAAACCGATGAATAAACCCTTGGTTAGCTGATTCATCCGTTGTATCTATCACATACTGCTCGTTGTCGTGATTGAATACCATTCCGGTAGTGCACATTGCCGCAGTCATGCTAACTTCTCCTTGAGATTTTATCATTGCTTTTCTGCTCAATGCATCTGCTACTACGTTCCCTTTTCCTGGATGATATTGGATATCACAATCATAGTTTTTCAATAGCTCCAGTCATCTTCTTTGTCTCATATTCAACTCCTTCTGATTAAATAAATAAGTAAGACTTTTATGGTCCGACTTAATCTGGAATTTCTCTCCATATAGGTAGTGTCTCCATATCTTGACAGCATGTACTACTGCCGCTAACTCCAAATCATGAGTGGGGTAATTTTTCTCATGTACCTTCAACTGTCTTGATGCATAAGCAATTACCTGTTCTCCTTGCATAAGCACACATCGTAGTCCCAATCCCGATGCATGAGTGTATAAAGTAAATGTCAGTCCTGGAACGGGAATGGTCAAAATCGGAGCGGATATCAATCTGGTCTTCAGTGTTTGAAAACTCTTTTCACACTTATCCGTCCATACAAATTTTTCACCTTTCTTGGTCAAACTGGTGAGAGGTACGACAATCCGAGAATAGTCTTCTACGAATCTCCGATAATAACCACTAGACCCAAAAAACTTTTAATTTCTGAAACGCTCTTTGGTGCTTCCCACTTCACAATAGCCTCGATTTTACGGGGTTCCACTTTGATTCCTTCAGCGGATACTACATGGCCTAAAAAGGTGACTTCACTTAGCCAAAACTCACACTTTGAAAATTTGGCGTATAACTTCTCTTTCCTTAAACGCTGTAGGGCTGCGTTTAGGTTCTTGACATGGGTTTCCTTGTCTTTGGAGTATACCAATATGTCATCAATAAATACTTTCACCGACATGTCCAACATATCATGGAAAACTCGGTTCATAAGTTCCATGAACGTTGCCGGTGCATTAGTTAATCCGAATGACATAACTAAGAATTCATAATGTCCGTATCTTATCCTGAAAGCTGTCTTCGGAATGTCACCTTCTTTAAACTTCAGTTGATAATAGCCTGATCGAAGATTGATCTTTGAAAATACTTTTGCTCCCTGTAACTGATCGAACAAGTCAACGATCCTAGGTAGTGGGTATCGATTCTTGATTGTCAGTTTATTCAACTCTCGATAGTCGATACATAATCAAACGCTACCATCCTTCTTCTTTATGAACAACACCGGTGCTCCCCATGGAGATATACTGGGTCTAATATAACCCTTATCCAACAGTTCTTGTAATTGCACTTTTAATTCCTTCAGTTCAGTAGGAGCCATCCTATAAGGTGCTTTTGATACGGGTGCGGCTCTAAGTAGAAGGTCCATTACAAACTCTGTGGCTCGGTCAGGTGGTAATCCAGGTAGTTCCTCCAGAAATACATCGGGAAAATCTTGCACGACATCAATATCTTCCATTTGGGGTACATCCTTGGTTAGGTCGACCACTGATACTAGATATCCGACCGCCCCTTTCTCAAGTCACTTCTTAGCCTTAAATGTTGAGAGTATGAGTTTTTGTCTCCTGGGAAGTTTGGTTCCCAAGAAACTGAATCCTACTCCTTCTTATCGTTAAATGTTAGCTTCTTTTCGGCGCATAACAGATTTGCAGAATGCCGAGCTAACCAGTCCATTCCCAAGATGACGTCAAAGTCTGCCATCTCAAGTTGTATCAAGGTTGCATCCAAAGTCTGCTCTCCAATGAGAACTGGACATAGTCCATAACCTTTCTCTAATTCCACTTCTAATCCCATCCGTGACCGTACAAGTAATTTGTAGTCTAATGTTTTGATGGGCAAATTGGTCTTCTTTCCAAACGACACAGATATAAATAAATAAGTAGCTCCTGAATCAAAGAGTACTCTGGCGGGTATGCCATTGATAGGTACGATACCTGTGATTCGTTTTTACTTAGTCTACATGCTCAATCAATGTAATTAAAATCTTAAAAGTTTTGGTCATACCTGTGACCACATCGGGCTATGCGGCAGCATCTTCTGATGTAACAGCATATACCCGTCCTTGATGTAACTGCTTCTTGGGTTTTGGGCACTCTCTTTCCATATGCCCTGGTTAGTTGCGGTGAAAGCACTTCGGGACTTCAAAATTTGACTTTGGCTGTGGTTGAGCTGCTGAAGTAGGCTTCGATGGAGTAGCCAAATTCTAAGGACGAAAAGGTCTATACGTCCTATTATTGCCTCCGTTGTATGTGTTTCCGGCTGGTCTCTTGATTCCTCGGTTCTGGGAGAAATAGCTCTCCTTCTGGCTCGATTCAATTACTCGAGCGATCTGGACAGCTTCGTTGTAAATCTTCTTCTCTAAGCCCAGAACATTTTCTCTTATGTTTCCTCTTAGTCCCGCGACGAACCTACGGGTTTTTGTATCTTCGTCTTGCATACTCGCCGGTGCGAAGAAAAATAGTTCTTCGTAGCGTTGTTGATATGCATCTACGGTCAGCTGTCCCTGGTACAAACTCAGGAACTCTTTCTCCATTGAGTCTCTGAAGCTTCGTGGGAAATATTTCTCGAAGAACGCTTCTTTATATATAGCCCATGTCAGTAGGGCATGTCTGGTCAATAAGTATGTTTTTGTGGATTTCCACCAATGGTGTGCATCGCCTTTGAGCATGAAGGTGGCGCATAATACTTTCTCTTATTCTGAAATAGTCATCATAAGGAAATTTCTCTCCATCTCGTCTATCCAGTGTGCTGGACACAACGGATCAGATGGTTTACCGTTAAATTCCTTAGGTTTCATCTTCAGAAATCTCTCTACTAGTCGGGAGTGATCCAGTTGGTTTTGGGGGTTTGCCCCAAACACCTAGTGTGGATACTGGTAGTTCCCTTGGGCTGCTTCTGGGACTTGCACTGGAATTGGTGCAGCCGATTGTTGAGGTGTCTGTTGAGCTGGGTGATTAAACACTGGTGCTGCACTAGCTTGCCTAGTGTGCATGGTTGCACCTTGAGTGGCTTGAAACATAACTCCCATTGCAACCTGCATTTGAGATTGTGCGTGTTGCATTTGCTGTAGTTGTTGTGCCAGATTCATCACCACTGTTGTTAGCTCTGGTGGTGGTGGTGGAAAATTTGTAGGGTTTGCCGGTTCGGGATTACCCTGTGCATAATTGTTCTCTTGACTAGTCTCATCTGCGGGTGGTGGTGGTGGGACTGTGTTTCGAGTCTGTCAGGTAACTCTACGTCCAGACATAATTCTTTTTGATGATTGGTGTGCTTGAAAATTTTCAAAATAGGTGAGAAATCATGTATATGTCATGTAGGAACGTTAACCAATAATCAATTCTAATCCGAGCTCATTTTATAAAAAAAATACTGTCTTTTCTGTACAGGGTCGATGGTATGTCAGACCCTTAATGTCTGACCCTATAGTTTCTGTCAGATTCCCTAGAGCAGAGGGTCAATTAGAGGGTCGATCAGAGGGTCGATGGCCATGGTCGAGTTGTCCGACCCTCTGACCAAAAATCAGATTTTTAAAGTCCGATTTTGGGTCATTTTCTATTATTTCCCTCCCATTTCGACTCGTCTCTTCTCTCCGAGTTGCTACAGTGCTACTTCAATATTTTCGATCATTCTTAGTCCGAGTTTCATCATCCACATCACCTCTATAGGTATACTTTTCCAACTTTACCTGTTTTTAGGTTTTTATTTCTAGGTTTTGGCTCATTCAACTTGTATTTTTCAAATTAAACTTTTTCCAACCGTAAAAATTCGATTTTTATTGGGGGCTTTTGTTGTTGGTGTCTTGAGGAACGAAAGCCCTCAAAAATTTTTGAGTTTCATCAGTTGGTTATCGAGAAACTTAAATTTTTCTCTTTTTGCCCTAATTTGTCGAATTTTTTTGATTTCTTGCAATTCCTTCAAATTGGACCTTGTCAGTTAGAATTTCCTTCTGTTTAACTGTTGTGTGATGTGTTGGAACTTACGTAAGTCCTCCTGCCCACTTGTATGGGTGAAAAGTGAGGCTTTTGACCAACTTACGTCGTTATAATGCCCGATTTTTAAATTTTTATCCTATTAACTCCTTGTTTTCCTTTTTCTTTCTTATCTGCAGATACTGTGGTTCGTACCAAAGTACCTAGAGTTCGTGATCCGCTTTGCTTCCGCTCAAATGAAGCCGAGGCACAGTATGCCTATTACTCAGGCAAAAAGGTGGAAGGGGGTCGTATGGTGAACTTGGCTAAGCTAGCTTTGTTCAACGTAGAGAGAGCTTTTGGTGATATGGGGTGGCTCCCTGTCATCACATACGATGCGTGCACATGTCCAGAGTTAGTGCGCCAGTTTTATTGCAACCTTCAGATTGTGGGAAACCACAACGATGTGGAGCTTGGTCAGGAGTTGTGCATCACTAGCTACGTCAAGGGGATGCAGATTTCTTTTGATTATCGGCAGCTGGCCGACCTGTTGGGCATTACATATGATGGTCCTATGGTGTATTGTGCACCTGGTGAGCAAGATTTTATCGAGACGTGGTTGCGGGCCGAGATTGATAGTCAGTTACTACGGCCCGATCACTGGCAGATGAGGGTGTGCTACTTGCGTCCGGCTCCACGGGTGTTCTGTAGGATCATTCAGCATAACCTGATCCCGCAGAGTGGGCATTATGAGAGGGTGTCTCAGCTGACCCAGTTTTTGATCTACAGTATATGCACTCATCAGCCCGTCTGTCTTCCTTACATCATCATGCAGACGATGATCAGTGCTACATTGTCCGATCATAGGAGAAATCTACCGTATGGACGTATGATTACCACTTTGCTGATACGTCTGGGGTTGGACTAGGTTGATGAGACGATTCAGGAGAAGACCTTCTCGTCGCCTCTAGATTGGGAGGCTATATACAAGATGGGACTTCGAGACGCTCAGGTTAGCGATGATGAGAGGAACGCGATGGTGCGCCCTCACACTCGGGTTGAGGTGGCTGATGCTGAGGCTGCTGCTAGGGCTCGGGGGAATCCGATCGACGATGATGATCGTATGTATATGGATGTCGATGCGATACCCCCGCCATCACCCACACAGGCGGATGGAGTTGGTACTTCTACTGCGGCGGCTCCCGCACCGGAGACCGGTCCTTCTCATGAGGCTGGTCCTTCGCATCCACCTCCTGATATGATGGAGATATTGTGTGAGCTCAGGGATGCTCAGCGCAGATCTGATTTGAGGATGGATGAGCTGTTGGCTGCTCAGCACACATCAGGCGCTCGGATGGGAGAGCTCCTAGAGGTGCAGCTTCCGACTGATCAGAGGATAGCCGGTCTCACAACTAGTCTACAGACGACCCAGACTCAGATAGCCTGGTTGACTAGAATCTACGCTGAGGACTATGACAGAGACCGTGAGGCACCGCCTCCTCCTTCGCCTCCAGCTTCCTGATTGTATTTTTCTTTCTTGTACTACAGAGTAACTGTCGGGTTGTGGACTGTACTCTGCTTTCATTATGTATATACATTCTATTTCTCTCTCTCATTGTATGTAACTTGTTTCCCCTTTAATAGATATATTATTCTTTTTTAAATTTGGTCTCAATCATCACTTGTGCTTACAGTGTGTTTATATTAAAACTTTTAATTTATTCTATCTCAGTGCCTATTTGTCTCAAATGTATGTTAGTTTAGCGGGCAAGGCCTGAGAAGCTTTGATACCAAGTTGTCACACCCCAATTTTGGTCTAACCAGAATGGTGTGATGAACCGCTAAGAAACCAACGGTTCAACCAGGATCTCGAATAGGCTATCCCCATTTTATCCAAACTTTCACACATCCATAATCATAATCAGAGTAATACACCATAGCGGAAAATCTATAATATAATGAACTGGGCAACTAAGATGATATCATTAATTTAATAGCAAATTATTCTGTTTTCAACTGAGACATAAATATTTAAACATCAAATACAGGCCTTATAAATCCAATAAAGGAATCTATAAAAATATCTAATCAAATACACACGAGTTGCACTCGCAAGAGGAGTCGTGTGTATCATCTTCAGCTCCAGCGTCCATTGCTGCTATATTCCCGTACGCAGACACGTTCATATAATCTTCAACTGTGTAACCTGCATCATCAACTAAAAATATTCGACGTCGAAGGGTGAGCACACAACACGACTCAGTGAGTAGCCAAAACAATGCAACATTACATATGCATGCACATCAATTTATATCTTTGGTCTGGTTTGAAGTTTGCAATATGAAATAGAAAGGTTGAGGTAGCCAAAGGTCGCGTTTATTGACTCCGCCTCTATACACGAGTGTGTGACGTTACCCGAAGATCACGTTTATCGTCAACTCACATGCACCCAACCATGAACAATATATAACAAAGGTTACGTTTATTGCTATATAGTGCCATACCAACACGTAAGCCCCTGTTGGCGAGGGCTGCAAACTGGGCTCGCAACTAACCAATCCTAATGCCAAACAGTGTATCCAAGGCCTCACCCCAGCATCCCTCAGAATGTCCATAGAGATAGAGCTAAGGCCCCCCGGTAGAGTCAGAGACTACAAGGACCGAGACCACCTCCCCTGATACTCTACGACATAATAATTCTGCTAAAGTAATGGCGATACGACGATGCCAATGCACAAGACTTGAGTTAGGGATAGAGCTAAAGTGCTGAGACCCACCAAAGGTTAACGTTCATTGACGTTCTCATCACACCTCCCTTGATACTCGCTTGCATCAAGTACATCAACCACGCACATACAAGCATATGCCTATTCCTATCATCATCATCATCATCATGTTATAGACAATAAAGTAAATATGCATGAACAAATAATAGAAATATTGGATGGCATGCTGTATGTACATTACAAACATATTCGCATAGAATCAAGCATAGTATAGGACTCAAGAAATAGAAAACAGTTTATTATTAACCAATTTAGTTTGGAGTTAAGGTTCAATACCTTAGCTTGCTAATAGATATTTTTTCAAGCTTTAGAATCACCTCTACAGTATTATTATATTCCTAGCAAACCTAACAAAGTCGATATAATTTAATTAGAATTAATTCCAAATTTAAAAACCACGCTATTTACTGAGGGTTGATCAGAGGGTCGATGCTCAGAATGCATAGGGTCGATGGGTGTATCGACCCTGTGCTCTATCTGAACTTCCCGAATGCTGAGGGTCGATGGTCAGGGTGCATAGGGTCGATGGGTCTATCGACCCTATGTGCGACCCTCTGTGCAATCTGGTCTAATTTTTAGTTTTTAATTCATTCTTCATGTTTGGGGTCCTATGGCTTGCTTCCACATTCCATTAAACATTCGTTCCATGGTCTGAAACCATGATTCATCCTCCTAGATGGCTTTCATGCATTATCCTAGGTTTTTCCATGACAGCCTAACCATTGATGGATGGTTTGGGTTTCTCCGAAATCCTACACTCAATCATATCTAACCTAAGGTCTGTAGAAACTCGTGGAATTAGTATCCATACCTGAGAAGATTACTTTTCTCTGGAAATTCCTCTCCTTTTTGCTAAGTCTTTTTCCTTGCCTCTTTTCTTCCTCTTTTCCTTCTTCGCACTTTCTCTCAATTCAATTAAGGTTGTGAAAGGAGTGAAAGTGGCTTAGGGACGTCCTTTAAATATAGTGGGAATGTCCTATAATAGTCCCATTGAGATTTGGAAAGAATCCCAATAAAAAATTAGGAAATTTCCTAATTTCAGTTTCGACTGTAAGTGAGGGTCGATTAGAGGGTCGATGATCCCGTCGACCCTGTGGTCTGACACTGTCCGACCCTCTATCCATTTTTCAGGGTCTAAGTTTCTAATTTGAGAGGGTCGACCTTGTTTAGCTGGGTATGCGACCCTTGCTCTATTTTAATTGTTTTTGGGTCGATTTGATACCTGGGATCTCGCTCTCCTTCACGCCCTTGGTCCATTGACTCGACCATGATGGATAAACCTGGTTCAAGGTGGTAAGACCGGGTTAGTTTGACACGGTTCTTACAAGTTGAATCTCCTATCTAAACCAGTGGATTTGTGGTCATTATCTTTGATATGGATCTCCAATGTACATCTCCAATAGAGACACGTGAAATGCATCATGCGCACTAGGCATGGACAGCGGTAACGATAATTGAAAGGCAACATGTCTCTCCAAAGTTTATAAGATCCGCCACCTATATAGAATATAAATTTCCCTTCTTGTTTAATCGTTTCAAACTCTGCATAAGTGATATCTTCAAGAACACTTTCTCACATATGGCGAACTCAAGGTCTTGGGGTCTCTTCTGACATCTTGAGCTATCTTGCCCCTTTTCTTTGATCTTGTTTGCCAATCGATAGTTTTCTTCAATAGACTCAGGTCTTAAAACTCTTCATTCACTAACTCCATTCCTAAACAAAGGAATTTGCCATTTCTACCTTACCATGCTTTATAGGTGACATTTACATAGTAGCTCGGTAGCAACTTCAATTCACGGTTAACTTCTCAACTCAAGCTCCTTGAAATCAATTTCACAAACACGGCCATATCTCTTAGGATCTGTATAGTCCGCCCCGACTGTTCGTCGGTTTGAGGTAAAGTCCGGTACTAAACTTCAACTTTATCCCCATTATTTTTTGTAGATCCTCCCAAAACTTCGAGATAAGGCATAAGCCTCTGACCGACACTAAGCTCTCACGCATACCATTCAATCTAGCAATATTATCAACATATAGCTTATTTAGCCGCTCCAAAGCATACCGAGTGCGTATAGCAATGGAATGAGCTATCTTCATAAGGTGATCAATAATCCCCTAAACTGCATCAACCACTCTGGGAGTCAGTGGCAAATCAGTGACATATTTTATTGTAATGCAGTTTCACTTCCAGACTGGCTTTGATAGTTATTGTTGTAGCCATGTTGGTCTTTGTCTTTCAGCCTTTACTTACTAATAATTCAATTACTGAAACATGCATTTAAACCACATTTGTTATCTTTCCTCTTTACCAGTACCATCTCTTCAGGTCATGATACATATTGGTACTTTAGGATGTCCTGAATATTTAGTACAATGGATTCTTATCATTATCCTCTTCATAATATCCGAGTCTTTATCTTCATGTATTCAGAATCTACCTCTGTATCTGAGTACCGTCTCCGCATCCAAAGTAACTCAGGGTTGGGTTTTCCTTTTTCTAAATCTGCTTACACCATTCTTATTTATGGATCCCACAAAATTACTACTTTTACTTCATCCATCAATTTAGAAATGATCATTAATGCCACAAGCCCAACCGAATTATTGCTCCATAAGTTCATTCATAAGTTCTTGCTCTATTGGATCATCACGAGTTTCTATTGTTTGTTACTCTACTTCCAAATCTGAATCTGTTGCTGTAGAACATAAGACAGTATCTATACTGGTTCCTTCCTCGGACTTCGTAATTCCCTTTTTGCTTAATGCCTTAGCTACTACATTAGCCTTCCCTGGATGATACTGGATATCACAATCTTAATCCTTAAGCAATTGCAGCCATTTTCTTATCCTCATGTTCAACTCTTTCTCATGAGGAGGTAGATAAAACTCTTGTGTTCCCATTCAGTCTAAAATTCTCCTCCATTTAGACAATGTCTCCAAGTCTTGATTGCATAATTTATCACTGTTAATTCCAAGTCATGAGTAGGATAACTCGTCTCATGCTCCTTTAGTTTTCTAAAAGCATATGCAATCACTTATTTACCATTCATCAACCGCATCCTATATCCAATCCGAAAGCCTCGATATATAGGGTAAAAGGTTTCCCTGGTATCTGAATGATCAAGGTGAGAGTTGATATCAACCCTTCTTCACACTTGTCAGTCCAATTAAACTCATCTCCCTTCCTGGTTAGCTTGGTAAGAGGTTTTGCGATCTTAGAGTGGTCCTCCAAAAATCGTTTATAATAATTAGCTAAACCCAAGAACTTCTGATCTTCGCAATACTCTTCAGGTGTTTCTTACCATATGATTACTTTTATCTTAAAGGGGTCCTCTTTAATCCATTTATATGATGCTACGTGATCCAAGAAGATCACATTCTTTAATTAGGTCACATATTTCTTGGACTTGGCATAAAGCTTTTCACTTCTCAGCTGTTGTGAAGCTGTTCTATGATCCGTTGTATGAGTTGCTTCATTCTTGGAATAAACCAAAATATCATCTATGAAAACTATGACAGACATGTCCAACATGTCATGAAACACCCAGTTCATCCGTTCCATAAAAGATGTAAGGGCATTGGTTAATCCAAACGTCATAATCGAGATCTCATAATTGGCCAATCTCGATTCCAATCTCGATTCTAAAAGCTATCTTCGAGATATTGCTGTCCAAATTATTCAACTGATGATATCTTGATCGAAGATCAACCAAAGAAAATACCTTCGCTCCTTGCAACTAGTTAAACAAGTCATTGATCTGAGGTTGTAGATATTGATTCTTGATCGTGAGCTTGTTAAATTCTCGATAGTCTGTATATAATTGGACACTACCATCCTTCTTCTTCTCAAATTGCATTGGCGCTTCCCGTGATGCAATACTTAGCCGATTAGAACCCTTGTCTAATAACTCATGTAGTTGAGTCCCAGTTCCTTCTACTCCATAGGAACTACTCTATAGGTGCCTTTGACACAAGTATCATCCTTGGTAACAAGTCGATGATGAACTCGGTCGCATGATTAGATGGTAACCCAAGTAAGTCTTCTGGAAACACATCAGAAAATTTATGCATCACATCAGTATCTTCCATCTGTGGTGCTTCTTTGGTAACGTATACCACAGATACCATATCTCCAACTCATTTCTCTTCAAAGCATCTCTTCGCCCTTAGCATAGAGTGGATCAGCTTTCACTTCTTAGGCAACATGCTTCCGATAACACTAAATTATATCTCATCTTTATTCTTCAATGATAACCTCTTCTATGCACATACAACTTTGTAGAGTGTTGAGACAACCGTTCAATCCCCAAGATGATGTCAAAGTCTGCCATCTCAAGTCGAATTAGGTTGCATCCTACTTTTGTCCATCCATACTATTCGAACATTGTTCATAACACTCATCTAATGCACATCTAGTCCAAAAGGGCTTGAACTAGCAAAATCTGGTGTAAAGGTCTTAAGAGCTTGTCTAGTTCCTTCATCTCTTATGATTTTTCAAAGACTATCGTCAAAATCTCATATTGCACTCATTAGCTTATATTTCTTTTATCCTTGTTGTTCTACCCTAATCTCTCTTTCATATACCTCGAAAAATATCTTGTGATTGTTACTTTATATCCCAAGTCTATTTATAAGCATTAGGGTATATACTTATAATTTCATTAATTCAGCCAACTCTTTTGGTCTTTACTTAATCATCTCAATCGACATTGGGCATAACTCAGTATTACTTTTACTAATCCGAATACTATCAATGCCATGATTTTTGATTTTATCCTTGTATCCACTCTTAGATTTGTCTTTAGAAATCTTCTACCTTGTCAAAATTCATACCGATATAACCATCTTTAACTTTACTTGAGTGCTATCTATTTCTTTACTGGCTACCCATGATAGTTCTCACTTTTGCTCATGCACTCTTTTATAGACATAACTCATATCCATCCATTTAGTAATCTAGAAATAGATTCTCCATTACTTTATTTGAGGTCTCTTTGCTATAGAATCTTAATATGAATCCAATCATCTTTCTTCCAATAATTCCATTATCACTAAACATCTTTTTAATGGATGTTGAGAAATGTAAGAATCAGAATGTTTATCCAGAAGCGATTCACCTCCTCCTTTACAATTCAGTATGATAAAGGACACTTGTTTTATCTAGTGAACCTAGGTTTAAGGGATCAGGAGTAAATCTGTGGTAATCCAACCAGCATCCAAAGGACATTAAGTTGCACGGTGGTCCAAATACATGGAAATAGAGGTTTTATAACTCTTAACCTCAAGTTTACTGTTCTATCGAATATATAATGCCATTGGTCAAGGCATTACATGAATAAATCTAAAAATGATTTCGTACATCAGTAAATCTGGTATAAATCAGATGATGTACGCTCAACATGATTAAACATTTAACTGTTCATTCAGTTGGTCTCTCTGTTCATGTTGTCGATCATAAGAGTGGCTCAGATTGGTATAATCCAGACTAATACTAAAGAAACAATATCTATAACTCCAATTGACAGGTTAAATCAAGAAGGTATCCTGTCAAGGTACGAGAATTAAAATCACGTATGTGCATCCTCTATAATCATAAGAGTAAGTCAATAATGCACCGCATCCTATATAAATCTATCTACTTATATGGCCATAATAGATTTGATCCTTTGCTGAAAATGTCCAAGGCATCATCTTCAGAAGACATTCTTCAATCCTTGTCAGATCATTCTATCATGATGCAACTATCCCATACATCGGTGGCTGATAAGGTTAACCACCTTCATACACTGCTTGTTGTGCACCAAACTTCTACACTGGGGTGACATTACTGGGACTTGCTGTGTGGTAGGCACTATGTTATAGCTAACAGGTGTTCGGGTACAGTGATGCTACCAATTGGTACCGTACTTGGTTTGACCCAGAGGTGTTGATGTAGCATCAGCAACTTGGGTAGTGATTTACATAGCAACTTGCATAGTCGGTGTCGCACCCCAATTCCACACATTTCAGAATGGTGTAATGAACCGCTAATAAACCAATGGTTCAACCAGGATCTCAATAGGCTATCCCCGCGTTAACTGAACCCCCATACATCCATGTCATAATCAGAGTAAATACACAATAGCGGAAGTCTTATAATAAAATGAACTGAGAAACTAAGATGATATTAATAATTTAATAGCAAATTATTTTTTTTCCAACGAAGACATAAATATTTAAAAACCAAATACATGTCTTAATAAATCCAAATAAAGAAACCTATAAAACATCTAATCAAATACACACGAGTTGCACTGGCAAGAGGAGTCGTGTGTATCCTCTTCAAGTCCAGCTTCCATCGCCGCTACCGTCCCGAATGCAGAAGCATTCATATAATCTTCCACCGTATAACCTGCATCATCAACTAAAAATATTCGACGTGGAGGGGTGAGCACACATCACGGCTCAGTGAGTAGCCAAAACAATGCAACAATACATATGCATGCAAATCCATTTATATCTTTGGTCCGGTTTAAAGTTTGCAGTATGCAATAGAAAGGTTTACGTAGCCAAAGGTTGCATTTATTGACCCCGCCTCTATACACGTGTGTGTGACGTTACCCAAAGATCACATTTATCGTCAACTCACGTGCACCCAATCATGAACATTATATACCAAAGGTTACGTTTATGCCATATAGTGTCATACCAACACGTAAGCCCCTGTTCGTGAGGGCTGCAAACTGGGCTCGAAACTAACCAATCCTAATGCCAAACAGTGTATCCAAGGCCTCACCCCAGTATCTCTCACAATGTCCATAGAGATAGAGCTAAGGCCCCCCGGTAGAGTCAGAGACTACAAGGACCGAGACCACCTCCCCTAATACTCTACGACATAATAGTTCTGCTAAAGTAATGGCGATACGACGATGCTAATGCACAAGACTTGAGTTAGAGATAGAGCTAAAGTGCTGAGACCCACCAAAGGTTAATGTTTATTGATGTTCTCATCACACCTCCCCTAATACTCGCTCGCATCAAGTACATCAACCACACACATACAAGCACATGCCTATTCCTATCATCATCATCATCATCATGTTATAAACAATAAAGTAAATATGCATGAACAAGTAATAGAAATATTGGATGGCATGTTGTATGCACATTACAAACATATTCACATAGAATCAAGCATAGCATAGGACTCAAGAAATAGAAAACAGTTTTTATTATTAATCCAATTTAGTTTGGAGTTCTGGTTCCTCACCTTAGCTTGCTAATAGATACTTTTCCAAGCTTTATAATCACCTTTATATTGTTATTGTATTGCTAGAAGACCTAACAAAGTCGATAGAATTTAATTAGAATTTATTCAAAATTAAAAACTATTCTGTTAACTGAGGGTCGATGCTAGGGTCGATGCTAGGGTCGATGGGTCTATCGAACCTTCCCTCTTTCTGGACTTCCCGAATGCTGAGGGTCAATGGTCAGGAATACCTAGGGTCGGATGGCCTATCGACCCTGGGTGCGACCCTTGGTGCACTCTGGTATAATTTCCACTTTTTAATCCATTCTTCGTGTTTGGGATCCTATGGCTTGCTCCTACATTCCATTCTACATTCATTCCATGGTCTGAAACCATGTATAACCCACCTAGATAGCTTTCATGCGCTTTCATATGGTTTTCCTTGAAAACCTAACCATAGATTGATTGTTTGGGTTTCTCTGAGAACACACTCTCAACATTAACTAACCTAAGGTCTGTAGAAACTCATGGAACTAGTACCCATACCTGAGAAGAATAACCTTTCTCTGCAACTCTTCTCTTTTGGATTAATTTCTCTTCCTTCCCTTTCTTCTTCCTCTTTCCTTCTCCTCTCTTTCTCTCAATTCGATTAAGATTGTGAAAGGAGTGAATGTGGCTTAGGGACGTCCTCTAAATAGAGTAGGAATATCCAAAAATAAGTTCCTTTGAGATTAGGAAAGAATCCCATTCGAAAATATGGAAATTTCCAAATTTCTATTTTCTACGGTAACCGAGGGTCGATGTGAGGGTCGATGATCCCGTCGACCCTAGGGGTATAAGTTGTCCGACCCTCCCTCCAAAACTGAGGGTCTGACTTTCTATTTTGGGAGGTCCGACCCTGCTTAGCTGGGTATGCGACCCTTCCCCTATTTTAAGTATTTTTGGGTCGATTTGATACCTGGGATCTCGATCTCCTTCACGCCCTTGGTCCATTTGACTCGACCATGATGGGAGAACCTGGTTCAAGGTGGTAAGACCGGGTTAGATTGACACGGGTCTTACAACTCCCCCCAACTTATAAAAATTTCATCCTCAAAATTGTACGTACCTTCTGAATAAAGTAAGTGAGGGTATTGCTTCCGCATAGCATTTTCTTCTTCCCATTTAATTTCTTCCATGTCTCTACTTTTCCATGTGACCTTAACATAGTAGATATCTCTATTCCGTAGACGTTGAACCTTTCGACTAGTGATTTCTGTTGGCGTTAGGTCTTTGACATACTTCTTCAATAAGGAAATGTGAAATACGTCATACATGCTTGACATGGATGGTGGTAGTGCTAACTGATAAGCCACTTTTCCACGCTTAGCTAGAATTTCATATGGCTCGACATATCTTGGACTTAGTTTCCCTTTCTGTCCGAACCTCTTCAATCCTCGCATAGGCGATACATTCAAAAATACTTTATCACCTACGGTGAACTCCAGATCTCTTCGTTGAGTATCCGCATATTGCTTCTGGCGGTTTTGAGCTGTTCTTACTCTTTCCTTGATGATGTCGACCACTCGAAAAGTCTCTTCCCCAAATTCCGGTCCAACAAATCTATGTTCTCCAACATCATTCCAAAACAAGGGAGTTCGACACTTTCTGCCATACAGTGCTTCATAAGGTGACATCTGTATAGTAGCCTCATAGCTATTGTTATAAGCGAACTCGATCAATGGCAACTTTTCGTCCCAAGATCCTTTGAAATCAATCATACATGCTCATAGCATATCTTCTAGAATCTGGATTGTACGCTCTGACTGTCCATCTGTCTGTGGGTGGAATGCAGTACTGAACTTCAACGTTGTACCCATAGCCTTTTGCAATCCTTCCCAAAATTTGGAAGTAAATCGTGGATCTCTATCCGACACAATACTTTCTGGAACACCATGTAATCAAAAAATATTATCCACATACAGCTTCGCTAACCTTTCCAGTGTATACTGAGGTCGTATAGGTATAAAGCGAGCTGTTTTAGTCAGAAGGTCCACAATCACCCAAAATGTGTCAACTACTCTAGTAGTCAATGGTAGTCCTGTGACGAAGTCCATAGTGATGCAGTCCCATTTCCATGCTGGTTCTGGTAATGGCTGCAACAGTCCAGTGGGTCTTTTTCGTTTAACCTTTACTTTCTGACAATTTAGGCATTGAGACACGAACTTAGCTACATCTGCTTTCATTCGCCTCCACCAATATAGTTTCTTTAGATCATGATACATTTTTGTACTCCCAGGATGTATCGAATAGATGGTGGTGTGGGCTTCCTTCATTAGTCGGTGTCTAATGTCTACACTTTCTGTTTCAGGTACACATATCCTTCCTTTGTATTTTAGTACCTTCTCGTCATCCAAGGTGAACTAAGGGTTAGTCCTACCTTTCTCAATATCTTCTTGTACTGTTCTCAGATAAGGATCTACTTTGATAGCTGTCTTCACTTCGTTTACTATATCCAGAATAATCTTCAATGCCGCGAACATATTCGAAAAACCGATGAATAAACCCTTGGTTGGTTGATCCATCCACTGTATCTATCACATACTGCTCGTTGTCGTGATTGAATACCATTCCGGTAGTACACATTGTTGCAATAGTGCTAACTTCTCCTTGAGATTTTATCATTGTTTTTCCGCTCAATGCATCCGCTACCACGTTCGCTTTTCCCAGATGATATTGGATATCACAATCATAGTCTTTCATTAGTTCCAGCCATCTTCTTTGTCTCATATTCAACTCCTTCTGATTAAATAAATAAGTAAGACTTTTATGGTCCGACTTAATCTGAAATTTCTCCCCGTATAGGTAATGTCTCCATATCTTGACAGCATGTACTACTGCCGCTAGCTCCAGATCATGAGTGGGACAATTACTTGCTCTCCTTGCATAAGCACACATCCTAGTCCGAGTCCTGACGCATCAATGTATAAAGTAAATGTCTATCCTGGCACGGGAATAGTCAAAATCGGGGCGGTTATCAATCTGGTCTTCAATGTCTGGAAGCTCTTTTCACATTTATCCGTCCACACAAACTTTTCACCCTTCTTGGTCAAACTAGTGAGAAGTACGGCAATCCGAGAATAGTCTTCTACGAATCTCCGATAATAACCAGCTAGACCCAGAAAACTTCTAATTTCCTAAACGCTCTTTGGTGCTTCCCACTTTACAATAGCCTCGATCTTGCTGGGGTCCACTTTGATTCCTTCAGCAGATACCACATGGCCTAGAAAGGCGACTACACTTAGTCAAAACTCGCACTTTGAAAATTTGGCATATAACTTCTCTTTTCTTAAACACTGTAGGGCTGCGTTTAGGTTCTTGATATGGGTTTTTTTGTCCTTGGAGTATACCAATATATCATCAATGAATACTATAACCGATGTATCCAACATATCGTGGAAAACTCGGTTCATAAGTTCCATGAACGTTGCCGGTGCATTAGTTAGTCCGAAAGACATCACCAAAAATTCATAGTGTCCGTATCTGGTCCTGAAAGCTGTCTTCGGAATATCACCTTATTTAATCTTCAGCTGATGATAGCCTGATCGAAGATCGATCTATGAAAACACTTTTGCTCCTTGTAACTGATCGAACAAGTCATCGATCCGAGGTAGTGGATATCGATTCTTGATTGTCAGTTTATTCAACTTCCGATAGTCGGTACATAATCGAATGCTACCATCCTTCTTCTTTACGAACAACACCGGTGCCCCCCATGGAGATATACTGGGTCAAATATAACCCTTGTCCAGCAGTTCTTGTAGTTGCACTTTCAGGTCCTTCAGTTCCATAGGAGCCATTCTATAAGGTGCTTTTGATACGGGTGCGGCTCCAGGTATCAGGTCTATTACAAACTCTGTGGCCCGGTCGGGTAGTTATCCGGGTAGTTCCTCTGGAAATACGTTAGGGTAATCCCGCACGACATCAATGTCTTCCATTCGTGGTGCTTCCTTGGTTAGGTCGACCACGGATACTAGATACCCGACTGCTCCCTTGTCAAGGCACTTCTTAGCCTTTAATGCTGAAAGTATTAGCTTGCGTCTTCGGGGAAGTTTGGTTCCCGAGAAACTGAATTCTGCCCCTTCTTTGTCTTTGAATGTTAGCTTCTTTTCGACGCATAATAAATTTACAGAATTCCGAGCTAACTAGTCCATTCCCAAGATGACATCAAAGTCTGCCTTCTCAAGTTGTATCAAGGTTGCATCTAAGGTCTGCTCTCCAATGAGAACTGGACATGGTCCATAACCCTTCTCCAGTTCCACTTCTAACCCCATCGGTGACCGTACAAGTAATTTGTAGTCTAATGTTTTGATGAGTAATTTTGTCTTCTTTTCAAATGACACAGATATAAATGAATGAGTAGCTCTGGAATCGAAGAGTACTCTGGCGGGTACGCCATTTATAGGTACAATAACTGTGATTTATCTTTACTTAGTCTACATGCTCATTCAATGTAATTATAACTTTAAAAGTTTCAGTCATACCTGTGACCACATCAGGTGATGCGGCAGCATCCTCTGATGTAACGGAATATACCCGTCCTTGATGTAACTGCTTCTTGGGCTTTGGGCACTCCCTTGCCATATGCCCGGGTTGGTTGCAGTTAAAACACTTTAGGACTTCAGAATTTGGCTTTGACTGAGGTTGAACTGCTGAAGTGGTCTTGGGTGTAGTAGTAAAGTTCTGAGGATGAAAAGGCTTATATGTCCTGTTATTGCCTCCGTTGTAGGAGTTTCTGGCTGGTCTCTTGATGCCTCTGTTCTGAGTAAGATAACTCTCCTTCTGGCTCGATTCAATCACTCGAGCAATCTGGACAGCTTCGTTGTAAATTTTCTTCTCTAAGCCCAGAACATTTTCTCTGATGCTTCCTCTTAGTCCCGCGATGAACCTACGGGTTTTGGTATCTTCTTCTTGCATGCTAGCCGGTGCAAAGAAAAACAGCTCTTCGTAGCGCTGTTGATATGAGTCTACAGTCATTTGTCCCTGGTACAAGCTCAGGAACTCCTTCTCCATCGAATCTCTGAAGCTTCGGGGAAAATATTTCTCAAAAAATGCTTCTTTATATATAGCCCATGTCAGTAGGGCATGCTTGGTCAGTAAATATGTCTTCATGGATTTCCACCAATGGTGTGCGTCGCCCTTGATCATGAAGGTGGGGCATAGTACTTTCTCTTCCTCTGTAATAATCATCATGATGAAGTTTCTCTCCATCTCGTCTATCCAGTGTACTGGCCACAATGGATCAGACGGCTTGCCGTTGAATTCTCTGGGTTTCATCTTCAAAAATCTCTCTACTAGCTGGGAGTGATCCAGCTGGTTTTGGGGCTTTGCCCCAAACACTTACTGTGGATAGTGGTAATTCCCTTGAGCTGCTTCCGGTACCTGCACTGGAATCTGTGCAGCCGGTTGTGGAGGTGTCTGATGAGCTGGGTGGTTATCCACCGGTGCTGCACTAGCTTGTCCTGTGTGCATGGGTGCAGCCTGAGTGGCTTGAAACATAATTCCCATGGCATCCTGCATCTGAGCCTGTGCGTGTTGCATCTGTTGCAGCTGCTGTGCCAGATTCGTCACCACTGTTGCTAGCTCTGGTGGTGGAAGTGGCAAATTTGTAGGGTATCCCGGTTCTGAATTACCCGATGCATAATTAATCTCTTGACTAGTCTCCTCCACGAGTGGTGGTGGTGGGACTGCATTTCGGGTCTGTCAGGTTACTCTACATCCAGACATAATTCCTCCCGGTGATTGGTGGTGCCTGAAAATTATCAAAATAGGTAAGAAGTCATTCATATTTCATGTAGGCACGCTAACCGATACTCAATTCCAATTCTATCTCATATTTTATAAAAAAAATACTATCTTTTCTATACAGGGTCGATGGTGAGGGTCGATGGTATGTGCGACCCTTGGTATCTGACCCTGGGAATGACCTGTCCTTCCCGGTAGCTGAGGGTGGATTCGAGGGTCGATGGGTATCCGACCCTCGGTATCTGACCCTTAATTTTCTGTCAGATTCCCGAGAGCCGAGGGTCGATGGGAGGGTCGATTCGAGGGTCGATGGTTCAATTCGAATTGTCCGACCCTCGGACCAAAAATCAGATTTTTAAGATCCGATTCTGGGTCATTTCTCACTATTCCTCCTCCGTTTCGACTCGTCTCTCCTCTCTGAGTTGCTACAGTGCTACTCTACCGTTTTTGATCGGTTTGACTCTGGGTTTCGACATCCACGTCATCACTACAGGTATGTCCTCTCATTTTTACCTATTTCTAGGTTTCCATTTCTAGGTTTTTACACTTTTAACTTGTATTTTCCAAATTAAAATTTTTCCAACCGTAAAAATTCGATTTTTATTGGGGGCTTTTGTTATTGGTGTCTCGAGGAACCAAAGCCCTCAAAAAATTTTGAGTTTCATCGGTTGGTTATCAAGAAACTTGAATTTTTCTCTTTTTGCCCTAATTTTTGAAGTTTTCGATTTTTCTTGAATTTCTTCAAATTGAACATCGTCGGATAAAATTTCCTACTGCATGCGGTTTGTAGGATATCTTTTAACCTACGTGATTTCTCATGCCCACTTGTATGGTGCAAAATGGGGCTTTTTGGTCAACTTACTTCGTTATCAAGTCAAATTTTGGATTTTTGTCTTATTAACTCCTTGTTTCCTTTCTCTTTCTTATTTGCAGATATTATGGCTCGTACCAAAGTACCCCGAGTTCGTGATCCCCTTCGCTTGCGTTCTAATGAAGCCGAGGCACGGTATGCTGACTATGCCCATAAGAAGGTTGAGGGTGGTCGTATGGTGAACTTGGCTGAGTTAGCCATGTTCAACGTTGAGGGAGCCTTTGGTGACATGGGGTGGCTTCCTGTCATCACCTACGATGCGTGGACATGTCCGGATTTGGTGCGCCAGTTCTATTGTAATCTCCAGGTGGTGGGGAATTACAATGACATTGAGCATGGTCAGGAGTTGGGCATCACTAGCTACGTCAAAGGGGTATATATTTCTTTCGACTATCGACAGCTGGCCGACTTGTTGGGCATTCCCTATGATGGCCCCATGGTGTACTGTGCGCCTGGAGAGCCCCAGTTTGTTGAGATGGAGATGAGGGCAGAGATCGACAATCAGTTGCTCCGTCCTGATCGATGACAGATGAGAGCCTGTTACTTGCGTCCAGCTCCACGGGTCTTCTATAAGATTATCCAGCATAATCTGATCCCGCAGAGTGGGCACTATGAGAGGGTGTCTCAGCTGACCCAGTTCCTGATATACAGTATATGCACTCGACAGCCCGTCTGCCTTCCATACATCATGATGCGGACCATGATTAGTGCTACATGGTCCGGTCATAGGGGTAATCTACCCTATGGATGTATGATCACTGTCGTGCTTACTCGCATGGGGGTAGACTTAGTGGATGAGAAGATTCAGGAGAAGACCTTCTCGTCGCCTCTAGATTGGGAGGCTATCTGCAAGATGGGGCTGCGAGATGCTGAGGTTAGTGATGAGGAGAGAAACGCGATGGTACACCCTCACACTCGTATCGAGATAGCTGATGCTGAGGCTGCTGCTGCTGCCGCTAGAGCTCATGTGGATCCCGTCGATGATGATGACCGTATGTATATGGATGTCGACGCGATACCCCCGCCTTCACCCACGCATGCTGCTGGAGTTGGTACTTCTTCTGCGGCTGGTCCCGCACCTGGGACTGATCCTTCTCATGTGGCTGGTCCTTCGCATCCACCTTCTGATATGATGGAGATATTGCGTGAGATCAGGGAGGCTCAGCGCAGATCTGATCTGAGGATGGATGAGTTGTTAGCTGCCCAGCACACATCAGATGCGCGGATGAGAGAACTCCAAGTAGTCCAGCGTGCGACTGATAGGAGGGTAGCCGGTCTCACAGTTAGTCTACAGACGACCCAGACTTAGATAGCCTAGTTGACTAGAGTCTATGCTGAGGACTATGACAGAGACCGTGAGGCACCTCCTCCTCCTTCGCCTCCTGCTTCTTGATTGTACCTTCATTTCCTTGTACTTCATAGTAACTGTCTGGGTTGTGGACTGTACTCTGCTTTCATTATGTATATATGTTTTGTTTCGCTCTCATTGTTATGTAAACTTGTTTTCCTTTTTAATAGATGCATTATTCTCTTTTAAATTTTGTCTCAAACATCACTGGTGCTTACAATGTGTTAATATTACTGTTTTTATTTTTATCCTATCTCAGTTCACAATTGTGTTGAATGTATGCTAGTTCAGCGGACAAGGCCTGAGATGCTCTGATACCAAGTTGTCACACCTCAATTCCACATTTCAGAATGGTGTGATGAACCGTTAATAAACCAACGGTTCAACTAGGATCTCAAATAGGTTATCCCCGCGTTAACTGAACCCCCATACATCCATGTCATAATCAGAGTAAATACACAATAGCGGAAGTCTTATAATAAAATGAACTGAGAAACTAAGATGATATTAATAATTTAATAGCAAATTATTCTGTTTCCAACTAAGACATAACTATTTAAATACCAAATACATGTCTTAATAAATCCAAATAAAGAAACCTATAAAACATCTAATCAAATACACACGAGTTGTACTCGCAAGAGGAGTCGTGTATATCCTCTTCAGCTACAGCTTCCATCGCCGCTACTGTCCCATACGCAGAAGCATTTATATAATCTTCAACCGTATAACCTGCATCATCAACTAAAAATATTCGACGTCGAGGGGTGAGCACACATCACGGCTCAGTGAGTATCCAAAACAATGCAACAATACATATGCATGCAAATCCATTTATATCTTTGGTCTGGTTTAAAGTTTGCAGTATGCAATAGAAAGGTTTAGGTAGCCAAAGGTCGCATTTATTGACCCCGCCTCTATATACGAGTGTGTGATGTTACCCGAAGATTACGTTTATCGTCAACTCACATGCACCCAATCACGAACATTATATAACAAAGGTTACGTTTATTGCTATATATTTCCATACCAACACGTAAGCCCTTGTTGGCGAGGGCTGCAAACTGGGCTCACAACTAACCAATCCTAATGCCAAACAGTGTATCCAAGGCCTCTCCCCAGCATTCTTCAAAATGTCCATAGAGATAGAGCTAAGGCCCCCTGGTAGAGTCAGAGACTACAAGGACCAAGACCAACTCCCCTGATACTCTATGACATAATTGTTCTGCTAAAGTAATGGCGATACGATGATGCTAATTCACAAGACTTGAGTTAGTGATAGTGCTAAAGTGCTGAGACCCGCCAAAGGTTAACGTTTATTGACGTTCTCATCACACCTCCCCTGATACTCGCTCGCATCAAGTACATCAACCACACACATACAAGCACATGCCTTTTCCTATCATCATCATCATCATCATGTTATAAACAATAAAGTAAATATGCATGAACATGTAATAGAAATATTGGATGGCATGCTGTATGCACATTACAAACATATTCACATAGAATCAAGCATAGCATAGGACTCAAGAAATAGAAAACAGTTTTTATTATTAATCCAATTTAGTTTGGAGTTCTGGTTCCTCACCTTAGCTTGCTAATAGATACTTTTGCAAGCTTTATAATCACGTTTATACTGTTATTGTATTGCTAGAAGACCTTACAAAGCCGATAGAATTTAATTAGAATTTATTCAGAATTAAAAACTACTCTGTTAATGCTAAGGTCGATGCTAGGGTCGATGGGTCTATCGACCCTCCCCTCTTTCTGGACTTCCCGAATGCTGAGGGTCGATGGTCAGGAATACCTAGGGTCAGATGACCTATCGACCCTGGGTGCGACCCTTGGTGCACTCTGGTCCAATTTCCACTTTTTAATCCATTCTTCATGTTCGGGATCCTATGGCTTGCTCCTACATTCAATTCTACATTCATTCCATGGTCTGAAACCATGTATAACCCACCTAGATAGCTTTCATGCGCTTTCCTATGGTTTTCCATGAAAACCTAACCATAGATTGATGGTTTGGGTTTTTCCGAGATCACACTCTCAACATTAACTAACCTAAGGTCTTAGAAACTCATGGAACTAGTACCCATACCTGAGAAGAATAACCTTTCTCTGCAACTCTTCTCTTTTGGCTTAATTTCTCTTCCTTCCCTTTCTTCTTCCTTTTTCCTTCTCCTCTCTTTCTCTAAATTCGATTAGGGTTGTGAAAGGAGTGAAAGTGGCTTAGGGACATCCTCTAAATTGGGTAAGAATATCCTAAAGTAAGTCCCTTTGAGATTATGAAAGAATCCATTCGAAAATATGGAAATTTCCAAATTTCTATTTTCTACGGTAACCGAGGGTCGATGGGATGGTCGATGATCCCGTCGACCCTAGGGGTATAAGTTGTCCGACCCTCCCTCCAAAACCGAGGGTCTGACTTTCTGTTTTTGGAGGTCCGACCATGCTTAGCTGGGTATGCGACCCTTCCCCTATTTTAAGTGTTTTTGGGTCGATTTGATACCTGGGATCTCAATCTCCTTCACGCCCTTGGTCCATTTGACTAGACCATGATGGGTGAACCTGGTTCAAGGTGGTATGACCGGGTTAGATTGACACGGTTCTTACAATCGGTCTTGTCTGTTGTTGCTCTTGTATTATATTGGGTCAAATTTATGACAACCATAACCAAGGTACTTGGTAGTCTAGGTGGTTGGTTGGAGTGGGCTGGTTGTTCACCTCCTTTGATTCGCTCTAATCTGATTATCATTATCTAGCATCTGCTAAGATGAGTTTTCATTACCCATTCTCGACCCTGATAGTGGTGGGGTCAAGTTGCAACCTCTTCTTAATGCTCAGCGGGTAATGGATCAGCTTGTGGGGGATCTCAACCTGAGTCTCCATGTGACCCAGGAGTATAGTTACTCTTATTCTTAATGTATGACCATTATTCTCTTATCTCTGTTGTATTTAGCCCGAGATCTTTCCCTTTATCACTACAGGGGTTTTGGCATTACTAGCCATTTTCCTTCTTCCTCCGTCCAATATCGAGTTTCACATCATGTGAGTACCAACTCAGTATTCTAATTTTCTACTGTACAGATGCTTTCTTCTTGCTACAGGTATATATCAGTTGTATACGTAGATAACTACCCCACTTATGGATAGTACCCTATATTATTTGTTTATCAGGATAAATTTTTTTCTTCTCTTTCAGTTTGAGTGTATATATATGGTTCCACCTTTTATATGTACATTATTGTCTTGTTTAAGTTCTGTCTCAACCAACACAGGTGCTTAATGTGTGTTTGTATTAAAGCTTTTAATTTATCCTAACTCAGTTCATGGACTCTAGTGGAAGTATTCATGTTTCATGGGAAGGCCTGAGAGTACTCTGATACCATGTTGTCACACCCCAATTTCGCACCATTCAGAATGGTGTGATGAACCGTTAATAAAGCAACGGTTCAACCAAGATCTCGAATAGGCTATCCCACATATGATAAACCAAAACACATTCCACATTAATCAGAGATAATAAAGTAAATAGTGGAAGTCTTACAGATAATGAACTGAGGTTTAGTCATGATAAATAATTAATATTCCATTTATTTTCAAATAACCAAAACATAACTTAATACATAGTACAATATCCAAATACAGAGTCTAAACACTAAACATATCCACAGTTGAAATGCTCTCTTAACGAACCATGTTCGTTCTCCACAACTTGCTCATTCATAGCCTCCACCCGTTCATATGTTGGCGTGTCGACATAATCTTCGATCGTAATACCTGTAACATCAGAAACTAAAATGAATTGCACGTGAGAGGGTCAGCTCTCCAACTTGAGCTCAGTGAGAAAACAAAACAATGCAACAAACATATGCATGAATTCATTCATATCATTGGTCTAGTATATAAGTTTGCAATGCGCTATAGAAAGGTTCGGTGGCCGCCTTACCTCTATGCACAGAGTGTGAAGGCCCGTCTAAAGGTTAACGTTTATTGTCGTCCCCATCCAACCTACCATGGAATAGAGATAGAGCTGAAGTGCTGAGGCCTGGTTTATGACACTTCCCCTGATACTCTACCCATACCAACACGTAAGCCCCTGTTGGCGAGGGCTTGCAAACTGGGCTCGTAACTAACCAATCCTAATGTTAAACAGTGTATCCAAGGCCTCACCCCAGCATCCCTCAATACATCCATAGAGATAGGACTAAGGCCCCCCGACAGAGTCAGAGACTACACGGTCCAAGACCACCTCCCGTCATACACTATGACGTAATTGTTCTGCTAAGGTAATGGCGATACGACGATGTCAATGGACAAGACTTGAGTTAGAGATAGAGCTAGAGTGTTGAGACCTGGCCTATGACACCCCTCCTGATACACGCTTTCATCAAGCACACTAACCACACACATACATTCACACGCCTATTTCTATCATCATCATCTTCATGATGTTATAAATAATAAATTTAAATATGCATGAACAGTAATAATAAAAATATTGGATGACATGTTAAATGCATTTGACAAGCATACACGCATAGAATCAATCATGGCATTTGACTCAAGAAATAAAAATAGTTTATTATTAACCAATTAGTTTAGGTCTTGTTCCCTCACCTTTGCTTGATTGTAGATCCTCTTTCAAGCTTTAAGAATCACTTTTATATCAATAGAAAACCAAATAAGTCGATAGATTTTAGTTAGAATTCATTCCGACAATTGTAGGCTTGCTGTAAAGTAGGGGTAGTAGGACGGGTAGCAGGACGGGTAGCAGTTTTCTATGACCACCAGGGGTAGGGTAGAAGGCATGGTCGGATGTTCCATCGACCCTGCGTGCGACCACCCCTTTCCTGGACCTCCCGAATTCTGGTGGTCGATGCCAGGGTCGGATGTCCCATCAACCCTAAGTGCGAATCCCCGTGGTTTGAGTCGAGAATTTCATCCTACAGTCCATTCTTTCATGTTTGGTTCCTTTGGCTTACTTCCACAAATCATTCTATGCTTGTTCTATGGCATAAAACTCTAGGTTTCTTCCTTACTTTGCCTACCATGATTTCCTCCATGGATTTCATTGAAATCCTCCCATGGATGAATGATTTGGGTTTCTCTTAAGTCATACCCTCTTCATGAACCATTCTAGGCTCCTAAATAAATCATGGAGGATGTATTCATACCTTAGGTTTGCTGAGATTCAGAGTTTCCTCTGAATTTCCTTCTCCTTGATCTTCTTCTTCAATTCTCCTTCTCTTCCTTCTCTTCTCATTCTCCCAATCCAATTAGGGTTGTAAAAGGAGTGAAAGAGGCTTAGGTACGTCCTATTTATAGAGTAAAACCTTCCAAAATAAGTCGCATTGAGTTTAGGAAAGGTTCCCATTGATATTAGGAAGGTTTCCTATTTTTCGGTTCGTGTTGTTTTTGCTGTTTTCCGGGGGTCGATGATAGGGGGTCCATGGGGGGTCGGACAATTCGAGACCCCTGCAACCCCCAGACCAAAAAGTCATGGGTCGGACAGGGGGTCGACCCTGCCTGTTTAGGCATGTGACCCTATCCTCATTTTTACTGTTTTTGAGTAAAATTTCATATTGGGTCTTGGGTTTCATCACACACTTGGTCCACTTGGCTCGACCATGATATGTAGACCGGTCATGACACGAAATGTAAGGTTTGACCGGGTTCGTGGCGTGCGGGTCTTACATCCCCTGATGCTCTACCCATACCAACACGTAATCCCCTATTGACGAGGGCTTGCAAACTGGGCTCGCAAAAAACCAATCCTAATGTTAAACAATGTATCAAAGGCCTTACCCCAAAATCCCTCAATACGTCCATAGAGATAGAACTAAGGCCCCCAGGTAGAGTCGAAGACTACACGGTCTGAGACCACCTCCCCTGATGCCCTACGACGTAATAGTTTTGCTAAGGTAATGGCGATACGATGATGTCAGTGGACAAGACTTGAGTAGAGATAGGGCTAAAGTGCTTAGGAACACACCGCTTCACACTTCCCCTGATGGCCCACTCACATCAAGTACACTAACCATACACAAACATTCACATGCCTATTCCTAGCATTATCAACAACACCATGTTATAAATAAACCGAATTAAATATGCATGAATAATAATAACGGAATAGTAGATGACATGTGATATGCACATTACAATCATACAATCATAGAATCATACATGGGATTGGACTCAATAAACAAAACGGTTTATTATTAGCCAATTAGTTTAGGTCTTGTTCCCTCACCTTTGCTTGAGTATAGATCCTCTTTCAAGCTTTAAGAATCACCTTTATATCAATAGGAAAGCCTAACAAGTCGATAGATTTTAATCAGAATTCATTCCGATAGTTTTAATCATAGTAAATCTAAGGTCGCAGGATGGGTTGCAGGATGGGTCGTAGGTATCTGAGACCCCAGGGTATAGGGTCGATCGTAGGGTCGGTTATCCATCGACCCTAGATGCGACCCTCCCTGGACTTCCCGAGAGCTAGGGGTTGATCTTGTTGTCTGATAAGGTCGATTACCAGTCGACCCTAAGTGCGACTAGACATAATTTGAGTCGAATTTTCACCCTATAGTCCACTCTTTCATGTTTGGATCCTTTGGAGTACTTTCATTGTCCATTCTATGATTGTTCTATGGCTTAACACTACAAGTTACTTCCTTTACATTGTTTACCATGATTCCCTCCATGGAATCCCTTGGAATCTTCCCATGGATGGATGATTTGGGTATCTCCTAGATCCTACCCTCTTTACATACTATTCTAGGGTCTTACACAATTTATGGAGAATGTTTTCATAGCTTAGACTTGCTGATTTCAGAAATTCCTCTGAACCTCTTCTCTTTAGCTTTCTTTTCCAACTTTCTTTCTCTTCCTTCTCTTCACTTCTCTCACTTTCAATTAAGGTTTCAAAAGGAGTAAAAGAGCCAAAGGGACGTCTTATTTAGAGAAGAAAACCTCCACAAATCCGTCCCAACGAGTTTAGGAAAGGTCCCCTTTGAATTAGGAAAGTTTCCTAATTTCCAGTTTCTGTCAGTTTGCCTAGGGTCGATCCTAGGGTCGTAAAATCCGTCGACCCTAGGGTCTCAAGTCATCTGACCCTAGGACTCAAAAGTCATGGGTTGGACCCTGCGGCGGTAGGGTCGACCCTACCTGTTCAAGCATGCGACCCTACCCTCCATTTTACTATTTTTGGGTCAATTTTGTACCTGATTTTGTGATTTCCTTCATGCACTTGGTCCATGTGGTTCGACCATGATAGGTAGACCTGGTACAAGGTGGTAAGACCGGTTAGTTTGGTACGGGTCTTACAACTAAGGTGTCACACCCCAATTCCACACTATTCAAAACGGTGTGATGAACCGCTTATAAGCCAACGGTTCAACCAGAATCTCAAATAGGTTGTGTCCGTTTGCTTAAACCATACACATCCACAACCATAATCAGAATAAATACACAATAGAGGAAGTCTTAATATTAAATGAACTGAGAATCTAATTGTGATAATCATAAATAAAATATCAAATTATGTTGTATCAACCGAGACATAAATGAATAAAATATCAAATTACATTTCCTTAATTGTTCAAATAAAAATCTAATCGAAAACGCATGAGTTGCACTCGCATGATGAGTCATGCGTCTCCACTATATCTTTAGCATCCATGACTGCAACGTGCCTGTATGCAGGAGCATTTATATAATCTTTCACAGTCGTACCTGGTTTTGTGATTTCCTTCACGCACTTGGTCCATGTGGTTCGACCATAATAAGTAGACCTGGTACAAGGTTGTAAGACCAATTAGTTTGGTACGAGTCTTATAACTCCCCCCTGCTTATAAAAATTTCATCCTTGAAATTTGTACATACCTTTCGAGTCAAAAAGAGGAGGCTATTGCTTTCGCATAGGATTCTCTTCTTCCCATGTGATTTCTTCTATACTTTGGCTCCTCCAGGTGACTTTAACATAATAGATGTCACGGTTGCGTAGTCGTTGAACCTTTCGTCAAGTTATTTCGGTTGGTGCTACTTTAAATGTCAAATCATCAGTCAAATCAGGTAGATCTACTGTCAAAATGTGCGTTGGATCTCTGACGTACTTATTTAATAAGGTGATATGAAATACATCATGCACACATGACATAGATGGTGGTAGTGCTAACTGGTAAGCCAGTTTTCCACATTTCGCTAAAATCTCATATGGTCCGACATAACTTGGACTTAGTTTCCCTTTCTTTTCGAACCGTTTCAAACCTCGCATAGGTAATACTTTGAGGAATACCTTATCACCTACGGCAAATTCAAGGTCTCGGCGCCGATCTGAATACTGTTTATGACGATTCTGAGCCGTTCTTACTCTTTTCTTGATAATGTCGACTACTCGACATGTCTCTTCAACAAATTCTGGTCCAACAATGCTACGTTCAACAATTTCATTCCAATATAAAGGATTTCGACACTTCCTCCCATACAGTGCTTCATAGGGTGACATCTGTATAGTTACCTGATAGCTGTTGTTATAAGCGAACTCGATCAGTGGTAATTTTTCATCCCACGATCCTCTAAAATCAATTACACAGGCTCGGAGCATGTCTTCAAAAATCTAAATGTTACGCTCCGACTGTCCTTCTGTCTGAGGATGGAATGCAGTACTAAACATCAATGTTGTACCCATAGCCTTTTGCAATCCTTCCCAAAACTTTGAAGTAATCTGTGGATCTCTGTCGGATACAATGCTTTTGGGTACACCGTGTAATCTGAAAATATTATCCACATACAACTTAGCCAACCTCTCTAGTGTACTGAGGTCATATAGCTATAAATCTATCCATTTTGGTCAGGCGGTCTACAATCATCCAAACCGCGTCAGCTACTTGGGGAGCCAATGGTAACCTGGTGATGAAGTCCATAGTCATGGAGTCCCATTTCCATGCTGGTTCTGGTAACGGTTGTAACAGTCCTGCAGGTGTTTGTTGTTCAGCCTTCACCCTTTGACAATTTAGGCATTGAGACACGAACTTAGCTACATCTACTTTCATTCCTCTCCACTAATATAATTTCTTGAGAACATGATACATTTTTGTATTTCCAGGATGTATTAAATAGGTGGTGGTATGGGCTTCCTTCATTAATCGGTGTCTAATGTCTAAACTTTCTGTTTCAGGTACACATATTCTTCTATTGTATTTCAGTACCTTTTCATCAACTAAGGTGAGCTCAGGAATAGTCCTACCTTTTTCGATGTATTCTTGTACCGTCCTTAGATAAGGGTCTGATTTAATAGATGTTTTCACTTCATCAATTAAATCAGGTACAATCTTTAATGTGGCGAACATATTTGAAAACCGATGGATAAACCCTTGGTTGGTTGATTCACCCAGTGCATCTATCACAAACTGCTCATTACCGTAATTGAACAATTTTTCGATGGTACACATTGCGGCAGTTGTGTTAACCTCTCCTTGAGATTTTATCATCGCTTTTCTACTCAGCGCGTCAGCAACCACATTAACTTTTCTCGGATGATACTGGATGTCGCAATCATAGTCTTTCAATAGTTCCAGCCATCTTCTTTGTCTCATATTCAACTCTTTCTGATTAAAGAGATAAGTAAGACTCTTATGATCTGATTTAATATGAAATTTCTCTCTGTACAAGTAATGTCTCCATATCTTGACTGCATGTACCACTGCCGCTAATTTCAAGTCATGAGTGGGATAGTTCTTCTCATGTGTCTTCAGATGTCTTGAGCCATAAGCAATTACTTGTTCCCCTTGCATAAGTACACATCCTAAACCCAACCCTGATGCATCAGTGTACAAAATAAATGGCTGTCCTGGTATAGCAATAGTCAAAACCGGAGCTGATATCAATCTAAGTTTCAATGTTTGAAAACTCTGCTAACATTTATCAGTCCATACAAACTTTTCGCCCTTCTTAGTCAAACTGGTGAGAGGTATAGCAATTCGGGAATAATCTTCCACAAATCGTCGATAATACCCAGCTGGACCTAACAAACTTCTAATTTCTACAACGCTCTTCGGTGCTTCCCACTTCACAATAGCTTCAATCTTGCTAGGATCCACTTTAATTCCTTCAGTGGATACATGGCCTAGGAATGCGACCTCATTTAGCCAAAACTCGCACTTCGTAAATTTGGCATAAAGCTTCTCTTTTCGTAATCGCTACAGAGCAGCGCTTAGATTCATAATATGAGTTTCCTTGTCCTTGGAGTAGACCAATATATCATCGATGAATACAATGACCGACGTGTCCAACATATCATGGAATACCCGATTCATAAGTTCCATAAAAGTTGCTGGTGGGTTTGTCAATCCAAAAGACATGACCAAAAATTCATAATGTCCATATCTGGTCCTGAATGCTGTCTTGGGAATATCACCATCCTTAATCTTCAACAGATGGCATCTAGACCGAAGATCGATCTTGGAGAACACCTTGGCACCTTGCAACTGATCGAACAGGTCATCGATCCGAGGCAATGGGTATCGATTTTTGATTGTTAGCTTTTTCAGTTCCCGGTATTCTATACACAGTCGAACACTATCGTCCTTTTCCTTTACAAATAATACTGGCTCTCCCCATGGTGATATGCTAGGTCTAATGTAACCCTTGTCCAGTAGTTCTTGTAGTTGTACTTTTAATTCCTTTAGTTCAGTAGGAGCCATTCGATAAGGTGCTTTAGACACTGGTGCGGCTCCAGGTATCAAATCTATAACAAATTTTGTAGCTCGATCAGGTGGTAGTCCTGGTTGTTCTTCAAGAAATATATCTGAAAAGTCACACTCGACATCGATATCCTCCATTCGGGGTGCTTCCTTGGTGACGTCGACCACTAAAACTAGATACCCATCTCCTCCTTTCTCAAGGCATTTCCTAGCCTTTAATGCAGAGAGGTTGAGCTTTCGTTTACGAAGAAGTTTGGTTCCCGCAAAACTGAACTCTGCTCCTTCCTTGTCTTTAATTGTCAGCTTCTTTTTGGCACATAATAGATTTACAAAATGCCGAGCTAACCAGTCCATTCCCAAAATGACGTCAAAGTCTGCCATCTCAAGTTGAATCAGGCTTGCATCTAACGTTTTCTCACCAATAAGGACTGGACATTGTCCATAACTTGTTTCTAATTCCACTTCTAATCCCATTGGCAACTGTACAAGTAGTTTATAGGATAGATATTTGAGTGGTAGGTTCAGCTTCATTCCAAATGACATAGATATAAAAGAATGAGTAGCTCCTGAATCAAAGAGTACTCTAGCAGGGATGCCATTAAGGGTACTATACCTGTTATTTGTTTTAATTTAGTCTATATGTTCACACAATGTAACACAAAACGAAAGGTTCAGGTCTTACCTATGACCACATCAGGCGATGCGGCAACATCCTCGAAGGTAACAGCATAAACTCTTCTTTGTTGTGTTTGCTTTCTGGGCTTGGGGCACTCCTTTGAATAATGTCCCATTTGGTTGCAGTTAAAGCATTTTACTCCTTCATTATTTAGCTTTTGTTGATGTTGAGCTGCTGGGGTAGTCTTGGTTGCAGCATTTAAACCTTGAGTGCGAAACAGTTTGAATATCCTTGTATTCCCTCCGTTATATGAATTTCCAGTTGGCTTCTTAATACCCCTGTTTTGAGCAAAATAGCTATCTTTCTGGCTCGACTCTATCACTCGAGCAATTTGTACAGCTTCGTTGTAGACTTTCTTCTCAAGTCCTAATACATGTTCTCGAATAATTCCCCTAATTCCCATGATGAACCTTTGGGTCTTCGTATCTTCTGCTTGCATATTGTCTGGTGCAAAGAAGAACAACTCCTCATAACGTTGTTGATATGCATCTACAGTTATTTGTCCCTGATACAAACTCAGGAACTCTTTCTCCATGGAATCTCTGAAACTCCTAGGAAAATACTTCTCAAAGAATGCCTCCTTATATATATCTAGGTCAGTTGGGCTTGCTTTGTCAACAGATACGTCCGTGTGGACTTCCACCAGTGGTGTGCATCGCCTTTCAGCATGAACATTGCACACAATACTTTCTCCTCTTCGTTCACCGTCATCATCATGAAATTCCTCTCCATCTCATAGATGTAGTGTGCTGGCCACAACGGATCAGCTAGACCACTATACTCTTTGGGCTTCATTTTTAGAAAACCCTCAAGTAGGCTAGAGTGGTCTAGTTGATGAGGAACATAAGCCCCATACGTAGGTGGTTGGTATTGATATCCACCTGGAACTACTTCAGGGTTTTGCACTTGAGCCTGCATGATGGGAGTTTGAGGTGCATGGGGCACTGTGTTACTTCCCCCTGGTATTGTGCTTGCCTGTCCTGCTGGCATCGGTGTTGTTTGTGCAGCTGGAAAAGCCATGCCTATGGGAGCTTGCGTAGTAGCTTGTACCTGTTGTATTTGCTATAGCTGTTGTGCCAAATTCATTACGGCTGTAGCCAGGTCTGTAGGTGGAGATGGCAGATTGGTAGGATTTGTCTGCCAATTAACTACGGATGGTGTCGTGTTTCGATTCTCCTGGGTTTCAAGATGTATATGGCTGTCTTCCTCCACAGGTGGTGGTGGTGGAATAGAGTTTCGACATTGTCTGGTTACTCTTCGCCCAACCTTTTTTCTGTTCTAAAGATAGTAGTGCCTGTAAGTAACCATAGCACATGTGAGACAATCAATATAATTGTTCTCCAGTCAAAATTTCAACTAATCAAGGTAATTTCAAAATTTTCAGATCATTCTGTCAAAAATACTGTATTTTCCATCGTAGGGTCGATGGTAGGGTCGATCCTTATGCGACCCTAGGGTATGTGACCCTGAGAGTCACTGTCAACTTACCGAGAGCCTAGGGTCGATGGTAGGGTCGTATATGTCCGACCGTAGGGTCGACCCCTAGTTTTCTGTCAGATCACCGAGAGGCTACGGTCGATGAGGGGGTTGGAGGTAGGGTCGCATGTTTTGGTCGAATTAGGCGACTCTAGGACCCAGAATTAGGTTTTAAATCCCGATTTTTGGAATCATTTCTCATTCATTCTCCTCCTTTCTGACTCAGCTCATTCCTCTGAGTTGCTATAGTGACAAATCCGTCCCGTTGGTGATTCTATCATACTTCTGAGACTCTCACTCCTTCTCTTCAGGTGTGTGTCCTACTGTTGCATGTTTTTAAAGTTTCTTAACTAGGTTTTTGCCCATTTCTATCATTTTTTTCAAATTAAAATATTTCCAACCATAAAAATTCGATTTTTATTGGGGGCTTTTGCTATTACTGACTCAATGGATGAAAGCCCTAAAAAATATTAAAGATTCATCGGTTGGTTATTGAGAAACTTGAAAATTTTAAATTTTGACCTAATTTTTTGAGATTTTTGAATTTCTTGAAATTTCTTCAAATTTAATCTTCTAAGATAAAATTTCCTACTGTATAAGTCTTGCAGAGTAGCTTAGAATCTATATAAGTCTTCCTGCCCATGTGTATGGGTAAAAAGTGAGGCTTTTGCCCAATTTATGCCTTTATAATGTCAAAATTTTTGGGTTTTTCCTCATTACTGAGCTATTATCAATTTTTCATTGTTTTGGAAGATAATATGGCCCGTACAAAAGTACCTAGGGTTCACGACCTAGTTCGTTTCCGTTATGCCGAGGCCGAGGCTCAGTATGCCCGTTACACTCGTAAGATGCTAGAGGGAGGTCGTCGTGTGGACTTGGCTAACCTAGCCTTGTTTAATGTGGTGAGAGCTTTTGGTGACATGGGCTGGCTTCCCGTGATCACCTATGACGCCTGTACCCGTCCGGATTTGGTAAGACAGTTCTATTGTAATCTCCAGGTGGTGGGAGATTACAATGAAACTAAGAGCGGTAAGGAGCTCAGGATCACGAGCTATGTCAAGGGAGTAGAGATTTCCTTTGACTGCCGGCCATTAGCGGACCTCTTGGGCATTTCATTTAATGGCCCCTTGGTATACTGCGCTCCCAGAGAGCCCTACTTCTTTTCCTTGGAGATGCGGGCTGAGATAGACTGTCAGATTATCAGAGAGGATCGCTGGGAGGTGAAGGCGATCAATCGACGTCCAGAGCCTTGGGTGTACTGTAAGATCATCCAGCACAACCTGATACCCCAAAGTGGAAACTACGAGAGGATCTCCCAGTTGACCCAGTATTTGCTTTACTATAACTGCACTAGCCAGCCTGTCTGCTTCCCTTATATTATTATGCGAACGATGATGTGCTACGCTGCTTGGTCAGATAGGCGACCTGCCTTATGGACGTCTGATCACCACCCTGCTTATCTGCCTAGGTGTTGATTTAGTAGATGAGAGGATTCAGGAGAAGACTTTCTCATCAGTGCTGGACTGGGAGGCTATCTGTAGGATGGGCATGCGGGACATCCAGGTCAGTGACAAGGAGAGGAACGCTCTGGTGCGTCCTCGTACTCGGGTGGAGGTGGCAGATACTGAGGCAGTAGCAGCAGCCGCTGGAGCAGAGGTTCATGGGGGTGATGCTGAGGATGAGGATCGGATGTTCATGGATGTGGACTCCATACCTCCTCCATCACCTCTGCATTCTACTGGAGCTGGTCCATCATAGACTCCTTTACGCATAGCTGGTCCATCACGCCCACCATCTGATGATATGATGGGATTACTTTGTGTGATCAGGGAGGCTCTGCGTGCGATGGATTCGAGGGTGGGAGAGCTTCTAGATGCTCAGCGTGCATCTGATCAACGGATGACTGCATTGACGGCTAGTCTCCAGACGACCCAGACTCAGGTAGCTTGGTTGACTAGAGTCTATGCTGAGGATTATGACAGAGATCGTGAGGCACCACCTCCCCCATCACCTCTAGCTTCATGATGTATTTTATTTTCTCTTGTATTATAGAGTAACTGTCCGGGTTGTGGACTGTACTCTACTTTAGATATGTATATAAACTTGCTTTGGGTTGACATGTATATACGTTTGTCTTTCACTCGAGTGTATATAAACTTATTTCTCATTTAATAGATGCATTATTCTCTTTCTAAATTTTGTCTCAAACAACACAGGTGCATATAGTCTGTTATTATTATAGCTTTTAAATTTTATCCTATCTCAGTTCACAAACTTTCGTGGTAATATACTGGTTTAATAGACAGGGCCTGAGAGCTCTGATACCAAGTTGTCACACCCCAATTCCACACTATTCAGAACGGTGTGATGAATCGCTAATAAGCCAACGGTTCAACCAGGATCTCAAATAGGCTGTGTCCGTTTGCTTAAACCATACACATACACAACCATAATCAGAATAAATACACAATAGCGAAAGTCTTAATATTAAATGAACTGAGAATGTAATTGTGATATTCATAAATAATATATCAAATTATGTTGTATCAACCGAGACATAAATAAATAAAATATCAAATTATATTTCCTTAATTGTTCAAATAAAAATCTAATAAAAAACGCATGAGTTGCACTCACAAGATGAGTCATGCGTGTCCACTATATCTATAGCATTCATTGCAGCAACGTGCCCGTATGCAAGAGTATTCATATAATCTTCCACAGTCGTACGTTGTTTTGTGATTTCCTTCACGCACACGGTCCATGTGGTTCGACCATGATAAGTAGACCTGGTACAAGGTGATAAGACCGATTAGATTGGTACGGGTCTTACAGATGTACATACATTATATAAAATAATTTATGCATACAACGGTAAGCTCAACCAATGAGCTTTGTAAGAAAACCAAATGATCAATAAACAAATTGTATGACCCATGCCAAAACTCTGTTCCAGTTTGACCATTTTGTGCATGTGTCAGGTCTTCCCACATATAGATGTATCGAGCCAACATGATCGAAGTTATTGACATAACCGAGAGGTGATGCAAATCGATTAACTTGGACATCCAACATTATTAGAACGTAAGACATCACACTACAAGAGGTTTCGACCCAACCAATCACCCATTACTCACCACACAAGCACCTAAGCTGGCAGACCAAAATAGAGGTCTAGCTGGAGAAAAAGGTGGTGCAGCTACTCACTAGCCGCAGGTCGTGCAATTGCACGTCAAGGTAGGAATCTGAGTTGGTAACCAACGATCGAGGGAACCACTGATTGGAATTTAAACCTTCTCTATGCATGGAAGGCTTATTACAATGGGTCTATTCATGGCAATCAGAGGAGGAGATCCTTACTACTACCATGTTTGGATCAATGGTATCTTATCCTACCAATTTTTTGAAAAGAGAGATCTGAATCCTTTTACTCTACCAATTCAGATAGTCAAACCATGGGATTGAGGAAAGATATTTTTGACACACGAATCTAAGAAAGTAGAGAGAAAAAAGAGAAAGAGAAGAAGAAATTTTTGTTCTAAGTACCACCCAGTAGAGCAAGAAGAAGGAAGAGAAGGGAAGAGTAGAAGAAGAAATCATAGAAGAGAAAGAGAAGGTAGGAAGAGAGAAGAAAGGAAGAAAGGAACAGGAGGAGCCCACCTCTAGAATAGCAGTTGCTTGACCAAGAACTTGAGAGAGAAACCCAATGTTAGTACTCGCTACCTTGACTATATATCAGCTGGTAGAGTCCACAATTTAAGATTCAGTTAATGGCCTTTTTTCATCTAGAAATCGTATCCAAGGTCCATGATGCTGATTGGACTTGCAAGCCAAAACACAAGGCAAAGGGGAGAAGGGCCTATGGCCTTGGGTCTACTCCGAGTCAGGAATCTATGAACAGTCAATGGGCTTGGTATCCATTCCTACTTAAATATTTCTGGGGTAAGCGAGGATTCTCAATCCGAGGTTTCAGAGTGATAATGAGAATGAGTATTAATTGCATTGTACTTAAAATCTTGGGATTCGAGGACTATTTATAGTGAATAGTGCCTCATTGTAAAGTTGTTCATGCCCTTGTCCACTGATGAAAAATGACACATATACCGTCTGAGTAGGGGAGAGAGTACTTTATGTCCTTTAATCCTTGGAAGAGACCGGATGGGCCAAATAGGCCCAAGAGAGGATGGATAGGCCTAGAAAATGACCAATGGGCCACTCTTTTAGTTCTTATTGAGTTGGTGTTTACGTAGACTAAAACCACTATATGGCATCTATGTGGATGAGGTTGTCTACCGAGCTTCACCCTATAGGGTAATCTGAGAAATTCACCTAACACTTGCCTCCTCGCTCTGTTCAACCTATAAGGTTTAATTGAGTAAGCAGAAAAATGGAAACTTTGAAGTTGATACTTGCTTCTTACTCTCCTGACTCATTAAGATTCTATTGAGAAATAAGTTTGAACTATTGATAAGGGATCTTTTAGGTCCCTTGTTATGTATGTATTTGGTTTAATTTACCTATCATTTTGGAGTCATCTCCTTTGGTTGGTAATATTGGCATGGTGCTGTAGTACTTTCTATGTAATTTGGCGGAGCTTAGATGGGTGGCCATTTTTGGTTGGTTCTATAGTACTTTCTGCTCAATATGGCCGAGCTTTCTTTGTCGATCAAATTTATGCTGCCTTAAAGGTGTTTCAGTCCAATGAGGTCGATCATCATTCGGTGGCCATTTTTGCTTGGTTGTGTAGTACTTTCTGCATAATATGGTCCAGCTTCGCTTGTCGATCAAATCTATGTGGCCGTGAAGGTGTTTCCATGTAGTGACGCCAATGTTAGTTCGGCGGCCATTTTTGCTTGGTTGTATGGTACTATCCGAGCGAGATGGCCTAGCTTTATTTCTCGATTAAATCTGCACGACCTTGGAGGTATTTCCATGCAATAAGGTAGATCTTCATTGGGCGGCTATTTTTTTCTCAGTTGTGTGGTACTATCTGGGCGAGATGGCCAAGCTTGTTTTGTTGGTTAAATCTGCACAACCTTAGATGTATTTCCTTGCCATAAGGTCAATCTTCGTTGTGTGGGCATTTTTTCTCGTTTTAATAGTAATTTTCGCACAATATGTCCGAGCTTCATTTGTTAGTCAAATCTGCATGGCCTTAGAGGTATTTTCATGCAATAAGGCTAAATGACTTTGGGAGGCCATTTTTTTTGGGTTGTGTGGAATTATGCAAGTGAAATGGCCAAGCTTCTTTTGTCGACCAAATCTGTCAAATCTGCATGGCCCTGGATGTCTCACCCCTATTCCGCACTATTCAGAATGGTGTGATGAACCGCCAATAAACCAACAATTCAATTAAGTTCTCGAATAGGCTGTGTCCGTTTGATTAAACCATACACATACACAACAATAATCAGAGTAAATACACAATAGCGGAAGTCTTTAATATTAAATTAATTGAGAGTTTAAAAATGAAAACATAAATAAATTATTCAATTATCTTCAAAATACTATGACGTAAATAAAATATTTACTCAATTACATCATCTGTATAATTTGAATAAAATCAAATAAAAAATGCAAGAGTTGCACTCGCATGACAAATCATGCGATTCCATCAAAACTTCAACATCCATCGCTGCCGCATGTCCATACATCGGAGCATTTATAGAATCTTCAATCGTGGTACCTGCATCATCAACTAAAAGCATTCGACGTCGAAAGGGTGAGCACACATCACGGCTCAGTGAGCAAACAAAACAATGCAACTAACATATGCATGCGTTCAATTCATATCTTTGGTCTGATTCATAAGTTTGCAATGTGCAATTGAAAGGTTTGGAGGCCACCGCACCTCTATACAAGAGTGTGTGAAACTGCCCAATCGATCAAACACCATTGCCGCCCCCACATGCATTCACCATGGAATAGATATAGAGCTAAAGTGCCCAGTTCAAAAACCGCATGACACTTCCCCTGATTCCCTATCCATACCAATACGTAAGCCCCTATTGGCGAGGGCTTGCAAACTGGGCTCGCAACTAACCAATCCTAATGTCAAACAGTGTATCCATGGTCTCACCCCAGCGTTCCTCAGTACATCCATAGAGATAGAGCTAGGGTCTGGTGACCAGGCTGAACCACAATGCCACTTCCCCCTCTAATGCCCTACGATGTATTAGTTCTGCTAAGGTAATAGCGATACGATGATGTTAGAGGATGAGACTTGAATAGAGATAGAGCTAGAGTCTGGTGACCAGGCTAAACCACAATGCCACGTCCTCCCCCTGATTCCCCACTAGCATCAAGTACATTAACCACACACATACTGTTTAAATGCCTATTCCTAGCATTATCATCGTCATCATGTTATAATAAACGAAATTAAATATGCATGAACAGTAATAACAGGAATAGTAGATGACATGTGATATGAACATTACAATCATACAATCATAGAATCATACATGGCATTGGACTAAATAAACGAAAACAGTTTGTTATTAGCCATTAGTTTAGGTCTTGTTCCCTCACCTATGATTGAGTGTAGATCCTCTTTCAAGCTCTAAGAATCACTTTTATAACACTAAGAAACCCTAACAAATTGATAGATTCTAATTAAAAATAAATTCCAATAATTTAAGCTGGCTGTAAAGCTAGGGTCGTAAGTTGGGTCGCAGGTATCTGAGACCCCAGGGTGTCGGGTCGTTCATAGGGTCAGTTACCCATCGACCCTATATGCGACCACAGCCTCCCTGGACTTCCCTAGAGCATGGGGTCGATCCTGTAGTCTCGTACATCCATTCTAAGAATGTTCTATTGCTCATAACTATGATTTTTACACACTTTCCATTGTCTATGATGATTACTTTCTTGGATTCCTTCGAAACTCATCCACGGGTAGATGATTTGGGTTTATCCCAACCCTTACATTTTCATAAGATATTCTAGGGTCTTACATAGTTCATGGAGAATGTATTCATACCTTAGGGTTGTTGAGATTCAGTGATTTCTCTGAATTCCTTCTCTTTAGTTATCTTCTCAAATTGTCCTTCTCATCTTGTTCTTTTCCTACTCTTATCTTTCACTCACTTTCAATTAGGGTTCCAAAAGGAGTGAAAGAGGCTAAGGGACATCTTATTTATAGAGGAAAACCTCCCAAAATACGTCCCATCGAGATTAGGAAATGACTCCCTGAAATTAGTAATGTTTCCTAATTTACGATTTCAGTCTGTCACCATAGGGTCGATGCTAGGGTTGTAGAATCCATCGACCCTAGGGTCTCAAGTAATAAGACCCTAGGACTAAAAAGTCATGGGTTGGACTCTATTGAGGTGGGGTCGACCCTACCTGTTTATGCATGCGACCCTACCCTCATATTTTGGGTCAAATTCATACCTGGTTTTGTGATTTCCTTTACGCACTTGGTCCACTTGGTTCGACCATGATAGGTAGACCTGGTACAAAGTGGTAAGATCGGTTAGTTCGGTACGGGTCTTACAACTCCCCCCTGCTTATTAAAAATTTCATCCTCAAAATCTGTACATACCTTATGAGTCGAAAAGATGAGGGTATTGCTTTCGCATTGCATTCTCTTCCTCCCATGTGATGTCTTCTATATATCGACTTCTCCAGGTGACTTTAACATAGTATATGTCACGGATACATAGATGTTGAACCTTTCAACCGGTGATTTCAATTGGTGCTACTTCAAACGTCAAATCATCGGTTAGATCTGGTGGATCTACTGTCAAAACGTGCGTTTGATCTCTGATGTACTTCTTTAATAAGGAGAGATGAAATACATCATGCACAGTTGACATAGATGGTGGTAGTGTGAACTGGTAAGCCACTTTTCCACGTTTGGCTAGAATCTCATATGACCCGACATATCTCTATCTTAGCTTTCCTTTCTGTCCGATCCGTTTTAACCCGCGCATCGGTGGCACTTTCAAGAATACCCTATCACCGACAACAAACTCAAGGTCTCGGCGTCGAATATCTGCATATTGTTTCTGACGATTCTGAGCCGTTCTTACTCTTTCTTTGATGGGAGGAGACCCATGCAGCCAGAGACTCCGTATGTGGGTTGTCTTGAGTTGGCACTTACAGTTATAACCAGACTATAGTTCTAATTCATGCATTTTGTTTGCATACGTTTGATTTCCTTGCTATGTTTGGTGGTTGAGCTTACCCTTGTGTACACAAATTCTTTTAGATATAGGTATGACTAAAATAGATGATGGTGACATGGATGCTAGTGATGACGACGTTCATGACGAGACGTACGAGTGTGACGATTGTGTCTACAGATAGACACTTTGATAAATTGATAAAATTATTTAAATTTTCAATATATCATTTGGATTTGGGGCGCCTGTTGCCCATATGAATAATTTATATTTTAAGGATTTAATTATCTTATTTTATATGCTTACAATGGGTAGGGGATTTATTTATGTTTTTATCATTTGATTATTTTAGGAGTTATTATTTAATAATTTTAAGACTTCCACTATACTCTTGATTTAAATACATTTAATCTGGTGGTGTGGATTATTATTACTTCTTGTGTTTTGTTGGGTTTATTAGTTAGTGTTCCATATTCTGTGATCCCCGAAGGAGATTTCCAATGCCCTAAACTAGGATGTGGAGATATCATCCATTCCATAGTACCGATACGTCGTGAACGGGGTGTTATATTCACCCATTATGACCCACTACTAATGAAGAAGTACTAATGATGAACTTGGACATGTTGGAGGAAACCATAGACTATGCTCAGATCAAAATCACGGGTCACTAGCAGCAACTAGCCAAATACTCCAATAAGCATGTCCATGAGCACTTACTCAGGGTAGGCCACCTCATCCCTAGAAGCACTGTTGCCTCGAATCCAACCAACCAGGGAAAGTCGGCCCCTAATTGGGAAAGACCATACATAGTTGCTCAGTCATTTCATAATGGAGCTTACCGTCTTGAAGACATGGAAGGAAAGCCACTGCCTTGCACAAAGAAAGCCAAGCACCTATGTATGTTTTACCAATAGTTTTCCACTGATCATGATGTATTCAATATAGTAGGTCTCTTTACCAGACATTGACACATTTTTTTGTGCTAGAAGCAAGGATTATATTGATGAAAAAGAAAAACAAAATACAAAACACCTACTAAATATGTAATACCTCCTGTAAGACCCGTATCGAACTAATCCGGTCTTACCACCTAGAACCAGGTCTACCCATAATGGTCGAGCCAAATGGATCAAGTGCGTGAGGGAGATCACGATCCCAGGTATTAAACTGACCCAAAAACACTAAAATAAGGGGGAGGGTCACATACCCAGCAAGGTAGGGTCGGACCCCCCCAGTATAAAAGTCAGACCCTGAGTTTTTAACCGGGGGTCAGACATTTTAGAACCAGGGGTCTACAAGATCTCCGACCCCCTCATCGACCCTTAGTCTGCTGACGAAAATCGTGAATTAGGAATTTTCCAAATTTCAATGAGATTCTTTCCTAATCTGAATGGGACTTATTTTGGAAGTTTCTACTCTATAAATAGGACATCCCTAAGCCTCTTTCACTCCTTTTAGAACCCTATTTAGATTGAGAGAAAGAGAAGAGAAGGAGAAGAGAAAGAGAAGAGAAGGAATGTGGAGAAAAAGATCAAAGAGAAGGCCTCAGAGAAACAAGCCTAATTCTCAAGTATGGATACTATCTCCATGTAATTCTACAGACCTTAGAATAAATAGTGAAGATGGAATGGTCTAAGAGAAACTCAAATCATCCATCTATGGTTAGGTTTTCATGGAAAACAATGGGGGAGATCATAAAAACCAAGTAGTTGAATAAACTATGGTTCTATGCCATAAAACATGTATGTAATGGATTGTAGAAGCAAGCCATAGGACCCAAACACGAAGGAATGGACTGTAGGAAAAAAATTTAACTAAACCCACAGGGGGTCGATAGCCAATCGACCCTACCAGACCCTAACAATCGACCCCCAGTGTTCGAGAAGTCCAGAATCTGGGTGGTAGCACCCATGGTTAATGGAACCTCCAACCCTAGCATCGACCCCCAGTTAACAACATGCTTTTAAAAATCAAAATTAATTCTAATTAAATTCTATCGACTTGTTAGGTCTTCTAGTGATATAATATTGATATTTAGTTGATTCTTAAAGCTTGAAAGAGGATCTACGATCAAGCAAAGGTGAGGGCACAAGACATAAACTAATTGGTTAATAATAAACTATTTTATTCTTGAGTCCAATGCCATGATTGATTCTATGCTTGTATGCTTGTTATGTGCATTCAGCATGTCGTCCAATATTTCTATTATTATTGTACATGCATATTTAAATTATTCTTTATAACATAATGGTGATGATGATGATAGGAATAGGCATGTGGATGTATGTGTATGGTTGGTGTGCTTGATGCGAGCGAGTATCAGAGGGGGTGTCATAGGCCGGGCCTCAACACTCTAGCTCTATCTCTAACTCAAGTCTTGTCCACTGACATCGTCGTATCGCCATTACCTTAGCAGAACTATTACGTCGTAGGGTATGAGAGGAGGTAGGCTCAGACCGTGTAGTCTCTGACTATGTCGGGGGGCCTTAGCCCTATCTCTATGGACGTATTGAGGGATGCTGGGGGAACGCCTTGGATACACTGATTGGCATTTGGATTGGTTAGTTGCGAGTCCTTGCCAATAGGGGTTTACGTGTTGGTATGGGCAATGGGTACAGTAATAAACGTAACCTTTGTGTGTATATTTTCCATGGTGGGTACATGTGGGACGACAATAAATGTTACCTTTGGGCGGCTTCACACACTCGTGTATAGAGGTGCGGCTTCAATAAATGTAACCTTTGGCCACCTATCCTTTCCATAGCCCATTGCAAACTTATTTACTAGACCAAAGATTTAAATTGAATGCATGCATATGTTTGTTGCATTGTTTTGTTTGCTTACAGAGCCATGATGTATACTCACCCTCTCGACGTCGAATATTTTTAGCTCATGAGGAAGGTACTAGGGTCGAAGATTATATGAGTGCTTCGGTGTACGCACGTGTTGCTGCAATAGAAGCCGAAGACTTAGTGGATACGCATGATTTCTCATGCGAGTTAAACTCATGCGTATTCGATTAGATTTTCATTTGAATTATTAAAGGAATGTAATTGATATTTTATTATTTATGTCTCAGTTGACACAACAATAACTTGATATTTTATTTATGATTATTACAGTTAGAGTTCTCAGTTCATTTACTATAAGACTTCCGTTATTGTGTATTTATTCTGATTAGAGATCCTGGTTGAACCGTTGGTTTATTAGCGGTTCATCACACCGTTCTGAATGGTGCAAATTGGGGTGTGACATCTTGGTATCAGAGCATCTCAGGCCCTATCTATGAAACCCGTATACTTCCACAAATGGTCGTGAACTGAGATAGGATAAAAATTTAAAAGATATAATAATAACACCATAAGCATCTGTGTTGTTTGAAACTAAAATAAAAGAGAATAATGCATCTATTAAATGAGAAAAAAATTTATATACAACCAAAAGGTAAAACAAATGTTTATATATATATATATGATTAAAGCAGAGTACAGTCCACAGTCCAGACTGTTACTCTGAAGTACAAAAAGAAAGATAAAAGAAGTACATCAAGAAGCTAGAGGTGATGGGGGAGGCGGTGCCTCACGGTCTCTATCATAGTCCTCAGCGTAGACTCTAGTCAACCAAGCTATCTGAGTCTGGGTCGTCTGGAGACTAGCTGTGAGATCAGCCACCCGTTGGTCAGTCACACGCTGAGCATCCCTAACTTCTCCCATCCGTTGATCTGACATGTGCTGAGCAGCTAGAAGCTCTCCCACCCACTGGTCCGACACACACTGAACAACTAGAAGCTCTCCCACCCGCTGATCGGACAAGCGCTGAGCCATTAAAAGGTCTCCCATCCTTAAGTCAGACATGCGCTGAGCCTCTCGTATCTCATACAAGATCCCCATCATGTCACCAGAAGGAGCATACGAAGGACCAGCTGCATGGGGAGGACCAGCTTAAGAAGACGGAACAGCTCCTACAGTATGAGTAAGTGATGGAGGAGGTATGGCTTCTACATCCATGTATAGCCGATCATCATCATCCCCATGAACCCCTGCTCCAGCGGCTGTTGCTGCTGCCTCAGCGTCATCCATCTCCTCTCCTCATCGCTGACCTGGACATCCCTCATGCCCATCTTGCAAATAGCCTCCCAGTCCAGAGGCGATGAGAAGGATTTCTCCTGAATCTTCTCATCCACTAAGTCAACCCCCAGGCGGGTAAGCAAGGTAGTGATCATGCGTCCGTAAGGAAGGTTGCCAGTGTGACTGGGCAACATGGCACTGATCATTGTCTGCATGATGATATAGGGAAGGCAGACGGGTTGCCTAGTGCATATGCAGTACAGCAAATACTGGGTCAACTGGGAGACCCTCTCGTAATGTCCACTCTGTGGTATCAGATTATGCTGGATGATCTTGCAGTACACCCGTGGATCTGAACGCAGATAACTCGCTTTTATCTCCCAGCGATCCTCCCTGATGAGCTGATGATCTATCTCAGCCCTCATTTGTAAAGAAAAGAACTGGGGCTCTCCAACAGCACAGAACACCGAGGAGCCATCGTAGGAAATGCCCAACAAGTCGGCTAGCTACCGATAATCGAATGAAACATCAACCCCCTTGACGTAGCTGGTGATCCGAAGCTCTCTGCCCCTCTCTGTATCATTGTAATCTCCCACCACCTAGAGATTACAATAGAACTGGCGTACCAAGTCAGGACGGGTACAGTCATCATAGGTGATGACAGGAAGCCATCCCATATCGCCAAAGGCCCCCTCCACATTGAATAAGGCTAAGCTAGCCCAGTCCACTTTGTGGCCTCCCTCTACCTTCTTGCGAGCATAGTGGGTATACAGCGTCTCAGAATCATAGGAATGGAAGCGAAGACGGTCTCTTACCCTAGGTACCTTGGTACGAGCCATAGTATCTACAAATAAGAAAGAAAAACAAATAATGGCTTAGTAGAGAGGAAAAACCCAAAATTTTGACATAATAACGACGTAAATTGGTCAAAACCTCACTTTTAACCCATACACGGGGGCAGGAGGACTTACATAGATCCTAAACTACCCTGTGAGACTCATACAGTCGGAAATTTCAACTAATGAGATTGAATTGGAAGAAATTTCAAGAAATTCAAAATCTCGACAAAATTAGGGCAAAAATAGTAAATTTTGAGTTTCTCGATAACCAACCGATGAAACTCAAATATTTTTGAGGGCTTTCATTCCTCGAGTCACCAACAACAAAAGCCCCCAATAAAAATCAAATTTTTACGGTTGAAAAAATTCTAATTTGAAAAATACAAGATATACGAACAAAAACCTAGGTAAAGAAAACTAAAAACATGAAAATGTAGATGACATACCTATAGCGGAGGTGTAGACGATGAAACAAGGAGTGCAAACCACCAATGGATCAGAGTTTTCGTTGTAGAAACTCAGAGGGATGAGACGAGTCGAAGCAGAGAAGAAAGAATGGGAAATGGACTTTGAATCGGATCTTAAAAATATGATTTTTAGTCTGGGGGTCAAAAAATTCGATTAAAACAGTCGACCCACCCATCAAGCCCCGCGTCGACCCTCGGCTCTCGGGAATCTGATAGAGAACCAGGGGTCGCACCCTGGGTCGGACATCCTTCGACCCCCCCATCGACCCCCGGCTCTCGGGAAGAATGGATGATTTCCCAGGGTTGCACACTGTGGGTCAGACACCCATCGACCCCCACCATCGACCCTACAGTGAAAATACAACATTTTCGACAGAAAGATCTGATAAATTTGAAATTTGCAATTGTTAGTGGTTTTGAAATATGAGAATGATGTATTTAATGATTGTCTCTCGTGTTCAATGATTTCAAGCAATCCCACTATCAGATTAATTAATGGCGGGACGTAGAGTAACCAGACAGAGCCGTAACTCTATTCCACCACCACTACCTATGGGGGAAGATAACCAGACACACTCGGAAACACAGGGGAACACAAACACGGCACCGTCCATCATAAATGTGCAGACAAATCCTACAAATCTGCTAGCCCCACCTACAGACTTGGCCACAGTCGTAATGAACTTGGCCCAACAGCTACAGCAAATGCAACAGACACAAGCTACTATACAAGCTGCCATAGGCATAACTCTTCCAGCTACACAGACACCTCCAATGCTAGCAGGATAAGCAAGCACAGCACCAGGGGGGAGTAACATAGTACACCACACACCTCAGACTCCTATCATGCAGGCTCAAGTACAAAATCCAGAGATAGCTCAAGGTGGATATCAATAGCAACCACCTATGTATGGAGCGTATGCCCCACAGCAACTAGACCACTCCAGACTGGTGGAGCGTTTTCTGAAACTAAAGCCCAAAGAATTTAATGGCAAGCTAGCAGATCCTTTATGGTCGGCACACTGGGTTGACGAAATGGAAAGAAACTTTATGATGATGACATTAAATGAAGAAGAAAAAGTGTTGTGTGCCACCTTTATGCTAAAAGGAGATGCACACCATTGGTGGAGGTCTACCAGGATTTACTTATTAATAAAGCATGCCCAACTGACATGGGATATTTATAAGGAGGCGTTCTTATAGAAGTACTTTCCTTGAAGTTTCAGAGATTCTATGGAAAGAGAGTTCCTGAGTTTATATCAGGGGCAGATGACTATGGATGCATATCAACAGCGTCATGAAGAGCTGTTCTTCTTACACCCACCAGTATGCAAGAGGAAAACACCAAGACCCGAAGGTTCGTCATGGGACTTAGGGGAAGCATCCGCGAGCACGTTCTGGGGCATGAAAAGAAAATCTATAATGAAGCGGCACAAATTTCTCGAGTTATAGAATCGAGCCAGAAGGAGAGTTATTTCATGCAAAACATAGGTATAAAAAGGCCAGCTGGAAATTCTTATAACGGAGGGAATAACATGACATCCAAACCCTTCCGTGCTCAAGGCTTCACCATGGCAACCTAGACTACTCCCGTAGCTCAACAACAACAAAAGCCAATTACTGAAGGGATAAATGTTTTAACTGCAACCAAGTGGGACATATAGCAAGGGAATGTCCTAAGCCCAAGAAACAGCTACATCAAGGACGAGTTTACGCGGTTACATCTAAGGATGCTGTCACATCGCCTGATGTGGTCACATGTATGACTTAAATTTTTTTAGTTAGTTGTATTACATTGTATGAGCATGTAGACTAAACCAAAACAAATCACAGGTATCGTACCTATTAATGGCATTCTCGCCAGAGTACTCTTTCATTCAGGAGCTACTCATTCCTCTATATTTGTGACATTTGGAAAGAAGTTAAATCTACCCGATAAATCCTTAGATTGCAAACTACTTGTACGATCACCAATGGGATTAGAAGTGGAGTTACAAAAAGGTTATGGACCATGTCCAGTTCTTATTGATGAAAAGATCATGGATGCAACCTTGATCCAACTTGAGATGGCAGACTTTGACGTCATCTTGGGAATGGACTGGTTAGTTCGGCATTCTGCAAACCTATTGTGTGCCAAAAAGAAGCTGAAATTTAAAGACAAGGAAGGAGCCAAGTTCAGTTTTTCGGGAACCAAACTTCCCCGTAAACGAAAGCTCATACTCTCGGCGCTAAAGGCTAAGAAGTGCCTTGAGAAAGGAGCGGTCGGGTATTTAGTATTAGTGGTTGACCTTACCAAGGAAGCACCACGAATGGAAGATATTAATGTCGTGCGTAACTATCCAAACATATTTTCTGAAGAATTACCAGGATTACCACCCGACCGAGCTACAGAGTTTGTTATAGATCTTATACCTGGAGCCGCACCAGTATTGAAAGCACCTTATTGAATGGCTCCTACTGAACTAAATGAATTGAAAGTACAACTACAAGAACTGCTGGACAAGGGTTACATTCACCCTAGCATATCACCATGGGGAGCGCCAAAATTATTCGTAAAGAAGAAGGACGGTAGCGTTCGCTTGTGTATAGACTACCGAGTACTGAATAAACTGAAAATCAAGAATCGGTATCCATTGCCTCGGATGGATGACCTGTTCGATCAGTTGCAAGGTGCCAAAGTGTTCTCCAAGATTGATCATCGGTCAGGCTACCATCAGTTGAAGATTAAAGACGGAGATATTCCCAAAACATTCAGGACCAGATATGGACATTATGAATTTTTGGTCATGTCTTTTGGATTGACAAACGCACCAGCAACCTTTATGGAACTTATGAACCGGGTTTTCGACAACATGTTGGATACGTCGATTATTGTATTCATTGATGATATATTAGTCTACTCCAAGGATGAGGAAACTCATGTTAATAATCTAAACGCCGCTCTGCAGTGACTACGGAAGGAAATGCTTTACGCCAAATTTACAAAGTGTGAGTTTTGGCTAAAGGAAGTCGCATTTCTAGGCCATGTAGTATCTTCTGAAGGAATTAAAGTGGATCCCAGCAATATCGAGGCTATTGTAAAGTGGGAAGCACCGAACAGCGTTGCAGAAATTAGAAGTTTTCTGGTTCTAGCTGGATATTATCGACGATTTGTGGAAGACTATTCCCGAATTGCCGTACCTCTTACCAGTTTGACTAAGAAGGGCGAGAAGTTTGTTTGGACGGATAAGTTCAAGAAGAGTTTCCAAACCTTGAAGGCTAGATTGATATCTAGTCCTATCATTACCATCCCGATTCCAGGACAACCATTTATCTTGTACACCGATGCGTCAGGACTGGGATTAGGATGTATACTAATGCAAGGAGAACAAGTAATTGCTTATGCCTCAAGACAACTGAAGACACATGAGAAGAACTATCCCACTCATGATTTGGAAATAGCGGTAGGATTACATGCTGTCAAAATATGGAGACATTATCTGTACGGGGAGAAGTTTCAGATTAAATCAGACCATAAAAGTCTTACTTATCTATTTAATCAGATTGAGCTGAATATGAGACAATGAAGATGGCTGGAACTATTGAAAGACTATGATTGTGATATCCAGTATCATCCGGGGAAAGCTAATGTAGTAGCCGATGCATTGAGTAGAAAGGCAATGATAAAATCTCAGGGAGAGGTTAGCACAACTGCCGCAATGTGTACTACCAGAAAGGTATTCAAGCACCGTAATGAGCAGTTTGTGATAGATGCACCAGATGGATCAGCCAACCAAGGCTTTATTCATCAGTTTTCAAATATGTTTGCCGTATTGAAGATTATACCGGATATAGTTGATGAAGTAAGACAGCTATCAAATCAGACCCTTACCTAAGAACGGTACAAGAGGACATCAAAAAAGGTAGGACTAACTCTCAGTTCACCTTGGACGAAGAAAAGGTACTGAAGTACAAAGGAAGAGTATGTGTACCCGAAACAGAAAGCTTGGACATTAGACACCGATTGATGAAAGAAGCCCATACCACCATCTATTCGATACATCCTGGAAGTACAAAAACGTATCATGATCTAAAGAAATTATATTGGTGGAGAGGAATGAAAGCAGATGTAGCTAAGTTCGTGTCTCAATGATTAAATTGTCAGAAAGTAAAGGCTGAATGACAAAGACCGGTAGGACTGTTACAGCTGTTACCGAAATCAGCATGGAAATGAGACTGCATCACTATGGAATTCGTCACGGGATTACCATTGTCTCCTCGAGTAGTTGACGCAGTCTGGGTGATTGTAGATCGCCTGATTAAAATAGATCGCTTTATACCCATATGACCTCAGTATACACTGAGAGGTTAGCTAAGCTGTATGTGGATAATATTATACGATTACATGGTGTACCTGAAAGCATTGTGTCCGATAGAGATCCATGATTTACTTCAAAGTTTTGGGAAGGATTACAAAAGGCTATGGGTACAACATTGAAGTTTAGTACCGCATTCCATCCGCAAACAGACAGACAGTCAGAGCGTACAATTCAGATTCTAGAAGATATGCTTCGAGCATGTGTGATTGATTTTAAAGGATCATGGGATGAAAAGTTACCATTAATTGAGTTCGCTTATAACAATAGCTATCAGGCTACTATACAGATGTCACCCTATGAAACACTCTATGGTTGAAAGTGTCGAACTCCTTTGTTTCGGAATGAAGTTGGGGAATGTAGTATTGTTAGACCCAAATTTGTTGAAGAAACTTATCGAGTGGTCAACATTATCAAAGAAAGGGTGAGAACAGCTCAGAATCATCAGAAGCAATAGGCCAATACCCGATGCCGAGACCTTGAGTTCATCGTCGGTGATAAAGTGTTCTTAAAAGTATCGCCTATGCGAGGATTGAAATGGTTTGGACAGAAAGGGAAACTAAGTCCAAGATATGTCGGGCCATATGAGATTTTAACGAAACGTGGAAAAGTGGCTTACCAGTTAGCACTACCACCATCTATGTTAAGTGTGCATGACGTATTTCATATTTCCTTATTGAGGAAGTATGTCAAAGATCCAACGCACGTTCTGACAGTAGATCTACCTGATTTGACTGATGATTTGAAATTTGAAGTAACACCAACTGAAATCACTAGCCGAAAGGTTCAACGACTATGCAATTATGATATCTATTATGTTAAGGTCACCTGGAGAAGTAGAGATACGGAAGAAATCACATGGGAAGAAGAGAATGCTATGCGAAAGCAATATCCTCATTTATTTGACTCGAAAGGTACGTACAATTTCGAGGATGAAATTTTTACAAATAGGGGGGAGTTGTAAGACCCGTATCAAACTAACCCGGTCTTACCACCTTGAACCAGGTCTACCCATCATGGTCGAGGCAAATGGATCAAGTGCGTGATGGAGATCACGATCCCTGGTATTAAACTAACACAAAAATACTAAAATAAAGGGGAGGATCGCATACCCAATAAGGCAGGGTCGGACCCCCCCAATATAAATATAGACCTTATGTTTTTAACCGGGGGTCGGACATTTTAGAATCAGGGGTCGATGGGATCTCCGACCCCCTTATCGACCCCAGTTTGCCGACAGAAACTGTAAATTATGAACTTTCCAAATTTCAATGAGATTCTTTCCTAATCTCAATGGGACTTATTTTGGAAGTTTCTACTCTATAAATAGGACGTCCCTAAGCCTCTTTCACTCCTTTTAGAACCGTAATTGGATTGAGAGAAAGAGAAGAAAAGGAGAAGATAAAGAGAAGAGAAGGAAAGTGGAGAAGAAGATCAAAGAGAAGGCTTCAGAGAAACAAGCCTAATTCTCAGTTATGGATAATATCTCCAAGTAATTCTATAGACCTTAGAATAGATAGTGAAGAGGGAATGATCTAGGATAAACCCAAATCATCCATCCATGGTTAGGTTTTTATGGAAAACCATGGGGGAGATCATAAAAACCATGTAGGTGAATAAACTATGGTTCTAATCCATAGAACAAGTATGTAATGGATTGTAGAAGCAAGCCATAGGACCCAAACACGAAGGAATGAACTGTAGGATGAAAATTCGACTAAACCCACAGGTGGTCGCATGGGGGGTCGATGGCCAATCGACCCTACCAGACCCTAACAATCGACCCCCAGTGTTCGGGAAGTCCAAAATCTGGGTGGTAGCACCCAGGGTCGATGGAACCTCCGACCCTGGCATCGACCCCCAGTTAGTAGCATGGTTTTTAAAATCATAATTAATTCTAATTAAATTATATCGACTGATTAGGTCTTCTAGTGATATAATATTGATATTTAGTTGATTCTTAACGCTTGAAAGAGGATCTACGATCAAGCAAAGGTGAGAGAAGAAGACCTAATCTAATTGGTTAATAATAAACAGTTTTATTCTTGAGTCCAATGCCATGTTTGATTCTATGCGTGTATGCTTGTTATGTACATTCAGCATGTCATCCAATATTTCTATTATTACTGTTCATGCATATTTAAATTATTGTTTATAACATGATGATGATGATGATGATGATAGGAATAGGCATGTGGATGTATGTGTGTGGTTGGTGTGTTTGATGCGAGCGAGTATCAGGGGGATGTCATAGGCCAGGCCTCAGCACTCTAGCTCTATCTCTAACTCAAGTCTTGTCCACTGACATCGTCGTATCGCCATTACCTTAGCAGAACTATTACGTCGTAGGGTATGAGGGGAGGTGGTCTCGGACCGTGTAGTCTGTGACTCTTCCGGGGGGCCTTAGCCCTGTCTCTATGGACGTATTGAGGGATGCTGGGGGCAGGCCTTGGATACACTAAAGGTTATGTTTATTGCTATACCCGTTGCCCATACCAACCCTTAAGCGACTATTGGTGAGTGCCCAGTTTGTGAGCCCTCACCAATAGGTGCTTAAGGGTTGGTATGGGCAACGGGTATAGCAATAAACGTAACCTTTGTGTATACATTGTCCATGGTGGGTGCATGTGGGACGACAATAAACGTTACCTTTGGACGGCTTCACACACTTGTGTATAGAGGTGCAGCGTCAATAAACGTAACCTTTGGCCTCCTATCCTTTCTATAGCACATTTCTAACTTATTTACCAGACCAAGGATATGAATTGAATTCATGCATATGTTTGTTGCATTGTTTTGTTTGCTCACTGTGCCATGATGTGTGCTCACCCTCTCGACGTGAAATATTTTTAGTTGATGATGCAGGTACTATGGTCGAAGATTATATGAGTGCTTGGGTGTACGTGCATGTTGCTGCAATGGATGCCGATGACATAGTGGATACGGATGACTCCTCATGCGAGTGCAACTCATGCGTATTCGATTAGATTTTCATTTGAATTATTAAAGGAATGTAATTGATATTTTATTATTTATGTCTCAGTTGATACAACAATAACTTGATATTTTATTTATGACTATTACAGTTAGAGTACTCAGTTCATTTACTATAAGACTTCCGCTATTGTGTATTTATTCTGATTATGGTTGTAGATGTGTATGGTTTTTATTTTTAGTGGACACAGCCTATTTGAGATCCTGGTTGAACCGTTGGTTTATTAGGGGTTCATCGCACCGTTCTTGTCACACCCCAATTTTGGTCTAACCCAAATGGTGTGATGAACCGCTAATAAACCAATGGTTCAACCAGGATCTCAAAATAGGCTATCCCACATATGATAAACCAAAACACATTCCACATTAATCAGAGATAATAAAGTAAATAGCAGAAGTCTTACAGATAATGAACTGAGGTTTAATCATGATAAATAATTAATATTCCATTTATTTCCAAGTAACCAAAACATAATTTAAAACATATTACAATATCCAAATACGAAAACTAAACACTAAACGTATCCATCGCTGAAACGCTCGCGTAACGAACCATGTTCGTTCTCTACAACTTGCTCATTCATAGCCTCCACCCATGCATATGTTGGCAAGTGGACACAATCTTCAATCATAGTACCTGCAATATCAGAAACTAAAAAGAATTGCACGCGCGAGGGTCAGCTCTCCAACTTGAGCTCAGTGAGTAAACAAAACAATGCAACAGTACATATGCATGAAATCAAATTATATCTTTGGTCCAGTTTAAAGTTTGCAGTATGCAATAGAAAGGTTTAGGTAGCCAAAGGTCGCGTTTATTGGACCCGCCTCTACACACGAGTGTGTGACGTTACCCGAAGATCACGTTCATCGTTAACTCACATGCACCCAACCATGAACATTATAAAACAAAGGTTACGTTTATTGCTATATAGTGCCATACCAACACGTAAGCCCCTGTTGGTGAGGGCTACAAACTGGGCTCGCAACTAACCAATCCTAATGCCAAACAGTGTATCCAAGGCCTCACCCCAGCATCCCTCAGAATGTCCATAGAGATAGAGCTAAGGCCCCCCGGTAGAGTCAGAGACTACAAGGACCAAGACCACCTCCCCTGATACTCTACGACATAATAGTTCTGCTAAAGTAATGGCGATACGACGATGGTAATGCACAAGACTTGAGTTAGAGATAGAGATAAAGTGCTGAGACCCGCCAAAGGTTAACGTTTATTGACGTTCTCACCACACCTCCCCTGATACTCGCTCGCATCAAGTACATCAACCACACACATACAAACACATGCATATTCCTATCATCATCATCATCATCATCATGTTATAAACAATAAAGTAAATATGCATGAACAAGTAATAGAAATATTGGATGGCATGCTGTATGCACATTACAAACATATTCGCATGGAATCAAGCATGGCATTGGACTCAAGAAATAGAAAACAATTTGTTATTAACCAATTAGTTTAGAGTTCTGTTTCCTCACCTTAGCTTTCTAATAGATACTTTTCCAAGCTTTAGAATCACCGTTATAATGTTACTATATTGCTAGCAAACCTAACAAAGTCGATAGAATTAATTAGAATTAATTCTAAATTTAAAAACCATTCTGTTAACTGAGGGTCGATGCTAGGGTCGATGGGTCTATCGACCCTCCCCTCTTTCTGGACTTCCCGAATGCTGAGGGTTGATGGTCAGAAACACCTAGGGTCAGATGGTCATCGACCCTCGGTGCGACCCTTGGTGCACTTTGGTCCAATTTCTACTTTTTAATCCATTCTTCGTGTTTGGGGTCCTATGGCTTGCTCCTACATTCCATTCTACATCCATTCCATGGTCTGAAACCATGTATAATCCATCTAAATAGTTTTCATGCATCCACCTATGGTTTTCCATGAAAACCTAACCATGGATGAATGGTTTGGGTTTTCCCGAGATCACTCTCTCTCCAATAACTATCCTAAGGTCTGCAGAAACTCATGGAATTAGTATCCATACCTGAGAAGATTAATCTTTCTCTGCAACTCTTCTCCTTTTTGCTAGGTTCTCTTCCTTGCCTCTCTTCTTCCTCTTTTCCTTCTCCTCTCTTTCTCTCAATTCAATTAGGGTTGTGAAAAGAGTGAAAGTGGCTTAGGGACGTCCTTTAAATAGACTAGGAACATCTTAAATAAGTCACATTGAGATTTGGAAAGAATCCCAATCGAAAAATATAGAAATTTCCTAATTTCTATATTGGGCAGGAACCAAGGGTCGATGGGAGGGTCGATGATTCCGTTGACCCTAGGGTCTTAAGCTGTCCGACCCTCCCTTCAAAACTGAGGATCTGACTCTTTGTTTTGGGAGGGCCGACCCTGCTTAGCTGGGTATGCGACCCTTCCCCTAATTTAAGTGTTTTTGGGTCGATTTGATACCTGGGATCTCGATCTCCTTCATGCCCTTGGTCCATTTGACTCGACCAAGATGGGTGAACCTAGTTCAAGGTGGTAAGACCGGGTTAGATTGACACGGGTCTTACAACTCCCCCCAACTTATAAAAATTTCGTCCTCGAAATTATACATACCTTCTGAATCAAATAAGTAAGGGTATTGCTTTCTCATAGCATTTTCTTCTTCCCATGAAATTTCTTCCATGTCTCTACTTTTCCAAGTGACCTTAACATAATAGATATCTCGGTTGCATAGACGTTGAACCTTTCGGCTGGTGATTTCTATTGGTGTTACTTCAAACGTCAAATCATCAGTCAATTCTGGCAAATCCACTGTCAAGACATGCGTTGGGTCTTTGACATACTTCTTCATAGGAAAATGTGAAATACGTTATGTACAGTTGACATAGATGGTGGTAGTGCTAACTGATAAGCTACTTTTCCACATTTAGCTAGAATTTCATATGGTCCGACATATCTTGGACTTAGCTTCCCTTTTTGTCCGAACCTCTTCAATCCTCGCATAGGCGATACTTTCAAAAATACTTTATCACCTACCGCGAACTCTAGATCTCTTCGTCGAGTGTCTGCATATTGCTTCTGACGGTTCTGAGCTGTTCTCACCCTTTCCTTGATAATGTCGACCACTCGACAAGTCTCTTCAACAAATTCCGGTCCAACAATGCTACGTTCCCCCACTTCATTCCAATACAAGGGAGTTCGACACTTCCTGCTATACAGTGCTTCATAAGGTGACATCTGTATGGTAGCCTGATAGCTGTTGTTATAGGCGAACTCGTTCAATGGTAACTTTTCGTCCCATGATCCTTTGAAATCAATTACACATGCTCGTAGCATATCTCCTAGAATCTGAATTGTACGCTCTTACTTTCCATCTGTCTGTGGGTGGAATGCAGTACTGAACTTCAATGTTGTACCCATCGCCTTTTGCAATCCATCCCAAAATTTGGAAGTAAATCGTGGATCTCTATCGGACACAATGCTTTCTGGAACACCATGTAACCAAACAATATTATCCACATACAGCTTTGCTAACCTTTCCAGTGTATATTGGGGTCGTATAGGTATGAAGCGAGCTGTCTTAGTCAGACGGTCCACAATCACCCAAACTGCGTCAACTAATCGAGGAGTCAATGGTAGTCCCGTGACGAAGTCCACAGTGATGCAGTCCCATTTCCATGCTGGTTCCGGTAATGGCTGTAATAGTCCTGCGGGTCGTTGTCGTTTAGCCTTTACTTTCTGACAATTTAGACATTGAGACATGAACTTAGCCACATCTGCTTTCATTCCCCTCGACCAATATAGTTTCTTCAGATCATGATACATTTTTTTACTTCCAGGATGTATCGAATAAATGGTGGTATGGGCTTTTTTCATCAGTCGGTGTCTAATGTCCATACTTTCTGTTTCAGGTACACATATCCTTCCTTTGTATTTTAGTACTTTCTCATCATCCAAGGTGAACTCAGGGTGGGTCCTACCTTTCTCAATGTCTTCTTGTACTGTTCTCAGATAAGGATCTGCTTTGATAGCTACCTTCACTTCATCCACTATATCCGGTATAATTTTCAACGCCTCGAACATATTTGAAAACCAATGAATAAACCCTTGGTTGGCTGATTCATCCGTTGTATCTATCACATACTGCTCGTTGCCGTGATTGAACACTATTCCGTTGGTACACATTGCTGTAGTCGTGCTAACTTCTCCTTGAGATTTAATCATTGTTTTTCTGCTTAATGCATCCGCTACTACGTTCGCTTTTCTCAGATGATACTGGATATCACAATCATAGTCTTTCAATAATTCCAGCCATCTTCTATGTCTCATATTCAACTCCTTCTGGTTAAATAAATAAGTAAGACTTTTATGGTCCGACTTAATCTAGAATTTCTCCCCGTATAAATATGTCTCCATATCTTGACAGCATGTACTACTGCCGCTAGATCCAAATCATGAGTGGGATAATTTTTCTCATGTACCTTTAACTGTCTTGATGCATAAGCAATTACTTGCTCTCCTTGCATAAGCACACATCCTAGTCCCCAGTCCCGATGCATCAATGTATAAAGTAAACGTCTGTCCTGGAACAGGAATGGTCAAAATCGGGGCGGATATCAATCTCGCCTTCAATGTCTGGAAGCTCTTCTCACATTTGTCAGTCCACACAAACCTTTCACCTTTCTTGGTCAAACTGGTGAGAGGTACGGCAATCCGAGAATAGTCTTCTATGAATCTCCGGTAATAACTAGCTAGACCCAGAAAACTTCTAGTTTCGAGACGCTCTTTGGTGCTTCCCACTTTACAATAGCCTCGATTTTGCTGGGGTCCACTTTGATTCCTTCTGCGGATACTACATGGCCTAGGAATGCGACTTCACTTAGCCAAAACTCGCACTTTGAAAATTTGGCATATAGCTTCTCTTTCCATAACCGCTGTAGGGCTGCGTTTAGGTTCTTGATATGGGTTTCTTTGTCCTTGGAGTATACCAATATATCATCAATAAATACTATCACCGACATATCCAACATTTCGTGGAAAACTCGGTTCATAAGTTCCATGAACGTTGCCGGTGCATATAACCAAAAATTTGTAATGTCCATATCTCGTCCTGAATGCTGTCTATGGAATATCACCTTCTTTAATCTTCAACTGATGATAGCCCGATCGAAGATCGATCTTAGAAAATACTTTTGCTCCTTGTAACTGATCGAACAAGTCATCGATCCTGGGTAGTGGATATCGATTCTTGATTGTCAGCTTGTTCAACTCTAGATAGTCAATACATAATCGAACGCTACCATCCTTCTTTTTCACGAACAGTACCGGTGCCCCCCATGGAGATATACTGGGTCGAATATAACCCTTGTCTAGTAGATCTTGTAGTTGTACTTTTAATTCCTTCAGTTCAGTAGGAGCCATTCTATAAGGTTCTTTTGATACAGGTGCGGCTCCAGGTATCAGGTCTATTACAAACTCTGTGGCACGGTCGGGTGGTAATCCGGGTAGTTCCTCCGGAAATACGTCAGGGTAATCCCGAACGACGTCAATGTCTTCCATTCGTGGTACTTCCTTGGCTAGGTCGACCACTGATACTAGATACCCGACTGCTCCCTTCTCAAGACACTTCTTAGCCTTTAATGCTGAAAGTAGGAGCTTGCGTCTCCGGGGAAGTTTGGTTCCCGAGAAACTGAATTCTGCCCCTTCTTTGTCTTTGAATGTTAGCTTCTTTTCGGCGCATAACAAATTTGCAGAATGCCGAGCTAACCAGTCCATTCCCAAGATGACATCGAAGTCTGCCATCTCAAGTTGTATCAAGGTTGCATCTAAAGTCTGCTCTCCAATGAGAACTGGACATGGTCCATAACCCTTTTCTAGTTCCACTTCTAACCCCATCGGTGATCGTACAAGTAATTTGTAGTCCAATGTTTTGATGGGTAATTTTGTCTTCTTTCCAAATGACACAGATATAAATGAATGAGTAGCTCCAGAATCGAAGAGTACTCTGGAGGGTACGCCATTTATAGGTACAATACCTGTGATTTATCTTTACTTAGTCTACATGCTCATTCAATGTAATTATAACTTTAAAAGTTTCGGTCATACCTGTGACCACATCGGGTGATGCGGCCGCATCCTCGGATGTAATAGCATATACCCGTCCCTGATGTAACTACTTCCTGGGCTTTGGGCACTCCCTTGCCATATGTCTGGGTTGGTTGCAGTTAAAACACTTCAGAACTTCAGAATTTGACTTTGACTGAGGTTGCACTGCTGAAGTGGTCTTGGGTGCAGTAGTAAAGTTCTGAGGACGGAAAAGCTTATACGTCTTAGCATTTCCTCCGTTGTAGGAGTTTCCGGCTGATCTCTTGATGCCTCTGTTCTGGTTCAGATAACTCTCCTTCTGGCTCGATTCAATCACTCGAGCAATCTGGACTGCTTCATTATATATTGTCTTCTCTAAGCCCAGAACATGTTCTGTGATGCTTCCTCTCAGTCCCGTGACGAACCTACGGGTTTTGGTTTCTTCTTCTTGCATACTCAGTGGTGCGAAGAAAAACAGCTCTTCATAACGCTGTTGGTACGCATCCACTGACATCTGTCCCTAGTAAAGACTCAGGAACTACTTCTCCATCGAATCTCTGAAGCTTCGTGGAAAATATTTCTTGAAGAATGCTTCTTTATATATAGCCCATGTCAGTAGGGCGTGCTTGGTCAGTAAATATGTCTTCGTGGATTTCCACCAATGGTGTGCGTCGCCCTTGAGCATGAAGGTGGCGCATAGTACTTTCTCTTCCTCTGTAACGGTCATCATGAGGAAGTTTCTCTCCATCTCGTCTATCCAGTGTGCTGGCCACAATGGATCAGATGGCTTGCCATTGAATTCTCAGGGTTTTATCATCAAAAATCTCTCCACTAGCCGGGAATGATCCTGCTGATTTTGGGGGTTTGCCCCAAACATATAGGGTGGATACTGATAATTTCCTTGAGCTGCTTCCGGTACCTGCCCTGGAATCGGTGCAGCCGGTTGTTGAGGTGTCTGAGGGGCTGGGTGGTTACCTACTGGTGCTGCACTAGCTTATCCGGTGTGCATGGGTGCAGCCTGAGTGGCTTGGAACATAATTCCCATGGAAACCTGCATCTAAGCCTGTGCGTGTTGCATCTGCTGTAACTGCTGAGCTAGGATCATAACCACAGTTGCTAGCTCTGGTGGTGGTGGTGGCAAATTGGTAGGATTTGCCTGATTTGGATTGCCTGGAACATCAACATTCCCTTGGCTAGTCTCCTCTACAGGTGGTGGTGGTGGAACTGCATTTCGGCTCTGTCTAGTTACTATTATTCCAGACATATTTTCCTTCTGAGATGGGTGGTGCATGAAAATCATCAAAATCAGTGAGAAATCATTTATACTTAATGTAGGCATGCCAACCGATATAAAAGTTAAAATCCTCAATTCATTCTGAGAAAAATACTGTCTTTTCTATGCAGGGTCGATGGTGAGGGTCGATGGTATGTCCGACCCTTGGTATCCGACCCTGGGAATGACATGTTCTTCCCGAGAGCTGAGGGTCGATGCGAGGGTCGATGGGTATCCGACCCTCAGTTCCGACCCTCGATTTTCTGTCAGATTCCCAAGAGCCGAGGGTCGATCTGAGGGTCGATGGTGCCAGTCGAATTGTCCGACCCTCGGACCAAAAATCAGATTTTTAAGATCCGATTCTAGGTCATTTCTCACTATTCCTCCTCCGTTTCGACTCGTCTCTACTCTCTGAGTTGCTACAGTGCTACTCCACTATTTTTGGTTGGTTTAACTCCGGGTTTCGACGTCCACGTCATCCCTACCGGTACGTCTTCCCATTTTTACCTGTTTTTAGGTTTCCTTTTCTAGGTTTTTGCCCATTTAACTCATTTTTTCCAAATTAAACTTTTTCCAACCGTAAAAATTTGATTTTTATTGGGGGCTTTTGTTATTGGTGTCTCGAGGAACGAAAGCCCTCAAAAATTTTTGAGTTTCAGCGGTTGGTTATCGAGAAACTTAAAATTTTCTCTTTTTGCCCTAATTTGTCGAAATTTTGATTTTTCTTGAATTTCTTCAAATTGGACATCGTCAGTTAAAATTTCCTACTGTATGTGGATTGTAGGATATCTTTTAACCTACTTAAGTCCTTATGCCCACTTGTATGGTGAGGAATGGGCTTTTTGGTCAACTTACATCGTTATTACCTCAAATTCTGGATTTTTACCCTGCTAACTCTTATTATCCTTTCACTTTCATATTTTGCAGATACTATGGCTCGTACCGAGGTACCCAGAGTGCGTGATCCACTTTGCTTCAGTTTGAATGAAGCCGAGGCACAGTATGCTGACTATGCCCGTAAGAAGGTTGAAGGGGGTCGCCTGGTGAACTTGGCTGAGCTAGCCTTGTTCAATGTAGAGGGAGCGTTTGGTGATATGGGTTGGCTCCCTGTCATCACATACGATGCGTGCACCTGTCCAGACTTGGTACGCCAGTTCTATTGTAATCTCCAGGTAGTGGGGAATTACAATGATGTTGAGCACGGTCAGGAGTTGCGCATCACCAGTTACGTCAAGGGGGTGCACATTTCCTTTGATTATCGGTAGCTGGCCGATCTGTTGGGCATTCCCTATGATGGCTCCATGGTGTACTGTGCGCGGGGAGAGCCACAGTTTGTTGAGATGGAGATGAGAGCAGAGATCGACAATCAGTTGCTCCGTCTCGATAGATGGCAGATGAGATCTTGCTACTTGCGTCTAGCTCTACGGGTCATCGGCAAGATTATCCAGCATAATCTGATCCCGCAGAGTGGGCACTATGAGAGGGTATCTCAGCTGACCCAGTTCTTGATCTACAATATCTACACTCGTCAGCCGATCTGCCTACCTTACATCATCATGCGGATGATGATTAGGGCTACATTGTCTGGTCATAGGGGGAATCTACCCTATGGACGCATGACTACTGTGCTACTGACCCGTCTGGGGGTGGATCTGGTAGATGAGAAGATCCAGGAGAAGACCTTCTAGTCGTCTCTGGATTGGGAGGCTATCTGCAAGATGGGACTGCGAGATGCAGAGGTTAGCGATGAGGAGAGGAACGCGATGGTGCGCCCTCACACTCGGGTCGAGATGGCTGATGCTGAGGCTGCTGCTACTGCTGCTAGAGCTCATGTGGATCCGGTCGACGACGATGATCGTATGTATATGGACGTCGACTCGATACCACCGCCATCACCCACACATGCGGCGGGAGTTGGTACTTCTGCTGCGGCGGCTCCTGCACCAGAGACCAGTCCTTCTCATGAGGCTAGTCCTTCACTCCTACCAGCTGATGCCGTGCTGAGTATGTTTCACGAGATTAGAGAGGCTCAGCGTGCATCGAATCTGAGGATAGGGGAGCTCCTAGACGCCCAGCGCCGGACTGATCAGCGGGTGGCTGATCTCACCGCTAATCTACAGGCGACTCAGACTCAGGTGGCATGGTTGACTAGGGTCTACGACAGAGACCGTGAGGCACCGCCTCCTCCTTCGCCTCCAGCTTCCTGAGTGTAGTTTTATTTTTCTTTGTACTACAGAGTAACTGTCCGGGTTGTGGACTGTACTCTGCTTTCATTATGTGTATACATTTTGTTTTTCTCTCTCATTGTATGTAACTTGTTTCCCCTTTAATAGATATATTATTCTCTTTAAATTTGGTCCCAATCATCACTTGTGCTTACAGTCTGTTTATATTAAAGCTTTTAATTTATCCTATCTCAGTTCACAATTGTGTTGAATGTATGCTAGTTCAGTAGACAAGGCCTGAGATGCTCTGATACCAAGTTGTCACACCCCAATTTTGGTCTAACCAGAATGGTGTGATGAACCGCTAATAAACCAACGGTTCAACCAGGATTTCAAAATAGGCTATCCCATATATGATACACCAAAACACATTCCACATTAATCAGAGGTAATAAAGTAAATAGCGGAAGTCTTACAGATAATGAACTGAGGTCTAATCATGATAAATAATTAATATTCCATTTATTTCCAAGTAACCAAAACATAATTTAATACATATTACAATATCCAAATACGAAAACGAAACACTAAACGTATCCATCGCTGAAATGCTCGCATAACGAACCATGTTCGTTCTACACAGCTTGCTCATTCATAGCCTCTACCCGTGCATATGTTGGCGAGTAGACATAATCTTCAATCATAGTACCTGCAATATCAGAAACTAAAAAGAATTGCACTCGCGAGGGTCAGCACTCCAACTTGAGCTCAGTGAGTAAACAAAACAATGCAACAGTACATATGCATCCAATCAAATTATATCTTTGGTCCAGTTTAAAGTTTACAGTATGCAATAGAAAGGTTTAGGTAGCCAAAGGTCGCGTTTATTGACCCCGCCTCTATACACAAGTGTGTGACGTTACCCGAAGATCACGTTTATCGTCAACTCACATGCACCCAACCATGAACATTATATAACAAAGGTTACGTTTATTGCTATATAGTGCCATACCAACACGTAAGCCCCTGTTGGCGAGGGCTGCAAACTGGGCTCGCAACTAACCAATCCTAATGCCAAACAGTGTATCCAAGGCCTCACCCCAGCATCCCTTAGAATGTCCATAGTGATAGAGCTAAGGCCCCCCGATAGAGTCAAAGACTACAAGGACCGAGACCACCTCCCCTGATACTCTACGACATAATAGTTCTGCTAAAGTAATGGCGATACGACGATGCTAATGCACAAGACTTGAGTTAGAGATAGAGCTAAAGTGCTGAGACCCGCCAAAGGTTAACGTTTATTGACGTTCTCACCACACCTCCCCTGATACTCGCTCGCATCAAGTACATCAACCACACACATACAAGCAAATGCCTATTCCTTTCATCATCATCATCATCATCATCATGTTATAAACAATAAATTAAATATGCATGAACATGTAATATAAATATTGGAAGGCATGCTGTATGCACATTACAAACATATTCGACTAGAATCAAGCATGGCATTGGACTCAAGAAATAGAAAATAGTTTGTTATTAACCAATTAGTTTAGAGTTCTGTTTCCTCACCTTAGCTTGCTAATAGATACTTTTCCAAGCTTTAGAATCACCGTTATAATGTTATTATATTGCTAGCAAACCTAACAAAGTCGATAGAATTAATTATAATTAATTCTGAATTAAAAAACCATTCTGTTAATTGAGGGTCGATGCTAGGGTCGATGCTAGGGTCGATGGGTCTATCAATCCTCCCCTCTTTCTGTAATTCCCGAATGCTGAGGGTCGATGGTCAAAAACACCTAGGGTCGGATGGTCATCGACCCTCGGTGCGACCATTGGTGCACTTTGGTCCAATTTCCACTTTTTAATCCATTCTTCGTGTTTGGGGTCCTATGGCTTGCTCCTACATTCCATTCTACCTCAATTCCATGGTCTGAAACCATGTATAATCCATCTAAATAGTTTTCATGCATCCACCTATGGTTTTCCATGAAAACCTAACAATGGATGGATGGTTTGGGTTTCCCCGAGATCACTCTCTCTCCAATAACTATCCTAAAGTCTGTAGAAACTCATGGAATTAGTATCCATACCTGAGAAGATTAATCTTTCTCTGCAACTCTTCTCCTTTTTGCTAGGTTCTCTTCCTTGCCTCTCTTCTTCTTCTTTTCCTTCTCCTCTCTTTCTCTCAATTCAATTAGGGTTGTGAAAGGAGTGAAAGTCGCTTAGGGACGTCCTTTAAATAGACTAGGAACATCCTAAATAAGTCCCATTGAGATTTGGAAAGAATCCCAATCAAAATATATAGAAATTTCCTAATTTCTATATTCGGCAGGAACCGAGGGTCGATGGGAGGGTCGATGATCCAGTCGACCATAGGGTCGTAAGCTGTCCGACCCTCCCTTCAAAACTGAGGGTCTGACTCTTTGTTTTCGGAGGTCCAACCCTGTTTAGCTGGGTATGCGACCCTTCCCCTAATTTAAGTATTTTTGGGTCGATTTGATACCTGGGATCTCGATCTCCTTCACGCCCTTGGTCCATTTGACTCGACCATGATGGGTGAACCTGGTTCAAGGTGGTAAGACCGGGTTAGATTGACATGGGTCTTACAGTTCTGAATGGTGTAGAATTGGGGTGTGACACCTCCACCTTCAGCAATGTCAACAGCAGAAGCCATCTAGGGTGACTAGAGAAACCTAAAATGAGGCCTTCACAAAGCATCCCACATAGCCTTAGAAGCCTGGAAGTCTAAAAAAGTTTTCCAAAACCAAAGAATCCTATCCTTTGCCTAATAATGACCAAAATTTCAATGAAATCAATGCTCAATTAGCATTGCATTGTCTGCATCTTCGAACAATAAAGCTAGCCATTGGCCAAAAGAGCTCGCCAACCACCATACACATTTGGGCGAGGAGGATAGATCAAACTTTTACATTAATTGAGACCCTGTCAGCCAAATGAGCTCACCCATCACCAAGCACATTTCATTTAGGAGGGTATATCAAACTTCTAAATTAATTAAGGCCCAGTAGGCCTAAAGAGCTTGTAAATTACCGAGCACATTTGTCCAAGGGGGTAGATTGCATTTCTACATTAATTGAGACCCAGTCAGCCAAAAAAGCTCACCAATCACTGAGCACATTTGGCTGAGGAGGGTAGACCGAACTTCTACATTAATTGAGACCCAGTCGGCCAAGAGAACTCGCCATCGCTGAGCTCATTTGGCCAAGGAGGGTAGATCGACCTTCTACATTAATTGAGACCAGTTGGCCAAAAGAGCTCACCAATCACCGAAAACAATTGACCGAGGAGGGTAGATTGCACTTGTACATTAATTGAGAACCAGTCGACTAAAAGAGCTTGACAATCACCGAGCACATTTGACCGAGGAGGGTAGATGGAATTTTTACATTAATTGAGACCCAATCGGCCAAAAGAGCTCATCAATCATCGAGTACATTTAACCAAAGAGGTTTGATCGAACCTCTACATTATTTGAGACCCAGCTAGCCAAAAGAGCAAGCAAATGACCGGGCACATTTGGCCGAGGTAGGTAGATGATAGGGCTATAGCACATATGCCGACACCCGTTGACTAAGGTGGACATATCGGCTAACCAAAAAGTGATCGAAAATAATCCCCGACCATTACTGGCCGAGGCAGGCGTATTGAGCGCGGCAAAAAAGTTGAAAATAAATCAACATTATTTCAACCATCATTTGACATTGGTATAAAGAAAAGAAACTAGTTCGAAGTAAGCATACAACAAGATAGTACAAAGTGCAGTCATTAACGACAAGGCATGTATAGCTATATAGTTCAAAAACTGTAAATACATATTCCGAGGGGAACCTCCTGCTACAAAAAGATATATCCGAGGAAGACCCCTATGTACAAAAAAAATGTTAGGGGAAGAAAAGATTCACATATATATCCGAATCAAGCAGTACTAAAGGCCCTTAACAAATAAAAAAAGACTACAAGATCATTGTTTACTACTACGCGCAGAGCCATCTCCACATCCAGGTGCAATAGGATCAGGAGAAAGGTTGATATTGCAACCCGAGTTAAGAAGGATCCCCGTATTGGAAGAAATTCTGACTTGGGTGTCAAAGGAGACTGTTCATTTGTTTTAGGACGTAGGGGGTTGAGGGATGGAAAGATCTTCCTTTTTGAGCTCTGGAAAAGAGCCAGAACCTCTTTGTCCAAAATACCTCGAGTTGATGGAAAACTGATGGGTCATCCTCTTCCTCTTCATCCTCGTATAACTTGACAAACTTTAAACTATAGGCCTCTGAATAGTCCACCACCGGCACTCTTTGATTAACATAATCCTTGAGGGCCTGAGCCCCCAAATGTATAACATGGCAAGGATCTCTTCCCCACCAACTCCTTGAACACCTCAAACTTTTTGTATAAGAAAATAGCCTTGGTAGAGACGGATCGAGCCCTTATAAAATAGTCCTCGTACATGGTGGCCCGAGATCTGGCTGCCTTGGCAAGTGCCTTCAACTTCTCAGTCGGACCCTAGGAGGTCTTCTCAACCTGGACCATGGTAGCCCTCTCGTCATCCGCTCTCTTCTTTAAACGATCAACCTTGACCCCAAGGGAAATATTATCTGATGTCAGTGAGCTGACCTGATCATCCATTGCACTGAGCTATGATTGAGCCTCATCCCTCTCCTTCTCAACCTTGCGAAGTTTCTCCTCAGCCGCATTATGATCCTTTACAGTATAGTTGAGTTGGAATTTGAGCTCCTCCTCTTAATCCAAAAGCTGCACCAAGATAGAACATGAGCTCAACACCCAAAAAACAAATAGAAAGAAAATAGAGAAGGTGGGACTCACCGATGACATCAGAGTATTCGAGGCAGAAATCATAGCCAAGTTGGTAAGGCTGCAGACTACATCTTGGTCATGTTTGGGACGACATCCCATCATCAGTTTTTGGGATACATGGGGTCCCCCATCGCAGCGTCATCTTTCGTAATTGACCAGTCTGGTTGAAAGGCCAGCTCACCTCTAGTCTTGTCCCTTGGAAGAGGAAACATCAAAGGAATCTGCCTCATTTTGCTCAGGTCACCACCCATACACGAATATTCCCCAGATTTAAGGGGAGACCTCCTAGCAGTACCAGAACCACCAGCTTCTGGAAGGGCCAAAACTGCCTCGGGGGCAATACTCGATGTCCCCTTGTCTGAAATGTCAATAGCACGATGCGTAGGAGTTAGTGCCTTAGCATATTTACAGGCAACATCAGCAAGGGCCGTGTAGGGAGAATGCTTACATGCTCTATTCTTAGAGATCTTCTTCATTGGTGGCTCACCCTTACTTCCCCCGACTGGGGCAGTCTGCTTACTCTGGACCGATGCGTTTTTTTTCTTGCTTCTTTGGCATTTCTTGGGCTTGCTTTGCCTTCTTTTTCCTCAGCCTCGTGAGCCTTGGCCGCCTCCTTTTTTCGTAACTTCTCAAGGTATTCCTTGGATAACATTACTGCATCAGGACATGGAAAAATCAGCAAACAGTTAAATACAAGCCCCCAAATACATAAAGATAGAATACTCACAAAGTTTATACTCATGCAGAAAGAAAGGGTTCAGAGGATCTGAGAAACGAATTGTGGCACCCTCTCTAGCCTTGACACAGTCTAAAATACGACTCTTTGGGTGTTAGCATTATGTTAGTATTGAAACTGTCAACATCACCTCCAGCCAAATATTGTCAAAGGGTAACTCTTTACCTCGGACGTAAAAAACTTATTCTTCCACAGCTTGATGGAAGTTGGCTTATCGACAAGGCTCTCAGGATACTCCGGGCACTTAGCGAAATAGTACCTGCCCGACCGCTGATAAATATTGAAAATAAACATGGCTAAGAACATATTCAGGGTGGGCCTCACCCCTAACCTTAGAAAGAAAGCTATGAACCCAGTGATCATCTTCCATGAGTTTGGCATTATCTGGACCGGGGCAACTGTGTAGTGTTCAACAATTTCGAATATCAGCTGAGGCGTAGATATCCAAAACCCTACCTTGAACATCTCTAGGTTGACACATAGTTCGGATTCCCTATTCTAGTAGGCCTTTTATATTTCTTCAGGCATTCGGAGTGAAATGCTGTCTGGTATCTGATAATGCTCGCTATGTCTAGAAAATTCCATCGTGGTCAACAGACAACCTTGTTTCAAAGCGTTAAAATCCAGGTGCGGATTGGCGTCTTCTTTAGCTTCTTCTACAAAATTTGTGGCATTCCCACCTCAGGCATTTCCTCGGTCGGATTTGGAGTGGAAGTACCCCCCTTGGGAATCTCCTCAGTCAGGTCTTGGGTGGACGTACCCACCTCCGGCATCTTCTCGATTGGAAATTCTTTTCCAACATCACCCTCTAAATCATGATCTATCGACCACTCATCTTTAGAAGAAGATGAGCTACTACTTATACTACTACTGTTAGAAGAGGTGGATGACTGACTCGTGGTTCATACGGACAGCTCTGGAACATCTAAGGTCTCTGTATCTACCATCTCTACTTCTACATCTTCCCCTCCTATACCTGACATAGTTAAAAAAATAGAAACAAAGCACTAAAGAAAAGAAAAACTTACTGATGGGCAAAGAAACGAAGCGACCAACATAAGATACCAAACTGATCCGATAGCTCCCATGATTGAATCGATAGATTGCTTTTAGAACCTCAAACTTACAGGGTGGTAAAAACTGTCTAAGGCATGCCAATATATAGGATAACATCGGCATGAGATAAAGTGAAAAATGGGTACCATGAGGCAGTTTGCTTTAGAAGAGACTTCAGTAGGTAATAAATGCTGACTTTCCATGGCCGGTCCATTAATCAGGTCCCTCCAATCAGTATCCATAAAAAAGACCTGAATCCAACGGACTTGACCTGTATCCACATCTTCAAGCAGTCATGTGCTGGACATCACCTTTCACATAGGAGGTCCTTCAAGAAATGATTGATGCGAATTGACTGAGGCATCCACATCGGCCAAGACTCATCGGAGAGTCATCAATGCCTTAAAACCTTGAGGCAGTCACATGCTTAACACCGTGCCTCACCTCAGAAGACCTATAAGAAATTACCGATGTACATTAACTAAGGTGTCTACATCGGTCAGATTACTTCAGAGATTCATCAATCAGTACCTCATGGCAGTTACATTCTCAACACCATGCCTTACCTCGAAAGACCTTTAAGAAATGACCGATGTGAATTGACTGAAACATCCACATCATCCAAAACACATTGAAGATTCATCGATCAATAACTCGAGGCAGTCACGTGTTAAACACTGTGCCTAACCTTGGGAGTTCTTCAAGAAATGACTGATGTATATTGATCGAGGCATCTACATCGGCCAACACACATTGGAGATTCATCCATCAATACCTCGAGGTAGTATGTGCTCAAAACCATCCTCACCTCGACAGTTTTAAAGAAATGATCAATGTCAATTGGCCAAGGCATCCACATCAGTCAGAACACATCGGGTAGTCATCAATCAAAGCATCGAAGCAGTTACGTGCTCAAAACCATTCCTCACTCTGGCAGCTATTCAAGAAATGATCAATATGAATTGAATGAGGCATCTACATCAATTAAAACACATCGAACAGTCATCATTCGAAGCATCAAGGCAATGACGTTCTCAAAACCGTGCCTCACCTCTCGGCAATTCTTCAAGGAATGACCGAAGTGAATTGACCGCGGCATCCACATCGGTCAAAACACAATGAACAATCGTCAATCAAGGCAAATGGCCTCAAGGGATAATATCGACACCAACAGAGATTTTTTAGACCGTCTCCTTTGGATAGGCCATGCCAAATGGCCTTAGGGGCTAGTGTCAACTTCAAAAATCAAATAATGCCTCGCCCCCTAGCAAAGCAAAGGTGGCTGGCCTAGGGAGGGTAGAAGGGGAAGGAATACTCACCCCAAAATTTTTCTTCATCTTTTTCTTTGTTCGATCAAACCAAGCCTATTCAATAGAGCAAGGAAGCAAGTGTCAACTTTGAATTTTTCATTTTACTTACTCAATTGAACCTTGTAGATTCAATAGAGCAAGTAGGTAAGTGTTAGGGAAACTTCCCACACCACCAATAAGATGGCGACCGCTGGAAAGGTGTGATCCACATCAGCACCCCCAAATGGATCTAAGGGACATCCCCATAATTTCTACCATTTGGTAAGGATACAAGCATCTCTTTGCTAATTTAAAAGGCCATTTTTGTCATTACCATCGGAGATAAGGGCAAAAATGATGTTTATATAGGACCACTATTTACTATAAATACTGTAAATCCTGATATTTCAGGTATACAACATTCAATACTCTTTCCAAGGGATTATCATTTTGATACCTCGGACTAAGAATCTCTCACTTACCCCATATATATTTAAGTGGGTTCTGATACCAGGCCCATTGACTGTTAATAGATCCCTGACTTTGGCATCAGAGTGGACCCAGGGCCATAGGCCTACCTCTCTTTTGTCTTTTGATTTGTCTTGCAGGTCCAGTAAGCATTATGGGCCTTGGAAACGGATTCTGGATGAAAGAGTATGATTGGAAGAGACAAAGACAGTAAACAAGAGCATAATGCACAATATAAAGGAAGAAACCATATATATAAGTTAATCATAGTGTGTCCAGACAAAAATAACAAGGTACAGACCATAGGTCAGACAATTACCATAAAAAGAATAAGTAATAGCAAAACAAAAATAAAAAAAGATATATCACTGGGCTGGTGGGGGAAGTGGTGCAGGTGCCATGTCATCATGCTCATAATCCTGTGCGTAAGCCACCTATAACAAGTAGACCTCCTCCTTTGTGACTGTGAGACACAGACTGATCTCCTCTATGCATTGGTCTATCGAATGCTGAGCCTCCCTAATCTCTCGGAGCAGCGACATCAGAAGGGGACTGTGACGGTCCAACTGTAGGAACGGGTGGGGGAGCAGGAGCTGGGATGTCTGCCTTGTGCTCATCCTCATCAACTCTGACATCCTCTACTGCTACCTTGGCTGCTGCTGAGGCTGCTGCCCCTCTGAATGGCAGCTGATGAGCCTCTCCTCATCTCTCAGAACGATGTCATGCATCAGCATCTTGTAGATGGTTTCCCAATCAAGATCAGCCATCAACGTTTTGTCAAAACCGCTCAGCCTCCATGTTCATGCCAAGGCGATCTAGAAGAGTAGTGACCAGTCGACCATAGGGCAGGTTGCCCTTTAGGCTAGGTGTCGTCGCATGATACATAGTCCTGATGATGATGTACGGAAGACATACCTCCTACCTAGTGGCTGTGCAGAAGGTTAAGTACTGTGCTAGCTACGACACCTCATTGTAGTGGGCTGCTTTGGAGGAGGATGTTGTGTTGAATGATCCAGCAATACACGTGAGGAAGTGGACGCAGGTTGACCGCCTTCATAGGGTGGCCGGGCTATAGAATCTGACTTTATACAATCTTGCAAAGCTCTCTGTCAGATACTTGCGCTTTTTAGGCACACAATAAACCAAGTCACCATTATTGGGGAGGTCACCATCGTTGGGGATACCCAAAAACTCTGCCAAATCCTAGGTGTAGAAGGGGATGTCCACACCCATTACCGTACTAGTGATACAGAGCTCTCTGCCTCAAAGAAAATAGTTGGGGCTGCCCACCAACTCTATGTTGTAGTAAAACTACCATAGCAGGTCAGGATGAGTGACTGCATCGTACTACAACACTAGAAACCAACCCAAAGCACCAAACAATGCCTTTACATTGAATTTTTGTAACTGTTGCATGTTTACGAAGCGGGCAACCTCCATACTTTTGCCCTGGTACCATGGGTACCATGCCTCAGCCGCAACAAAATGGAAGCGAAACCCATCATACAGTTGAGTGGGTGGGGGTGGACCATGAGAGCCAGAAGGTGACACATTATTGGCAATTGCTCTGTGTCTAGACATGGTGTAGACCTATAAAATCAAACCAAATAAGCATAAATTAGTCAAAAAAATTGAAAATTTCGATAGCATAACAGCTTAAAAAGGGGCAGAAGCCTCAAACTTGCCAATTCCTGGACAAGAGGACTTAAAATAATGGGGAAACATCCAAGCAAACAAATAAACAACCAATTGATCAAAGATTTGAAGAAATTAAGAAAAATTCTAATTTTGGGAATTTTCCCAAAACCTAGGGTAAAAACTCAAAATTTTGCGTTTTTGATAAGACAACTGATAAAACCCCAAATTGATCGAGGGGTTTTCCTCATTAAGTCCCCAATATCGATTCCAAACGAAGAAATATGATTTCTTACGGATGAAAATTTTCTAATCAAAGAAAAACTAGAAAATAGTTCAGAAAACCCTAGGAAAATTTCCAAGAGAGAGGATAGGAAGGGAAAAACTTACCTCTGGGATGATGTCTCACACATTGATTGGAGTGAAATGCCTCTAAACTTGTCCGGAGGGACTGTAAAAACTCATCAGCGTCGAGTGAAATAGTAGACTCAGAGAAACCAAGAAAGAGAGTGAGAAAAATGACTTAAACTGCGGGTTTAAAAGCAAATTTTTGTGGTCAAGTCAGACTTTTTGATTTCCAAGTGCGATCGGACAAGCAACCAGACATGCAACCAGACAGCCTCTAGAAGTTTCTAAAAGATTGTTCGGATTGATGTTCAGTATGGTTATGACCAGACAGAATATGTCAATTAGATAAATTTTTCAAACTTCCTAAATATGTTCGGTGTGATGACCGGTGGGACAAGGCATCGCAGACCTGTGACCTATCAAGTGCGACCGGATAAATTCTCTTATAAAAGTGTTTGTCTTGAAAATTTTGCTGCTCAGTTCTAGTTGGGATTTTTGTTTCGCATGTCTTGTATGGGACTAACAACACTTATTATCGACTTATTTGGTAAATTGTCTCATACATATTGGTAGTGTTTTTATTGAACCTCTAGGTACTAGTAGACTAAAATGGCAGGCCGTACCCATAGAGGTAGTCGAAGGGCTTGCAGCCCAACCCCACCACCAAATGAGACCAGAATCAGAGTGGATAACTAGATTGGGTGGGTACCAATTGAAGAGAACTAGACGGAAACATACCAAGGGGAAAACATCCAGGCAAAAAAAGCCCTTTCCTTAGACCACTAGGGAATTTGGCCACAGTTGTAACAAGTTTGGTCCACCAAATGCTGGAATAATAGAGGGAGTTAACTGAGCTTCGAGCAGTTGTAAGAACAGCTATTCCTGTAAGACCCATATCGTACTAACCGGTCTTACCACATTGTATCAAGTCTTCCTATCATGGTCGAGCCAAGTGGACCAAGTGTGTGAAGAAACCACAAGGATAGGTATGAAATTAAACACAAAATCATCTAATTAGGAGTGTGTGGTCGCATACCTAAACAAGTGGGGTCGGCCACAACTTAGAATAATGAGTCCACATGAGTCTGGGACGTGTAGTCGCATTTTTTGGATGTGTAGTCGATGGATTCTGTGACCCCACGTGCGACCACACGAAGTCATACTGACTCCATGATTAGGAAACCTTCCTAATCCGAAGGGGGTTCATTCCTAATCTAAGTAGGACTCTATATGGAGGGTTTTCCTCTATACATAGGATGTCCTTTAGCCTCTTTCATCCTTTTAGAACTCAAACTAAAAAAGAAAGAAAGAGAAGAGGAGGAAGAGAAGAAGAATTGAAGAGAAAGACTAAGAGAAGGAAATTCAGAGAAAACTCTGATTCTTCAACAAGTTTAAGGTATGAAACATTCCCCATATCAGTTGAATGCCTAGGAAAGATCATGGAGGAGATAGTGATTCAAAGTGAGATCCCAATCATAAAACCATGGACAAATTCTAAGAGATCCGTGGAGAGAATCTACTAGGATGATGGACCATGTAAGATTATAAATTTTAAGCCATATAACAATCATAAGAAGGTTCATGATGATAAGCCAAGGAATTAAAACATGAAGGAATTGAGTTGAGAGTGGAAAACTTGACCATCACTCGTGTGGTCACAGTTTGATCGACCACACGAGGCACATATGATATACCACACGCCCTCGGGAAAGTTCTAGGGAGGGTGTGGTCACATGTGTGGTCGCATGATATGCGACCACAGGAGACACATATGATCGACCACACTCCCTCGGCAAAGTTCCAGGGAGGGTGTGGTCGTACGTGGGGTCACACGATATGCGATCACATATATCGACTACATGCCCTCAAAAAAGTTCCAGGGAGGGTATGGTCGCATGTATGGTCCCATGATATGCGACCACACACCCTGTGGTCACAGAAGCTGAGACAATAGGTGCAGCCATACCTACGACCACTCGGCTTCTGGAAGTCAAAATTGATGAAAATAAAATCTAATTTAAAAATCTATAAATTCTATAGGTTTCCAAGTGGTCTAAAAGTGATTTACAAAGCTTCAATGAGGAACAACCAACGACCAAAGGTAAGGGAACAAGACCTAAACTAATTGGCTAATAACAAGTTATTTTACTTGTTGAGTTCAATGCCATGAATGATTCTATGCTTGTATGCTTGTAATCTGCATTTCACATGTCATCCAATATTCCTACTATTACTGCTCATGTATATTTAATTCTATTTATTTATAACATGATGATGATGATGATGTTAGGAATAGGCATGTGAATATATGTGTGTGGTTAATGTGCTTGATGCTAGTGGAGCATCAGTGGGAGGACGTGACATTGTGGTTCATCTTAGTCACTAGACTCTAGCTCTATCCCTACTCAATTCTTCCCCACTAACATCGTTGTATCACCATTATCTTGCAGAAATATTACGTCGTAGGGCATCAGAGGAGGTGGTCTCAGACCGTGTAGTCTTTCACTCTGCCGGGGGGCCTTAGCTCTATCTCTATGGACGTATTGAGGGATGATGGGGTGAGGCCTTGGATACTCTATTTGGCATTAGGATTGGTTAGTAATGAGCCCAGTTTGCAAGCCCTCGCCAATAGGGGCTTACGTGTTCGTATGGCTAGGGCATCAGGGGAATTGTTATGCGGTGTTTGATCCAGGCACTTTAGCTCTATATCTATTCGATGATGGATGCATTTGGGATGGCAATGGTGTTTGATCCGTTGGGTGGATTCACACACTCGTATATAAAGGTGCGACTGTAAGACCCACACCACGAACCCAGCCTAACCTTATATACTGTGTCAGGACACGTCTACATATCATGGTCGAGCCAAATGGACCAAGGGCGTGAACGAGATCATGATCCCAGGTATCAAATCGACCCAAAAACACTTAAATTAAGGGGAGGGTCGCATACCCAGCAAGGGAGGGTCGGACCCCCCATGACAGAAATTCAGACCCCCTGTTTTATAGAGGGGGTCAGACACTTTAGGATTTAGGGGTCGACGGGATCATCGACCCCCTCATCGACCCTCAGTTGCCACCGAAAATAGAATTAGGAAATTTCCATAATTTCGGTTGGGGCTCTTTCCTAATCTCAAAGGGATTTATTTTAGGATGTTTCTACTCTATTTTAAGGACGTCCCTAGGCCTCTTTCACTCCTTTTAGAACCCTAATTGAATTGAGAGAAAGAAATGAGAAGGAAGAGAGGAAGAAGAGAAGGAAAAGAGAGAAGAAGAAAAAGGAGAAGAGTTGCAGAGAAGGAGTGTTCTTCTCAAGTAAGAATACTAATCCTATGAATTTCGTGAGACTTAGAATAGTTGAAGGAAGATGTTAGAGAAACCCAATCCATCCATCCATGGTTAGGTTTCAATGGAAACCATGGAGGATATCAATTAGACTATATATTAGGTGAAGAAAAGTTCTAATCCATAGAAAGTATGTGGAATGGATTATGGAAGAAGCCATAGGAGTTAAACAAGGTAGAATGGATCGAAACATGAGAATATCGACCAAAACCAGAGGTGGTCGCACATAGGGTCGATAGACCCATCGACCCTTATATCGACCCTGTTACAGGGGGTCGCAGTATACTGCTACCCTACCTGCGACCCTACAGTTAACAGCAAGCTGTAAAAATTAGAATAAATTCTAATTAAATTCTATCGACTTTGTTAAGTCTTCTAGCAGTATAATATTGATATAAAAATGATTCTTGAGGCTTGGAAAGAGGATCTACAAACAAACAAAGGTGAGGAAACAAGACCTACATTAATTGGTTAATAATAAACTACTTCTATTTTCTTGAGCCCAATGCCATGCTAGATTCTATGCGAATATGTTTGTAATGTGCATTCAACATGTCATCCTATATTCTTTCTATTATTGTTCATGCATATTTAATTTTGTTTACTTATAATATGATGATGATGATTGATGCTAGGAATAGGCATGTGAATGTTTGTGTGTGGTTAGTGTGCTTGATGCGAGTAGGGCATCAGGGGAAGTGTTAGGTGGTGTTTGATCCCGGCATTTTAGCTCTATCTCTAATACAAGTCTTATGCATTAACATCGTCGTATCGCCATTACCTTAGCAGAACTATTGCGACGTAGGGCATCAAGGAAGGTCTCGGTCCTTGAGTCCTATACTATACCGAGGGGCCTTAGCTCTATCTCTACGGGTGCTCTGAGGGATGCTGGGGTGAGGCCTTGGATACACTTTTTGACATTAGGATTGGTTAGTAGCGAGCCCCATTTGCAGCCCTAGCCATCAGGGGTTTATTTTTTGGTATGGACTTATGCATCGATAAACGTGACCTCTGTTGTGCAATGTTGAATGTGGGTGTTGTGGGTGACGGTGAGAGGTTCATCAGGCGTATCCACACTCTCGTGCATAGAGGTGCGGTGGCCACCTATCCTTTCAATAGCACAGTGCAAACGTAAAACCAGACCAAAGATATGAATTGAATTGTTTGCATATGTATTCTTGCATTGTTTTGTTTGCTCACTATGCCATGATGTGTGCTCACCCTCTCGACGTCGAATATTTTTAGTTGATAATGCAGGTACCACAGTTGAAGATTATAACAATGCTCCTATGTATGGACATGTGGCGGCGATGGAAGCTGAAGACGTAGTGGATATGCATGACTCCTCTTGCGAGTGCAACTCATGCGTATTCGATTAGAGTTTCTTTTATTTTTTTTGGATTTATTAAGGAGATGTAATTGATATTTATTTAATTATGTCTCAGTTGATTTAACAATAATCTGATAATTATTTATGGTTATCACAGTTAGATTCTCAGTTCATTTACTATAAGACTTCCGCTATTTATGTTATTACTTCTGTTTAATGTGGAATGTGTTTTGGTTTATCATATGTGGGATAGCCTACTCGAGATCCTGTGTCACACCCAAATTTTGGTCTAACCAGAATGGTGTGATGAACCGCTAACAAACCAACGGTTCAACCAGGATCTCAAATAGGCTAGCCCCGCGTTATCCAAACTTACATGCATCCACAATCATAATCAGAGTAAATACACAATAGCAGAAATCTTATAAATAAATGAACTGAGAACTAAAATGATATTAATAATTTAATAGAAAATTATTCTGTATCAACCGGGACATAAGTAAATATCAATACAAGTCTATAATAAATCCAGATAAAGAAACCTATAAAAATATCTATTCGAATACACACGAGTTGCACTCGCAAAAAGGAGTCGTGTGTATCGTCTTCAGCTCCAACTTCCATAGCTGCTACATTTCCGTACGCCGACGCATTCATATAATCTTCAACTGTAAAACCCGCATCATCAACTAAAATATTCGTCGTCAAGGGGTGAGCACACAACACGGCTCAGTGACTAGCCAAAACAATGCAACAATACATATGCATGCAAAGAAAAATCAATTTATATCTTTGGTCTTGGTTTATAGTTTGCAATGTGCAATAGAAAGGTTGGGTGGTCAAAGGTTAACGTTTATTGACACCGCCTCTATACACAGGGTGTAGAAGCCCGCTCGAAGGTTAACGTTTATCATCGTCCCCATCCACCCTACCATAACATTATACAACAAAGGTTAACGTTTATTGCTATATAATGCTATACCAACACGTAAGCCCCTGTTAGCGAGGGCTTGCAAACTGGGCTCGCTACTAACCAATCCTAATGCCAAATAGTGTATCCAAGGCCTCACCCCAGCATCCCTCAGAACATCCATAGAGATAGAGCTAAGGCCCTCCGGTAGAGTCAGAGACTACAAGGACCGAGACCACCTCCCCTGATACTCTACGACATAATAGTTCTGCTAAGGTATTGGCGATACGACGATGCCAATGCACAAGACTTGAGTTGGAGATAGAGCTAAAGTGCTGAGACCCGCCAAAGGTTATTGTTTATTGACGTTCTCATCACACCTCCCCTGATACTCACTCGCATCAAGCACATCAATCATACACATACAAGCACATGCCTATTCCTATCATCATCATCATCATCATCATGTTATAAACAATAAAGTAAATATGCATGAACAAGTAATAGAAATATTGGATGGCATGCTGTATGCACATTACAAACATATTCACATAGAATCAAGCATGGCATAGGACTCAAGAAATAGAAAACAGTTTATTATTAACCAATTTAGTTTGGGGTTAAGGTTCCTCACCTTAGCTTGCTAATAGATATTTCCAAGCTTTAGAATCACCTTTATAATGTTATTATATTGCTAGCAAACCTAACAAAGTCGATAGAATTTAATTAGAATTAACTCAGAAATTAAAAACCATTCTGTCAACTGAGGGTCGATGCAAGGGTCGATGCTAGGGTCGATGGGTTTATCGACCCTCCCTCCATTCTGAACTTCCCGAATGCTGAGGGTCGATGGTCAGAAACACCTAGGGTCGGATGTTCTATCGACCCTCGGTGCGACCCTTGGTGCACTCTGGTCCAATTTCCACTTTTAACCCAATCTTCGTGTTTGGGGTCCTATGGCTTGCTTCCTACATTCATTCAACAGTCATTCCATGGTCTAGAACCATGTATAATCCATCGAGATCGCGTTCATGCATCCTCTTATGGTTTTCCATGAAAACCTAAGCATGGATGGATGGTTTGGATTTCTCCGAAATCCTACACTCAACCATATCTAACCTAAGGTCTGTAGAAACTCATGGAATTAGTATCAATACCTGAGAAGATTACTTTTCTCTACAATTTCTTCTCCTTTTTGCTAAGCCTTCTTCCTAGCCTCCTTTCTTCCTCTTTTCCATCTTCTCTCTTTCTCTCAATTCAATTTGGGCTGTGAAAGGAGTGAATGTGGCTTAGGGACGTCCTTTAAATAGACTAGGAATGTCCTATAATAATCCCATTGAGATTTGGAAGGAATCCCAACCAAAAATTAGGAAATTTCCTAATTTCAGTTTCGTCAGATACCGAGGGTTGATGGGAGGGTCGATGATCCCGTCGACCCTAGGGTCTTATGCTGTCCAACCCTCCCTTCAAAACTGAGGGTCTGACTTTCTGTTTTGGGAGGTCCGACCCTGCTTAGCTGGGTATGCGACCCTTCCCTAAAATTAAGTGTTTTTGGGTCGATTTTATACCTGGGATCTCGATCTCCTTCATGCCCTTGGTCCATTTGACTCGACCATGATGGGTAAACCTGGTTCAAGGTGGTAAGAACGGGTTAGATTGACACGGGTCTTACAACTCCCCCCAACTTATAAAAATTTCATCCTTGAAATTGTACGTACCTTCTGAATCAAACAAGTCAGGGTATTGCTTTCTCATGGCACTTTCTTCTTCACATGTAACCTCTTCCATGTCTCTACTTTTCCATGTGACCTTAACATAGTAAATATCTCTATTACGTAGACGTTGAACCTTTCGACTAGTGATTTCTGTTGGTATTACTTCAAATGTCAAATCATCAGTCAATTCCGGCAAATCTACTCTCAACACATGTGTTGGGTCTTTGACATACTTCTTCAATAAGGATATGTGAAATACGTCATGAATACTTGACATAGATGGTAGTAGTGCTAACTAGTAAGCTACTTTCCCACGCTTAGCCAGAATCTCATATGGCCCAACGTATCTTGGACTTCGTTTTCCTTTCTGTCCGAACCTCTTCAATCCTCGCATAGGCGATACTTTCAAAAATACTTTATCACCTACGGCGAACTCTAGCTCTCTTCGTCGAGTATCTGCGCTTCTGATGGTTCTGAGCTACTCTTACTCTTTCCTTGATTATGTCGACCACTCGACATGTCTCTTCAACAAATTCCGGTCCAACAGTACTACGTTCTCCAACTTCATTCCAAAACGAGGGAGTTCGACACTTCCTGCCATACAGTGCTTCATAAGGTGACTATAGTAGCCTGATAGCTGTTATTGTAAGAGAACTCGATCAATGGTAACTTTTCATCCCATGATCCCTTGAAATCAATCACACATGCTCGTAGCATATCTTTTAAAATCTGGATTGTACGCTCCGACTGTCCGTCTGTCTGTCGGTGGAATGCAGTACTGAACTTCATTGTTGTACCCATGGCCTTTTGCAGTCCTTCCCAAAATTTGGAAGTAAATCGTGGATCTCTATCGGACACAATGCTTTCTGGAATAACATGTAGCCGAATAATATTATCCACATACAGCTTTGCTAACCTTTCCAGTGTATACTGGGGTCGTATCGGTATGAAGCGAGCTGTTTTTGTCAGACGGTCTACAATCACCCAAACTGCGTCAACTACTCGAGGAGTCAGTGGTAGTCCTGTGACGAAGTCCATAGTGATCCAGTCCCATTTCCAGGCTGGTTGCGGTAATGGTTGTAACAGTCCTGCGGGTCTTTGTCGTTCTGCCTTTACCTTCTGACAATTTAGGCATTGAGACACGAACGTGGCTACATCTGCCTTCATTCCCCTCCACCAATACAGTTTCTTTAGATCATGATACATTTTTGTGCTTCCAGGATGTATCGAGTAGATGGTGATATGGGCTTCCTTCATCAGTCGGTGTCTAATGCTCATATTTTTTGTTTCAGGTACACATATTCTCCCTTTATATTTCAGTACCTTCTCGGTATCTAAGGTGAACTCAGGGTTGGTCCTACCTTTCTCAATATCTTCTTGTACTGTTCTCAGATAAGGATCTGCTTTGATAGCTGTCTTCACTTCGTCCACTATATCCGGTATAATCTTCAATACCGCGAGCATATTCGAAAACCGATGAATAAACCCTTGGCCAGCTGACTCATCCGTTGTATCTATCACATATTGTTCGTTGCCGTGATTAAACACCATTCCATTGGTATACATTGCTGCAGTCGTGCTAGTTTCTCCTTGAGATCTTATCATTGCTTTTCTGCTCAATGCATCCGCTACCACGTTCGCTTTTCCCGGATGATACTGGATATCACAATCATAGTCTTTCAATAGTTCCAACCATCTTCTTTGTCTCATATTTAACTCCTTCTGATTAAATAGATAAGTAAGACTTTTATGGTCCGACTTAATCTGAAATTTCTCTCCGTATAGGTAGTGTCTCCATATCTTGACAGCATGTACTACTGCCGCTAACTCCAACTCATGAGTGGGGTAATTCTTCTCATGTACCTTCAACTGTCTCGATGCATACGCAACCACTTGCTCTCCTTGCATAAGCACACATCCTAATCCCAATCCCGATGCATCAGTGTATAAGGTAAATGTCTGTCCTGGAATGGGAATGGTCAAAATTGGAGCGGATATCAATCTGGTCTTCAGTGTTTGAAAACTCTTTTCACACTTATCCGTCCATACGAACTTTTCTCCTTCCTTGGTCAAACTGGTGAGAGGTACGGCAATCCGAGAATAGTTTTCTACAAATCTCTGATAATATCCAGCTAGACCCAGAAAACTTCTAATTTCTGAGACGCTCTTCGGTGCTTCCCACTTTACAATAGCCTCGATCTTACTGGGGTCCACTTTGATTCCTTCTGCAGATACTACATGGCCTAGAAAGGCGACTTCACTTAGCCAAAACTCACACTTCGAAAATTTGGCGTATAACTTCTCTTTCCTTAAACGCTGTAGGGCCGCGTTTAGGTTCTTGACATGGGTTTCCTTGTCTTTAGAATACACCAATATGTCATCAATAAATACTATGATCGACGTATCCAACATATCGTGGAAAACCTGGTTCATAAGTTCCATGAATGTTGCCGGTGCATTAGTTAGTCCGAAGGACATCACTAGGAACTCATAATGTCTGTATCTTGTCCTGAAAGCTGTCTTCGGAATGTCACCTTCTTTAATTTTCAGTTGATGATAACCTAATCGAAGATCGATCTTTGAAAATACCTTCGCTCCTTGTAACTGATCGAACAAGTCATCGATCCTGGGTAGTGGATATCGATTCTTGATTGTCAGTTTATTCAACTCTCTATAGTCGATACATAACCGAACACTACCATCCTTCTTCTTGACGAACAACACCGGTGCTCCCCATGGAGATATAATGGGTCTAATATAACCATTATCCAGCAGTTCTTGTAATTGCATTTTTAATTCCCTCAGTTCAGTAGGAGCCATTCTATAAGGTGCTTTTGATACTGGTGCGGCTCCAGGTATAAGGTCTATTACAAACTCCGTTGCTCGATCGGGTGGTACTCCGGGTAGTTCCTCCGGAATTACATCAGGAAAATCTCGCACGACATCAATATCTTCCATTTTGTGGCACGTCCTTGGTTAGGTCGACCACTGATACTAGATATCCAACCGCTTCTTTCTCAAGGCACTTCTTAGCCTTTAATGCTGAGAGTATGAGCTTGCGTCTTCTGGGAAGTTTGGTTCCCGAGAAACTAAATTCTGCTCCTTCTTTTTCTTTGAACGTTAGCTTCTTCTCGGTGCATAACAGATTTGCAGAGTGCCGAGCTAACCAGTCCATTCCCAAGATGACATCAAAGTCTGCCATCTCAAGTTGTATTAAGGTTGCATCCAAGGTCTGCTTTCCAATGAGAACTGGACATGGTCCATAACCTTTCTCTAATTCCACTTCTAATCCCATCGGTGACCGTACAAGTAATTTGTAGTCTAATGTTTTGATGGGTAGATTGGTCTTCTTTCCAAACGACACAGATATAAATGAATGAGTAGCTCTTGAATCAAAGAGTACTCTGGCGGGTACGCCATTGATAGGTACGATACATGTGATTCGTTTTTACTTAGTCTACATGCTCAATCAATTCTAATTATAGCCATACAAGTTTCGGTCATACCTGTGACCACATCGGGCGATGCGGCAGCATCCTCTGATGTAATGGCATATACCCGTCCTTGATGTAGTTGCTTCTTGGGTTTTGGGCACTCTCTTGCCATATGCCCTGGTTGGTTGCAGTTATAGCACTTCGGGGCTTCAACATTTGACTTTGGCTATGGTTGAGCTGCTGCAGTAGACTTTGGTGCAGTTGCAAAATTCTGAGGACGAAAAGGTTTAAACGTCCTGTTATTGCCTCCGTTATACGAATTCCCAGCTGGTCACTTGATTCCTTTGTTTTGTGGGAAATAACTCTCTTTCTGGCTCGATTCAATCACTCGAGCGATCTGGACAGCTTCATTATATATGGTCTTTTCTAATCCCAGAACATGTTCCCAGATGCTTCCTCTCAGTCCCGCGACGAATTTATGGGTTTTTGTATCTTCTTCTTGCATACTAGCCGGTGCAAAGAAAAATAGTTCTTCGTAGCACTGTTGATATGCATCTATGGTCATCTGTCCCTGGTACAAACTGAGGAACTCTTTCTCCATTGAATCTCTGAAGCTTCTGGGGAAATACTTCTCGAAGAATGCTTCTTTATATATAGCCCATGTCAGTAGGGCGTGCTTGGTTAATAAGTATGTCTTTGTAGATTTCCACCAATGGTGTGCGTCGCCTTTGAGCATGAAGGTGGCGCATAACACTTTTTCTTCCTTAGTGATAGTCATCATAAGGAAGTTCCTTTCCATCTCATCTATCCAGTGTGCTGGCCATAGTGGATCAGATGGCTTGCCATTGAATTCTCTCGGTTTCAACTTCAAAAATCTCTCTACTAGTCGGGAGTGATCCAGTTGATTTTGGTATGCCCCAAACATAGGGGGTGGATACTGATAGTTCCCTTGGGCTGCTTCTAGAACATGCACTAGAATTGGTGCAGCCAGTTGTGGAGGTGTCTGTTGAGCTGGGTGGTTACCCACTGGTGCTGCACTAGCTTGCCCAGTGTGCATGGCTGCAGCCTGAGTGGCTTGAAACATAACTCCCATCGCAACCTGCATTTGAGCTTGTGCATGTTGCATTTGTTGTAGCTGTTGTGCCAGATTCATCACCACTGTTGTTAGCTCAGGTAGTGGTGGTGGAAAATTTGTAGGGTTTGTCGGCTCAGGATTACCCTATGCGTAATTGTTCTCTTGACTAGTCTCATCCGCCGGTGGTGGTGGTGGGACTGTGTTTCGGGTCTGTCGGGTCACTCTACGGCCAGACATATTTACTTTCGAGATGGATGGTGCCTGAAAATCATCAAAATCAGTGAGAAATCATTTATACTTCATGTAGGCACGCTACCCGATATAAAATTCAAAATCTCCAATTCATTCTAAAATGAATACTGTCATTTCTATGTAGGGTCGATGGTGAGGGTCGCTGGTGTGTCCGACCCTTGGTATCCGACCCTGGGAATGACCTGTTCTTCCCGAGAGCTAAGGGTCGATGCGAGGGTTGATGGGTATCCGACCCTCAGTCCGACCCTCGATTTTCTGTCAGATTCTCGAGAGCCAAGGGTCGATTGGAGGGTCGATCCGAGGGTCGATGGTGTCAGTCGAATTGTCCGACCCTCGGACCAAAAATCAGATTTTTAAGATCCGATTCTGGGTCAATTCTCACTATTCCTCCTCCGTTTCGACTCGTCTCTACTCTCCGAGTTGCTACAGTGCTACTTCACTATTGTGGATCGTTCTTAGTCCGAGTTTCGACATCCACATCACCTCTATAGGTAAAATTTCCCAACTTTCCCTGTTTTTAGGTTTTTATTTCTAGGTTTTTGCTCATTTAGCTCGTATTTTCCAAATTAAACTTTTTCCAACCGTAAAAATTCTATTTTTATTGGGGGCTTTTGTTATTGGGGTCTTGAGGAACGAAAGCCCTCAAAAATTTTTGAGTTTCATCAGTTGGTTATCGAGAAACTTAAATTTTTCTCTTTTTGCCCTAATTTATCGAAATTTTTGATTTTTCTTCAATTTCTTCAAATTGGACCTTATCCGTTAAAATTTTCTACTGCATGTAGATTGTAGGATGTATTTTAACCTACGTAAGTTCTTACGCCCACTTGTATGGTGAGAAATGGGACTTTATGGTCAACTTACGTCCTTATTAAGTCAATTTTTGGATTTTATCCTACTAACTCCTGGTTCATTTTCTCTTTCTTATTTTTGCAGATACTATGGCCCGTACCAAAGTGCCAAGATTGCGTGATCCACTCCGCTTCCGTTCGAATGAAGCTGAGGCACAGTATGCTGACTATGCCCGTAAGAAAGTGGAAGGGGGTCGCATGGTGAACTTGGCTGAGCTAGCCTTGTTCAATGTAGAGGGAGCATTTGGTGATATGGGGTGGCCCCCTGTCATCACATACGATGCGTGCACCTGTCCAGACTTGGTGCGCCAGTTTTATTGTAATCTGCCAGGTAGTGGGGAATTACAATGATGTTGAGCACGGCCAGGAGTTGCGCATCACCAGCTACGTCAAGGGGGTGCACATCTCCTTTGATTATCGACAGCTGGCCGATCTGTTGGGCATTGCCTATGATGGTTCTATGGTGTACTGTACACCAGGAGAGCCACAGTTTGTTGAGATGGAGATGAGAGCTGAGATCGACAACCAGTTGCTCTGTCCCGATAGATGGCAGATGAGAGCTTGCTACTTGCGTCCGGCTCCACGGGTCTTCTGCAAGATTATCCAGCATAATCTGATCCTGCAGAGTGGGCATTATGAGAGGGTTTCTCAGCTGACTCAATTCTTGATCTATTGCATCTGCACTCGTCAGCTGGTCAGCCTTCCTTACATCATCATGCGGACGATGATTAGTGCTACATTGTCCGGTCATAGGGGTAATCTACCCTATGGACGTATGATTACAGTGCTACTGACCCGTCTGGGGGTGGATCTAGTAGATGAGAAGATCCAGGAGAAGACCTTCTCGTCGCCTCTAGATTGGGAGGCTATCTGCAAGATGGGGCTGCGAGATGCGGAGGCTAGTGATGAGGAGAGGAACGCGATGGTGCGCCCTCACACTTGGGTTGAGATGGCTGTGCTGAGGCTACTGCTAGGGCTCGTGGGGATCTGGTCGACGATGATCGCTTATATATGGATGTCGATGCGATACCACCGCCATCACCCACGCATGCGGATAGGGCTGGTACTTCTGCTGCGGCGGCTTCGGTACCCGAGACCAGTCCTTCTCATGATGCTGGTCCTTCACGCCCACCTTCTGATATGATGGAGATGCTGCAGGAGATCAGGGATGCTCAGTGCCGATCTGATCTGAGGATGGATGAGCTGTTAGCTGCTCAGCACGCATCAGACGCACGGATGGGAGAGCTCCTAGAGGTGCAGCGTGCGACTGATCAGAGGATAGCCGGTCTCACAGCTAATCTCCAGACGACCCATACCCAGGTGGCCTGGTTGACTAGGGTCTATGCTGAGGACTACGACAGAGATCGTGAGGCACCGCCTCCTCCTTCGCCTCTAGCTTCCTGATTGTACTTTACTTTTCCTGTACTACAGAGTAACTGTCCGGATTGTGGATTGTACTCTGCTTTAGTGATGTATATACGTTTTGTTTCTCTTACTCATTGTATGTAACTGGTTTTGCCTTTAATAGATGCATTATTCTCTTTTTAATTCGGTTTCAATCATCACTAGTGCTTACAGTGTGTTTGTATTAAAGCTTTTAATTTATCCTATCTCCGTTCACAATGGTCTGAAATGTGTGTCAGTTCGGCGGGCAAGGCCTGAGATGCTCTGATACCAAGTTGTCTCACCCCAATTTTGGTCTAACCAGAATGGTGTGATGAACCGCTAATAAACCAACGGTTCAACAAGGATCTCAAATAGGCTATCCCCACGTTATCCAAACTTACACGCATCCACAATCATAATCAGAGTAAATACACAATAGCGGAAATCTTATAAATAAATGAACTTAGAACTAAAATGATATTAATAATTTAATAGAAAATTATTCTGTATCAACTGGGATATAAGTAAATATCAATACAAGTTTTTAATAAATCCAGATAAAGAAACCTATAAAAATATCTAATCGAATACACACGAGTTGCACTCGCAAAAGGACTCGTGTGTACCGTCTTCAACTCCAACTTCCATAGCTGCTACATTTCCGTACGCCGACGCGTTCATATAATCTTCAACTGTAAAACCTGCATCATCAACTAAAATATTCGACGTCGAGGGGTGAGCACACAACATGGCTCAGTGAGTAGCCAAAACAATGCAACAATACATATGCATGCAAAGAAAAATCAATTTATATCTTTGGTCTTGGTTTATAGTTTGCAATGTGCAATAAAAAGGTTGGGTGGTCAAAGGTTAACGTTTATTGACACCGCCTCTATACACAGGGTGTGGAAGCCCGCCCAAAGATTAACGTTTATCGTCGTCCCCATCCACCCTACCATAACATTATACAACAAAGGTTAACGTTTATTGCTATATATGCTATACCAACACGTAAGCCCTGTTAGCGAGGGCTTGCAAACTGGGCTCGCTGCTAACCAATCCTAATGCCAAACAGTGTATCCAAGGCCTCACCCCAGCATCCCTCAGAACATCCATAGAGATAGAGCTAAGGCCCCCCGATAGAGTCAAAGACTACAAGGACCGAGACCACCTCCCCTGATACTCTACGACATAATAGTTCTGCTAAGGTAATGGCGATACGACAATGCCAATACACAAGACATGAGTTGGTGATAGACCTAAAGTTTTGAGACCCGCCAAAGGTTAACGTTTATTGACGTTCTCATCACACCTCCCCTGATACTCGCTTGCATCAATCACATCAACCACACACATACAAGCACATGCCTATTCGTATCATCATCATCATCATCATCATGTTATAAACAATAAAGTAAATATGCATGAACAAGTAATAGAAATATTGGATGGCATGCTGTATGCACATTACAAACATATTCGCATAGAATCAAGCATGGCATAGGAATCAAGAAATAGAAAATAGTTTATTATTAACCAATTTAGTTTGGGGTTAAGGTTCCTCACCTTAGCTTGCTAATAAATATTTCCCAAGCTTTAGAATCACCTTTATAATGTTATTATATTGCTAGCAAACCTAACAAAGTCGATAGAATTTAATTAGAATTAATTCAGAATTTAAAAACCATTCTGTCAACTGAGGGTCGATGCTAGGGTCGATGCTAGGGTCGATGGGTCTATCGACCCTCCCTCCATTCCGAACCTTCCCGAATGCTGAGGGTCGATGGTCAGAAACACCTAGGGTCGGATGGTCTATCGACCCTCGGTGCAACCCTTGGTGCACTCTGGTCCAATTTCCACTTTTAACCCATTCTTCGGGTTTGGGGTCCTATGGCTTGCTTCCTACATTTATTCAACAGTCATTCCATGGTCTAGAACCATGTATAATCCATCTAGATAGCTTTCGTGCATCCTCCTATGGTTTTCCATGAAAACCTAACCACGGATGGATGGGTTGGGTTTCGCCGAAATCCTACACTCAACCATATCTAACCTAAGGTCTGTATAAACTCATGGAATTAGTATCCATACCTGAGAAGATTACTTTCTCTGCAATTTCTTCTCCTTTTTGTTAAGCCTTCTTCCTAGCCTCCTTTCTTCCTCTTTTCCTTCTTCTCTCTTTCTCTCAATTCAATTTGGGTTGTGAAAGGAGTGAATGTGGCTTAGGGACGTCCTTTAAATAGACTAGGAATGTCCTATAATAATCCCATTGAGATTTGGAAGGAATCCCAACCGAAAATTAGGAAATTTCTTAATTTCAGTTTCATCAGAAACCGAGGGTCGATGGGAGGGTCGATGATCCCGTCGACCCTAGGGTCCCTTTTTTTTTTTTTCTTTTAAATCCCCCCCCCCCCCCCCCCCCCCGGGCTCTCCCTTCCTTTTTTTTTGGGGTTGGCTTCCTTTTTTTTTTTTTTTTCGACCCTTCGGGCCCCCCCCCCCCTTAAAAGGGGGGGGCCTTCTTTTTTTTTGGGGGGGGCGCCTTTTTTTGGTGTTTGCGACCCTTCCTAAAATGAAGTGTTTTTGGGTCGATTTTATACTTGGGATCTCGACCTCCTTCACCCCCCTTGGGGAACCCCTGTCAAGGTGTAGACCGTGGGGTAACCTTTGACACGGGTCTTACATCCTAGTTGGAACCGTTGGTTTACTAGCGGTCCGTCACACCATTGCGAATAAAGGGGGGCAGAAAAAAAAAGAGAGATAGCTTAAGATGTCGAGGTGAGTGCACCATGACCTTGTGTTCGCCATAACCGACCAATGTGTTTTCCCCTTTGCGTGGTTTGAAGGGAAAAGGAAGGGGGAGGTTGTTTCTATTGGGGGGAAAAATTTATTTTTTTTTTGTTTGAAAATTTTGAAAAAGGGGGGGGGGTTGTTTTCTATATATGTGTTAGGTCTTATAAACTTTGGAGAGACGTAGAAAAGTTGCATATCAATTAGCCGTATACCGCTATCTATGTCTTTTTGTCTCTATTGAAGAAGTACATTGGAGATCCATATCAAAGTTATTGGACCATTGGGGAAACCTTTGATTTAGATAGAATGTTTAACTATTGAAGAGGTACCACCATGATGGGTAAATTTTCACAAAGTGGAGAAGAGTGCATAGGAGGAAGAAGATGCAATGCGGAAATATAATTCCCACCTATTGAGTCCCCAAATTCAAATTCAAAATTTTTTGAGGACAAAATTTATTTTAAGGATGGGGGAGTAGTAAGATCCGTACTTTCATTTTTTTGTTTTGGACCCCCCCACCTTTTTTTTTTTTTTTTTTTTTTTAAAAAAAGAAAAAAGGGAGGGAATAAAAAAAAACAAAAAAAAAAAAAAAATTTGGGGGGCAAAAAGGGTGTACCCCCCCCCCCCCCCAAAAAAAAAAAAAAAAAAAAAACCCCCCGTTTACACTTAAGGATTTAGGGGTCGACGGGATCATCGACCCCCTCATCGACCCTCAGTTGCCGCCGAAAATAGAATTAGGAAATTTCCATAATTTTGGTTGGGGCTCTTTCCTAATCTCAAAGGGACTTACTTTAGGACGTTTCTACTCTATTTTAAGGACGTCCCTAGGCCTCTTTCACTCCTATTAGAACCCTAATTGAATTGAGAGAAAGAGAAGAGAAGGAAGAGAGGAAGAAGAGAAGGAAAGGAGAGAAGAAGAAAAAGGAGAAGAGTTGCAGAGAAGGAGTGTTCTTCTCAAGTAAGAATACTTGTAAGACCCGTGTCAATTTAACCCGGGCTTACCATCTTGAACCAGGTTTACCCATCATGGTCGAGTCAAATGGACCAAGGGCATGAAGGAGATCGAGATCCCAGGAACGAAATCGACCCAAAAACACTTAATTCTAGGGGAGGGTCGCACACCCAGTGAAGTAGGGTCGGACCTCCCAAAGCAGAAAGTCAGACCCTCAGTTTTTAAGGGAGGGTCGGACAGCTTAAGACCCTAGGGTTGACGGGATCATCGACCCTCGAATTCTGACGAAAACTGAAATTAAAAAATTTCCTAATTTTCGGTTGGGGTTCTTTCCAAATCTCAATGGGATTATTATAGGACATTCCTAGTGTATTTTAAGGACGTTCCTAAGCCACTTTCACTCCTTTCACAACCCAAATTGAATTGAGAGAAAGAGAGAAGAAGGAAAAGAGGAAGAAAGGAGGATAGGAAGAAGGCTTAGCAAAAAGGAAAAGAAATTGCAGAGGAAAGTAATCTTCTCAGGTATGGATACTAATTCCATTAGTTTCTACAGACCTTAGGTTAGATATGGTTGAGTGTAGGATTTCGAAGAAACCCAAATCATCCATCCATGGTTAGGCTTTCATGGAAAACCATAGGAGGATGCACGAAAGCTATCTAGATGAATTATACATGGTTCTAGACCATGGATTGACTGTTGAATGAATGTAGGAAGCAAGCCATATGACCCCAAACACGAAGAATGGATTAAAAGGGGAAATTGAACCAGAGTGCACCGAGGGTTGCACCGAGGGTCGATAGACCATCCGACCTAGGTGTTTCTGACCATCGACCCTCAGCATTCAGGAAGTTCAGAATGGAGGGAGGGTCGATAGACCCATCGACCCTAGCATCGACCCTAGCATCGACCCTCAGTTGACAGAATGGTTTTTAAATTCTGAATTAATTCTAATTAAATTCTATCGACTTTGTTAGGTTTGCTAGCAATATAATAACATTATAAAGATGATTTTAAAGCTTGGAAAGTATCTATTAGCAAGCTAAGGTGAGGAACCTTAACCCCAAACTAAATTGGTTAATAATAAACTGTTTTCTATTTCTTGAGTCCTATGCCATGTTTGATTCTATGCGAATATGTTTGTAATGTGCATACAGCATGCCATCCAATATTTCTATTACTTGTTCATGCATATTTACTTTATTGTTTATAACATGATGATGATGATGATGATAGGAATAGGCATGTGCTTGTATGTGTGTGGTTGATGTGCTTGATGCGAGCGAGTATCAGGGGAGGTGTGATGAGAACGTCAATAAATGTTAACATTTGGCGGGTCTCAGCACTTTAGCTCTATCTCTAACTCAAGTCTTGTACATTGGCATCGTCGTATTGCCATTACCTTAGCAGAACTATTATGTCGTAGAGTATCAGGGGAGGTCTTAGCTCTATCTCTATGGATGTTCTAAGGGATGCTAGGGTGAGGCCTTGGATACACTGTTTGGCATTAGGATTGGTTAGCAGCGAGCCCAGTTTGCAAGCCGTCGCTAACAGGGGCTTACGTGTTGGTATAGCATTATATAGCAATAAATGTGAACCTTTGTTGTATAATGTTATGGTAGGGTGGATGGGGACGACAATAAACGTTAACCTTCGGGCGGGCTTCCACACCCTGTGTATAGAGGCGGTGTCAATAAACGTTAACCTTTGACCACCCAACCTTTCTGTTGCACATTGCAAACTATAAACCAAGACCAAAGATATGAATTGACTTTTTGCATGCATATGTAATGTTGCATTGTTTTGGCTACTCACTGAACCGTATTGTGTGCTCACCCCTCGACGTCGAATATTTTTAGTTGATGATGCAGGATATACAGTTGAAGATTATATGAACGCATCGGCGTACAGAAACGTTGCAGCCATGGAAGTTGGAGCTGAAGACGATACACACGACTCTTTTTGCTAGTGCAACTCGTGTGTATTCGATTAGATATTTTTGTAGGTTTCTTTATTGGATTTATAAGACATGTATTTGGTATTTAAATATTTATGTCTTAGTTAAACACAGAATAATTTGCTATTATTTATGGGTATCATTTAAGTTCTCAGTTCATGTTATTTATAAATTTTCCGCTATTGTGTATTACTCTGATTATGATTGTGGATGCGTGTAAGGTTTGGATAACGCGGGGATAGCCTACTAGAGATCCTGGTTGAACCATTAGTTATTTGGCGGTTCATCACACCATTCTAAACAATGCGGAATTGGGGTGTGACAACTTGGTATCAGAGCAGACGCATTGAGCATCCGGGCAAAGCGAACGTAGTAGCAGACGCATTGAGCAGAAAAGCAATGATAAAATCTCAAGGAGAAACTAGCACAACTGCAGCAATGTGTACTACCGGGATGGTATTCAATCACGGTGATGAGAAGTATGTGATAGACACACCGGATGGATCAACCAACCAAGGGATCATTCATCGGTTTTCAAATATGTTCGCGGCATTGAAGATAATACCGGATATAGTGGATGAAGTGAAGATAGCTATCAAAGCAGATCCTTATCTGAGAACGGTACAAGAAGATATTGAGAAAGGTAGGACTAACCCTGAGTTCACCTTGGATGACGAGAAGGTACTGAAATACAAATGAAGAATATGTGTACCCGAAACAGAAAGTGTGGACATTAGACACCGACTGATGAAGGAAGCCCATATCACCATCTATTCGATACATCCTGGAAGCACAAAAATGTATCATGATCTAAAGAAACTATATTGGTGGAGGGGAATGAAGACAGATGTAGCCAAGTTCGTGTCTCAATGCCTAAATTGTCAGAAGGTAAAGGCGGAACGACAAAGACCCGCAGGACTGTTACAACCATTACCGAAACCAGCATGGAAATGGGACTGCATCACTATGGACTTCGTCACAGGACTACCATTGACTCCTCGAGTAGTTGACGCAGTTTGGGTGATTGTGGACCGTCTGACTAAGACAGCTCGCTTCATACCAATACGACCCCAGTATACACTGGAAAGGTTAGCAAAGCTGTATGTGGATAATATTGTTCGGTTACATGGTATTCCAGAAAGCATTGTATCCGATAGAGATCCACGATTTACTTCCAAATTTTGGGAAGGACTGCAAAAGGCCATGGGCACAACATTGAAGTTCAGCACTGCATTCCACCCACGGACCGGACCGGACGGTCGGAACGTACAATTCAGATTTTAGAAGATATGCTACGAGCATGTGTGATTGATTTCAAGGGATCATGGGATGAAAATTTACCATTGATCAAGTTCGCTTACAATAACAGCTATCAGGCTACTATACAGATGTCACCTTATGAAGCACTGTATGGTAGGAAGTGCCGAACTCCCTTGTTTTGGAATGAAGTTGGAGAACGTAGTATTGTTGGACCAGAATTTGTTGAAGAGACTTGTCGAGTAGTCGACATCATCAAAGAAAGAGTAAGAGTAGCTCAGAACCGTCAGAAGCAATACGCAGATACTCGACGAAGAGATCTAGAGTTCGCCGTAGGCAAAAAAGTATTTTTGAAAGTATCGCCTATGCGAGGATTGAAGAGGTTCGGATAGAAAGGAAAACTAAGTCCAAGATATGTCGGACCATATGAGATTCTGGCTAAGCGTGGGAAAGTAGCTTATCAGTTAGCACTACCACCATCTATGTCAAGTGTGCATGACGTATTTCACATATCCTTATTGAAGAACTATGTCAAAGACCCAACACATGTGTTGACTGTAGATTTACTGGAACTGACTGATGATTTGACATTTGAAGTAATACCAACGAAAATCACTAGTCGAAAGGTTCAAGGTCTACGCAACAGAGATATCCACTATGTTAAGGTCACATGGAAAAGTAGAGACATGGAAGAGGTTACATGGGAAGAAGAAAATGCTATGAGAAAGCAATACCCCGACTTGTTTGATTCAGAAGGTACGTACAATTTCGAGGATGAAATTTTTATAAGTTGGGGGGAGTTGTAAGACCCGTGTCAATTTAACCCGGTCTTGCCATCTTGAACCAGGTTTATCCATCATGGTCGAGTCAAATGGACCAAGGGCATGAAGGAGAACGAGATCCTAGGTACGAAATCGAACCAAAAATACTTAATTCTAGGGGAGGGTCGCACACCCAGTGAAGCAGGGTCGGACCTCCCAAAATAGAAAGTCAGACCCTCAGTTTTTAAGGGAGGGTCGAACAGCTTAAGACCCTAGGGTCGACGGGATCATCGACCCTCCCATCAACCCTCGGTTTCTGATGAAAACTGAAATTAGGAAATTTCCTAATTTTCGGTTGGGATTCTTTCCAAATCTCAATGGGAATATTATAGGACATTCCTAGTCTATTTAAAGGACGTTCCTAAGCCACTTTCACTCCTTTCACAACCCTAATTGAATTGAGAGAAAGGGAGAAGAAGGAAAAGAGGAAGAAAGGAGGCTAGGAAGAAGGCTTAGCAAAAAGGAAAAGAAATTGCAGAGAAAAGTAATCTTCTCAGGTATGGATACTAATTCCATGAGTTTCTACAGAACTTAGGTTAGATATGGTTGAGTGTAGGATTTCGAAGAAACCCAAACCATCCATCCATGGTTAGGCTTTCATGGAAAACCATAAGAGGATGCACGAAAGCTATCTAGATTGATTATACATGGTTCTAGACCATGGATTGACTGTTGAATGAATGTAGGAAGCAAGCCATAGGACCCCAAACACGAAGAATGGATTAAAAGTGGAAATCTAACCAGAGTGCACCGAGGGTCGCACCGAGGGTCGATAGACCATCCGACCCTAGGTGTTTCTGACGATCGACCCTCAGCATTCGGGAAGTTCAGAATGGAGGGAGGGTCGATAGACCCATCGACCCTAGCATCGACCCTAGCATCGACCCTCAGTTGACAGAATGGTTTTTAAATTCTGAATTAATTCTAATTAAATTCTATCGACTTTGTTAGGTTTGCTAGCAATATAATAACATTATAAAGGTGATTTTAAAGCTTCGAAAGTATCTATTAGCAAGCTAAGGTGAGGAACCTTAACCCCAATCTAAATTGGTTAATAATAAACTGTTTTCTATTTCTTGAGTCCTATGCCATGTTTGATTCTATGCGAATATGTTTGTAATGTGCATACAACATGCCATCCAATATTTCTATTACTTGTTCATGCATATTTACTTTATTGTTTATAACATGATGATGATGATGATGATAGGAATAGGCATGTGCTTGTATGTGTGTGGTTGATGTGCTTGATGCGAGCGAGTATCAGGGGAGGTGTGATGAGAACGTCAATAAACGTTAACCTTTGGCGGGTCTCAGCACTTTAGCTCTATCTCTAACTCAAGTCTTGTGCATTGGCATCGTCGTATTGCCATTACCTTAGCAGAACTATTATGTCGTAGAGTATCAGGAGAGGTGGTCTCGGTCCATGTAGTCTCTGACTCTACCGGGGGGCCTTAGCTCTATCTATATGGATGTTCTGAGGGATGCTGGGGTGAGGCCTTGGATACACTGTTTGGCATTAGGATTGGTTAGCAGCGAGCCCAGTTTGCAAGCCCTCGCTAACAAGGGCTTACGTGTTGGTATAGCATTATATAGCAATAAACGTTAACCTTTGTTGTATAATGTTATGGTAGGGTGGATGGGGACGACGATAAACGTTAACCTTCGAGCGGGCTTCCACACCCTGTGTATAGAGGCGGTGTCAATAAATATTAATCTTTGACCACCCAACCTTTCTATTGCACATTGCAAACTATAAACCAAGACCAAAGATCTGAATTGACTTTTTGCATGCATATGTAATGTTGCATTGTTTTGGCTACTCACTGAGCCGTGTTGTGTGCTCACCCCTCGTCGTCGAATATTTTTAGTTGATGATGCAGGATATACAGTTGAAGATTATATGAACACGTCGGCGTACGGAAACGTTGCAGCTATGGAAGTTGGAGCTGAAGACGATACACACGACTCCTTTTACGAGTGCAACTCGTGTGTATTCGATTAGATATTTTTGTAGGTTTCTTTATTGGATTTATAAGACATGTATTTGGTATTTAAATATTTATGTCTTAGTTAAACACAGAATAATTTGCTATTATTTATGGGTATCATTTAAGTTCTCAGTTCATATTATTTATAAATTTTCCGCTATTGTGTATTACTCTGATTATGATTGTGGATGAGTGTAAAGTTTGGATAACACGGGGATAGCCTACTAGAGATCCTAGTTGAACCGTTGGTTATTTGGCGGTTCATCACACTATTCTGATGCGGAATTGGGGTGTGACAATACTAATCCTATGAATTTCGTGAGGCTTATAATAGTTGAAGGAAGATGTAGGAGAAACCCAATCCATCCATCCGTGGTTAGATTCAATGGAAACCATGGAGGATATCAATTAGACTATATATTGGGTGAAGAGAAGTTCCAATCCATAGAAAGTATGTGGAATGGACTATGGAAGAATCCATAAGAGTTAAACAAGGTAGAATGGATCAAAACTTGAGAATATCGACCAAAACCAGAGGTGGTCGCACATAAGGTCGATAGACCCATCGACCCCGATATCGACCCTGTTACAGGGGGTCGCAGTATAATGCTACCCTACCTGCGAGCCATCCTGCGACCCTACAGTTAACAGCAAGCTGTAAATATTAAAATAAATTCTAATTAAATTCTATCGACTTTGTTAGGTCTTCTAGCAGTACAATATTGATTTAAAAGTGATTCTTAAGGCTTGGAAAGAGGATCTACAAACAAGCAAAGGTTAGGAAACAAGACCTACATTAATTGGTTAATAATAAACTACTTTTATTTTCTTGAGTCCAATGCCATGCTTGATTCTATGCGAATATGCTTGTAATGTCCATTCAACATGTCATCCGATATTCCTACTATTATTGTTCATGCATATTTAATTTTGTTTACTTATAATATGATGATGATGATTGATGCTAGGAATAGGCATGTGAATGTTTGTGTGTGGTTAGTGTGCTTGATGCGAGTAGGGCATCAGGGGAAGTGTTAGGCGGTGTTTGATCCAGGCACTTTAGCTCTATCTCTAACTCAAGTCTTGTGCATTAGCATCATCGTATCGCCATTACCTTAGCAGAACTATTACGACGTAGGGGATCAAGGAGGGTCTCGGTCCTTGAGTCATATACATAGCTCTATCTCTACGGGTGTTCTGAGGGATGCGGGGGTGAGGCCTTGGATACACTGTTTGACATTTGGATTGGTTAGTAGGGAGCCCCGTTTGCAGCCCTAGCCATCAGGGGTTTATTTGTTGGTATGGAGTTGTGCATCGATAAACGTAACCTTCGTTGTGCAATGTTCATTGTGGGTTCTGTGGGTGACGGTGAGAGGTTCATCGGGCGTATCCACACTCTCGTGCATAGATGTGCGAAAGCCACCTATCCTTTCTATAGCACAGTGCAAACGTAACACCAGACCAAGGATATGAATTGAATCGCATGCATATCTATTGTTGCATTATTTTGTTTGCTCACTGAGCCATGATGTGTGCTCACCCTCTTGACGTCGAATATTTTTAGTTGATAATGCAGGTACCACAATTGAAGATTATATCAATGCTCCTATGTACGGACGTGTGGCGGCGATGGAAGCTGAAGACGTAGTGGATATGCATGACTACTCTTGCGGGTGCAACTCATGCGTATTCGATTAGAGTTTCGTTTACTTTTTTGGATTTATTAAGGAGATGTAATTGATATTTTACTTAATTATGTCTCGGTTGAAACAAAATAATTTGATACCTTAATATGATTACCACATTTAGATTCTCAGTTCGCTTTACTATAAGACTTTTTCTATTGTGTATTTTACTCTGATTATGAATGTGAATGTATGAGGTTTAGATAAAATGGGGATAGCCTACTCGAGATCCTGGTTGAACCGTTGGTTTGCTAGAGGTTCATCACACCATTCTGAAAAGTGCGGAATTGGGGTGTGACAGCGGCAGCCACCCATCCTTTCTATAGGACATTGCAAACTTATAAACCAGACAAAAGATATGAACTGAATGCATGTATATGTTAGTTGCAATGTTTTATTTGCTCCCTGAGCAATGATGTGTGCTCACCCTTTATACGTCAAATATTTTTAGTTGATGATGCAGGTCCTACCATGGAAGATTATATGAATGCACCAATGAACGGACATGTTGCTGCGATGGATGTGGAAGCTATGGTGGAGTCGCATGATTCGTCGTGCGAGTGCAACTCAAGTGTTTTCGATTAGATTTGTTGGATTATCAGAACATGTAATTGATTACTTTATTTTATTTTATGTCTTTAGTCATTTGGAGATAATTGGATAATTAATTACGTTATCACTATTAGATACTCAGTTCATTAATATTAAGGACTTCTGCTATTGTTTAATTATTCTGATTATGGTTGTGGTTGTATCTAGTTTAATCAAATAGGCATGGCCTATACGAGATCCTAGTTGAACCATTGGTTTATAGATGGTTCATCACACCAATCTGGTTGATTCAGAATTTGGGGTGTGACAACTTGGTATCAAAGTCTCAGGCTCTATCTATCAAACCTGTATACTTCCACAAGAGTTCGTGAATTGAGTTAGGATAAAATTTAAAAGCTTTAATAAGAACACACCATAAGCACCTATGTTGTATGAGACAATAAACTAAGAAAGAGAATAATACACATATATAAATAAGAAACAAGTTCTATGTATATATCAAATGAAAATAAAACTAACATCTATCCGAATCAGAGTACGGTCCACAATCCGGATAATTACTCTGTAGTATAAAGTTAAAAAAAAAATGAATCAAAAGCATCATGGAGCTAGGGGAGCTAGAGGAGGAGGTGCCTTGCGATCTTGATCATAATCCTCAGCATATACTCTTGTAAGCTGGGCTATCTGAGTCTGGGTCACCAGAAGACTAGCTGCCAGATCCGCTACCCACTGATTAGTAGCTCCCTGGGCCTCCTGAATCTCACGCAGTAGCCCCATCACGTCATCTGGTGGTGGGTGCGAAGGACTAGCTGAGTGGGAAGGAACCCGAGAAGGGCCAGCCCCAGTGGAATGTTGTGGTGATGGAGGTGTTATGGCATCCACATCCATGAACATCCTATCATCATCCTCCTTATCATCACTCTTGTGAACCTCTGCTGCTGTTGCGGCCACCTCTGCGTCTGCTACCTCTACTCAAGTACGGGGACACACCATAGCATTTCTCTCCTCGTTACTAACCTGTACATTTTGTACCCCCATCCTACAGATGGCCTCCCAGTCAAGGTCAATCGAAAAAGTGTCCTCGTGAATCCTCTCATTGGCCATGTTTACCTGTAGGCGAGTGAGTAGAGTGCTGATCAAATGCCCAGAGGGTAGGTTACCCACCAGACCAGGCGCCGTGGCACGGTGCATGGTCCTGATAATGATATAAGGATGGCAGACAGGTGCCTAGTGTAGATGCAGTACAGAAGGTACTGGGTCAACTGTGAAACCTTCTCATAGTGTCCATTCTGGGAAATCAAGTTGTGTTGGATGATCTTGCAATACAATCGATGTTTCGGCCGTAGGTTGATTGCATTCATCTACCATCTATTGTCCCTAAGCTAGTGGTCAATCTCTGCGCGCATTCTCACTGACAGGAACTGGGGTTCCTTGGCTGCGCAATATACCAAGGGACCATCATTTGAGATACCCAGGAGATCAGCCAACTCCTGGCAATTAAATGAAATCTCTACCCCTTTAACTAAACTGGTGATCCCAAGTTCTTTACCTCTATCAATGTCCTTTGGGTCACCCTCCACCTATAAATTGCAGTAAAACTGTTTCTCCAACTGAGGACAGGTGCAACCGTCAGATAGAATCACAGGGAGCTAGCCCATACCACCGAATGCTCCCTCCACATCAAATAGGGCTATGTTGGCCAAGTTGACACAACGACCCCCTTCCACCTTCTTACGTTCGTACCAGGTGTACTGTGCTTCTATTTCAATAGACCGAAAGTGATGGGGATGATGAACTTTGGGGACTTTAGTGTGAGCCATGTTATCTACAAAAGCATAGACCAATAAGTAACATATCAAATATAGTGAAAATTTAAAATTCTGGCATTATGACGGCGTGACTTGGCCAAAAGCTTCACTTTTCACCCAAACATTTGGCAAGAGAACTTACATAGGTCCCAAACCATCCTACAAGGCTCATACAATCGAAAATTTAAATTAGCTGGGTCAAATTTAAAGAAATTTTGACAATTGGGAAAAACCCCTAAATTTAGGTCAAAAATGGGAATTTTCAAGTTATCTATTAAACTAACTGATGAAACTAGAATTTTCTTGCGGGCTTTCTTCGATTGGATGGCCAATAGCAATAACGCCCAATAAAATCAAATTTTTACGGTCAGAAAAATATTAATTTGAAGAAAACCCTATAAATGAGGCAAAACCTAGGTATGAAAGCTTAAAAAGGAGAAAGAGTAGGGAACATACCTGGAAGAACGAAACGTAGGTAGTAGATCAATGAAAGAATCACCAAATTTGTAAGGTCGACACTATAGCAACTCAGGGGTGGCGAGTTGAGTTGAAGACAAAAGAGAAATATAGAGAATGGCTCAAAAATCAGATTTAAAAACCTGATTTGGGATCATGTGGTCACAAAATTTGACCAAAAATGCAACCCCTTGATCGACCCCACGATCGACCATAGGCTCTTGGTGAGCTAACAGGGTTTGTGTAGTCAACACCCTGTGGTCGCATATATTGCGACCCCACGATCGACCACAGGCTCTCGGTGAGCATACAAGGTTTGTGTGGTCGCAACCCTGTGGTCTCATATACTGCGATCCCACCATCGAGCCCATGATGAAAAATATTCAATTTTCACTGAATGACTTTAAAGATTGAAATTTTGCCTTGTTTATTTGGATTTTGACATGAGAATGATGTATATTATGATTGCCTCATATGTTCCTTGACTTTCCGACACTACCACCATCAGAAATAGGAAATGGCTAGGCGAAGAATAACCAGGAGAGGAGGGTACCCAATTCCACCTCTACCACCACCTGTAGAGGAAAATAGCCATGAAAACCTTGAGGAATAGGAGAACCGGAGTATGGTACCACCAGGAGTCAACGACCAATCCAACCCCACAAACTTGCCAGTCCCACCTATAGATTTGGCTACTGCAGTGATGAATTTAGCACAACAGTTGCATCAAATACAACAAGTGCAAGCCAACATGCAAGCTACTATGGGAATGGATTTTCCAGCTGCAAACACCACACCTTTATTGGTGGGACAAGCTAGTACCATACCAAGGGGTAGCAGCACCATGCCCCAAGCATCGGCTATGAACAACACGGTACCTCAAGCACCTCAAATGCCATTTGTACAAGCTCAAGTACAAAACCCTGAACTAGCTCAAGGCATATTCAACCAAGGCAATTACCAGTGTCAATCACCTATGTATGGAGCATATGCTCAGTATCAGTTGGACCATTGTCGACTGATCGAGCGTTTCCTGAAGATGAAGCCTAAGGAATTTAATGGCAAGCCATCGGATCCTTTGTGGCCAGCTCACTGGATCGACGAGATGGAATGGAACTTCATGATTATGACTATAAATGAAGAGGAAAAAGTGTTATGTGTCACATTTATGCTGAAGGGCGATGCACACCATTGGTGGAAGTCTACTCAAAGTTATCTGTTAATGAAGCACGCCCAATTGACCTAGGCTATCTATAAAGAAGGTTTTTTGGAGAAGTATTTTTCCAGGAGTTTCAAAGATTCGATGGAAAAATAGTTTCTGAGTCTGAATCAGGGACAAATGACTGTGGATGCATATCAGCAGCGTTACAATGAGCTATTTTTCTTTGCTTCCTCTAGCATGCAGGAGGAAAATACCAAAACTCGAAGGTTCATTATGGGACTTAGGGGAAGCATCCGTGAGCATGTATTGGGATTGAAAATGAAGATTTATAATGAAGTTGTACAGATTGCTCGAGTACTGGAATCAAGCCAGAGGGAAAGTTATTTTTCTCAAAACAGAGGTATTAAAAGACCTAATGGAAATTCATGTAAGGGAGGGAACACAAAGACATTTAATCCCTTCCGTACTCAAGGCTTCAATGCTGCAGCCAAGACAACTCCGACAGCCCAACCTCAACAGAAGCAAAGTAGTGAAGGAGTTAAATGCTTTTACTTTAATCAAGTAGGACATTATTCAAGGAAGTGTCCTAAGCCAAGGAAGCAGCTACAGCAAGGAAAGGTTTATGCAGTTACATCTGAGGATGTTGTCGCATCGCCTGATATGGTCATAGGTATGACCTGAACTATTCATTTTGTACTATCTTGTGTGATCATGTGGACTAAATTAAATCAAATCACAAGTATCGTACCTATTAATGGAATACCCGACACAGTACTCTTTGATTCTGGAGCTACTCATTCTTTTATATCTGTGTCACTTGGAAAGAAGCTAAATCTACCGCTTAGACCTTTAGACTACAAATTGCTTGCACGTTCACCTATGGGATTAGAAGTGGAACTAGAAAAAGGTTATGGACCTTGTCCAGTTCTTATCGGCAATAAGATTTTGGATGCAACCTTAATTCAAATCGAGATGGTAGACTTTGACATTATCTTGGGAATGGATTGGTTAGCTCAACACTCTGCAAACCTATTATGTCCAGAAAAGAAATTGACATTTAAAGACAAGGATGGAGCAGAGTTTAGTATTGCAAGAACCAAATTTTTTGGTAAATGGAAACTCGTTCTCTCTACATTAAAGGCTACAAAATACCTCGAAAAAGGAGGAATTGGGTATCTAGTATCCGTCGTCGATCTCACCAAGGAAGCACCACGAACGGAGGATATTGGTGTTGTGCGTGACTTTTTGAATGTATTTCCTGAGGAACTACCAGGACTACCACCTGACCGAGGGACAGAGTTTGTTATAGATTTTATACTCGGAGCCGCACCAGTATCTAAAGCACCTTAACGAATGGCTCCTACTGAACTGAAGGAACTGAAGGTACAATTATAGGAATTACTGGACAAGGATTATATCAGACCCAGCATATCACCATGGGGAGCGCCAGTATTGTTTGTGAAATAGAAAGACGGTAGCATTCGACTGTGTATAGACTATTAGAAATTGAATAAGTTTACAATCAAGAATCGATAGCCATTGCCTCGAATCAATGACTTGTTCGATCAGTTGCAAGGTGCCAAAGTGTTCTATAAAATTGATCTTCGGTCAGGATACCATCAGTTGAAGATTAAGGAAGGTGATATTCCGAAGATAGCATTTAGAACAAGATATGGACATTATGAATTTTTAGTCATGTCTTTTGGATTGACTAACACACCCGCAACTTTTATGGAACTCATGAATCGGGTATTCTATGATATGTTGGATACTTCAGTCATTATATTTATTGACAACATACTAGTCTACTCTAAGGACAAAGAAACTCATATCACAAATCTAAGATCCGCTTTACAGCGACTAAGAAAAGAGAAGCTTTACGCCAAATTTACAAAGTATGAGTTCTGGCTAAATAAAGTCACTTTCTTAGGCCATGTAGTATCCGCTAAAGGAATTAAAGTGGATCCTAGCAAGATTGAAGCCATTGTGAAATGGGAAGCACCTAACAATTTTGCAGAAATTAGATGTTTCTTAGGTTTAGTAGGGTATTACCGACGATTCGTGGACGATTACTCTAGAATGGTCGTACCTCTCACCAGTTTGACTAAGAAAAGAGAAAAGTTTGTTTGGACCAACAAATGTGAGGAGGGTTTTTAAACATTAAAGGATAGATTGATATCAGCTCCCATCTTGACTGTTCCTTTCCCAGGAAAACCATTTACCATGTACACTGATGCGTCTGGGTTGGGTTTAGGATCTGTGCTTATGCAAGGAGGACAAGTAGTTGCATATGCCTCAAGACAACTGAAGACGCATGAGAAGAACTACCCCACTTAGGACTTGGAATTAGCAGCAGTAGTACACGCTGTCAAGATATGGAGACATTATTTGTATGGTAAGAAATTTCAGATTAAATCAGATCATAAGAGTCTTACTTATCTTTTCAATCAAAAGCAATTGAACATGTAACAGAAGAGATGGCAGGAGTTGCTAAAAGATTATGATTGCGATATCCAGTATCATCCAGGGAAGGCTAATGTAGTTGCTGATGCACTAAGCAGAAAAGCAATGATAAAATCCCAGGGAGAAGTTAACACGACTGCGGCAATGTGTGTTACAGGAGAAGTGTTCTACTATGGTAATGAGCAGTTCGTGATAGATACAATGGATGGATCAACCAACCAAGGGTTTATTCGTTGGTTTCCAAATATGTTTGCCACATTGATGATTGTACCTGATCTGATAAATGAAATAATAATTGCTATTAAATCAGACCCATATCTGATAACAGTGTAAGAAGATCTCGAAAAAGGTTGGACTACTCCTGAGTTCACCTTGGATGTTGAAAAGGTGTTAAAATACAAAGGAAGAGTATGTGTTCTAGAAAATGAAGACTTGGATATTAGACCCAGACTAATGAAGGAAACTCACACCCCCGCTTATTTGGTACATCGTGGAAGTACAAAGATGTATCATGATCTGAAGAAACTATATTGGTAAAGAGGAATGAAAGTAGATGTAGCTAAATTTGTGTCTCAATGCCTAAATTATCAGAGGGTAAAGGTTGAAAGGAAAAGACCCACAGGATTGTTGCAGCCACTGTCCAAGCCAACATGGAAATAGGACTGCATCACTATGGACTTTGTCACCGGGTTACCATTGACTCCCTGAGTAGTTGACGAGGACTTGGTGATTGTTGATCGATTAACCAATACAACTCATTTCATAACTATACGAACTTAGTATACCTAGAGAGGTTAGCTAAGCTATATGTGGATAATATTTTCAGTTTGCATGGTGTACTTGAAAGCATTGTGTCCGATAGAGACCCACGTTTTACCTCAGTTTTGGGAAGGATTACAGAAGGCTATTGGTATAGCGTTGAAGTTCAGTACTGCATTCCATCCTCAAACAGATGGACAGTTGGAGTGTACTATTTAGATTTTAGAAGACATGTTTCGAGTTTGTGTCATCGATTTCAAAGGATGATGGGATGAGAAACTACCATTGATCGAGTTCGCCTATAACAATAGCTATCAAGCTATTATACAGATGTCACCCTATGAAGCATTGTATGGTAGAAAGTGGGGAACACCTTTGTTTTGGAATGAAGTTGGAGAACCGTCAGAGTTTGTTGAAAAGACTTATCGAGTAGTTGACATTATCAAGGAAAGAGTCCGAATAGCTCAAAACCGTCAGAAACAGTATGCAGATAATCAACGTCGAGACCTTGAATTCACAATAGGTGATAAGGTATTTCTGAAAATATCACCTATGTAAGGCTTAAAACGGTTCGGACAGAAAGGGAAGCTAAGTCCGAAATATGTCGGGCCATATGAGATTCTAGCTAAACATGAGAAAGTGGCGTATCAGTTACCACTACCACCATCTATGTCGAGTGTGCATGATGTATTTCATATCTCATTACTGAAGAAGTAGGTTAGAGATCCAATACAAGTGATAACAGCGGATCCTCTGGGTCTAACTAATGATTTGACATTCGAAGTAGCACCAACCATAATTATCAGCCAGAAGGTTCAACGTCTATGCAACTTTGACAATTATTACGTTAAGGTTACTTGGAGGAGCCAAGATGTAGAAGAGATCACAAGGAAAAAAGAGAATGCTATGCGAAAGCAACATCTTCACATTTTCTACTCGGAAGGTATGTGTAAATTTTGAGGGCAAAATTTATAATAAGTGGGGGGAGTTTTAAGACCCGTATCGTACTAACCGATCTTACCACCTTGTATCAGGTCTTCCTATCATGGTCGGGACAGGCGGACCAAGTACGTGAAAAAACCACAAGGCTAGGTATGAAATTGAACCCAAAATCATCTAATTAGGAGTGTGTGGTCACATAACTAAATAGGTGGGGTCCACCACACCTCATAGTAATGAGATTACAGGAGTCTGTGATGTGTGGTTGCATTTTTTGGATGTGTGGTCGACAGGTTCTGCGACCCTACGTGTGACCACACGAAGTCAAACTGACTCCATGATTAGGAACCCTTTTTAATCTGAAGGAGATTCTTTCTTAATCTAAGTTGAACTCTATATGGATGGTTTTCCTCTATATAAGACATCCCTTAGCCTCTTTCATCCTTTTATAACTCAAACTGAAAGAGAGATAAAGATAAGGGGAGGAAGAGAAGAAGAATTGAAGAGGAAGACTAAGGGAAGGAAATTCAAAGTGAACTCTGATTCTTCAACAAGTTTAAGGTATGAAACATTTCCCATATCATTTAAATGCCTAGGATAGATCATGGAGTAGATACTGATTCAAATTGAGATCCCAATCATAAAACCATGGACAAATTCTAAGTGATCCATGGAGGGAATCAATTAGGATGATGGATTATGTAAAAATATGAATTTTATGCCATAGAACAATCATAGGAAGGATCATGATGATAAGCCAAGAATCAAAACATGATGGAATTGAGTTGAGAGTGGAAAATTCGACCATCACTTGTGTGCTCACAGTTTAATCGACCACACAAGGCACATATGATTTACCACACACCCTCGGGAAAGTTCCACAGAGGATGTGGTCGCATGTGTGGTTGCATGATATGCCACCACACGAAACACATATGATCGACCACACCCCTTTGGGAAAGTTCCTTGGAGGGTGTGGTCACAAGTGGGGTCACATGATATGCGACCACAAATATCGACCACATGCCCTCGAGAAAGTTCTAGGGAGGGTGTGGCCACATGTATGGTTGCATGATATGCGACCGCACATAGCGACCACACAACCTGTGGTCGTAGAAGCTGAGACCACATGTGCAGCCACACCTGTGACCACTCAACTTCTGGAAGTCTGAATTAATGGAAATAAATGCTAATTTAAAATTTATAAATTTGTTAGGTTCCCAAGTGGTGTAAAAGTGATTTACGAAGCTTGGACGAGGAACAACCATTGACCAAAGGTGAGGGACAAGACCTAAACTAATTGGCTAATAACAAGTTGTTTTACTTATTGAGTCAATGCCATGAATGATTCTATGCTTGTATGCTTGTAATGTGTATTTCACATGTCATCCAATATTTCTGTTATTACTGCTCATGCATATTTAATTCTGTTTATTTATAACATGATGATGATGATGATGTTAGGAATAGACATATGAATGTATGCTTGTGGTTAGTGTTCTTGATGCGAGTGGAGCATCAGGGGGAGGACGTGACTTTGTGGTTCATCCTGGTCACCAAACTTTAGCTCTTTCTGTACTCAAGTCTTTCCCACTAAAATTATCATATCACGATCACCTAGTTGAACTATTACGTCGTAGGGCATCAAGGGAGGTGGTCTCGGACCGTATAGTCTCTGACTTTGCCAGGGGGCCTTAGCTCTATCTCTATGGACGTACTAAGGGATGATGGGGTTAGGCCTTGGATACACATTTTGGCATTAGGATTAGTTAGTTGTGAGCCTAGTTTGCAAGCCCTCGCCAATAGGGGCTTACGTGTTGGTATGGGTAGGGCATCAGGGGAAGTGTTATGTGGTGTTTGATCTGGGAACTTTAGCTCTATCTCTATTCCATGATGGGTGCATGTGGGATGGCAATGGTGTTTGATCCATTGGGCGGATTCACACACTCATGTATAGAGGTGTGGCGGCTACCAATCCTTGCTATAGCACATTGCAAACTTATAAACCAGACCAAAGATATGAACTGAAATGCATGCATATGTTTGTTGCACTGTTTTATTTGCTCACTAAGCAATGATGTGTGTTCACCCGTTAGACATCGAATATTTTTAGTTGATGATGCAGGTCCTACCGTGGAAGATTATATGAATGCACCAATGTGAGGACATATTGCTGCGTTAGATATAGAATCTATGGTGGAGTCGCATGATTCGTCGTGCGAGTGCTACTAATGTGTTTTTTATTAGATTTAGTTGTTGGATTATTAGAACATGTCATTGATTACTTTATTTTATTTTATGCCTTTAGTTATTTAGAGATAATTGGATAATTAATTACATTATCACTGTTAGATGCTCAGTTCATTAGTATTAAAGACTTCCGCTACTGTTTATTTACTCTGATTATGGTTGTAGTTGTATCTGGTTTAATTAAATGGGCACGACCTATACGAGATCCTGGTTGAACCATTGGTTCATTGATGGTTCATCACACCAATTTGGTTGATTCAAAATTTGGGGTGTGACAGTTCCAACCATGATCAATAACACACCTGGAATCTAAGGCCAAAATAATATGGCACCAATGGGCAGTAATACCATCCATTCAGCCCAACAACAACACCAAAAGATTTTGGTATTAAACACTCCAAACAGTATCAAGACAGATATCAAGGTGGTTACTAGGGAGAGTACCCATATTAGCCATAGATGTATGTAATGTTTCTCTATGGTAGTATGATCTAACAAGGGTGGTGGAGCATTTTCTAAAGATGAAACCCCATACATTCATAAGCAAGGGATCGAACCCGCTATGGTAGCACAATGGATAGATGAACTAGAGAAAATATTTCATACGATCATGTGTACTAAAGATGATAAGGTGTTGTCTGCTACCTATATGCTGAGGGAAAGTGTCAATCACTGGTAAAACTCTACCCGCACCTATCTAATGACCAAGCATAGTTAGGTGACTTGGGCAATATTCAAGGAAGTATTCTTTCTACAAGTACTTCCCTAGAAGCTTCCGGGATTAGATGGAAAGGGAGTTCCTCAATCTAAATCAAGGATAGATGACTGTAGATGCCTATAAGGAGAGGTACGAGGAACTGTTCTTCTTCGCACTTAAGAGTATGAAGGAAAAAGCCACTAAAACCTGATGGTTCATTATGGGGCTTAAAGGCAGTATCCGTGAGCATGTGTTGGGTTAGGAGAAGAGCATCCAAAATGAAGCAGTATAAATTGCATGAGTTCTGGAATCTAGTAAGAAGGAAAGCTTCTTTGCATAGAACTGTGGACTGAAAAGGCCTTGCACTGATACAACAACTAGGGAAAATTCAATTTCTTTCTGACCATTTTGGTCCCAGACCATGGTAGAACCAGCTAAGATTGTTTCAACCAATACACAAGAAGAGGATAGACAAGCTTGAAATATCAAGTGCTACAACTATAACCATATGAGGCATTATGCAAAGATGCCCATAACCCAAGAAGCAGTTACAACAATGAATGGTGTATACTATGACCTCAGCAGTCCCATTGCCTGATGTGGTTACAAGTATGATTTAATTTATTTACAGCATACTTGTGTGAGCATTTAGACTAAGAAGAAGTTATGACTGCAGATACTATAAATATAGCTGGTGTACCCACTAGCATTCCCTTCGACTCTTGGGCCACCCATTCTTTTGTGTCCATCTTTTTTGGAAAGAGATTGGAAGTACCAATCAGACCTTTAGACCAGCATCTACTAGTACGATCTCCTTACAGACTAGAAGCAGTGTTGGATGAATGCTATGGACAGTGTCCAATTTGTATTGACGGAAGAGATTTGGAAGTGAACCTAGTTCGACTTTAGATGGTAAACTTTAAAGTTATCTTGGGAATGGATTGGTTAGCTCAATACTTAGCGAAGCTGCTATGTTCCAAGAAGAAGTAATCATTTAAGGGTAAGGACAGCATAGAATTTGGTTTCACTAGAAGCAAATTGCCTAGGAAGCATAAGCTCATTCTTTATGCTCTCAAAGTAAAGAGGTTTCATGAAAAGGGCAGAATAGGCTATCTCGTATCAGTGGTGGATGTTACCACAAAAGTGCCACGAATGAAAGACGTCAAAGTGATGTGAGAGTTTCTAGATTTGTTTCTAGAGGACTTATCTGGGTTGCTACTAGATGGAGCAACTGAGTTCATGATAGACCTTCTACCAAGGTTAGAACCAGTATCTAAGGCACCCTATCATGTAGCTCTTATTAAACTGAAGGAACTAAAGACTTAATTAAAGGAGTTAAGGTTAAGGGTTTTACACAACCAAGTATATTGCCACGGGGAGCACCAATGCTATTCATGAAGAAGATGGACAATAGTGTTTGCTTGTGCATAGATTATTGGGAATTGAATAGCTCACTATCAAGAACCGATACCCATTGCCTTGAATTGATGACTTATTCAATTAGTTGTAAGGTTCAAAGGTGTTCTCTAATATAGATCTTTGGTCAAGGTACCATCAGTTAATGTTCAAGGATGATGACATCCCTAAGACAACATTCAGAACCAGGTACAGACACTATGAGTTCCTGGTTATGTCATTTGGATTAACCAATGCCCGCGCATCATTTATGGAGTTTATGAACTTTAAGACCCCCACGCCACGAACCTAGTCTAACCTAAAATTCTCGTGTCTTGACCAGTCTTCCCATCATAATAGGCTCAAGTGAACCAATTGTATGAAGAAACCAAAAGATGAGGTATACAATAAGTCAAATTTAGTTGGTGTGGTTGATTGTTTAAGTTTGTATAGAAGCAACCAGTCAAAAACTAAAAACTAATAAATTTTGGACGTACGGTGGCATTTTTTTAGGGTACAGTCGCACGTACGGTCAACCATATTGAGACTGCACAATCGACCGTACGAACACAGAACCGACTCCATGTTTAGGAAACTTTCCTAATTTGAGCAGGACTCTTTCCTAATTAATAAAGGACTCTATATGGAGGTTTTCGTCTATATAAAGGATTTCCCTTAGCCTCTCTCACTCTTTTAGAACCCAAATTAAACTCTAAACCTAAGAGAGAAAGAGAGAGAAGAAGAGAATGAGAAGGAGATTTGGAGAAGAAGGCTGAGAGAAAGGTTTTTGTAGATAAGAGTTCTATCTCTCTACAACAAGCTTAAGGTATGGACTTGACTCTGTAGGGTAGATCAGATAGAATAGGTTCTTTTCAAATTGATTTATGGAACCTAATACAATGATTTGGTTATAGGTTTCTATGGGAAACCATAGAGAGTAGGGTAGGGATAATTGATAAGGATAAACTGTGATTAAAGGCCATATGATGATTTTAAGATGAATCCCTATTGATGATCCAAGAGGAAGAACTCATCTAAGAAGTAAAAATTAACCTGACTACATATGGTCTCAGCTATGGTCGACCATAGGTTGACCAGAGTATCGACCATAGCCATTCAGAAAGAATTCAGGAAACATATGGTCGTAAGTACCGTCAAATATAGTGAGACCATAGGGTATCGACCGCACGTCATATAGTGGCATATATTGTGTCACACCCCAATTATGAACTAACTAGAATGGTGTGATAAAACATCAATAAACCAATGGTACAACCAGGATCTCCGTTAGGCAGTACCCACCATATCAACCATATACACATTCCAAAATAATAATCAGAGATAATAAACAAATAAGCAGAAGTCTTTATAAATAATGAACTGAGCATCTATCCATGATAAATAATTATTTAATCTAATTATCTCAAAAACTCAAGACATAAAAGTAATTAACCCATTACATTTTCCAACAATCAAATATAACTAAACTAATAAAAAATGCACTGATTGCACTCGCATGAAGGATCATGCTTATCTTCTATAGCTTCTACATCTATGGCCGCAACTTGTCCGTACATTGACGCATTCACATAATATTTAACTGTAGGACTAGCATCATCAGCTAAAATATTCGATGTCGAAAGAGTGAGCACACATCAAGGAACAGTGAGCAAACAAAACAATGCAACAAACATATGCATGCATTCAATTCATATCTTTGGTCTGGTTTTTAAGTTTGCAATATGCTATGGAAAGGTTTGGTGGCCTCGCACCTCTATACCCAAATGTGTGAATTCACCCAATGGATCAAACACCATTGTCGTCCCACATGCATCCACCATGGAATAGAGATAGAGCTAAAGTGTCTGGATCAAACACTGCCAATACATCCCTTGATGCTCTACCCATACCAACAAGTAAGCCCCTATTGGCGAGGGCTTACAAACTGGGCTCACAACTAACCAATCCTAAATGTCATCCAGTGTATCCAATGTCACACCCCAATTCTGGTATATTCAGAATGATGTGATGAACCGCTAAATAACCAACGGTTCAACCAGGATCTCTAATAGGCTATACCCGTATTATCTAAACTTACACACATCCATAATCATAATCAGAGTAAATACACAATAGCAGAAGTCTTATAATAAAATGAACTGAGAAACCAAGATGATATTAATAATTTAATAGCAAATTATTCTATATCAATCGAGACATAAGTAAATATCAATACAAGTCTTTAATAAATCCAACCAAAGAAACCTATAAAATATCTAATCAAATACACACGAGTTGCACTCGCAAGAGGAGTCGTGCGTATCATCTTCAGCTCCAACTTCCATAGCTGCCACGTTTCCGTACGCAGACGCGTTCATATAGTCTTCAATGGTATAACCTGCGTCATCAACTAAAAATATTCGACGTCGAGGGGTGACCACACGTCACGGCTCAATGAGTAGCCAAAACAATGCAACAATACATATGCATGCAAAAAAATCAATTTATATCATTGGTACGGTTTAAAGTTTGCAATATGCAATAGAAAGGTTTAGGTAGCCAAAGGTCGCGTTTATTGACTCCGCGTCTATACACGAGTGTGTGACGTTACCCGAAGATCATGTTTATCGTCAACTCACATGCACCCAATCATGAACATTATATAACAAAGGTTACGTTTATTGCTATATAGTGCCATACCAACACGTAAGCCCCTATTGACGAGGGCTGCAAACTGGGCTCACAACTAACCAATCCTAATGCCAAATAATGTATCCAAGGCCTCATCCCAGCATCCCTCAGAATGTCCATAGAGATAGAGCTATGGCCCCCCGGTAGAGTCAGAGACTACAAGGACCGAGACCACCTCCCCTGATACTCTACGACATAATAGTTCTGCTAAAGTAATGGCGATACGAAGATGCCAATGCACAAGACTTAGAGATAGAGCTAAAGTGCTGAGACCCGTCAAAGGTTACGTTTATTGACGTCTTCATCACACCTTCCCTGATACTCGCTCGCATCAAGCACATCAACCACACACATACAAGCACATGCCTATTCCTATCATCATCATCATCATCATGTTATAAACAATAAAATAAATATGCATGAACAAGTAATAGAAATATTGGATGGCATGCTGTATGCACATTACAAACATATTCGCATAGAATCAAGCATGGCATAGGACTCAAGAAATAGAAAACAGTTTATTATTAACTAATTTAGTTTGGGGTTAAGGTTCCTCACCTTAGCTTGCTAATAGATACTTTTCCAAGTTTAGAATCACCGTTATAATGTTATTATATTGCTAGCAAACCTAACAAAGTCGATAGAATTAATTAGAATTAATTCTGAATTTAAAAACCATTCTGTTAACTGAGGGTCGATGCTAGGGTCGATGGGTCTATTGACCCTCCCCTCTTTCTGGACTTCCCGAATGCTGAGGGTCGATGGTCAAAAACACCTAGGGTCGGATGGTCATCGACCCTCGGTGCGACCCTTGGTGCACTTTGGTCCAATTCCCACTTTTTAATCCATTCTTCGTGTTTGGGGTCCTATGGCTTATTCCTACATTCCATTCTACATCCATTCCATGGTCTGAAACCATGTAAAATCCATCTAAATAGTTTTCATGCATCCACCAATGGTTTTCCATGAAAACCTAACCATGGATGGATGGTTTGGGTTTCTCCGAGATCACTCTCTCTCCAACAACTATCCTAAGGTCTGTAGAAACTCATGGAATTAATATCCATACCTGAAAAGATTAATCTTTCTCTGCAACTCTTCTCCTTTTTGCTAGGTTCTCTTCCTTGCCTCTCTTCTTCCTCTTTTCCTTCTCCTCTCTTTCTCTCAATTCAATTAGGGTTGTGAAAGGAGTGAAAGTGGCTTAGGGATGTCCTTTAAATAGACTAAGAACATCCTAAATAAGTCCCATTAAGATTTGGAAAGAATCCCAATCGAAAAATATAGAAATTTCCTAATTTCTATATTCGGCAGGAACCGAGGTTCGATGGGAGGGTCGATGATCCCGTTGACCCTAGGGTCTTAAGCTGTCCGACCCTCCCTCCAAAACTGAGTGTCTGACTTTCTGTTTTGGGAGGTCCGACCTTGCTTAACTGGGTGTGCGACCCTTCCCCTATTTTAAGTATTTTTGGGTTGATTTGATACCTGGGATCTCGATCTCCTTCACGCCCTTGGTCCATTTGACTCGACCATGATGGGTGAACCTGGTTCAAGGTGGTAAGACCGGGTTAGATTGACACGGGTCTTACAACTCCCCCCAACTTATAGAAATTTCATCCTCAAAATTATACATACCTTCTGAATCAAATAAGTAAGGGTATTGCTTTCTCATAGCATTTTCTTCTTCCCATGTAATTTCTACCACGTCTCTACTTTTCCAAGTGACCTTAACATAATAGATATCTCGGTTGCGTAGACGTTGAACCTTTCGGCTGGTGATTTCTAATGGTGTTACTTCAAACGTCAAATCATCAGTCAATTCTGAAAAATCCACTGTCAAGTCATGCGTTGGGTCTTTGACATACTTCTTCAATAGTGAAATGTAAAATACATCATGTACACTTGACATAGATGGTGGTAATGCTAACTGATAAGCTACTTTTTCACGTTTAGCTAGAATTTTATATGGTCCGACATATCTTGGACTTAGCTTCCCTTTCTGTCCGAACCTCTTCAATCGTCGCATAGGCGATACTTTCAAAAATACTTTATCACCTACCGCGAACTCTAGATCTCTTCGTCGAGTGTCTGCATATTGCTTCTGATGGTTCTGAGCTGTTCTCACCCTTTCCTGGATAATGTCGACCACTCGACAAGTCTCTTCAACGAATTCCGGTCCAACAATGCTACGTTCTCCCACTTCTTTCCAAAGCAAGGGAGTTCGACACTTCCTGCCATACAGTGCTTCATAAGGTGACATCTGTATGGTAGCCTGATAGCTGTTGTTGTAGGCGAACTCGATCAATGGTAACTTTTCATCCCATGATCCTTTGAAATCAATTACACATGCTCGTAGCATATCCTCTAGAATCTGAATTGTACGCTCTGACTGTCCATCTGTCTGTGGGTGGAATGCAGTACTGAACTTCAATGTTGTACCCATCTCCTTTTGCAATCCATCCCAAAATTTGGAAGTAAATCGTGGATCTCTATCGGACACAATGCTTTCTGGAACACCATGTAACCGAACAATATTATCCACATACAGCTTTGCTAACCTTTCGAGTGTATATTGGGGTCGTATAGGTATGAAGCGAGCTGTCTTAGTCATACGGTCCACAATCACCCAAACTACGTCAACTACTCGAGGAGTCAATGGTAGTCCCGTGACGAAGTCCATATTGATGCAGTCCCATTTCCATGCTGGTTCCGATAATGGTTGTAACAGTCCTGCGGGTCGTTGTCGTTCAGCCTTTACTTTCTGACAATTTAGACATTGAGACACGAACTTAGCCACATCTGCTTTCATTCCCCTCCACCAATATAGTTTCTTAAGATTATTATACATTTTTGTACTTCCAGGATCTATCGAATAAATGGTGGTATGGGCTTCTTTCATCAGTCGGTGTCTAATGTCCATACTTTCTGTTTCAGGTACACATATCCTTCCTTTGTATTTTAGTACTTTCTCGTCATCCAAGGTGAACTCAGGGTTGGTCCTACCTTTCTCAATGTCTTCTTGTACTGTTCTCAGATAAGGATCTGCTTTGATAGCTGTCTTCACTTTGTCCACTATATCCAGTATAATTTTCAATGCCGCGAACATATTTGAAAACCGATGAATAAACCCTTGGTTGGCTGATTCATCCGTTGTATCTATCACATACTGCTCGTTGCTGTGATTGAACACTATTCCGTTGGTACACATTGCTGCAATCGTGCTAACTTCTCCTTGAGATTTAATCATTGCTTTTCTGCTTAATGCATCCGCTACTACGTTCGCTTTTCCCGGATGATACCGGATATCACAATCATAGTCTTTCAATAGTTCCAGCCATCTTCTTTGTCGCATATTCAACTCCTTCTGATTAAATAAATAAGTAAGACTTTTATGGTCTGACTTAATCTGGAATTTCTCTCCGTATAAGTAATGTCTCCATATCTTGACAGCATGTACCACTGCCGCTAGCTCCAAATCATGAGTGGGATAATTTTTCTCATGTACCTTTAACTGTCTTGACGCATAAGCAATTACTTGCTCTCCTTGCATAAGAACACATCCTAGTCCCAGTCCCGATGCATCGGTGTATAAAGTAAATGTCTGTCCTGGAACGGGAATGGTCAAAATTGGAGCGGATATCAATCTAGCCTTTAATGTCTGGAAGCTCTTCTCACATTTGTCAGTCCACACAAACTTTTCACCTTTCTTGGTCAAACTGGTGAGAGGTACGGCAATCCGAGAATAGTCTTCTACGAATCTCCGGTAATAACCAGCTAGACCCAGAAAATTTCTAATTTTCGAGACGCTCTTTGGTGCTTCCCACTTTACAATAGCCTCGATCTTGCTGGGATCCACTTTGATTCCTTCAGCGTATACTACATGGCCTAGGAATGCGACTTCACTTTGCCAAAACTCGCACTTTGAAAATTTGGCATATAGCTTCTCTTTCCTTAACCGCTGTAGGGCTGCATTTAGGTTCCTGATATGGGTTTCATTTTCCTTGGAGTATACCAATATATCATCAATAAATACTATCACCGACGTATCCAACATATCGTGGAAAACTCGGTTCATAAGTTCCATGAACTTTGCCGGTGCATTAGTTATTCCGAAAGATCGTAATCATAATTGAAAACTCATAATTGGCCTATCCTGATTCTAAAAACTACCTTTGAGATATTGCTATCCAAATTCTTTTGGTATTTTCTTAATCATATCACTCAACATTGGGCATAACTCAAGTGTCCATGTATTAAACTGAGTACTATTAATGCCATGACTTATTCGTGTATCCATCCTTAAATTTTCCTTTAGGAATCTTCTATCTTGTCAAAATTCATACCGATATAACCCTCTTTAACTCTACTTGAGTGCTATCTATTTCCTTACTGGCTACTCTTGATAATTCTCATTTTTGCTCATGCACTCTTTTATAGACATGACTCATATCCATCCATTTAGCAATCGAAAAATATATCCTCCATTACTTCATCTGAGGTTCATTGGTCATAGCATTTAATCTGAATCCAATCACCTTTCTTCCAATAATTCTATTACCACTAATCATCTTTACCAACAAAGGTCAGGGAGTGTATAAATCAGAATGTTCCTCCAAAACAATTCATTTCCTTCCTTCAATTTAGCATAATGGCAATATTTGTTTTATCTAGTGAACCTAGGTTTAAAGGATCAAGAGTAAATCTGTGGTAATCCAACCGGCAACCAAAGATCATTACGTTGCACGGTGGTCCAAATACATGGAAATAGAGGCTTTAGAGTTCTTAACCTCATGGTTACGGTTCTATCGTATATATAATGTCATTGGTCAAGGCACTACAAGAGTAAATCTAGAAAGGCTTTCATACATCAGTAAATCCGATATAAATCTGAAGATGTACGCTCAACATGATTAAACATTTAATTCGTTTAGTTTATATCTCTGTTCATGTGGTTGACCATGAGAGTGGTTCAAATTGGCATAATCAGGAGATACTATAGAAACAATATCTATAACTTCACTTGACAGGTTGAATCAAGAAGGTATCCTATCAAGACACGAGAATTAAAATTAAGTATGTGCATCTTCTACAATCATAAGAGTAATCAATAATGCACTGCATCCTATATAAACATATCCCGTTATATGGCCACAATTAGATTTGATCATCTACTGAAAACGTTTAAGGCTTCGTCTTCAGAAAATATTCCTCAATCCTTGGTTGGATCATTGCAACTATCCCGTACATCGATTGCTGATAAGTTTAACCACCTCGATACACTGCTTGTTGCGCACCAAACTTCTACACTGGGGTGTGCATTACTGAAACTTGTTGTATGGTAGGCACTGTGTTATAGCTAACATGTGTTGGGGTACAGTGATGCTACCAATTGGTACCGTACTTGGTCATGTCTTTCGGATTTAGCCCGAGACCTTTTTCTACAGGGGTTTTGGGCATTACTAGCCATTTTCCTTCTTCCTCTGTCCTACATCGAGTTTCACATCTTGTGAGTACCAACTCGGTATTCCAATTTTTCTGCTTTACAGAAGCTCCCTTCTTGCTACTGTACTATATCCCTGTGTACTTGGATAACTATCCAACTTATAGATAATACCCTATATTGCTTGTTTATTAGAATAATTTTTGATCTTCTCTTTCTGTGTGAGTATATATATATGGTTCCACCTTTTATATGTACATTATTCTCTTTTAAATTTGGTCTCAACCATCACTTATGCTTATAATGTGTTAATATTACTGTTTTTACTTTTATCCTATCTCAGTTCACAATTGTGTTGAATGTATGCTAGTTCAGTGGACAAGGCCTGAGAGGCTCTGATACCAAGTTGTCACACCCCAATTCTGGACTATTCAGAATGATGTGATGAACCGCTAAATAACCAACGGTTCAACGAGGATCTCTAATAGGTTATCCCCGCGTTATCTAAACTTACACACATCCATAATCATAATCAGAATAAATACACAATAGCGGAAGTCATATAATAAAATGAACTGAGAAACTAAGATGATATTAATAATTTAATAGCAAATTATTCTGTATCAACCGAGACATAAGTAAATATCAATACAAGTCTTTAATAAATCTAAATAAGGAAACCTATAAAATATCTAATCAAATACACACGAGTTGCACTCGCAAGAGGAGTCGTGCGCATCTTCAGCTCCAACTTCCATAGCTGCCACGTTCCCGTACGCAGACGCGTTCATATAGTCTTCAACGGTATAACCTGCATCATCAACTAAAAATATTCGACGTCGAGGGGTGACCACACATCACGGCTCAGTGAGTAGCCAAAACAATGCAACAATACATATGCATGCAAAAAAATCAATTTATATCTTCGGTCCGGTTTAATGTTTGCAGTATGCGATAGAAAAGTTTAGGTAGCCAAAGGTCGTGTTTATTGACTCCGCCTCTATACACGAGTGTGTGACGTTACCCGAAGATCACGTTTATCATCAACTCACATGCACCCAATCATGAACATTATATAACAAAGATTACGTTTATTGCTATATAGTGCCATACCAACACGTAAGCCCCTGTTGGCGAGGGCTGCAAACTGGGCTCGCAACTAACCAATCCTAATGCCAAACAATGTATCCAAGGCCTCACCCCAGCATCCCTCAGAATGTCCATAGAGATAGAGCTAAGGCCCCCCGGTAGAGTCAGAGACTACATGGACCGAGACCACCTCCCCTGATACTCTACAACATAATAGTTCTGCTAAAGTAATGGCGATACGACGATGCCAATGCACAAGACTTGAGTTAGAGATAGAGCTAAAGTGCTGAGACCCACCAAAGGTTACGTTTATTGATGTCCTCATCACACCTTCCCTGATACTCGCTCGCATCAAGCACATCAACCACACACATATAAGCACATGCCTATTCCTATCATCATCATCATCATCATGTTATAAACAATAAAATAAATATGCATGAACAAGTAATAGAAATATTGGATGGCATGCTGTATGCACATTACAAACATATTCGCATAGAATCAAGCATGGCATAGGACTCAAGAAATAGAAACCAGTTTATTATTAACCAATTTAGTTTGGGGTTAAGGTTCCTCACCTTAGCTTGCAAATAGATACTTTTCTAAGCTTTAGAATCACCGTTATAATGTTATTATATTGCTAGCGAACCTAACAAAGTCGATAGAATTAATTAGAATTAATTCTGAATTTAAAAACCATTATGTTAACTGAGGGTCGATGCTAGGGTCGATGGGTCTATCGACCATCCCCTCTTTCTGGACTTCCCGAATGCTGAGGGTCGATAGTCAGAAACACCTAGGGTCGGATGGTCATCGACCCTCGGTGCGACCCTTGGTGCACTTTGGTCCAATTCCCACTTTTTAATCCATTCTTCGTGTTTGGGGTCCTATGGCTTATTCCTACATTCCATTCAAAATCCATTCCATGGTCTGAAACCTTGTATAATCCATCTAAATAGTTTTCATGCATCTACCTATGGTTTTCCATGAAAACCTAACCATGGATGGATGGTTTGGGTTTCTCCGAGATCACTCTCTCTCCAATAACTATCCTTAGGTCTGTAGAAACTCATGGAATTAGTATCCATACCTGAGAAGATTAATCTTTCTCTACAACTCTTCTCCTTTTTGCTAGGTTCTCTTCCTTGCCTCTGTTCTTCCTCTTTTTCTTCTCCTCTCTTTCTCTCAATTCAATTAGGATTGTGAAAGGAGTGAAAGTGGCTTAGGGACGTCCTTTAAATAGACTAGGAACATCCTAAGTAAGTCCCATTAAGATTTGGAAAGAATCCCAATCGAAAAATATAGAAATTTCCTAATTTCTATATTCGGCAGGAACCGAGGGTCGATGGGAGGGTCGATGATCCCGTTGACCCTAGGGTCTTAAGCTGTCCGACCCTCGCTCCAAAACTGAGGGTCTGACTTTCTGTTTTGGGAGGTTCGACCTTGCTTAGCGGGGTGTGCGACCCTTCCCCTGTTTTAAGTATTTTTGGGTCGATTTGATACCTGGGATCTCGATCTCCTTCACGCCCTTGGTCCATTTGACTCGACCATGATGGGTGAACCTGGTTCAAGGTGGTAAGACCGGGTTAGATTGACACGGGTCTTACATCGAAGGCCTCACCCCGGCATCCCTCAATGCGTCCATAGAGATAGAGCTAAGGCCCCTGGCCGATTCATAAACTACACAGTCTGAGACCACCTCCCCTGATGCCCTATGACGTAATAGTTCTGCTAAAGTAATGACGATACAACGATGTTAATGGGCAAGACTTGAGTTGAGATAGAGCTAGAGTCTGGTGACTTGGTTAAAGACCACCATGCCACGTCCTCCCCTTGATGCTCTATTGGCATCAAGCACACTAACCACACACACACAATCACATGTCTATTCCTAGCATCATCATCATTATCATATTATAAGTAGACATAAATAAATATGCATGAGCAGTAATAACAAGAATATTGGATGACATGTGAGATGAACACTACAAGCATACAAGCATAGGATCAATCATGGCATTGGACTCAATAAGTAAAATACCTTGTTATTAGCCAATTAGTTTAGGTCTTGTTCCCTCACCTGTTAGCAAAACTCGATCTCATTCCAAGCCTTGTAATTCTCTTTTGATTTAATAACCTTAGTTATATGAATTTAAGTTAGGGTTCTATGTAACATGTTACAGCAGTCAAAAATTTAAATAGAGCACTGATAGGTGTCTGATTGGTCCTATGGTCTCATACTATGTTGACCTTACTGCTTACGGTCGCACCATATGCGATCGTACTTGCGACCATATGGTTTTTGAATTCTTTCCGAATGCCTGTGGTCGATACTTTTAATCAAGCTGGTCATGCTATGGTCGATCGTAGCTGCGACCTTAAGATTTCTAGTCACAAACTACATTCAATTTGAGTTCTTCTTAGGTCAACCCCTCGGCTTGTCTCTTGGGTTCATACTAAGGTTATCCTTTGGTCATCATTTGTAGTTTCTCATCAACAATTATCACCAAATTCACCCCTCATGATTAGACTTTTGATTTACTCAAGGAATCACATGGATAATAATAGTTTGACATCTCCAATCCCCCATAAAAGCCTTATTCCATAGAATTTACATCTTCAGATATTAGGTTCATACCTTTGCCTATGGTAGAGAGTTAAGATCTTCACAATAAAACCTTCTCCTTAGTCTTCTCTTCTTTTCCTTCTTTTCCTTCTCTTTCCCTAGGATTTACTAATGTTTAAAAATAGTGAAAAAGGTTGAGGGACGTCCTTAATATAGAGAAAATTTTTTCATATAAAGTTCTCCAACATTAGGAAAGAAATCCCCCTTGAATTAGGAAAGTTTCCAACTCGGAGTCTGATCTGGGGTCTCACGGTCGATAGCCTACAGTAGAAGAATCCATCACCATAGGGTCAAAAATATCGACTGTAGGGTCCTGGATCAGTGACCTTTGTTTCCCACCTTATGGACGACCATACCTACCCAGGTATTTGACTATACGCATACTTTTGAGCATTTTAACTCGATTCATAACTGGTATTGTGATCCATCTTCACACGGTCGGTCCACTTGGTCCATCAATGATAGGAAGACCTTGCATGACACGGTTAAACCAAATTAGTGGAGTGCAGGTCTTAAATATTGCGACCATAAGATTGACCATAGGGTAACGACTATACGATAACAGCAAATATATTTTGAGACCATATATGGTTTTTAATTATCGTAACTTGGTAAATTTGAATCTTAACTTAAATACATTAATTGTTTAGGTTCCTAATAGATTCAAAGTTACTTTCAAAGCTTGAGAGAAGAACAAAAATCAATCAAGGGTGAGGGAACAAGACCTAAACTAATTGAATAATAACAAACTATTTTATTTTATTTGTCCAATGTAATGATTGATTCTATGCTTGTATATTTGTAATGTGCAACTCACATGTCATCCAATATTACTGTTATTACTGCTCATGCATATTTACTTTTGTCTATTTTCTACCATGTTGATTAATGATGATAGAAATAGGCATGTGATTGTGTAAGACCCATACTCCAATAACTCGATTTAACCGTATCATGCCAGGTCTTTCCATCATTTCTGGACCAAGTAGACCGACCGTATGAAGTAGGATCACAAAATAGGTATGAAAATTGACCCAAGAATATAAAAAGTATACGTATGGTCGAATAACTAGGTAAGTATGGTCGACCATATGGTAAGAAACAAGGATCACAGACCATTGATACTACGGTCGAAGTTTTCGACCCTAAGGTCGATGTGTTCTGCGACCTTAGGCCATCGACCATAAGACCCCAAATCAGACTCCGAACTTGGAAGCTTTCATAAATTGAGGAAGGTCTCCTTCCTATTAATAGAGAACTCTATATGGAGAGTTTTTCTCTATATAAAGGACCATTCTCAACCCTTTTTCACTCTTTTGGAACATTAACAAACCTTAGAGGAAGAGAAGAAAGAGAAAAAGCTAAGGAGAAGACTGAGAGAAGAGTTCTACTAATTCCCTGCAAAAAGTAAGGTATGAACCTTGTCTCTGAACCGTTAGAACATCAAGATTATGAATTTTTAGTGTAAATTGTAATACCAAACCCAATGTAAGGAATCAGCCATGGGATTTTCTGAGAAAATCTCAAAGTGGAGACCATAGTGAATGGATTGCAGTAATCAGTTGATTAAACTAAGAGAATGGACCTTAAAATAATCATTAGGAAGGACCCTACTGAGGACCCAAGAGGAAGAATTTCGATTAAAAATGGTTTTTGGATCAAACAAGTTTATGGTCGTAGCTATGGTCAACCATAGATCGACCATAGGGTGACCATACCATTGAGAACAGCTATTCGAGAAGAATTCAGGAATGATACAATTACAGGGTATGGTTATATATAGTGCGATCGTAGGGTATCAACCATACATAGTAAGGTCCACACAGCATGTGACCATAGGGCCTATCAGGCACCTATTAGTAATCTATTTTGATTTTCGACTACTATAAAACATTACACATGAATTCTAACTTAAATTTATACAACTTTTAGGTCATTAAATTGATTCAAAGAGAATTACAAGGCTCGGGAGGAGATTAAGTTTTGCTAAGAGGTGAGGGAACATGACCTAAACTAATTGGATAATAATAAACTATTAGATTATTTAGTTCAATGCCATAATTGATTCTATGCCTGTATGCTTGCAATGTGCATCTCACATGTCATCTAATATTACTTTTGTGTGGACAATGGGAAATCGTGATCCTCCTCTGGATGTATATATAATGTATTGATGAAGATCAAAATTTCTGTTGGAGTCACCACCTAGATTAAGATCTAGGACCGCTAAAAATGTAGCCTCACCCTAAGGTAAGAATTTTATTGACTCATAACCCAATGTATCAGTTCTTTGGTCTACAAGAGATCAGATAAGTAGTCATGGTACAGTTATGGGAAGGTGTTAGGCACCCAAACCACCCGATCAATATCGGCCTCCTAAACTTTCCTTAAACTCTATTTTTGATTGTGCTTGGTCAACTAGATGATTAGGGTTCAATGGGGGATGTCCAAAATCAAGTTGCTAAGTTATTCTAACCTAGGGTTCAGCCAATCATGTTTTAAAGCAAACAAACAAGCAATGAGTACAGTACTATACAGTAAACCAGACCAAAGATGGTTCGGTCTTGGACTGAATCTGAGACGTGTAAGACATCTCAAACTGCCTATGTATTCTAATCCTAGAAATCAAGTCCAAAACATAGTTCGAAATGGGTTTATGATTAAAGATTATGGAAGTAATTTATGCATGTGCTTCAATTAGATTCTTTGTTCAAGTTGAAGTTCTTGCTGGATGAATGGTAGATGGATGGCTTTGTACCATATTTTGGATTCCCAAATTGCCTACGTATTCTAGGGTGTGCCCTAGAAATCAGGTACGACATAGATCAAAATATTATGAGAGTCAAATTTGAAATGTGTACCAAATTCCTACCATTTTATCAATAGGATATAGGGATAAGACCTAAATTCCTACCATTTTATTGTTTCCATTTTTGTCAATAGGATCTAAGGATGAAACCTAAATTCCTACAATTTTTATTGTTTCGATTTTTGTCAATAGGATCTAGGGATGAGACCTAAATTTCTACCATTTTTATTGTTTTTATTTTTATCAATAGTATCTAGGGATGAGACCTAAATTCCTACCATTTTTATTGTTTCCATTTTTTGTCAATAGGATCTTGGGATGAGACCTGAATTCCCACTATTTTTATTGTTTCCATGTTTTTTCAATAGGAAACAAGGATGAGACCTAAATTCCAACAATTTTCACTGTTTCCACTATTAAGTTTCTAGGGTTTCCTATCCCTTTTCATTGTGATTTTCATTTTTTATGGTTTCATACCCTAATTATTCTCTTTATTCTAGGGTTTATCTTGCCCTAATTATTCTTTTCATTTTTTTAGGATTTCCTACCCTAATTGTTGTGCTCTTTCCATTTTTTATGGTTTCCTACCCTAATTGCTATTTTTCCAACTTGTATCTTTCCAAGACAAATATGGTAGGTGAAAGCGTTCCAACTATAGCAGTGATAGTATTCCAAATATAGCAGTGTGCATCTAAACATGACAGTAAGCATCTAAGTATGGCAATAAGCATGTGACAGACAGATATAATAATAAGCTAACCAAATATGACAAGTGAGCAATCTGAATATTTGGCAAGTGAATAATTCGAATATGGCATGTGAGCATCATAGCATGTGAAAATAAAGCAAAGCATGTAAAAATCAAGCAAAGCATGTCAAAATCAAGCAAAACATGTAAAAATCAAGCAAAGCATGTGAAAATCAAGCAAAGCATGTAAAAATCAAACAAAGCATGTGAAAATCAAGCAAAACATGTAAAAATCAATCAAAGCATGTAAGAATCAAGCAAAGCATGTGAAAATGAAGCAAAGCATGTGAGAATCAACCAAATCATGTAAAAATCAATATAACAGGTGACAATGCTTATCCAAATATAGTAATGATCATGTGAATAATCTAAGCATGGCAAGTGAGTAGTCCGAATATAGCAGTGATCATCCAAACATGGCAATGAAAATCCAAAATAGCGATGTGCTATTCTCAAAACATGCATGTCAAAAATAGATAAGAAAATAATATATATGTACAAATAACAATAACATAATAGTTATTCAGGGAATAATAAATATGAATAACATATACACAAAAATAAATATAAATACAGATGTAAAAATAATACTTATAATATACATGCAAAGTAAGAAAGTAAATATGAAAATAATATACATGTGATAATAAAAATAATGTTTATATAAAAAAAACAACATACATGTAATGATAAATAATATACAAAATATGCAAGTGAAAGAGAAATAAGAAAATAATGTAATGTAAAAATAACATAATACTATATTTATTCATGGGAAAATAAATATGAATAACAAGGACACAAAAATAAATATAAATACACGTGTAAAAATAATACATATAATATACATGTAAAGTAAGAAAGTAAATATGAAAATAATATACATGTGATAATTAAAATAATGTTCATATAAAAAAAACAACAGACATGTATAATAAATAATATACAAAATATGCTTGTCAAAGATAAATAAGAAAATAATGTACATGTAAAAATAACATAATAATATATTTATTCATGAAAAAATAAATATGAATAACATGCACATAAAAATAAATATAAATACACATGTAAAAATAATACATATAATATACATGCAAAGTAAGAAAGTAAATATGAAAATAATATACATGTGATAATAAAAATAATGTTATATAAAAAAAACAACATACATGTAATGATATATAATATACAAAAAAAACATTAAGACATGGAAAAAAAAATACATGCATGTCACTACACATGAAAAAATAAGGTATGATGTACATGGAAAATAAATAATAATAAAGAGAATTAATACATAATCTTCATAAAACCAAACTAAAACATAACATAGACCAAGTTAAAAGAAAACTATATAATTGAATTAAATATCAAAGAGACAAAAGAATAAATAAACATTCTAATAGAAACTATGTACAATTACAATAGACTATCAAGAAAAACAATTAAGAAATAAAATAAAATAACCTGAACTAAAAACAATTCATCATCATCACGGATTGGAAAATAATGGACAGATGGGACAGGGTAATAGTAAGGTGGTGCATGTGGAATGAAAAAAACCAAGTATTGATGCGCAGCATTGATGTATGTGCTGAATGTGATAAATCATGGGAGTAACTGAATGGCTTAGTAATGGACAAGTGGCTGAAGGACTGGTTTATGGCTCTATGGTGGTAGAGCATGGCTAGAACAAAAGTTAGGGAAGAAGATGAGTTGATAGATGAGGGTGGTGACAGATCATATGCTTGCAAAGGATAGTAGGTAAAGATATTACCTTGTACTCTTTCTCTTTCTTCTTCTTCTTCTTTTTCTTCTTCTTCCTCTCTCTAGACGCCTCCTTCTTCTCTCCTTTTCACAATCAATTTTAATCTCAAACCAGAAGAAAAACACACAATCTCCTCATGTCTCTCTTTCTCTCATTCTAATCTCAAATTTTTTTCTCAACCGAAAAAAATAATCCACATCCTCTCATTCACGTCTCTCTTTTTATTTTCTCCCTTTTTTTCCTTTTTTGTCTTCTTTCCATTTTCTTCTTCTTTCTTTTTTCTTCCCTTCTTTTCTCTCTCCCTCATGTCGGATTTCCTACTCCGTTTTTTTTTTGTTTCTTTACTTTTTCATCTCTCTCACTTACGTGGATTTCCTCTCCTCTTTTTTTCCCTTTTTTTCTCACAATCTCTCTCTCAATCTCACGTGGATCTCTTCTTCCTTTTCTTTCATTTTTTATTTATTTTTCTTTCCTCTTCTCTCTCTCCCTCATGTCGGATTTCCGCTCCTCAATATTTCTTTCCCTTTTTTTCTCTCAACCTCTCTCTTAATCTCACGTCTCTTCTCCCCTTCTCTTTCTTTCCTTTTTTTTTTCTCATTCTCAACTGAAAAGCCCCTCTCCTTCTTTTCTTTTTTTTCCTCAATATCTCTCTCCCTCATGTCTCTTCTCCCCTTCTCTTTCTTTCCTTTTTTCTCTCAATCTCTCTCTCAATCTCGCATCGCTTCTATCCTTCTCTTTCTTTCTTTTTTCCCCTCAATCTCTCTCTCAATCTCAACCGAAAAGCCCCTCTCCTTATTTCTTTTTTTCTCCTCAATCTCTCTCTCCCGCACGTCTCTCTCTCAATTTCCTAAAAGAGAAAGAAAATCCCTCTCTCTCTCTCTCCCTCTCTCGTGTCTCTCTCTTTCCTAAAAGAGAGAAAATATCCCTCTTTCTCTTTCTCTCAATTTTCTCAAAGAGAAAAAAAATCCCTCCCTCTTTCTCTCACGTCTCTCCTTTTTTTATTTTCTTTTTCTTTTTATTATTTTTCTTTATTTTATACTTATATCTTATATATATAATAAACATCATATATTACACTAATATACATAGACATAATATCATATAATACAATATATATAGTACAATATATATATGACGTACATGTATATACTTGGACTGAATTGATTGGTTTTGGACTAGTCTGAGTTGAGCTAGGTTGAGCTAGGTTAGGCGAAAAATTGATTTTTTCTCCCTCTGTCATTTCATAGTCCATTTCTACCACCATTTCAGATGGAATTTTTTCGATAGTCTCCATTCTAAATTCTCTACGTTCACTTTATAGAACATTAAAAATGAGGAATATTGGAACTTAGATCGCCACATTTGGAAATAAAATGGCAAACTTATGAATTTTTAAAGTTTAAGCAGGCTAATTATAGATAATTTGACTAACCATTCTGCATGGGATCCTTCAGAGACTTCTACCGGGAATCCTTTACGTCCACTTTGTAGAGTACAAAAAATGGAACATAATGAAACTGAAATCACTTGATTTGAATATCCTGTGACCAAAATAAGAATTTTCAAAGATTAAATGACGATTTCCATGTGTAATTTTGCATGGGATCCTTCGGAGACTTCTAATTGAGATTTTCCACGTCTACTTTGTAGAACATCACAAATGAAGAATAATGGCCTTGGAATCATCTGAGTCCGACGTAGAACGGCCAAGATAGAGGAAATGAAGTTCTATCGATAATTTTGAATACAAGCTCCATGGGACCCACCAGTGACCTCTACCCGGGATTCTTCACATCCATTTTGAAAATGACTAAAAATAAGGAACATTGGTACTTAAACCATATGATCCAGATGTCCGATGATCAAGATATGATGATTTGAAATTCAAACAATGCAACTTACGATAATTTACATAGAAGCCCCTGGGATTATTTATGATAATTTTAAGAACATCCCTTGTATGTATTATCTGACTAAAATGATCATATCTTCTTCATTTGATATCAAAATTGAGCAATTCAGCTCTCATTTCGAAGATAATTCCATGACCTATGCATCCATGAAGATTATAGCTTGTGACATTGTTGTGGGACCCACCAAAAAATACTTCGAGGTCGTAGCCAAAAAAATCTAAATTTTCACTCATCTCTCTTCCTTTGTTGTCCAGACACCAGTAGGACTTTGTTTAATTAGGGATGGTAAAAATGGGGTGCTTAGAGATGCCCCTCTTCGGCCGAAATTTTAAGCAATTGAGTGCGATGACAAAATGTGGTCCATTTTTGCATTATTCTGCACTTGATTTGGATTCTACCATTGTACAACAAACAACTGTAGATGTCAAGCTCCTTGAGTAGCGACCTCATTAGGTCTGTGAATTTAGCTCAGGACTACTTGTAACGTAACTGTAACTGTCAAGCTTCATGAGTAGCGACTTCATCAGGTCTGTGACTTTAGCTCAAGACTACTCATAATGTAACTGTAACTGTTAAGCCTCTCGAGTAGCAACCTCATCAGGTCTGTAACTTTAGCTCAAGACTACTCATGATGTAACTGTAACTGCCAAGCTTCTTGAGTAGTGACTTCATCAGGTCTGTGACTTTAGCTCAAGACTGCTCATGATTTAACTCTAACTGTTAAGCTTCTTTAGTAGTGACCTCATTAGGTTTGTGACTTTAGCTCAAGACTGATCATGATGTAACTGTAATTGTACATTGTGCTCTGGATTTGTAACCTCTGGATGTATAGCCTTTGGATGTGTAGCCTCTGAATGTATATCCTCTAGACCGAATTTGGGGTGTCCCAAATTGCCAACGTATCCTTTGGGACTTCTATCCCTCCAGAATCAGGTTCCGCGTAGTTTTTTTTTCATGCAGTGTTCCATCTATACACTAATCAATCGTGAGCATGTTACCAAAGGATACCTACAAAGGTGCAAATCCACAACAACATAGGTCGTGAGCATATCCATAGGCTTTCTAAGGTCATAATTACTCAGACACGTTCTGATCACACTTCTGATAATGCACATATTTACATTGTACTACCATGTCTGGGCTTAAATTTTTTAGATAACTGACAGTGTGAGAGAAATCAATGGCCTGAATAGGCTGACAAGAAACTGTTCCAAATGGGTCAACCATCTGGGAGAGTGTTTGGTTGTTTATGTGGGATGGCCTGATCTCCACTAGTAGATGCTATTTTGGCTTATGAAGGATGGACCAGTAGAACTCTTAGACACTGTTTGGATTAATAAATGACCGATGTGAGTTTTGGTCAGAGTTGTTATGATTATTGTTTAGAGTGGCATGCTCACAAGAGTCATGTCAGAGATGTAAAACAAGGACTTGATGTAAAACTCTAGAAAAAAACCGTCGGACTGTTAGACGGGAGATAGAGTTCATGCCTAAAATCAGGAATTCCTTTCCCTAACAATTGATGAATTGATGTATTATCCCTTTATGATTAAAGTTTTTGTCTTGTCTAAAAATCTTTTCCAACCTTACTGTGAAACCTACGAAAATGGTTAAGTCAGCTTTCCCCAAGACTGTAAATGGAAGCCTGTCCACACTCTTTTTTTTTTTTTTGAAGTGTAGGCTACACGTAGTACAACTTTACTTGATCTAGATTTGTCAAGTATTGTAATTCATCTCCGTTCAGATCAGTCAGACGAATAGCCTTCCCTGGTGATATTTCCTTGACGATGTATGGTACGCTCCAGTTTGGACGAAACTTACCCCTTGGATCATGTGTTGGTGCTCTCTGATCCTTCAGCACTAAATCTCCAACTGCTAAATGATGGATTCAGAATTTCTTGTTTAATATATTTGCTATTCTCTGCTTGTACTTCTTTATGTTGTCTACCGCCCTGATTCTTCTTTCATTATGAGGCTCAATTCGTCATATCTAGCTTGAAGCCATTCTATCTCAGAGATCATGCATTCCATCGCTACCCTTAGTGATTGCACCTCCAATTCAACAGGGAGTACTGCTTCCATGCCATAGACTAGGGAGTAAGGGGTTGCCCTAGTAGATGTTCTGATTGAGTGCATATGGGAGTTTATCTGCCCAATCAGCATTGGTTTGTGCCATCTTTTGTAAAATAACTTTTATGTTCTTATTGGCCACTTCGACTGCCCCATTTGTCTATGGTCTATATGGGGAAGATCTATGTCTCTTGATGTGGAATTTATCATACAGTTCCTCCACTTTACCTCTGAAGTGTTGTCCTTGATCAGAAATAAGAGCTCGAGGCTCCCCGTGTCAATAGATGATCTGCTCTTGTAGGAATTTTGCCACTTTGTTTGCTGTGAGCTTTGCATATGTCTGAGCTTCCACCCATTTTGTAAAATATTCAATAGCTACCAAAATAAGCTACTGTCCACTTGATGCTTTAGGATGTATCTTGCCTATCACATTAATTCCCCAAGTCCAGAAAGGCCATGGGGAGCTAAGCATGTGCAATTCTGTCGGAGGTACATGTATCAAATTGGCAAATATTTGGCATTTGTGGCATTTCTTCACATATTCTACACAGTCTGCCTCCATTGTGTTCCAGAACTACCTTAGTCGGAGGATCTTCTTTGCAAGCATTCTAGCATTCATATGGGGGCTACACACTCGTTGGTGTACTTTCTCGATGACATTCAATGCTTGCTCTTCATCAACACAGACTAGTTGTACTCCTTCATAAGATCGCTTGTATAGGATATCTTTGCACAACACAAATTGAGAGGCATATCTTTTCAAGAATTTCTTGTCTCCTACCGAAGCATCGATGGGGTACTTTCCTTCTTTGATGAAACCCATAATTGGCGCAAACCAAGGCGACCATCAATTGTCAAGGTATTGATTTCACCCATGTGTGTAGGCTATGTTCTTCTTTCAATTATTAAAGGTTTGATCTTATCTGCTCGATCATCTCCAATCATTGATGCTAGGGTGGCCAATCCATCAGTGTATGTATTAGTATCTCTGGGTGAGTAGTCAAACTCTATCTGCTCAAAGCTTTGGGCCAATGCCATTGCACATTCCTTGTAGGGTATTAACTTTTAATCTTTGGTCCTCCAATTTTTTCTAACTTGATAAATGACAATAGAGGAAGCACCATATACTTTCAGTTTCTTGACGCCAATGGCTAATGCCGCTTTCAAACCCATAATGCATGCTTCTTATTCTATAATATTGTTTGTGCAATCAAATTCCAAAACAGAAGGCAAATGGTATAAATATACCATCTAGGTCTATGAATAGCACTCCTGCATCGTATCCTCTATGATTGGCTGCTCCAACAAAGAACATAAGCCACGTATCTATTTTCCTATCTTCTTGAGTCACATGTACCTCCTCATCTGGAAACACATCTTCTAAGTGTTGGAAACCATCTTCTATTGGATGCGCAGACAAATGTTCAGTAATCGCACTCCCTTTTATGGATTTCTGAGTGGTGTATGTGATGTCAAACCCTGATAACAACAATAACCATCTGGCCATTCTTCCTGTAAGGGCAGGCTTCTCGAATAAGTATTTCAATGGATCCATCCAAGAGATTAGTATGATATGATATGAGAGCATGTAATGCCTCAATATTTTTGTTACCCAAAGTAATGCATTACATGTCTTCCCTAATGAGGTGTAATTGGCTTCATATCTGGTAAACTTCTTGCTTAAGTAGTAGATTACTTTCTCTATTCGCCCATCTGAGTCATGTTTCTCTAGCATTGTTCCCATAGAATTGTCCAATACTGACAAGTATAGTAGCAGGGGTCTCCTAGGGACTGGGGGTACAAGGACCTGTGGGTTCATCAGATCTGTCTTGATCTTCTTGAATGCCATTTGACATTGAGGGTTCCAAGTCTTTGGCTGATTCTTCCTCAATAGCTTAAATATTGGCTCACATGTGGCCGTGAGGTGTGCAATGAATCTGTTTATGTAGTGTAATCTTCCAAAAAATCCCCTTATCTCTTTTTCAGTCCTTGGTGGTGGCATCTCTGTTATAGCTTTGATTTTTGATGGATCTATCTCATTGCCTCTTGGCTAACCATGAAGACCAACATCTTCCTTGCTGTCATTCCGAATGCACATTTTTGATGGTTCAGTCTCAATTTATATTATTTAATCCTCTCAAAGAATGCTCTGAGTGAGAGTATGTGGCCTTTATCGGTAACAGATTTTACAATCAAATCGTCAACGTACACCTCAACCTCTTTGTGGATCATATCATGTAATATGGTTGTGGCCATTCTTTGATATGTCGCCCCAGCATTCTTCAACCTGAATGGCATTACAGTATAATAGTAGGTGGCCCAATCTGTGGTGAAAGCAGTCTTGGCTTTATCTTCTGGCACCATCTTTATTTGGTTGTACCCTGAGAATCCATCCATAAATGATAGTAATGCATGTCCTTCCGTATTGTCCACCAAAATGTCAATCTTGGGTAGCCGGAAATCATCCTTGGGGCTTGCTTTGTTTAGGTTTCAATAATCCACGCATACCCTCAACCGTCCATCCTTCTTTGGTAAAATCACAATGTTTGCCAACCACTCAGGGTACCTGGTTACTTCTAAGAATCCTGCCTCCAATCGCTTCATTATGTCCTCTTTGACCTTTAATGTCCATTCAGGTCGTAACCTTCTTAATTTCTGTTTATGTGGCTTTGATTCTAGGAACCAAGGTATCTTGTGTTGCACAACTTCAAGATCAATGCCGGGCATGTCTTCATACGACCAAGTAAACACTTCTTGGTACTCTATTAGTAGTTCTGTCATCAGGGCCGCCTCTTCTTCAGTCAGGGTAGCGTCGATCTTGATCTCACGAAGCTCCTCAACTGTACCTAGATTGACCATTAGGAAGTCTTCCCCAGCAGGTTGGGCCTTCTTCTCTTCTGAGATTTCAACTTGTCTTTGTATTTCGATAAGGATTTCATCATATTCATCACTGTTAGAGTTAGAGCTTAAAATTGGAATGGAAGATGTTGACACAGAGTAATAAGAAATATCATCTTTATTAATTATGGATAACAGTGGTACAGAAGAAGTGGCTCCTAATGGAGCGGACTCAAAGTTGGAAAATGACTCATTCCTATTATTGACTCTTCTACTATGGGCCCAGACATGGCCATACGAGGAATACATGACTCAGCATTGGTGTAGACAAAACTATCTAAGCAACTCCAGTTTGGGATCACACTGTTGAAGGGATAGATCAGTTGTTGTGGATTTGGTTCTTCATTTTGGTTTCCTCCGGTGAGTGTCATCACATGATCTTCCTCGAACAAGTTACCGATGTCAACGGTATCTGCCTCAGATTGTAGCTCACCTCTTTGCTCTTTTTCCGGTGTCTTCTCCATATCCTCCCAGTCAATGGTACAGTCGAAGAAAATCTCAAACCCGAGCCATCGTCTCTCGAATCGCCCATCAAACCAAGGTTCGGAGAAACCATGGAAAGGTGAGTCATCTCCTTGTATGACTAAATACCCATTCAAAGTTTTGTAGTATAGAGTATTTTCTGGACTCTACAATCCTTCGGTCAATACTCGATTGATTTGCCCATCCGTTCTCTGCTATTGCCATCTTCCTCTGTTCATGCTTGTAGCCTTAATTGTACTACTACTATCATATGGATTATTATTTTTGTATTTCTTCTTCTTGAGCCTCAGAAATCATTGATCGGCTCCCCACTGTTTTCGCTCTACCGATCCATTGGGTATGTACCCGAGTCGAAATCTGTGCTCTTTAATTAACATAGATAAGACATCAATATTACCTTGTTAATGTAAGCCGAGGCCCATTCCTAGAAAATAAGACATAATTAGCAATTGACGAAAAGGAAAGGACAAATGCATACCTATGGGATCTACCCCTGTTGTCACACCCCAAATTCTGCACCAACCAGAATGGTGTGATGAACCGTTAATAAACCAACGGTTCAACCAGGATCTTGAATAGGTTGTGTCCATTTGCTTAAACCATACACATCCACAACCATAGTCAGAGTAGATAAACAATAGCGGAAGTCTCTATACTAATGAACTGAGAGTCTAACAGTGGTAACATGAATAAATTATCCAATTTTCTTCAAAAGACTAAGACATAAAATAAAATAATTTAATCAATTACATTGTCTGAATAATTCAAATATAAATCTAATCGAAGACGCATGAGTTGCACTCGCACGACGAATCATGCGACTTTATCATAACTTCTGCATCCATCGCCGTAGTATGTTCGTACATCAGAGCATTCATATAGTCTTCCACAGTAGTATCTGCATCGTCAACTAAAAATATTCAACATCGAAAGGGTGTGCACACATCTTGGGTCAGTGAGCAAACAAAACAATGCAACGAACATATGCATGCATTCAAGTCATATCTTTGGTTTGGTTCATAAGTTTACAAAGTGCAATAGAAAGGTTTGGTGGCTGCCGCACCTCTATACACGGGTGTGTAAGCCCACCCAATGGGTCAAACACCATTGTTATCCACATCCACCCCAGCATGGAATAGGGATAGAGCTAAAGTGCTTAGGACCGCACCGCATTACACTTTCCCTGATGCCCTACCCATCCCAACACGGAAGCCCCTATTGACGAGGGCTTGCAAACTAACCAATCCTAATGTCAAACAGTGTATCCAAGGCCTCACCCCAACATCCTGCAATACGTCCATAGAGATAGAGCTAAGGCCCCCCGACAGAATCAGACACTACACAGTCCAAGACTACCTCCCCTGATGCCCTACGATGTAATAGTTCTACTAAGGTAATGGCGATACAACGATGTCAGTGGACAAGACTTGAGTAGAGATAGAGCTAAAGTGCTTAGGACCGCACTGCATCATACTTCCCCTAATGCCCTACACGCATCAGTTATACTAACCACACACAAACATTCACATGCCTATTCCTAGCATCATAGTCATCATCATATTATAAATAAACAAAATTAAATATGCATGAACATTAATAGCAGAAATATTGGATGACATGTTAAATGCACATAACATGCATACAAGCATAGAATCATTCATGGCATCAGACTCAATAAACAAAATAGTTTGTTATTAGCCAATTAGTTTAGGTCTTGTTTTCTCACCTTTGATTGCTAGTATATCCTTGTTCAAGCTTTATAATTCCCTTTTAAATCACTGGAATAACCTAACAAGTTGATAAATTTTAATTAGAATTAATTTCAATATGTTTAGACTAACAGAAAATATGTGGTCGCAGTGGGGGTAGCACCTGGAGTCTCTGTTCTACGACCACAGGGTGTAGGGTCGCAGGTGGGGTCAGACATACTTCGACCCTACGTCCGACCACACCCTCCCTGGAACATCCCGAGGGCCTGTGGTCAAACATGTGGGTCTCGTGGGGTCGGATACCATGTGACCCTACGTGCGACCACACGTGTTCATGGTCGACCTTTCACTCTTAAGTCCATTCCTTCATGTTTGAATCCTTTTGCTTACCATCATGGTCCTTCCTATGATCGTTCTATGGCTCAAAACTATAATTTTATACACCATCTATTGTCCACAATGACTTCCTCCATGGATTCTCTTGGAATTTTCTCCATAGATGGATGATTTGGATTTTTCCTAATTCTATCTTCTTCATGAACTATTCTAGGCTCTTAATTCATGTAGGAAATTAGGTTCATACCTTAGGTTTGTTGAGATTCATAGTTTTCTCTAAACTTTCCTCTTCCTTAGTCTTCTTCTTCAATTCTCCTTCTCTTCCTTCTCTTCTATCTCTCTCACATTTAATTAGGGTTCTAAAGGAGTGAAAGAGGCTAAGAGAGGTCCTATTTATAGTGGAAAACCCTCCATAATATGCCCCAATGAGTTTAGGAAATACCCCCTTCGAATTAGGAAGGTTTCATAATTTCATTTTCTGCCTGTTTCTGTGGGGTCGATTGTAGGGTCGTAGAATCCGTCAACCCTACGTTTTTAAAACATCCGACCCCATGACCAAAAGTAAAGGGTCAGACTCTTTTAAGGTGGGGTCGGTCATACCTGTTTAGGCATCCGACCACAAACTCATATTTACCTATTTTTGAGTTAAATTTCATAACTGGTCTTATGGTTTCTTCACGCACTTGGTCTACTTGGCTCGACCATGATAGGTTGACCTTGTACAAGGTGGTAAAACTGGTTAGTTCGATACGAGTCTTACAACTCCCCCCTTCTTTTTAGAAATTTCATCCTAGAAATTTACACATACATTTCGATTCGAAAAGGTGAGGATATTTCTTCCGCGTACCATTCTCTTCTTCCCATGTGATCTCTTCTATATCTCGGCTCCTCCAAGTGACCTTAACATAATAAATGTCACCGTTGCGTAGACATTGAACCTTTCTACTGGTGATTTTAGTTGGTGCTACTTCGAATGTCAAATCATCAGTTAGATTTGGTGGATCCACTGTCAAAACGTTTGTTGGATCTCTGACGTACTTCTTCAATAATGAGATATGAAATACATCATGCACACTAGACATAGATGGTGGTAGTGCTAACTGATAAGCCACTTTTCCATGTTTAGCTAGAATCTCACAGGGCCCGACATATCCCGAACTGAGCTTATCTTTCTGACCGAATCGTTTTAAACCTCACATAGGTGATACTTTCAAGAATACCTTATCACCTACGGCAAATTCAAGGTCTCGACGTCGAGTATTTGCATACTGTTTCTGACGATTCTGAGTCGTTTTAACTCTTTCCTTAATACTGTCGACTACACGACAAGTCTTCAAAAAATTTTGGTCCAACAATACTCCGTTCACCAACGTCATTCCAAAACAAAGGATTTTGACACTTCCTACCATACAGTACTTCACAGGGTGATATCTGTATCGTAGCCTACTAGCTGTTGTTATAGGCGAACTCGATCAATGGTAGTTTCTCATCCCATTATCTTTTGAAATCAATAATACGGGCTCGAAGCATATCTTTTAAGATCTGAATGGTATGCTGTGACTGTCCGTCTGTCTGAGGATGGAATGCAGTACTGAATTTCAACGTTGTACCCATGGCCTTCTGTAATCCTTCCCAAAACTTTGAGGTAAAGCGTTGGTCTCTATCGGACACAATGCTTTCAGGTACACCATGTAATCTGTCAATATTATCCACATATAGCTTGGCTAACCCCTCCAGGGTATACTGTGGTCATATAGCTATAAAGCATGCTGTTTTGGTCAGACGATCTATAATCACCCAAACCACATCAACTACTCGAGGAGTTAATGGTAACCCGATGATGAAGTCCATAGTGATGCAGTTTAATTTCCATGCTGGTTCTGGCAGTGGATGCAATAATCCTACAGGTCTTTTCAGTTCAGCCTTTACCCCCTGACAATTTAGGCATTGAGACACGAATTTAGCTACATCTGCTTTCATTCCTCTCCACCAATGTAATTTCTTCAAATCATGATATATCTTTGTACATCCAGGATGTACCGAATAAGCGATGTGTGAGCATCCTTCATTAGTCTATGTCTAATGTCTAAGTTTTTTGTTTCAGGATCACATACTCTTCCTTTATACTTCAATACCTTTTCATCGTCCAAGGTGAATTCAGGAATAGTCCTACCTTTTCCGATGTCTTCTTGTACCGTTATCAGATAAGGGTCTGATTTAAGAGCGGCTTTCACTTCATCAATTATATTAGGTACAATCTTCAATGTGGAAAACATATTTAAAAATCGATGAATAAACCCTTGGTTGGTTGATCCACCTGGTGCATCTATCACGAACTGCACATTACCACAATGGAATACTTTTCCTGTAACACACATTGCCGCAGTCGTGTTAACCTCTCCTTGAGATTTTATCATTGTTTTTCTGCTTAGCGCATCAGCAACTACATTAGCCTTTCCTGGATGATACTAGATATCACAATCATAATCCTTCAATAATTCTAGTTGTCTTCTTTGTCTCATGTTCAACTCCTTCTGATTAAAAAGATAAGTGGGACTTTTATGATCTGATTTAATCTGAAATTTCTCTCCGAACAAATAATGTCTCCATATCTTGACAGCATGTACTATTGCTGCTAATTCCAAGTAATGAGTGGGATAGTTCTTCTCATGTGTCTTCAGTTGTCTTGAGGTAAACGTAACTACTTGTTCTCCTTGCATTAGTACACATCCTAAACCCAATCCAGACACATCAGTGTATAAGGTAAATGGTTGTCTTTGAATAAGAATAGTCAAGATGGGAGCAGATATCAATCTAGCCTTCAATGTTTGAAAACTATTCTCACATTTGTAGGTTCAAACAAAATTTTCTCGTTTATTAGTCAAACTGGTTAGAGGTAAGGCAATTCTGGAATAGTCTTCCACGAATCGTCGATAATACCTAGCTAGACCTAGGAAGCTTCTAATTTCTGCAACACTCTTAAGTGCTTCCCACTTCACAATGGCTTCAATCTTGTTAGGATCAACTTTAATTCCTTCAATGGATACAACATGGCCTATGAAAGCGACCTCATTTAGCCAAAACTCACACTTTGTAAATTTGGCGTAAAGCTTCTCTTTTCTTAGTCGCTGCAGAGCGGCTTTTAAATTCATGACATAAGTTTCCTTGTCCTTGGAGTTGATCAATATATCATCAATAAACACAATGAATCACATATCCAACATATCATGGAATACCCGATTCATGAGTTCCATAAAAGTTGCGGGTGCATTAGTCAATCCAAAAGACATGACTAAAAATTCATAGTGTCCATATCTTGTTCTGAATGCTGTCTTTGGAATATCACATTCCTTAATCTTCAACTGATGATATCCTGACCAATGATCAATCTTGGAGAATACCTTGGCACCTTGCAACTGATCGAACAAGTCGTCGATCTAAGGAAACGGGTACCAATTCTTGATTGTAAGCTAATTCAATTTTCGATAGTCTATACACAGTCGAACGCTACCGCCCTTCTTTTTTAAAAATAATATAGGAGCTCCCCATGGTGATATGCTAGGTCTGATATAACCCTTGTCCAATAATTTCTGTAAACGTACCTTTAATTCATTCAGTTCAGAAGGAGCCATTCGATAGGGTGCTTTAGATACTGGCGCGGCTCTAGGTATCAGATCTATAACGATCTCTGTCGCTCGGTCGGGTGGTAGTCCTAGTAGTTCCTCAAGAAATACATCTGGAATGTTATGCACAACATCAATATCTTCTATTTGTGGTACTTCCTTGGTGAGATCAACCACAGATACTAGATACCCAACTCTACCTTTCTCGAGGCATTTTCTAGCCTTTAATGCAGAGAGGATGAGTATTCGTTTACGGGGTAGTTTGCTTCCTGCAAAACTAAACTCTACTCCTTCCTTGTCTTTAAATGTCAATTTCTTTTCTGCACATAATAGATTTACAGAATGCCGAGCTAACCAATCCATTCCTAAGATAACGTCAATGTCTACCATCTCGAGTTGAATCAAGGTTGCATCCAAAATCTTCTCACCGATAAGAACTGGACATGGTCCATAACCTTTTTCTAGTTCCACTTCTAATCCCATAGGCGATCATACAAACAATTTTTAGTCTAAAGATCTGAGGGGTAGATTTAGCTTCTTTCTAAATGACATAGATATAAAAGAATGAGTAGCTCCAGAATCAAAGAGTACTCTAGCGGGTATGCCATTACTAGGTACGATACCTGTGACCACATCAGGCGATGCGGTAGCATCCTCATATGTAACTACATAAACCTTTCCTTGCTGTAGTTGCTTCCTGGGCTTAAGACATTCCCTGGAATAATGTCGCACTTGATTGCAATTATAGCATTTTACTCCTTCATTATTTTGCTTTGTGGCTGTTGGGCTGTTGGAGTAGTATTGGTTGCAGCATTAAAGCCTTGAGTATGATAGGGTTTAAATAACTTTTTGTTCCCTCCGTTGTATGAATTTCCATTAGGCCTATTGATACCTCTATTCTGAGCAAAATAGCTCTCCTTCTGGCTCGACTATATCACTTGAGCAATCTGTACTGCATCATTGTAAACATTCTTTTCTAGTCCCAGAACATGCTCACGAATGCTTCCCCTAAGTCCCATGACGAACCTTTGGGTTTAGTATTTTTCTCTTGCATGCTAGAGGGTGCAAAGAAAAACAGCTCTTAATAATGCTATTGGTATGCATCCACAGTCATCTATCCCTGATATAAACTCAAGAACTCTCTCTCCATAGCATCTCTGAAACTTCTGGGAAAGTAGTTCTCAAAGAATCCCCCTTTATAGATAGCCCAGGTCAATTGGGCATGATTTTTTAATAGATATGTCCAGGTAGACTTCCATTAGTGTTGTGCATCGCATTTCACCATAAATGTTGCACACAGTACTTTCTCCTCCTCATTAACTGTCATCATCATGAAATTCCTTTCCATCTTGTCGATCCAGTGAGCTGGCCACAAAGGGTCTACTGGCTTGCCATTATATTCTTTAGGTTTCAATTCTAGGAAGCGCTCAATCAGTCGGGAGTGGCCCAACTGATACTGAGCATAGGCCCCGTACATAGGTGGTTGATATTGGTAACTGCCTTGAGCTACCTCAGGGTTCTGTACTGGAGCTTGCATTACTGGTGTTTGAGGTGCTTGGGGTACCGTGCTGCTACCCCCTGGTACTATGCTAGCTTGTTCGGCAGGCATAGGCGTAGTATGTGCAGCTGAAAAAACCATTCCTATAGCAGCTTGCATATTGGCTTACACCTGCTGTATTTGCTGCAGCTGTTGTGCCAGGTTCATTACTGCTATGGCCAAATCTATAGGTGGGGCTGGCAAGTTTGTAGGATTTGCCTAGCCATTAGCTACTGGCAGTGCTACATTCGGACACTCTTCTGCTTCAGGAATTCCATGGCTAGTTTCCTCCATAGGTGGTGGTGGTGGAATTGGGTTACGTCCTCGCCTGGTCACTCTTTGTCCAGCCATTTTCTGTTCTGGTGGTGGTAGTGTCTAAAAAACAATCATAGAACATGTGAGGCAATCAATATAAGTCATTCCCAAGTCAAAATCCAACTAATCAATGTAAAATTTGAATTTTTCAAGTCATTCAGTGAAAATACTGAATTTTCTATCATAGGGTCGATGGTAGGGTCGTTTTATGTTCGACCCATACCTCACAAAACCCTGGCAGCTCACCGAGATCCTAGGGTCGGTCGTAGGGTCAGTATATGTCCGACCCTAGGTCCAACCACATGATGTCTGTCAGATCATCGAGAGCCTACTGTCGATGATAGGGTCGGTCGCAGGGTCGCATATTTTATCGAATTCTACGATCGCACAACCCAGAATTAGGTTTTTAAACCCGATTTTGGAGTCATTTCTTACTCTTTCTTCTTTCCTCCAACTCAACTCGCTTCCGCTGAGTTGCTGCAGTATCGACCCCTAGTGTTTGGTGATTATTTCTTCCGTTCACAACTTTCGTTCCTTTCCTTCAGGTATGCTCTCTACTGTTTCTTATTCTTAGGCTTTCAAAACTAGGTTTTTCTCTATTTACATCGTTTTCTTTAAATTAAAATTTTTCTAATCGTAAAAATTAGATTTTTATTGGGGGCTTTTGCTATTGGCCAACCAATGGACAAAAGCCCTCAAGAAAATTTTAGTTTCATCGGTTGGTTTTTGAGAAAATTGAAATTTTCCTCTTTTGACCTAATTTTTGAGATTTTTTCTACTTTGTTGAAATTTCTTATAATTCGATCTTCCTAGTTTAAATTTCCAACTGTATGAGATTTGCAGGATGGTTTGGAACATATGTAAGTCCTCCTGCCCAGTTGTTTGGGTGAAAAGTGAGGCTTTTGGCCAAATCAAGTCATTATAATGCCAAAATTTTGAGTTTTTCAACAAATCAAATATCTTATTTATTTTTCGGTGTCTTTACAGATAGTATGGCTCGTACTAGGGTTCCCCGAGCTCATGATCCCATTCGTTTTTGCTCTAACGAGGCAGAGGCTCAGTATGCTCGTTAAGAGCGTAAGAAGGTGGATGGGGGTCGCTGTGTAAACTTGGTTAGTCTAGTCTTGTTTAACATAGAGGGTGCTTTCGGTGATATGGGTTGGCTTCTTATGATCACATATGAGGCTTGTACCTATCCTGCTTTGGTGAAGCAGTTCTATTGCAACCACTAGGTAGTGGGTGATCGCAATGATACAGATAGGGGTAGGGAGCTCAGGATCACCAGCTATGTGAAAGGGGTGGAAGTTTCCTTTAACTGCTAGTAGTTGGCTGATCTCTTGAGCATATCAAATGATGGCCCCTTGGTGTACCATGATCCTAGGGAACCCCAGTTCCTATCCTTGATAATGCGTGCTGAGATTGATATCCAGCTTCTTAGAGGTGATTGCTGGGAGATCAAGGCAATCAACCTACAGCCAGAGCCTCAGGTGTACTACAAGATCATTCAGCACAACCTGATTTTCTAGAATGGCCATTATGATAAGATTTTTCAGTCGACCCAGTATGTCCTGTACTGCATTTGCACTAGGCAGCCTATCTACCTTCTTTATATTATCATCCGGACGATGATTCATGCTACGCTGCCTGGTCGGATAGGCAACCTATCCTACGGACGTCTGATAACTACTCTGCTCATATGCCTACACGTCGACTTATTAGATGAGAGGATTCATGAGGATACTTTCTCTTCTGACCTAGACTGGGAGGCCATCTGCAGGATAGCAGGTCAGTAATGATGAGAGAAACGCTCTGGTGCGTCCCCATACCCAGTTGGGATAGCAGACGCAGGGGTCCATGGGGGTGATGCTGAGGATGATGATCGTATGTATATGGATGTAGGCGCTATACCTCCTCCATCACCACCGCATTTTACTGGGGCTGGCCCATCTCGGGTTCCTTTACATGTAGCTGGTCTTTCGCACCCACCATCTAATGATGTGATAGGTCTACTACGTGAGATTAGAGAGGCTCAGCATGTGACTGATTGGAGAGTAGTAGAGCTTCTAGATGCCCAGCGTGCGTCTGATCAGTATATGGCCTACCTGACAGCTAGTCTCTAGGTGACCCAGACTCAGGTAGCCTGGCTGACTAGAGTGTATTCTGAGGATTATGATAGAGATCGCGAGGCACCTCCTCCTCCAGCACCTCCAGCTTCATGATGCACATTTTCGTTTTGTTTTTCCTTGTATCACAGAGTAACTATTCGGATTGTGGACCGTACTCTTATTTGGATATGTATATACATTTCTTTTTATTCGATGTGTATATGAAACTTGTTTCTCCTTTTATATATCCATTATTCTCTTTCTTAATTTTGTCTCATACAACATAGGTGCTTATAGTGTGTTATTATCATAGCTTATAAATTTTATCCAAACCCAGTTCATGAACTTTTTGTGGAAGTATATCGGTTTAATAGACAGGGCCTGAGAGCTCCGATACCAAGTTGTCACACCCCAAATTCTGCACCAACCAGAATGGTGTGATGAACCATCAATAAACCAACAGTTCAACCAGGATCTCGAATAGGCTATGTCCGTTTGCTTAAACCATACACATCCATAACCGTAATCAGAGTAAATAAACAATAGGGAAAGTCTTTATAATAATGAACTGAGAGTCTAACAGTGGTAATGTAAGACCCGTATGGAGCTAACCCGGTCTTACCACCTTGAACCAGCTCTACCCATCATGGTCGAGCCAAATGGATCAAGTGCATGAGGGAGATCACGATCCCAGGTATTAAACTGACCAAAAAAATACTAAAATAAAGGGGAGGGTCGCATACCTGACAAGGCAGGGTCGGACCCCCCAGTATAAAAATCAAACCCTGAGTTTTTAACCGGGGGTTGGACATTTTAGAACCAGGGGTCGACGGGATCTCCGAACCCCTCATCGACCCCCTCATCGACCCCAGTCTGCCGACAGAAATTGTGAATTAAGAACTTTCCAAATTTCAATGGGATTCTTTCCTAATCTCAATGGGACTTATGTTGGGAGTTTCTACTCTATAAATAGGACGTCCATAAGCCTCTTTCACTCCTTTAAGAACCCTAATTGGATTGAGAGAAAGAGAAGAGAAGGAGAAGAGAAAGAGAAGAGAAGGAAAGTAGAGAAGAAGATCAAAGAGAAGGCTTCAGAGAAACAAGCCTAATTCTCAGGTATGGATACTATCTCTATGTAGTTCTACAGACCTTAGAATAGATAGTGAGGAGGGAATGATCTAGGAGAAACCCAAATCATCCATCCATGGTTAGGTTTTCATGGAAAACCATGGGGGAGATCATAAAAACCAAGTAGGGGAATAAACTATGGTTCTAAGCCATAAAACATGTATGTAATGGATTGTAGAAGCAAGCCATAGGACCCAAACACGAAGGAAGGGACTGTAGGATGAAAAATTGACTAAACCCACGGGGGGTCGCACGGGGGTCGAAGGCCAATCGACCCTACCAGACCCTAACAATCGACCCCTAGTGTTCATAAAGTCCAGAATCTGGGTGGTAGCACCCAGGGTCGATGGAACCTCCGACCCTGGCATCGACCCCTAGTTAACAACATGCTTTTTAAAATCAGAATTAATTCTAATTAAATTCTATTGAATTGATTAGGTCTTCTAGTGATATAATATTGATATTTGGTTGATTCTTAAAGCTTGAAAGAGGACCTAAGATCAACCAAAGGTTATGGAACAAGATCTAAACTAATTAGTTAATAATAAACTGTTTTATTCTTGAGTCCAATGCCATGATTGATTCTATGCGTGTATGCTAGTTATGTGCATTCAATATGTCATCCAATATTTCTATTATTAATGTTCATGCATATTTAAATTATTGTTTATAACGTGATGATGATGATGATAAGAATAGGCATGTAGATGTATGTCTGTGGTTGGTGTGCTTGATGCGAGCGAGTATTAGGGGTGTCACACCCCAATTCTGGTCTATTCAGAATGATGTGATGAACCGTTAAATAACCAACGGTTCAACCAGGATCTCTAATAGGCTATCCCCGCGTTATCTAAACTTACACACATCCATAATCATAATCAGAGTAAATACACAATAGCGGAAGTCTTATAATAAAATGAACTGAGAAACTAAGATGATATTAATAATTTAATAGCAAATTATTCTGTATCAACCGAGACATAAGTAAATATCAATACAAGTCTTTAATAAATCTAAATAAAGAAACCTATAAAATATCTAATCAAATACACACGAATTTCACCCGCAAGAGGAGATGTGCGCATCATCTTCAGCTCCAACTTCCATAGCTGCCACGTTCCCGTACGCAGACGCGTTCAGATAGTCTTCAACGGTATAACCTGCATCATCATCTAAAAATATTCGACGTCGAGGGGTGAGCACACATCACGGCTCAGTGAGTAGCCAAAATAATGCGACAATATACATGCATGCAAAAATCAATTTATATCTTTGGTCTGGTTTAAAGTTTGCAGTATGCAATAGAAAGGTTTAGGTAGCCAAAGGTCGTGTTTATTGACTCCGCCTCTATACACGAGTGTGTGACGTTACCCGAAGATCACGTTTATCGTCAACTCATATGCACCCAACCATGAACATTATATAACAAAGGTTGCGTTTATTGCTATATAGTGCCATACCAACACGTAAGCCCCAGTTGGCGAGGGCTGCAAACGGGGCTCGCAACTAACCAATCCTAATGCCAAATAGTGTATCAAAGGCCTCACCCCAGCATCCCTCAGAATGTCCATAGAGATAGAGCTAAGGCCCCCCGGTAGAGTCAGAGACTACAAGGACCGAGACCACCTCCCCTGATACTCTACGACATAATAGTTCTACTAAAGTAATGGCGATACGACGATGCCAATGCACAAGACTTGAGTTAGAGATAGAGCTAAAGTGCTGAGACCCGCCAAAAGTGAACGTTTATTGACGTCCTCATCACACCTCCCCTGATACTCGCTCGCATCAAGCACATCAACCACACACATACAAGCACATGCCTATTCCTATCATCATCTTCATCATCATGTTATAAACAATAAAATAAATATGCATGAACAAGTAATAGAAATATTGGATGGCATGCTGTATGCACATTACAAACATATTCGCATAGAATCAAGCATGGCATAGGACTCAAGAAATAGAAAATAGTTTATTATTAACCAATTTAGTTTGGGGTTAAGGTTCCTCACCTTAGCTTGCTAATAGATACTTTTCCAAGCTTTAGAATCACCGTTATAATATTATTATATTGCTAGCAAACCTAACATAGTCGATAGAATTAATTAGAATTAATTCTGAATTTAAAACCATTTTCCTAACTGAGGGTCATTGCTAGGGTCGATGCTAGGGTCGATGGGTCTATCGACCCTCCCCTCTTTCTGGACTTCCCAAATGCTGAGGGTCGATGGTCAAAAACACCTAGGGTCGGATGGCCATCGACCCTCGGTGCGACCCTTGGTGCACTTAGGTCCAATTTCCACTTTTTAATCTTTTCTTCGTGTTTGGGGTCCTATGGCTTGCTCCTACATTCCATTCTACATCCATTCCATGGTCTGAAACCATGTATAATCCATCTAAATAGTTTTCATGCATCCACCTATGGTTTTCCATGAAAACCTAACCATGGATGGATGGTTTGGGTTTCTCCGAGATCACTCTCTCTCCAATAACTATCCTAAGGTCTGTAGAAACTCTTGGAATTAGTATCCATACCTGAGAAGATTAATCTTTCTCTGCAACTCTTCTCCTTTTTGTTAGGTTCTCTTCCGTGCCTCTCTTCTTCCTCTTTTCCTTCTCCTCTCTTTCTCTCAATTCAATTAGGATTGTGAAAGGAGTAAAAGTGGCTTAGGGACGTCCTTTAAATAGACTAGGAACATCCTAAATATGTCCCATTAAGATTTGGAAAGAATCCTAATCGAAAAATATAGAAATTTCCTAATTTCTATATTCGGCAGGAACCGAGGGTCGATGGGAGGGTAGATGATCCCGTCGACCCTAGGGTCCTAAGCTGTCCGACCCTCCCTCCCAAAACTGAGGGTCTGACTTTCTGTTTTGGGAGGTCCGACCCTGCTTAGCTGGGTGTGCGACCCTTCCCCTATTTTAAGTGTTTTTGGGTCGATTTGATACTTGGGATCTCGATCTCTTTCACGCCCTTGGTCCATTTGACTCGACCATGATGGGTGAACCTGGTTCAAGGTGGTAAGACCGGGTTAGATTGACACGGGTCTTACAACTCCCCCCAACTTATAAAAATTTTGTCCTCGAAATTGTACATACCTTCGGAATCAAATAAGTAAGGGTATTGCTTTCTCATAGTATTTTCTTCTTCCCATGTAATTTCTTCCATGTCTCTACTTTTCCATGTGACCTTAACATAATAGATATCTCAGTTGCGTAGACGTTGAACCTTTCGGCTGGTGATTTCTATTGGTGTTACTTCAAACGTCAAACCATCAGTTAATTCCGGCAAATCCACTGTCAAGACATGCGTTGGGTCTTTGACATACTTCTTCAATAGGGAAATGTGAAATACGTCATGTACACTTGACATAGATGATGGTAGTGCTAACTGATAAGCTACTTTTCCACATTTAGCTAGAATTTCATATGGTCCGACATATCTTGGACTTAGCTTTCCTTTCTGTCCAAACCTCTTCAATCCTCGCATAGGCGATACTTTCAAAAATACTTTAACACCTACCGCGAACTCTAGATCTCTTCATCGAGTGTCTACATATTGCTTCTGACTGTTCTGAGCTGTTCTCACCCTTTCCTTGATAATATCGACCACTCGACAAGTCTCTTCAACAAATTCCGGTCTAATAATGCTACGTTCTCCCACTTCATTCCAAAACAAGGGAGTTCGACACTTCCTGCCATACAGTGCTTCATAAGGTGACATCTGTATGGTAGCCTGATAGCTGTTGTTGTTGGCGAACTCGATCAATGGTAACTTTTCGTCCCATGATCCTTTGAAATAAATTACACATGCTCGTAGCATATCCTCTAGAATCTGAATTGTATGCTCTGACTGTCCATCTGTCTGTGGGTGGAATGCAGTACTAAACTTCAATGTTGTACCCATCGCCTTTTGCACAAAATTTAGAAGTAAATCGTGGATTTCTATCGGACACAATGCTTTCTCGAACACCATGTAACCGAACAATATTATCCACATACAGCTTTGCTAACCTTTCGAGTGTATATTGGGGTCGTATAGGTATGAAGCGAGCTGTCTTAGTTAGACGGTCCACAATCTCCCAAACTGCGTCAACTACTTGAGGAGTCAATGGTAGTCCCATGACGAAGTCCATAGTGATGCAGTCCCATTTCCATGCTGGTTCCGATAATGGCTGTAACAGTCCTGCGGGTCGTTGTCGTTCAGCCTTTACTTTCTTACAATTTAGACATTGAGACACAAACTTATTCACATCTGCTTTCATTCCCCTCCACCAATATAGTTTCTTCAGATCATGGTACATTTTTGTACTTCTAGGATGTATCGAATAAATGGTGGTATGGGCTTCTTTCATCAGTCGGTGTCTAATGTCCATACTTTCTGTTTCAGGTACACATATCCTTCCTTTGTGTTTTAGTACTTTCTCGTCATCCAAGGTGATCTCAGGGTTGGTCCTACCTTTCTCAATGTCTTCTTGTACTGTTCTTAGATAAGGATCTGCTTTGATAGCTGTCTTCACTTCGTCCACTATATCCGGTATAATTTTCAACGCCGCGAACATATTTGAAAACCGATCAATAAACCATTGGTTGGCTGATTCATCCGTTGTATCTATCACATACTGCTCGTTGCCGTGATTGAACACTATTTTGTTGGTACACATTGCTGCAGTCGTGCTAACTTCTCCTTGAGATTTAATCATTGTTTTTCTACTTAATGCATCCGCTACTAAGTTCTCTTTTCCCGGATGATACTGGATATCACAATCATAGTCTTTCAATATTCCAGCCATCTTCTTTGTCGCATATTCAACTCCTTCTGATTAAATAAATAAGTAAGACTTTTATGGTCCGACTTAATCTGGAATTTCTCTCCGTATAAGTAATGTCTCCATATCTTGACAGCATGTACCACTACCGCTAGCTCCAAATCATGAGTGGGATAATTTTTCTCATGTACCTTTAACTGTCTTGACGCATAAGCAATTACTTGCTCTCCTTGCATAAGCCACATCCTAGTCCTAGTCCCGATGCATCGGTGTATAAAGTAAATGTCTGTCCTGGAACGGGAATGGTCAAAATTGGAGCGGATATCAATCTGGCCTTTAATGTCTGGAAGCTCTTCTCACATTTGTCAGTCCACACAAACTTTTCACCTTTCATTGTCAAACTGGTGAGAGGTACGGCAATCCGAGAATAGTCTTCTACGAATCTCCGATAATAACCAGCTAGACCCAGAAAACTTCTAATTTCCGAGACTCTCTTTGGTGCTTCCCACTTTACAATAGCCTCGATCTTCCTGGGATCCACTTTGATTCCTTCAGCAGATACTACATGGCCTAGGAATGTGACTTCACTTAGCCAAAACTCGCACTTTGAAAATTTGGCATATAGCTTCTCTTTCCTTAACCGCTATAGGGCTGCGTTTAGGTTCTTGATATCGGTTTCCTTGTCCTTGGAGTATACCAATATATCATCAATAAATACTATCACCAACGTATCCAACATATCGTGGAAAACTCGGTTCATAAGTTCCATGAACGTTGCCGGTGCATTAGGTAATCCGAAAGACAACAAAAAATTTGTAATGTCCATATCTGGTCCTGAATGCTGTCTTCGGAATATCACCTTCTTTAATCTTCAACTGATGATAGCCCGATCGAAGATCGATCTTAGAAAATACTTTTACTCCTTGTAACTGATCGAACAAGTCATCGATCCTGGGTAGTGGATATCGATTCTTGATTGTCAGCTTGTTCAACTCCCGATAGTCAATACATAATCGAATGCTACCATCCTTCTTTTTTACGAACAGTATCGGTGCCCCCCATGGAGATATACTGGGTCGAATATAACCCTTGTCTAGCAGTTCTTGTAGTTGTACTTTTAATTCCTTCAGATCAGTAGGAGCCATTCTATAAGGTGCTTTTGATACGGGTGCGGCTCCAGGTATCAGGTCTATTACAAACTCTATGGCACGGTCGGGTGGTAATCCGGGTAGTTCCTCTGGAAATACGTCAGGGTAATCCTGAACGACGTCAATGTCTTCCATTCGTGGTACTTCCTTGGCTCGGTCAACCACTGATACTAGATACCCTACTGCTCCCTTCTCAAGACACTTCTTAGCCTTTAACGCTGAAAGTATGAGCTTACGTCTCCGGGGAAGTTTGGTTCTTGAGAAACTGAATTCTGCCCCTTCTTTATCTTTGAATGTTAGATTCTTTTCGGCGCATAACAAATTTGCAGAATGCCTAGCTAACCAGTCCATTCCCAAGATGACATCAAAGTCTGCCATCTCAAGTTGTATCAAGGTTGCATCTAAGGTCTGCTCTCCAATGAGAAATAGACATGGTCCATAACCCTTTTCTAGTTCTACTTCTAACCCCATCGGTGACCGTACAAGTAATTTGTAGTCCAATGTTTTGATGGGTAATTTTGTCTTCTTTCCAAATGACACAGATATAAATGAATGAGTAGCTCCGAAATCGAAGAGTACTCTAGCGGGTATGCCATTTATTGGTACAATACCTGTGACCACATCGGGTGATGCGGCCGCATCCTCGGATGTAACAGCATATACCCGTCCCTGATGTAACTGCTTCTTGGGCTTTGGGCACTCCCTTGCCATATGTCTGGGTTGGTTGCAGTTAAAACACTTCAGAACTTCAGAATTTGACTTTGACCGAGGTTGCACTACTGAAGTGGTCTTGGGTGCAGTAGTAAAGTTCTGAGGACGGAAAGGCTTATACATCCTGGAATTTCCTCCGTTGTAGGAGTTTCCGGCTGATCTCTTGATGCCTTTGTTCTGGTTCAGATAACTCTCCTTCTGGCTCAATTCAATCACTCGAGCAATCTAGACTGCTTCATTATATATTGTCTTCTCTAAGCCCAGAACATGTTCTTTGATGCTTCCTCTCAGTCCCGTGATGAACCTACGGGTTTTGGTTCCTTCTTCTTGCATACTCAGTGGTGCGAAGAAAAACAGCTCTTCATAACGCTGTTGGTACGGATCCACTGACATCTGTCCCTGATAAAGACTCAGAAACTCCTTCTCCATCGAATCTCTGAAGCTCCGTGGAAAATATTTCTCAAAGAATGCTTCTTTATATATAGCCCATGTCAGTAGGGCGTGCTTGGTCAGTAAATATGTCTTCGTGGATTTCCACCAATGGTGTGGGTTGCCCTTGAGCATAAAGGTGGCGCATAGTACTTTCTCTTCCTCTGTAACGGTCATCATGAGGAAGTTTCTCTCCATCTCGTCTATCCGGTGTGCATGGGTGCAGCCTGAGTGGCTTGGAACATAATTCCCATGGCAACCTGCATCTGAGCCTGTGCGTGTTGCGTCTGCTGTAACTGCTGAGTTAGGTTCATAACCACAGTTGCTAGCTCTAGTGGTGGTGGTGGCAAATTGGTAGGATTTGCCTAATCTGGATTGCCTGGAACATCAACATTCCCTTGGCTAGTCTCCTCCATAGGTGGTGGTGGTGGAACAGCATTTTGGCTCTATCTAGTTACTCTTCTTCTAGACATATTTTCCTTCTGAGATGGGTGGTGCCTGAAAATCATCAAAATCAGTGAGAAATCATTTATACTTAATGTAGGCACGCTAATCGATATAAAATTTAAAATCCTCAATTCATTCTGTGAAAAATACTGTCTTTTCTATGCAGGGTCGATGGAGAGGATCGATGGTATGTCCGACCCTTGGTATCCGACCCTGGGAATGACCTGTTCTTCCCAAGAGCTGAGGGTCGATGCGAGGGTCGATGGGTATCCGACCCTCAGTTCCGACCCTCGATTTTTCTGTCAGATTCCCTAGAGCCAAGGGTCGATTGGAGGGTCGTTCCGAGGGTCGATGGTGCCAGTCGAACTGTCCGACCCTCGAACCAAAAATCAGATTTTTAAGATCCGATTCTAGGTCATTTCTCACTATTCCTCCTCCGTTTCGACTCGTCTCTACTCTCTGAGTTGCTACAGTGCTACTCCACTGTATTTGGTCGGTTTAACTCCGGGTTTCGACGTCCACGTCATCACTACAGGTATGTCCACTCATCTTCACCTGTTTTTAGGTTTTGCTTTCTAGGTTTTTGCACATTTAACTTGTATTTTCCAAATTAAACTTTTTTCAACCGTAAAAATTCAATTTTTATTGGGGGCTTTTGTTATTGGTGTCTCGAGGAACGAAAGCCCTCAAAAAGTTTTGAGTTTCATCGATTGGTTATCGAGAAACTTAAAATTTTCTCTTTTTTGCCCTAATTTGTCGAAATTTTGATTTTTCTTGAATTTCTTCAAATTGGACATCGTCAGTTAAAATTTTCTACTGTATTTGGATTGTAGGATATGTTTTAACCTACGTAAGTCCTTATGCCCACTTGTATGGTGAGGAAGGGGCTTTATGGTCAACTTACGTCGTTATTACCTCAAATTCTGGATTTTTACCCTGCTAACTACTTGTTTCCTTTTTCTTTCTTATTCTGTAGATACCATGGCTCGTACCAAAATACCCAGAGTACGTGATCCGCTTCGCTTCCGTTCGAATGAAGCCGAGGCACAGTATGCTGACTATGCCCGTAAGAAGGTTGAAGGGGGTCGCCTGGTGAACTTGGCTGAGCTAGCCTTGTTCAATGTAGAGGGAGCGTTTGGTGATATGGGTTGGCTCCCTGTCATCACATACGACGCGTGCACCTGTCCAGACTTGGTACGCCAGTTCTATTGTAATCTCCAGGTGGTGGGGAATTACAATGATGTTGAGCACGGTCAAGAGTTGTGCATCACCAGTTACGTCAAGGGGGTGCACATCTCCATTGATTATCGGCAGCTGGCTGATCTGTTGGGCATCCCCTATGATGGCCCCATGGTGTACTGCGCGCTGGGAGAGCCATAGTTTGTTGAGATGGAGATGAGAGCAGAGATCGACAACCAGTTGCTCCGTCCCGATAGATGGCAGATGAGAGCTTGCTACTTGCGTCCAGCTCCACGGGTCTTCTGCAAGATTATCCAGCATAATCTGATCCCGCAGAGTGGGCACTATGAGAGGGTATCTCAGCTGACCTAGTTCTTGATCTTCAGCATCTGCACTCGTCAGCCAGTTTGCCTACCTTACATCATCATGCGGATGATGATTAGTCCTACATTGTCCGGTCATAGAGGAAATCTACCCTATGGACGCATGATTACTGTACTACTGATCCGTCTGGGGGTGGATCTGGTAGATGAGAAGATTCAGGAGAAGACCTTCTCATCGCCTCTAGATTGGGAGGCTATCTGCAAGATGGGGCTGCGAGATGCTGAGGTTAGCGATGAGGAGAGGAACGCGATGGTGCGCCCTCACACTCTGGTCGAGATGGCTGATGCTAAGGCTGCTGCTGCTGCTGCTAGAGCTCATGTGGATCGAGTCGATGACGATCGTATGTATATGGACATCGACTCGATACCACCGCCATCACCCACACATGCGGCTGGAGTTGGTACTTCTACTGCGGCAGCTCCTGCACCAGAGACCGGTCTTTCTCATGAGGCTGGTCCTTCATGCCTACCAGCTGATGACGTGCTGAGTATGTTTCACGAGATTAGAGAGGCTCAGCACGAATCGGATCTGAGGATAGGGGAGCTCCTAGACGCCCAGCGCCGGATTGATCAGCGGGTGGCTGATCTCACAGCTAGTCTGCAGGCGACTCAGGCTCAGGTGGCATGGTTGACTAGGGTCTATGCCGAGGACTACGACAGAGACCGTGAGGCACCGCCTCCTCCTTCGCCTCTAGCTTCCTGAGTGTACTTTTATTTTTCTTTGTACTACAGAGTAACTGTCCGGGTTGTGGACTGTACTCTGCTTTCATTATGTGTATACATTTTGTTTCTCTCTCTCATTGTATGTAACTTGTTTCCCCTTTAATAGATATATTATTCACTTTAAATTTGGTCTCAATCATCACTTGTGCTTACAGTGTGTTTATATTAAAGCTTTTAATTTATCCTATCTCACTTCACAATTGTGTTGAATGTATGCTAGTTCAGCGGACAAGGCCTGAGATGCTCTGATACCAAGTTGTCACACCCCAATTATGGTCTATTCAGAATGATGTGATGAACCGCTAAATAACCAACGGTTCAACCAGGATCTCTAATAGGCTATCCCCGCGTTATCTTAACTTACACACATCCATAATCATAATCAGAGTAAATACACAATAGCGAAAATCTTATAATAAAATGAACTGAGAAACTAAGATGATATTAATAATTTAATAGAAAATTGTTCTATATCAACCGAGACATAAGTAAATATCAATACAAGTCTTTAATAAATCCAAATGAAGAAACCTATAAAATATCTAATCAAATACACAAAAGCTGCACTCGCAAGAGGAGTCGTGCGTATCATCTTCAGCTCCAACTTCCATAGCTGCCATGTTCCCGTACGCAGACGCATTCATATAGTCTTCAACGGTATAACCTGCATCATCATCTAAAAATATTCTACGTCGAGGGGTGAGCACACATCACGGCTCAATGAGTAGCCAAAACAATGCAACAATACATATGCATGCAAAAATCAATTTATATCTTTGGTCCGGTTTAAAGTTTGCAGTATGCAATAGAAAGGTTTAGGTAACCAAATGTCACGTTTATTGACTCCGCCTCTATACACGAGTGCGTGACGCTACCCGAAGATCACGTTTATCGTCAACTCACATGCACCCAACCATGAACATTATATAACAAAGGTTACGTTTATTGCTATATAGTGCCATACCAACACGTAAGCCCTTGTTGGCGAGGGCTGCAAACTGGGCTCGCAACTAACCAATCCTAATGCCAAACAGTGTATCCAAGGCCTCACCCCAGCATCCCTCAGAATGTCCATAGAGATAGAGCTAAGGCCCCCCGGTAGAGTCAGAGACTACAAGGACCGAGACCACCTCCACTGATACTCTACGACATAATAGTTCTGCTAAAGTAATGGCGATACGACGATGCCAATGCACAAGACTTGAGTTAGAGATAGAGCTAAAGTGCTGAGACCCGCCAAAGGTTAACGTTTATTGACGTCCTCATCACACCTCCCCTGAGACTCGCTCGCATCAAGCACATCAATTACACACATACAAGCACATGCCTATTCCTATCATCATCTTCATCATCATGTTATAAACAATAAAATAAATATGCATGAACATGTAATAAAAATATTGGATGGCATGCTGTATGCACATTGCAAACATATTCGCATAGAATCAAGCATGGCATAGGACAAAGAAATAGAAAACAGTTTATTATTAACCAATTTAGTTTGGGGTTAAGGTTCCTCACCTTAGCTTGCTAATAGATACTTTTCCAAGCTTTAGAATCACCGTTATAATGTTATTATATTGCTAAAACCTAACAAAGTCGATAGAATTAATTAAAATTAATTCTAAATTTAAAACCATTATGTTAACTGAGGGTCGATGCTAAGGTCGATGCTAGGGTTGATGGGCCTATCAAGCCTCCCCTCTTTCTGGACTTCCCAAATGCTGAGGGTCGAGGATCAGAAACACCTAGGGTCGGATGGTCATCGACCCTCGGTGCGACCCTTGGTGCACTTTGGTCTAATTTCCACTTTTTAATCCTTTCTACGTGTTTGGGGTCCTATGGCTTGCTCCTACATTCCATTCTACATCCATTCCATGGTCTGAAACCATGTATAATCCATCTAAATAGTATTCATGCATCCACCTATGGTATTCCAAGAAAACCTAACCATGGATGGATGGTTTGGGTTTCCCCGAGATCACTCTGTCTCCAATAACTATCCTAAGGTCTGTAGAAACTCATGGAATTAGTATCCAAACCTGAGAAGATTAATCTTTCTCTGCAACTCTTCTCCTTTTTGCTAGGTTCTCTTCCTTGCCTCTCTTCTTCCTCTTTTCCTTCTCCTCTCTTTCTCTCAATTCAATTAGGGTTGTGAAAGGAGTGAAAGTGGCTTAGGGACGTCCTTTAAATAGACTAGGAACATCCTAAATAAGTCCCATTAAGATTTGGTAAGAATCCCAATCAAAAAATATAAAAATTTCCTAATTTCTATATTCGGCAGGAACCAAGGGTCGATGGGAGGGTCGATGATCCCGTCGACCCTAGGGTCTTAAGCTGTCCGACCCTCCCTCCCAAAACTGAGGGTCTGACTTTCTGTTTTGGGAGGTCCGACCCTGCTTAGCTGGGTGTGTGACCCTTCCCCTATTTTAAGTGTTTTTGGGTCGATTTGATACCTGGGATCTCGATCTCCTTCACGCCCTTGGTCCATTTGACTCGACCATGATGGGTGAACCTGGTTCAAGGTGGTAAGACCGGGTTAGATTGACATGGGTCTTACAAGGGGGGGTGTCATAGGCCGGGCCTCAGCACTCTAGCTTATCTCTAACTCATGTCTTGTCCACTGACATCGTCGTATCGCCATTACCTTAGCAGAACAAGTACGTCGTGGGGTATGAGTGGAGGTGGTCACGGACCGTGTAGTCTCTGACTCTATCGGGGGGCCTTAGCCCTATCTCTATGAACATATTGAGGGATCCTGGGGTGAGGCCTACGATACACTGATTGCATTAGGATTGGTGAGTTGCGAGCCCAGTTTGCAAGCCCTCGCCAGCAGGGGCTTACGTGTTGGTATGGGCAATGGGTACAACAATAAACGTAACCTTTGCGTATACATTGTCCATGGTGGGTACATGTGGGACGACAATAAACGTTACCTTTGGGCGGCTTCACACACTCATGTATAGAGGTGCGACGTCAATAAATGTAACCTTTGGCCACCAATCCTTTCTATAGCACATTGCAAACTTATTTACCAGACCAAAGATATGAATTGAATACATGCATATGTTTGTTGCATTGTTTTGTTTGCTCACTGATCCATGATGTGTGCTTACCCTCTCGACGTCGAATATTTTTAGTTGATGATGCAGGTACTACGGTCGAAGATTATATGAGCGCTCCGGTGTACGTACATGTTGCGGCAATGAAAGCCGAAGACTTAATGGATACGCATGACCCCTCATGCGAGTGCAACTCATGTGTATTCTATTATAATTTTATTTGAATTTATAAGGGCATGTAATTGATATTCTATTTATTTATGTCTCAATTGATACAACAATAACTTAATATTTTAATTATGATTATTACAGTTAGATTTCTTAGTTCCTTTTCTATAAGACTTCCGCTATTGTGTATTTATTCTGATTATGGTTGTGGATGTGCGTGGTATTATTTCTAATGGACATAGCCTATTAGAGATCCTGGTTGAACCGTTGGTTTATTAGCGGTTCATCACACCCTAATTCTGTACCATTCAGAATATGCACGTACACCGGAGCACTCATATATTCTTCGACTGTAGTACCTGCATCATCAACTAAAAATATTCGACGTCGAGAGGGAGAGCACACATCATGACTCAATGAGCAAACAAAACAATGCAACAAACATATGCATGCATTCAATTCATATCTTTGGTCCGATAAATAATTTTGCAATGTGCTATAGAAAGGATAGGTGGCCAAAGGTTATGTTTATTGACGTCGCACCTCTATACACGAGAGTGTAAAGCTGCCCAATGGTAGCGTTTATTGTCATCCCACATGCACCCACCATGGATAATGTACACGCAAAGGTTACGTTTATTGTTGTACCGGTTGCCCATACCAACACGTAAGCCCCTGCTAGTGAGGGCTCGCAAACTGGGCACGCAAATAACCAATCCTAATTCCCATCAGTGTATCCAAGGCCTCACCCCAGCATCCCTCAATACGTCCGTAGAGATAGGGCTAAGGCCCCCCGACAGAGTCAGAGTCTACACGGTCCGAGACCACCACCCCTCATACCCTACAACGTATTAGTTCTGCTAAGTTAATGGCAAAACGACGATGTCAGTAGACAAGACTTGAATAAGAGATAGAGCTAGAGTGCTGAGGCCCAGCCTATGACACCCCCCCCCCCGATACTCGCTCGCATCAAGCACACCAACCACACACATACATCCACATGCCTATTCCTATCATCATCATCATCACGTTATAAATAATAATTTAAATATGCATGAACAGTAATAATAGAAATATTGGATATCATGTTGAATGAACATAACAAGCATACACGCATAAAATAAATCATGGCATTGGACTCAAGAATAAAACAGCTTATTATTAGCCAATTAATTTAGGTTTTGTTCCCTCACCTTTACCTGATCGTAGGTCCTCTTTCAAGCTTTAAGAATCAACAAAATATCAATATTATATCCATAGAAGTCCTAATCAAGTCGATATAATTTAATTATAATTAATTTTGATTTTAAAAAGCATGCTGTTATCTGGGGGTCCATGCCAGGGTCGGAGGTTCCATTGACCCTGGGTGCTACCACCCTGATTCAGGACATCCCGAACACTGAGGGTCGATTGCTAGGGTCTAGTAGGGTCGATTGGCCATCGACCCCCCATGCGACCTCCCGTGGGTTTAGTCAATTTTTCATCCTATAGTCCCTTCCTTCGTGTTTGGGTCCTATGGCTTGCTTCTACAATCCATTACATACATGTTCTATGTCTTAGAACCACAGTTTATTCCCCTACATGATTTTTACGATCTCCCCCATGGTTTTCCATGAAAACCTAACCATGGATGGATGATTTGGGTTTCCCCTAGATCATTCCTTCTTCACTATCTATTCTAAGGTCTGTAGAACTACATGGTGATAGTATCCATACCTGAGAATTAGGCTTGTTTCTCTGAAGCCTTCTCTTTGATCTTCTTCTCCACTTTCCTTCTCTTCTCTTTCTCTTCTCCTTCTCTTCTCTTTCTCTCAATCCAATTAAGGTTCTAAAAGGAGTGAAAGAGGCTTAGGGATGTCCTATTTATAGAGTAGAAACTCCCAAAATTAGTCCCATTGAGATTAGGAAAAAATCCCATTAAAATTTGGAAAGTTCCTAATTTACGGTTTCTGTCGGCAGACTGGGGGTTGATGAGGGGGTCGGAGATCCCGTCGACCCCTGGTTCTAAAATGTTCGACCCCCGATTAAAATCTCAGGGTCTGACTTTTATACTAGGGGGTCCGACCCTCCCTTGCTGGGTATGCGACCCTCCCCCTTATTTTAGTGTTTTTGGGTCAGTTTAATACCTGGGATCGTGATCTCCCTCACGCACTTGATCCATTACGCTCGACCATGATGGATAGACCTGGTTCAAGGTGGTAAGACCGGGTTGGTTCGATACGGGTCTTACAACTCCTCCTTACTTATAAAAATTTCTTCCTCGAAATTGTACATATCTTCCGAGTCAAATAAATGAGGATATTGCTTTCGCATAGCATTCTCTTGTTCCCATGTGATTTCTTCCATATCTTGACTTCTCCAGGTGACCTTAACATAATAGATATCACGGTTGCGTAGTCGTTGAACCTTTCGGCTGGTGATTTCAGTTGGTGTTACTTCAAATGTCAAATCTTCAGTCAAATCAGGCAAGTCCATTGTCAAAACGTGCGTCGGATCCTTCACATACTTGCTCAATAAGAAAATGTGAAATACGTCATGCACACTTGACATAGATGGTGGTAGTGCTAACTGGTAAGCCACTTTCCCACGTTTAGATAAAATCTCATATGGGCCGACATATCATGGACTTAGTTTTCCTTTCTGTTCGAACCGTTTCAATCCTCGCATAGGCGATACTTTTAAGATTACTTTATCACCCACGACGAACTCAAGGTCTCGTCGTCGGGTATCGACATATTGCTTCTGAGGATTCTGAGTTGTTCTCAATCTTTCTTTGATAATGTCGACCACTCGACATGTCTCTTCAACAAATTCTGGTCCAACAATACTACGTCCCCAACTTCATTCCAAAACAAAGGAGTTCGACACTTTCTGCCATACAGTGCTTCACAGGGTGACATCTGTATAGTAGCCCGATAGCTATTATTACAAGCGAACTCAATCAGTGGTAACTTTTCATCCCATGATCATTTAAAATCAATTACACACGCTCGAAGCATATCTTCTAGAATCTAAATTGTACGCTCTGACTGTCCATCTGTCTGTGGGTGGAATGCAGTGCTAAACTTCAATGTTGTACCCATAGCCTTTTGCAATCCTTGCCAAAACTTTGAAGTAAATCGTGGATCTCTATCAAACACAATGCTTTCAGGTACACCGTGTAATCGCACAATATTATCCACATACAGCTTAGCTAACTCTCCAGTGTATACTGAGGTCGTATAGGTATAAAGCGAGCTGTTTTAATCAGGCGGTCTACAATCACCCAAACTGCGTCAACTACTCGAGGAGTCAATGGTAATCCTGTGACGAAGTCCATAGTGATGCAGTCCCATTTCCATGCTGGTTCTGGTAACGGCTTGGACAGTCCTGCCAATCTTTGCCGTTCAGCCTTTACTTTCTGACAATTTAGGCATTGAGACACGTACTTAGCTACATCTGCTTTCATTCCTCTCCACCAATATAATTTCTTTAGATCATGATACATTTTTGTACTTCCAGGATGTATAGAATAGATGGTGGTATGGGCTTCTTTCATCAATCAGTGTTTAATGGCCAAGCTTTCTGTTTTGGGTACACATAGTCTTCCTTTGTACTTCAGTACCTTTTCTTCGTCCAAGGGGAACTCAGGGTTAGTTCTACCTTTTTCGATGTTCTCTTGTGCCATTCTTAGGTAAGGGTCTGATTTGATAGCTATCTTTACTTCATCAACTATATCTGGTATAATCTTCAATGCGGCTAACATATTTAAAAATCGATGAATAAACCCTTGGTTGGCTGATCCATCTGGTGCATCTATCACAAACTGCTCATTACCGTGCTTGAATACCTTTCTGGTAGTACACATTGCAGCGGTTGTGCTAACCTCTCCTTGAGATTTTATCATTGCCTTTTTACTCAATGCATCAGCTACTACATTACAATTCCCCGGATGATACTGGATATCACAATCATAGTCTTTCAATAGTTCCAGCCATCTACTTCGTCTCATATTCAGCTCCTTCTGATTAAAATAAATAGGTAACATTTTTATGATCTGATTTAATCTGAAACTTCTCCCCGTACAGGTAATGTCTCCATATTTTGACAGCATGTCTAACTGTCTCTAGTTCCAAATCATGAGTGGGATTGTTCTTCTCATGTGTCTTCAGTTTCCTTGAGGCATAAGCAATTACTTATTCTCCTTGCATAAGTACACATCCTAATCCTTGTCCTGACGCATCGGTGTACAAGATAAATGGTTGTCCTGGAATCGGGATGGTCAAGATTGGAGCTGATATCAATCTAGCCTTCAAGGTTTGGAAACTCTTATCGCATTTATCCGTCCAAACAAACTTCTCGCCCTTCTTAGTCAACTGGTGAGAGGTACGGCAATTCGGGAATAGTCTTCCCCAAATCGTCGATAATACCCTGCTAGACCCAGAAAACTTCTAATTTCTGCAACGCTCTTCGGTGCTTCCCACTTTACAATAGCCTCGATCTTGCTGGGATCCACTTTAATTCCTTCAGCGGATACTACATGGCCTAGAAATGCGACTTCCTTTAGCCAAAACTCACACTTTGTAAATTTGGCATAGAGCTTTTCCTTCCGTAATCGCTGCAGCACGGCGTTTAGATTCTTAACATGAGTTTCCTCGTCATTGGAGTAGACTAATATATCATCAATGAATACGATGTATCCAACATGTCGGGGAAAACCTGGTTCATAAGTTCCATAAAGGTTGCTGGTGCGTTTGTCAATCCAATAGACATGACCAAAAATTCATAATGTCCATATCTTGTCCTGAATTCTATCTTGGGACTATCACCGTCTTTAATCTTCAACTGATGGTAGCCTGACCGAAGATCGATCTATGAGAACACTCTGGCACCTTGCAACTGATCGAAGAGGTCATCGATCCGAGACAATGGATACCGATTCTTGATTGTTAGTTTATTCAGTTCTCGGTAGTCTATATACAAGCGAACACTACCGTCCTTCTTCTTCACCAATAATACTGGTGCTCCCCATGGTGATATGCTAGGGTGAATGTAACCCTTGTCCAGCAGTTCTTGTAGTTGTACTTTCAATTCCTTCAGTTCAGTAGGAGTCATTCGATAAGGTGCTTTCGATACTGGTGCGGCTCCAGGTATAAGATCTATAACAAACTCTGTGGCTCGGTTGGGTGGTAATCCTAGTAATTCTTCACGAAATATGTCTGGATAGTCCCGCACGACATCAATATCTTCCATTCGTGGTGCTTCCTTGGTACGGTCGACCCCAGATACTAACTACCCGACTGCTCATTTCTCAAGGCACTTCTTAACCTTTAGCGCCGAGAGTATGAGCTTTCGTTTACGGAGAAGTTTGGTTCCCAAAAAACTGAACTCTGCTCCTTCCTGGTCTTTAAATGTCAGCTTCTTTTTGCCACACAATAGGTTTGCAGAATGCCAAACTATCCAGTCCATTCCCAAGATGACGTCAAAGTCTTCCATCTCAAGTTGGATCAAGGCATCCAAGTTCTTTTCATCAAAAAGAACTGGACATGGTCCATAACCTTTTTCTAACTCCACTTCTAATCCCATAGGTTATCATACAAGTAGTTTGTAGTCTAAGGAATTAAGGGGTAGATTTAACATCTTTCCAAATGTCACAGATATAATGGAATGAGAAGCTCCTGAATCAAAGAGTACTCTGGCGGGAATGCCATTAATAGGTACGATACCTGTGACCACATCAGGCGATGCGGCAGCATCCTCCGATGTAACCGTGTAAACTCATCCTTGATGTAGCTGCTTCTTGGGCTTAGAACATTCCCTTGCTATATGTCCCACTTGGTTGCAGTTAAAACATTTTACCCCTTCAGTAATTGGCTTGTGTTGCTATTGAACTACGGGAGTAGATTTGATTGCAGCGGTAAAGCCTTGAGCACGGAAGGGTTTGAATGACTTGTTATTCCCTCCATTATAAGAATTTCCAACTGGCCTTTACATACCACTGTTTTGCATGAAATAACTCTCCTTCTGGCTCGATTCTATAACTTGAGAAATTTGTGCCGCTTCATTATAGGTTTACTTTTCATGTCCCAGAACGTGCTCACAGATGCTTCCCCTAAGTGCCATGACGAACCTTTGGGTCTTTGTGTTTTCCTCTTACATACTAGTGGGTGCAAAGAAGAACAGCTCTTCATAACGCTGTTGATACGCATCCACGATCATCTGCCCCTGATATAAACTCAGGAACTCTCTTTCCATAGAATCTCTGAAACTTCTCGGAAAGTACTTCTCAAAGAATGCCTCTTTATAAATATCCCAAGTCAGTTGGGCATGCTTTATAAGTAAATACGTCCTGGTAGACCTCCACCAATGGTGTGTATCTCCTTTCAGCATAAAGGTGGCACACAACACTTTTCCTTCTACGTTTCATGTCATCGTCATAAAGTTTCTTTCCATTTCGTCAACCCAGTGTTCCGGCCATAAAGGATCTACTGGCTTGCCATTAAACTCTCTGGGCTTCAGTTTCAGAAAATGCTCCACCAGTCTGGAGTGTTCTATTGGCTGCTGGACATACGCTCCATACATAGGTGGTTGGTATTGATATCCACCTTGAGCTATCTCAGGATTTTGTACTTGAGCCTGCATGATAGGAGTCTGAGGTGCGTGGGGTACTGTGTTACTCCCCCCTGGTGCTGTGTTAACCTGTCCAGCTAGCATTGGAGGTGTTTGTTCAGCTGGAAGAGTTATGCCTATGGCAGCTTGTATATTAGCTTGTGTCTGTTGCATTTGCTGCAGTTGTTGGGCTAAGTTTATTACGACTGTGGCCAAGTCTGTAGGTGGAGCTGGTAGATTTATAGGATTTGTCTGTCCATTTATGATGGACGATGCCGTGTTTGTGTTCCCCTGTGTTTTCGGGTGTGTCTGGTTATCTTCCCCCACAGGTGGTGGTGGTGGAATAGAGTTACGGCTCTGTCTGGTTACTTTATGTCCCGCCATTAATTAATCTGATAGCGGGGTTGCTTGAAATCATTGAACACGAGAGACAATCATTAAATACTTCATTGTCATATTTTAAAACCACTAACAATTACAAATTTCAAAATTTTCAGATCATTCTGTCGAAAATGCTGTATTTTCACTACAGGGCCGATGGTGGGGTCGATGGATCTCCGACGCTCAGTCTCCGACCCTGAGAAATCACCCATTCTTCCTGAGAGCCGGGGGTCGATGGGGGGGTCGATCGATGTCCGACCCAGGGTGCGACCCCTGGTTCTCTGTCAGATCACCGAGAGCCGAGGGTCGATGCAGGGGTCGATGGGTGAGTCGATCGTTTTAATCGAATTTTTCGACCCCCGGACTAAAAATCAGATTTTTAAGTTCCGATTCAATGTCCATTTCCCATTCTTTCTTCTCCACTTCTACTCATCTCGTCCCTCTCAGTTGCTACAGTTACGACTCCTGTCCGTTGGTGGTTTGCACTCCTTGTTTCGTCGTCTACACCTTCGCTACAGGTATGTCTTCTACCTTTCCATGTTTTTAGGTTTCTTTACCTAAGTTTTTGTTCGTTTATCTCGTATTTTTTGAATTAAACTTTTCCAACCAAAAAAATTCGATATTTATTGGGGGCTTTTATTGTTGGTGACTCGAGGAACGAAAGCCCTCAAAAATATTTGAGTTTCATCGGTTGGTTATCGAGAAACTCAAAATTTACTCTTTTTGCCCTAATTTTGTCGAGATTTTGAATTTCTTGAAATTTCTTGAAATTTCATCCAATTCAATCTCATTAGCTGAAATTTCCGACTGTATGAGTCTCACAGGATAGTTTAGGATCTATGTATGTCCTCCTGCCCACGTGTATGGGTGAAAGTGAGGCTTTTGACCAATTTTCGACGTTATTATGTCAAAATTTATGGTTTTTCCTCTCCACTAACCCATTATTTGTTTTTCTTCCTTATTTGCAGATACTATGGCTCGTACCAAGGTACCCAGGGTTCGCGACCGTCTTTGCTTCCGTTCCAATGAAGCCGAGATGCAGTATGCCCACTACGCTCGCAAAAAGGTAGAGGGAGGCCGCAAAGTGAACTTGGGTAGCTTAGCCTTGTTCAATGTGGAGGGGGCCTTTGGTGATATGGGATGGCTTCCTGTCATCACCTATGACACCTGTACCCGTCCTGACTTGGTACGCCAGTTCTACTGTAATCTCCAAGTGGTGGGGGATTACAACGACGTTGAGAGAGGTGGTGAGCTTCGGATCACCAGCTACGTCAAGGGGGTTGATGTTTCATTCGATTATCGGCAGCTGGCCGACTTGTTGGGAATTTCCTATGCTGGCCCCTTGGTGTACTGTGCTCCTAGAGAGCCCCAGTTCTTTTCTTTACAGATGAGGGCTGAGATCGATCATCAGCTCATCAGACCTGACCTCTGGGAGATGAAAGCGAGTTATCTGCATTCAGATCCACGGGTATACTGCAATATTATTCAACATAACCTAATACCGCAGAGTGGTCATTACGAGAGGGTCTCCCAGTTGACCCAATATCTATTGTACTACATATGCAATAGGCACCCAGTCTGCCTTCCCTATATCATCATGCGGACGATGATCAGTGCCATGTTGCCCAGTCACACTAGCAACCTTCCTTATGGACGCATGATCACTACCTTGCTTACCCGCCTAGGGGTTGATTTAGAGGATGAGAAGAATCCGGAGAAATCTTTCTCATCTCCTCTAGATTGGGAGGCTATTTGCACGATGGGAATGGGGGATGCCCATGTCAGCGATGAGGAGAGGAACGCGATGGTGCACCCTCGCACTCGAGTGGAGATGGCTGACGCTGAGGCAGCAGCAGCAGCCGCTGGAGCAGGGGTTCATTGGCATGATGACAATCGGCTATACGTGGATGTAGATGCCATACCTCCTCTATCACCTACTCATGCTACAGGAGCTGGTCCGTCTTCTTCAGCTGGTCGTTCGCATGCAGCTGGTCCTTCGTATGCTCCTTCTGGTGACATGATGGGGATTTTGCATGAGATACGAGATTCTCAGTGTATTTCGGAATTGAGGATGGGAGAGCTTCTAGAGGCTCAGCGCTTGTCTGATCAATGGGTGGGAGAGGTTCTGGTTGCTCAGCACATGTCGGACCAGCGGGTAGGAGAGCTTCTAGCTTCTCAGCAAGTGTCAGATCAGCGGATGGGAGAGCTGAGGGATGCTCAGCGTGTGACTGACCAGCGGGTGCCTGATCTCACAGCTAGTTTCTAGAGGACCCAGACTCAGATAGCTTAGTTGACTAGAGTCTACGCTGAGGTATATGATAGAGACCGTGAGGCACCGTCTCCTCCATCACCTCTAGCTTCTTGATGTATTTTTTTATCTTTCCTTTTGTACTTCAGAGTAACTGTCCAGACTGTGGACTGTACTCTGCTTAAATCATATATATATAAACATTTGTTCTTTCTTTTGGTTGTATTTAAATTTGTTTCTCATTTAATAGATGCATTATTCTCTTTTAGTTTAGTCTCAAACAACACAGATGATTACGGTGTGTTATTATTACATCTTTTAAATTTTTATCCTATCTCAGTTCATGACCTTTTGTGGAAGTATACGGTTTCACAGACAAGGCCTGAGATGCTCTGATACCAAGTTGTCACACCCCAATTCTGCACCATTCAGAACAATGTGATGAACCGCTAATAAACCAACAATTTAACCAGGATCTCTAATAGGCTATGTCCATTAGAAATAAAACTATGCACATCCACAACCATAATCAGAATAAATACACAATAACGGAAGTCTTATAGAAAAGGAACTGAGAAATCTAACTATAATAATCCTAATTAAAATATTAAGTTATTGTTGTATCAACTGAGACAAAAATAAATAGAATATTAATTACATTCCCATATAAATTCAATTAAATTCTAATAGAATATGCATGAGTTGCACTCGCATGAGGGGTCATGCATATCCACTAAGAGTTTGGCTTCCATTGCAGCAACACACACGTACACCGAAGCACTCATATAATCTTCGACCGTAGTACCTGCATCATCAACTAAAAATATTTGACGTCGAGAGGGTGAGCACACATCATGGCTCAGTGAGCAAACAAAACAATGCAACGAATATATGCATCCATTCAATTCATATCTTTGGTCCGGAAAATAAGTTTGCAATGTGCTATTGAAAGGATAGGAGGCCAAAGGTTACATTTATTGACGTCGCACCTCTATACACGAGTGTGTGAAGCCGCCCAAAGGTAACGTTTATTGTCGTCCCACATGCACCCACCACGGACAATGTACACACAAAGGTAACGTTTATTGTTGTACCCGTTGCCCATATCAACACGTACGCCCCTGCTAGCGAGGGCTCGCAAACTGGGCTCGCATCTAACCAATCCTAATTCCTATCAGTGTATCCAAGGCCTCACCCCAGCATCCCTCAATACGTCCATAGAGATAAGACTAAGGCCCCCCGGCAGAGTCAGAGACTACACGGCCCGAGACCACCTCCCCTCATACCCTACGACATAATAGTTCTGCTAAGGTAATGGTGATACTACGATATCAGTAGACAAGACTTGAGTTAGAGATAGAGCTAGAGTGCTGAGGCCCGGCCTATGACACCCCCCTGATACTCGCTCGCATCAAGCACACCAACCATACACATACATCCATATGCCTATTCCTATCATCATCATCATCATGTTATAAATAATAATTTAAATATGCATGAATAGTAATAATAGAAATATTGGATAACTTGTTGAATGCACATAACAAGCATACACTCATAGAATCAATCATGGCATTGGACTCAAGAATAAAATAGTTTATTAAAATTAGTTTAGGTCTTGTTCCCTCACCTTTGCTTGATCGTAGGTCCTCTTTCAACCTTTAAGAATCAGCTAAATATCAATATTATATCACTAGAAGACCAAGTCGATAAAATTTAATTAGAATTAATTATTATTTTAAAAATTATGCTGTTAACTGGGGGTCGATGCCAGGGTCGGAGGTTCCATCGACCCTGGGTGCTACCACCCAGATTCTTGACTTCTCGAACACTGGGGGTGGATTGTTAGGGTCTGGTAGGGTCGATTGGCCATCGACCCCTGTGCGAACCCCCGTGGGTTTAGTCAATTTTTCATCCTACAGTCCCTTCCTTTGTGTTTGGGTCCTATGGCTTGCTTCTTCAATCCATTACATACATGTTCTATGGCTTAGAACCATAGTTTATTCCCCTACATGGCTTTTACGATCTCCCCCATGGTTTCCCACGAAAACCTAACCATGGATGGACGATTTTGGTTTCTGCTAGATCATTCCTACTTCACTATCTATTCTAAGGTCTGTAGAACTACATGGAGATAGTATCCATACCTGAGAATTAGGCTTGTTTCTCTGAAGCATTCTCTTTGATCTTTTTCTCCTCCTTCCTTCTCTTCTCTTTCTCTTCTCCTTCTCTTCTCTTTCTCTCAATCCAATTAGGATTCTAGAAGGAGTGATAGAGGCTTAGGGACGTCCTATGTATAGAGTAGAAACTCCCAAAATAAGTCCCATTGAGATTAGGAAAGAATCCCATTGAAATTTGGAAAGTTCCTAATTCACGGTTTCTATCGACAGACTGGGGGTCGATGAGTGGGTTAGAGATCCCGTCGACCCCTGGTTCTAAAATGTCCGACCCCCGGTTAAAAACTCAAGGTCTGACTTTTATACAAGGGGGTCCGACCATGCCTTGCTGGGTATACGACCCTCCCCCTTATTTTAGTGTTTTTGGGTCCGTTTAATACCTGGGATCATGATCTCCCTCACGCACTTGATCCATTTGGCTCGACCATGATTCGTAGACCTGGTTCAAGGTGGTAAGACCGGGTTAGTTCGATACGGGTCTTACAGGTAACATAAATAAATTATCCAATTATCTTCAAATGACAAAGACATAAAATAAAATAATTTAATCAATTACATTATCTAAATAATTTAAATATAAATCTAATCAAAGACGCATGAGTTGCACTCGCACGACGAATCATGTGACTCCATCATAACTTCTGCATCCATCGCCGTAGCATGTCCGTACATCAGAGCATTCATATTGTCACACCCCAATTCTGCACCATTCAGAACGGTGTGATGAACCGCTAATAAATCAACGGTTCAACCAGGATCTCCAATAGGCGGTATCCATTAAAGATAAAACCATGCACATCCACAATCATAAACAGAATAAATACATAATAGCGGAATTCTTATAGTAAATTAACTGAGCATTCTAGCTGTAATAATCATAACTAAAATATCAAGTTATTATTGTATCAATTGAAACACAAATAAATAAAATACCAATTACATCCCTTTATAAATTCAAATAAATTCCTAATAGAATGCGCATGAGTTGCACTCGCATGAGGGGTCATGCGCATCCTCTAAGTCTTGAGCTTCCATTTCAGCAACACGCGTATACACCGGAGCATTCATATAACATGCAACTGTAGTACCTACATCATCAACTAAAAATATTCGACGTCGAGAGGGTGAGCACACATCATGGCTCAGTGAGAAAACAAAACAATCCAATAAACATATGCACGCATTCAATTCATATCTTTGGTCTGGTAAATAAGTTTGCAATGTGCTATAGAAAGGATAGGTGGCCAAAGATCATTTTAATTGACGCCGCACCTCTATACACGAGTGTGTGAAGCCGCCCAAAGGTAACGTTTATTTCTGACTCACATGCACCCAATCATGGACAATGTACACACAAAGGTCACGTTTATTGCTGTACCCGTTGCCCATACCAACACGTAAGCCCCTGTTGGCGAGGACTCGCATACTGGGCTCGCAACTAACCAATCCTAATGCCAATCAGTGTATCCAAGGCCTCACCCCAACGTCCTTCAATACGTCCATAGAGATAGGGCTAAGGCCCCCCGACAGAGCCAGAGACTACACGGTCCGAGACCACCTCCCCTCATATCCTACGACGTAATAGTTCTACTAAGGTAATGGCTCGCATCAAGCACACCAACCACACACATACATCCACATGCCTATTCCTACCATATTCCTCATCACCATGTTATAAACAATAAATAAATATGCATGAACAGTAATAATAGAAATATTGGATGACATGTTGAATGCACATAACAATCATACACGCATAAAATCAATCGCAGCATTGGACTCAAGTATAAAATAGTTTATTATTAATCGATAAGTTTAGGTCTTGTTTCCTCACATTTACTTGATTGTAGGTCCTCTTTCAAGCTTTAAGAATCAACTATATATCGATATTATATCACTAGAAGACCTAATCAAATTGATAGAATTTAACTAGAATTAATTCAGACTTTAAAAAGCATGCTATTAACTGGGGGTCGATGCTAGGGTTGGAGGTTCCATCGACCCTAGGTGGGACCACCCACAGTCTGGACTTCCCGAACACTGGGGGTCGATTATCAGGGTCTGGTAGGGTCGATTGGCCATCGACCCCCCGTGCGACCCCCTGTGGGTTTAGTCAATTTTTCCTCCTACAGTCCATTCTTCGTGTTTGGGGTCCTATGGCTTATTTCTATAATCCATTCCACACATGTTCTATGGCCTAGAACCGTAGTTTACTCACCTATATGGCTTTCATGATTTCCCCCATGGTTTTTCCATGAAAACCTAATCATGGGTGGATGATTTGAGTTTCTCCTAAATCATTCCCTCTTCTCTATCTATTCTAAGGTCTGTAGAATTACATGGAGATAGTATCCATACCTGAGAATTAGGCTTGTTTCTCTGAAGCCTTCTCTTTGATCTTCTTCTCCACTTTTCCTTTTCTTCTCTTTCTCTTCTCCTTCTCTTCTCTTTCTCTCAATCCAATTAGGGTTCTAAAAGGAGTGAAAGAGGCTTAGGGACGTCCTATTTATAGAGGAGAAACTCTAAAATTAAGCCCCATTGAGATTAGGAAAGAGTCCCATTGAAATTTGGAAAGTTTCCAAATCACGGTTTCTGTCGGCAGACTGGGGGTCGATGAGGGGGTCGGAGATCCCGTCAACCCCAGGTTCTTAAAATGTCCGACCCCCGGTATAAAACTCAGAGTCTAACTTTTATACTGGGGGGGTCCGACCCTACCTTGCTGGTATGCGACCCTCCCCCCAATTTTAATGTTTTTGGGCCAGTTTAATACCTGGGATCGTGATCTCCTTCACGCACTTGATCCATTTGGTTCGACCATGATGGGTAGACCTGGTTCAAGGTAGTAAGACTGGGTTAGTTCGATACGGGTCTTACAACTCCCCCCTACTTATAAAAATTTTGTCCTCGAAATTGTCCATACCTTATGAGTCGAATAAATGAGGGTATTGCTTTCGCAAAGCATTCTCTTCTTCCCATGAGATTTCTTCCATGTCTCTATTTCTCCAGGTGACCTTAACATAATAGATATCTCGGTTGCGTAGTCGCTGAACCTTTCGGCTGGTGATTTCAGTTGGTGTTACTTCAAATGTCAAATCATCAGTCAAATCAAGTAGATCTACTGTCAGAACGTGCGTTGGATCTTTGACATACTTCTTCAATAAGGAAATATGAAATACGTCATGCACACTTGACATAGATGGTGGTAGTGCTAACTGGTAAGCCACTTTCCCATGCTTAGCTTGAATCTCATATGGCCCGACATACTTCGGACTTAATTTCCCTTTCTATCCGAACCGTTTCAATCCTCGCATAGGCGATACTTTTAAGAATACTTTATCACCAACGGCGAACTCAAGGTCTCGGCATCGGGTATCGGCATATTGCTTCTGACGATTCTGAGCTGTTCTCACTCATTCTTTGAAAATGTCGACCACTCGGTAAGTCTCTTCAACAAATTCTGGTCCAACAATACAACGTTCCCCAAATTCAGTCCAAAAGAAAGGAGTTCGCACTTTCTGCCATACAGTGCTTCATAGGGTGACATCTGTATAGTATCCTAATAGCTATTATTATAAGCGAACTCAATAAGTGGTAACTTTTCATCCCATGATCCTTTAAAATCAATTACACATGGTCGAAGCATATCTTCTAGAATCTGAATTGTACGCTCTGACTGTCCATCTGTCTATGGATGAAATGCAGTACTAAACTTCAATGTTGTACCCATAGCCTTTTGCAATCCTTCCCAAAACTTTGAAGTAAATCATGGATCTCTATCTGACACAATGCTTTCAGGTACACCATGTAATCGCACAATGCTATCCACATACTGCTTAGCTAACCTCTCCAGTGTATACCGATGTCGTATAGGTATATATCGAGCTATTTTAGTCAGGTAGTCTACAATCACCCAAACTGCGTCAACTATTCGAGGAGTCAGTGGTAATCTCGTGACGAAGTCCATAGTGATACAGTCCCATTTTCATGCTGGTTCCGATAACGGCTGTAACAGTCCTGCCGGTTTTTGTCGTTCAGCCTTTACCTTCTGACAATTTAGGCATGGCGACATAAACTTAGCTATATCTACTTTCATTCCTCTCCACCAGTATAGTTTCTTTAAATCATGATACATTTTATACTTCCAGGATGTGTCGAATAGATGGTGGTATGGGCTTTTTTCATCAATCGATGTCTAATGTCCAAGCTTTCTGTTTCGGGTACACATATTCTTCCTTTGTACTTCAGTACCTTTGCTTCATCCAAGGTAAACACAGGGTTAGTCCTGCCTTTTTTGATGTCTTCTTGTACCATCCTTAGGTAAGGGTATGATTTGATAGCTGTCTTCACTTCATCAACTATATCCGGTGTAATCCTCAATGTGGCGAACATATTCAAAAACCAATGAATAAACCCTTGGTTGGCTGATCCATCTGGTGCATCTATCACAAACTGCTCATTACCGTACTTAAATACGTTTCTGGTAGTACACATTGCGGTAGTGTGCTAACCTCTCCCTGAGATTTTATCATTGCCTTTCTACTCAACGCATCGGCTACTACATTAACTTTCCCCGGATGATACAAGATATCACAATCATAGTCTTTCAATAGTTCCAGCCATCTTCTTTGTCTCATATTCAGCTTCTTCTGATTAAATAGATAAGTAAGACTTTTATGGTCTGATTTAATCTGAAACTTCTCCCCGTACAGATAATGTCTCCATATTTTGACAGCATGTACTACTACCGCTAGTTCCAAATCATGTGTTGGATAGTTCTTCTCATTTGTCATCAATTGTCTTGAGGCATATGCAATTACTTGTTCTCCTTGCATAAGTACCCATCCTAATCCCAGTCCTAACGCATCGGTGTACAAGATAAATGGTTGTCCTGGAATCGGGATGGTCAAGATTAGAGCTGATATCAATCTAGCCTTCATGGTTTGGAAACTCTTATCGCATTTATCCGTCCAAACATACTTCTCGCCCTTCTTAGTCAAACTGGTAAGAGGTACGGCAATTCGGGAGTAGTCTTCCACAAACCGTCGATAATACCCAGCTAAACCTAAGAAACTTATAATTTCTGCAACGCTCTTCGGTGCTTCCCACTTTACAATATCCTCGATCTTACTGGGATCCACTTTAATTCCTTCAGCGGATACTACATGGCCTAGAAATGCGACTTCCTTTAGCCAAAACTCACACTTTGAAAATTTAGAGTAGAGCTTTTCCTTCTGTAGTTGCTGCAGAGCAGCGTTTTGATTCTTAACATTAGTTTCCTCGTCTTTGGAGTGGACTAGTATATCATCAATGAATACTATAACCGACGTATCCAACATGTCGTGGAAAACCCAGTTCATAAGTTCCATAAAGGTTGCTGGTGCGTTTGTCAATCCAAAAGACATGACCAAAAATTCATAATGTCCATAACTGGTCCTGAATGCTGTCTTGGGAATATCACCATCCTTAATCTTCAGCTGATGGTAGCCTGTCCGAAGATCGATCTTTCAAAACACTTTTGACACCTTGCAACTGATCGAACAAGTCATCGATCCTAGGCAATGGATACCGATTCTTGATTGTCAGTTTATTCAGTTCTCGGTAGTCTATACACAATCGAACGCTACCGTCCTTCTTCTTCACGAATAATACTGGAGCTCCCCATGGTGATATACTAGGATGAATGAAAACCATTGTCCTGCAGTTCTTGTAGTTGTACTTTCAATTCCTTCAGTTCAGTAGGAGCCATTCGATAAGGTGCTTTCGATATTGGTGCGGCTCCGGGTATAAGATCTATAACGAACTCTGTGGCTCGATCGGGTGGCAACCCTAGTAATTCTTCAGGAAATACGTCTGGATAGTCCCACACGACATCAATATCTTCTATTCATGGTGCTTCCTTGGTAAGGTCGACCACATATACTAAATACCCGTTTGCTCCTTTCTCAAGGAACCTCTTAGCCTTTAGCGCCGAGAGTATGAGCTTTCGTTTACGGGATGTTTGGTTCCCAAAAAACTGAACTCTACTCCATCCTTGTCTTTAAATGTCAGCTTCTTTTCAGCACACAATAGGTTTGCAGAATGCCAAACTAACCAGTCCATTCCCAAGATGACGTCAAAGTCTGCCATCTGAAGTTCGATCAAGGTTGCATCTAAGGTCTTTCCATCAATAAGCACTGGACATGGTCCATATCATTTTTCTAACTCCACTTCTAATCCCATAGTTGATCCTACAAGTAGTTTGTAGTCTAAGGATTTAAGGGGTATATTTAACATCTTTCCAAACGTCACAGATATAAAGGAATGAGTAGCTCCTGAAACAAAGAGTACTCTGGCGGGAATGCCATTAATAGGTACGATACCTGTGATTTATTTTGGTTTAGTCTACATGCTAATGCAATGTAATACAACTAACAAAAAAAATGTATGTCATACCTGTAACCACATCAGACGATGCGGCAGCATCTTCAGATGTAACTGCGTAAACTAGTCCTTGATGTTGCTGCTTCTTGGGCTTAGGACATTCCATTGCTATATGTCCCACTTGGTTGCAGTTAAAATATTTTATCACTTTAGTAATTGGCTTCTGTTGCTGTTGAACTACGGGGATAGTCTTGGTTGCAGTGGTAAAGCCTTGAGCATGGTAGGGTTTGAATGTCTTGTTATTCCCTCCATTATAAGAATTTTCAGCTGGCCTTTTGATACCTGTGTTTTGCATGAAGTAACTATCCTTCTAGCTTGATTCTATAACTCGAGCAATTTGTGCCGCTTCGTTATAAATTTTCTTTTCATGTCCCAGAACGTGCTCGCTAATGATTCCCCTAAGTCCCATGATGATCCTTCAGGTCTTTGTGTTTTCCCCTTGCATACTAGTGGGTGCAAAGAAGAACAGCTCTTTCTAATGCTGTTGATACGCATCCACGGTCATCTGTCCCTGATATAAATTCAGGAACTCTCTTTCCATAGAATCTCTAAAACTTCTTGGAAAGTACTTCTCAAAGAATGCCTCCTTATAAATATCACAAGTCAGTTGGGCGTGCTTTGTAAGTAAATACATCCTGGTAGACCTCCACCAATGGTGTGCATCTCCTTTCAGTATAAAGGTGGCACACAACACTTTTTCTTCTACATTAAATGTCATCATCATTAAGTTTCTTTCCATTTCATCAACCCAGTGTGCCGGCCATAAAGGGTCTGCTGGCTTGCCATTAAACTCTCTGGGTTTCAATTTCAGAAAACGCTCCCCCAGTCTGGAGTGATATAGTGGCTACGAGACATACGCTCCATACATAGGTGGTTGGTAGTGATATCCACCTTGAGTTTTTTCAGGATTTGGTACTTGAGCATGCATGATAGGAGTCTGAGGTGCGTGAGGTACTGTGTTACTTCCCCCTGGTGCTGTGCTTGCCTGTCCGGCTGGCATTGGAGGTGTTTGTGCAGTTGGAAGAGTTATGCCTATGGCATTTTGGATAGTAGCTTGTTCCTATTGCATCTGTTGCAGCTGTTGGGCCACGTTCATTACGACTGTGGCCAAGTCTGTAGGTGGAGCTGGCAGATTGGTAGGATTTGCCTGCCCACTTATGATGGATGGTGTCGTGTTCATGTTGCCCTGTGTTTTCGGGTGTGTCTGGTTATCTTCCCCCACAGGTGGTGGTGGTGGGATAGAGTTACAGCTCTGTCTGGTTGCTCTGCGTCCCGCCATTAATTAATCTGATAGTGGGATTGTCTGAAATCATTGAACATGAGAGACAATCATTAATCACTTCATTCTCATATTTTAAAACCACTAAACATTTCAAATTTCAAATTTTTTAGATCATTCTGTCGAAAATGCTATGTTTTCACTGTAGGGTCGATGGGTGTCCGACCCTAGTCTGCGACCCTGGGAAATCACCCATTCTTCCCTAGAGCAGGGGGGCGATTGGGGGGTCGGAGGATGTCCGACCTAGGGTGCGACCCCTGGTTCTCTGTCAGGTTCCCGAGAGCTGAGGGTCGATGCGGGGGTCAATGCGGGGGTCGATTGTTTTAATCGAATTTTCCGACCCCCTGACTAAAAATCTGATTTTAAGTCTGATTCAAAGTCCATTTCTCATTTTTCTTCTCCGCTTCGACTCAGCTCGTTCCTCTGAGTTGCTACAGTGACAGCTCTGAACCATTGGTGGTTTGCACTCCTTGTTTCGTCGTCTACACCTCAGCTATAGGTATTTCTTCTACCTTTTTATGTTTTTAGGTTTCTAATCCTAGGTTTTCAAATTAAATATTTTCTAACCGTAAAAATTTGATTCTTATTGGGGGCTTTTGTTGTTGGTGACTCAAGGAATGAAAGCCCTAAAAAATATTTGAGTTTCATCGGTTGGTTATCGAGAAACTCGAAATTTTCACTTTTTGCCCGAATTTTGTCGAAATTTTTAATTTCTTGAAATTTCTTGCAATTCAATCAAATTAGTTGAAATTTCCGACTGTTTGAGTCTCACCAGATAATTTAGGATCTATGTAAGTCCTCCTGCCCATGCATATGGGTGAAAAGTGAGGCTTTTGACTAATTTACATCGTCATTATGTCGAAATCTCAGGTTCTCCCTCTCTACTAACCCATTATTTGTTTTACTTTCTATTCGCAGATACTATGGCCCGTACCAAGGTACCTAGAGTTCTCGACCATCTTCGCTTTCGTCCAAAAGAAGCCAAGACACATTATGCCCACTACGCTCGCAGGAAGGTAGAGGGAGGCCATAAAGTGGACTTGGCTAGCTTAGCCTTGTTCAATGTGGAGAGAGCCTTTGGTGATATGGGATGGCTCCCTGTCATCACTTATGATGCGTTTACCCATCCTGACTTGGTACGCCAGTTCTACTGTAATCTCTAGGTGATGGGAGATTACAATGACGTGGAGAGGGGTGTTGAGCTTCGCATCACGAGCTACGTCAAGGGGGTTGATGTTTCATTTGATTATCGGCAGCTGGCCGACTTGTTGGGCATTTCCTAAGCTGGCCCCATGGTGTTCTGTGCTCCTGGTGATCCCCAATTCTTTTCCCTATAGATGAGGGCTGAGATCGATAGCTAGCTCCTCAGACCTGATCGCTGGTAGATGAAAGCGAGTTATCTGCTTTCAGATCCACGGGTATACTGCAAGATCATTCAGCATAATCTGATACTGCCGAGTGGACATTACGAGAGGATCTCCCCGCTGACCCAGTATCTATTATACTGCATATGCACTAGGCAACCCGTCACACTTGCAACCTTCCTTACGTATGCATGATAACTACCTTGCTTACCCGCCTGGGGGTTGACTTAGTGGATGAGAAAATTCAGGAGAAATCCTTTTCATCGCCTCTGGATTGGGAGGCTATTTGCAAGATGGGCATGCGGGATGCCCAAGTCAACGATGAGGAGAGGAACGCGATGGTGCGCCCTCGCACTCGAGTGGAGATGGCCGACACTGAGGCAGCAGCAGCAGCAGCTGGAGCAGGGGTTCATGGGGATGATGACGATCGGCTATACATGGATGTAGATGTCATACCTCCTCCATCACCTACTTATGCTATTGGAGCTGGTCCGTCTTCTTTGGCTGGTCCTTCGTATGCAGTTGATCCTTCGTATGCAGCTGGTCCTTCGTATACTCCATCTAATGACAAGATTAGGATATTGCACGAGATACGAGAGGCTCAGCATATGTCTGACATGAGGATGGGAGAGCTTCTAGAGGCTTAGCGCTCATCCGATCAGCGGTTGGGAGAGCTGAGGGATGCTCAGCCTGTGACTGACCAGCGGGTGGCTGATCTTACAACTATTCTCCATATGACCCAGACATAGATAGCTTGGTTGACCAGAGTCTACGCTGAGGACTATGATAGAGACCGTGAGGCACCGCCTCCCCCATCACCTCCAGCTTCTTGATGTACTTCTTTTTTTTTCTTTTTGTAATTCAGAGTAACTGTCTGGACTGTAGACTGTACTCTGCTTTAATCATATATATATAAACATTTGTTCTTCCTTTTGGTTGCATATAAATTTGTTTCTCATTTAATAGATGCATTATTTTCTTTCAGTTTAGTCTCAAATAACATAGGTGCTTATGGTGTGTTATTATTACATCTTTTAAATTTTTATCCTATCTCAGTTCACGACCTTTTGTTGAAGTATACGGTTTCACAGATAAATCCTGAGATACTCTGATACCAAGTTGTCACACCCCAATTCTGCACCATTTAGAAGGGTGTGATGAACCGCTAATAAACCAATGGTTCAACCAGGATCTCTAATAGGCGGTATCCACTAAAAATAAAACCATGCACATCCACAACCATAATCAGAGTAAATACACAATAGCGAAAGTCTTATAGTAAATGAACTGAGATTCTAGCTGTAATAATCATAACTAAAATATCAAGTTATTGTTGTATCAATTGAGATAAAATACCAATTACATCCCTTTATAAATTCAAATAAAATTCTAATAAAATACGCATGAGTTGCACTCGCATGGGGGGTCATGTGCATCCTCTAAGTCTCCAGCTTCCATTTTAACAACACGCCCATACACCGGAGCATTCATATAATCTGCAACTTTAGTGCCTGCATCATCAACTAAAAATATTCAACGTCGAGAGGGTGAGCACACATCATGGCTCAGTGAGCAAACAAAACAATGCAACAAACATATGCATGCATCAATTCATATCTTTGGTCTGGTAAATAAGTTTGCAATGTGCAATAGAAAAGATTGGTGGCCAAAGATCACGTTTATTGATGCCGCACCTCTATACACGAGTGTGTGAAGCCGCCCAAAGGTAACGTTTATTGCCGACTCACAAGCACCTAATCATGGACAATGTATACACAAAGTTCACGTTTAATGCTGTACCCGTTGCCCATACCAACACGTAAGCCCCTACTGACGAGGGCTCGTAAACTAGGCTCACAACTAACCAATCCTAATGTCAATCAGTGTATCCAAGGCCTCACCCCAGCAACCCTCAATACGTCCATAGAGATAGGGCTAAGGCCCCCTGGCAGAGCCAGAGACTACACGGTTCGAGACCACCTCCCCTCATACCCTATGACATAATAGTTCTACTAAGGTAATGGCAATACAACGATGTCAGTGGAAAAGACTTGAGTTAGAGATAGAGTTAGAGTGCTGAGGCCCCGCCTATGACACCTCCCACTGATACTCGCTTGCATCAAGCACACCAACCACACACATACGTCCACATGTCTATTCCTATCATCATCCTCATCATCATGTTATAAACAATAAATAAATATGCATGAACAGTAATAATAGAAATATTGGATGACATGTTGAATGCACATAACAATCATACACGCATAAAATCAATCACAACATTGGACTCAAGAATAAAATAGTTTATTATTAACCGATTAGTTTAGGTCTTGTTTCCTCACCTTTACTTGATCGTAGGTCCTCTTTCATGCTTTAAGAATCAACTATATATCGATACTATATCACTAGAACACCTAATCAAGTCAATAGAATTTAATTAGAATTAATTCAGACTTTAAAAAGTATGTTGTTAACTAGGGGTCGATGCTAGGGTCGGAGGTTCCATCGACCCTAGGTGCGACCACCCACAGTCTGGACTTCCCGAACACTGGGGGTCGATTATCAGGGTCTGGTAGGGTCGATTGGCCATCGACCCCCCGTGTGACCCCCTATGTGTTTAATCAATTTTCCTCCTACAGTCCATTCTTCGTGTTTGGGGTCCTATGGCCTACTTTTACAATCCATTCCACACATGTTCTATGACCTAGAACCGTTGTTCACTCACCTATATGGCTTTCATGTTTTCCCCCATGGTTTTCCCATGAAAATCTAACCATGGGTGGATGATTTGGGTTTCTCCTAGATCATTCCCTCTTCTCTATCTATTCTAAGGTCTATAGAATTACATGGAGATAGTATCCATACATGAGAATTAGGCTTGTTTCTGTGAAGCATTCTCTTTGATCTTCTTCTCTACTTTTCCCTCTCTTCTCTTTCTCTTCTCCTTTTCTTCTCTTTCTCTCAATCCAATTAGGGTTCTAAAAGGAGTGAAAGAGGCTTAGGGACATCCTATTTATAGAGTAGAAACTCCAAAATTAAGCCCCATTGAGATTAGGAAAGAGTCCCATTAAAATTTGGAAAGTTTCCAAATCACAGTTTCTGTCAACAGACTGGGGGTCGATGAGGGGGTCGGAGATCCCATCGACCCCTGGTTCTTAAAATGTCTGACCCCCGGTATGCGACCCTCCCCCTATTTTTAATGTTTTTGGGTCAGTTTAATACCTGGGATCGTGATCTCCTTCACGCACTTGATCCATTTTGTTCGACCGTGATGGGTAGACCTGGTTCAAGGTGGTAAGACCGGGTTAGTTCGATACAGGTCTTACACATATAGCCTTCCACAGTAGTACCTGCATCATCAACTAAAAATATTCGACGTCGAAAGGGTGAGCACACATCATGGCTCAGTGAGCAAACAAAACAATGCAATAAACATATGTATGCATTCAATACATATCTTGGATTTGGTTCATAAGTTTGTAGTGTGCAATAGAAAGGATTGGTGGCCGCCGCACCTCTATACACGGTTGTGTAAGTCCACCCAATGGATCAAACACCATTGTCGTCTACATCCACCCCACCATGAAATAGCGATAGAGCTAAAGTTCTTAGGACCACACCACATCACACTTCCCCAGATGCCCTACCCATACCAACACGTAAGCCCCTATTAATGAGGGCTTACAAACTGGGCTCGCAAATAACCAATCCTAATGTCAGACATTGTATCCAAGGCCTCATCCTAGCATCCCTCAATACGTCCATAGAGATAGAGCTAAGGCCCCCCGACAGAGTCAGAGACTACAAGGTTTAAAACCACCTCCTTGATGCCCTATGACGTAATAGTTATGCTAAGGTAATGGCAATGCGACAATGTCAGTGGACAAGACTTGAGTAGAGATAGAGCTAAAGTGCTTAGGACCGTACGGTATCACACTTCCCCTGATGCCCTACTCGCATCATGTACACTAACCACACACAAATGTTCACATGCCTATTCCTAGCATCATCGTCATCATCATATTATAAATAAAAAATTAAATATGCATGAACATTAATAGCAAGAATATTGGATGACATGTTAAATGCACATTACACGCATACAACCATAGAATCATTCATAGCATCGGACTCAATAACCAAAACAGTTTATTATTAGTCAATTAGTATAGCTCTTGTTCCCTCACCTTTGATTGCTAGTAGATCCTCGTTCAAGCTTTATAATTATCTTTTAAATTACTGAAAAAACCTAACAAGTCAAAAGATTTTAATTAAAATTAATTTCAATATGTTTAGACTAATAGAAACTGAGTGGTCGTAGGTAGGGTAGCACCTGGGGTCTCAGTTTTGCGACCACAGGGTGTAGGGTCACAGGTGGGGTCGGACATACTTCGACCCTATGTGCGACCACACCCTCCCTGTAACTTCACGAGGGCCTGTGGTCAAACATGTGAGTCTCGTGGGGTCAGATACCATGCAACCCTACGTGCGACCACACGTGTTCATGGTCGACCTTTCACTCTTAAGTCCATTCCTTTATGTTTGAATCCTTTGGCTTACCATCATGGTCCTTCCTATGATCGTTCTATGACTCAAAACTATAATTTTATACACCATCCATTGTCCACATTGACCTCCTTCATGGATTCTCTTGGAATTTTGTCCATAGATGGATGATTGGTGTTTCTCCTAGTCCTATCTTCTTCATGAACTATTCTAGGCTCTTAATTCATGTAGGGAATTAGGTTCATACCTTAGGTTTGCTGAGATTCAGAGTTTTCTCTAAACTTTCCTCTTCCTTGGTCTTCTTCTTCAATTCTCATTCTCTTCCTTCTCTTCTCTCTCTCTCACTTTCAATTAGGGTTCTAATGGAGTGAAAGAGGCTAAGGGACGTCCTATTTATAGAGGAAAACCCTCCATAATATGCCCCAATGAGTTAAGAAAAGACCCCCCTTCGAATTTGGAAGGTTGCTAATTTTGGTTTCTGCCTGTTTTTGTGAGGTCGAATGTATGCTCGCAGAATCCGTCGACCCTGCATTTTTAAAACATCCGACCCCAAGACCAAAAGTCATGGGTCGGACTCTTTTGAGGTGGGGTCGGTCATACCTATTTAGGCATGCGACCACACACTCAAATTTGACTGCTTTTGAGTTTAATTTCGTACCTGGCCTTGTGGTTTCTTCATGCACATGGTCTACTTGTCTCGACCATGATAGGTAGACCTGGTACATGGTGGTAAGACCGGTTAGTTCGATACGGGTCTTACACCTGTAATAGCCAAGATGTTGTCTATTTTCAAGCCGCCAAGATGGACAGTGTAAGACCCGTATCGAACTAACCTGGTCTTACCACCCAGAACCAGGTTTACCCGTCATGGTCGAACCAAACGGATCAAGTACGTGAAGGAGATCACGATCCCAGGTATTAAACTGACCCAAAAACACTAAAAATAGGGGGAGGGTCGAAACCCCCCAGTATAAAATTCAGACCCCCAGTTTTATACTAGGGGTCGGACATTTAAAGAACCAGGGGTCGACGGGATCTCCGACCCCCCCATCGACCCATTAATCGGTAAAAATAGTACGAACGAAAAATTAGGAAAATTTCCAAATTTCAATGGGATTCCTTCCTAATCTCAATGAGACTTATTTTTGAAGTTTTTACTCTATAAATAGGACATCCCTAAGCCCCTTTCACTCCTTTTAGAGCCCTAATAGGATTGAGAGAAAGAGAAGAGAAGGAGAAGAGAAAGAGGAGAGAAGGAAAGTGGAGAAGAAGATTAAGGAGAATGCTTCAGAGAAACAAGCCTAATTCTCAGGTATGGATACTATCCCCATGAAATTCTATAGACCTTAGGATAGATAGAGAAGAGGGAATGATCTAGGAGAAACCCAAATCATCCACCCATGGTTAGGTTTTCATGGAAAACCATGGGGAAAATCATGAAAGCCATCTAGGTGAATGAACCACGGTTCTAGCCCAAAGAACATGTGTGAAATGGAATGTAGAAGCAAGCCATAGGACCCCAAACACGAAGAATGGACTGTAGGATGAAAAATTGACTAAACCCACAGGGGGTCGCACGGGGGGTCGATGGCCAATCGACCGTACCAAACCCTGATCATCAACCCCCAGTGTTCGACAAGTCCAGAATAGGGGTGGTCACACCCAGGGTCGATGAAACCTCCGACCCTAGCATCGACCCCCAGTTAACAGCATGCTTTTTAAAATCAGAATTAATTTTAATTAAATTATATCGACTTGGTTCGGTCTTCTAGTGATATAATATCGATATATAGTTGATTCTTAAAGCTTGAAAGAGGATCTACGATCAAGTAAAGGTGAGGGAAGAAGACCTAAACTAATTGGTTAATAATAAACTATTTCTATTCTTGAATCCAATGCCATGAATGATTTTATGCGTGTATGATTGTTATGTGCATTCAACATGTCATCCAATATTTCTATTATTACTGTTCATGAATATTTATTTATTGTTTATGATAATGAAGATGATGATGATGATAGGAATAGGCATGTGGATGTATGTGTGTGGTTGGTGTGCTTGATGTGAGCGAGTATCAGGGGGAGGTGTCATAGGCGGGGCCTCAACACTCTAGCTCTATCTCTAACTCAAGTCTTGTCCACTGACATCGTCGTATCGCCATTACCTTAGCAGAACTATTATGTCATAAGGTATGAGGGGAGGTGGTCTCGGACCGTGTAGTCTCTGACTCTGTCAGGGGCTTTAGCCCTATCTCTATGGACGTATTGTGGGATACTGGGGTGAGGCATTGGATACACTGATTGGCATTAGGATTGGTTAGTTGCGAGCCCAGTTTAAGAGTCCTCGCCAGCAGGGGCTTACGTGTTGGTATGGGCAATGAGTACAACAATAAACGTGACCTTTGTGTGTACACTGTCCATGATTGGGTGCATGTGAGTCGGCAATAAACATTACCTTTGGGCGGCAACACACACTCGTGTATAGAGGTGCGGCGTCAATAAACGTGATCTTTGGCCACCTATCCTTTCTATAGCGCATTGCAAACTTATTTACCAGACCAAAGATATGAATTGAATGCATGCATATATTTATTGCATTGTTTTGTTCGCTCACTGAGCCATGATGTGTGCTCTCCATCTCGACGTCGAATATTTTTAGTTGATGATGCAGGTACCAAAGTTACAGATTATATGAATGATCCGGTGTATGAGCATGTTGCTGCAATGGAAGCTGAAGACTTAGAGGATGCGCATGACCCCTCATGCGAGTGCAACTCATGCGTGTTCTATTAAGATTTTGTTTGAATTTTTAAAAAGATGTAATTGATATTTTATTTATTTATGTCTGAGTTGATACAACAATAATTTGATATTTTAATTATGATTATTACATTTAGAATGCTCAGTTCATTTACTGTAAGACTTCAGCTATTGTGTATTTATTCTGACTAGGTTGGTGGATGCGCATGGTTTTACTTTTAATGGATACCGCTTATTAGAGATCCTGGTTGAACCGTTGGTTTATAGCGGTTCATCACACCGTTCCGAATGGTAGAGAAATGGGGTGTGACAACTTGGTAGCATCTCAGGCTTTATCTGTGAAACCATATACTTCCACAAAAAGGGTGTGAACTGAGATAGGATAAAAATATAAAAGACATAATAATAACACACCATAAGCAACTGTGTTGTTTGAGACTAAACTAAAAGAGAATAATGCATCTATTAAATGAGAAACAAATATATATACAACCAAAGGGAAGAACAAACATTTATATATATAATTAAAGAAGAGTACAGTCCATAGTCTAGACTGTTACTCTAAATTACAAAAAGAAAAATAAAAAGAGTACATCAAGAAGCTGGAGGTGATGGGGGAGGTGGTGCCTCACGGTCTCTATTATAGTCCTCAGGGTAGACCCTAGTCAACCAAGCTAGGTAAGTCTGGCTCGTTTGGAGACTAGCTGTGAGATCAGCCACCCGTTGGTCATATGCTGAGCCTCTATAAGCTCTCCCATCCTTAGGTCAGACATACGCTGAGCCTCTCGTATCTCGTGTAATATCCTCATCATGTCATTAGATGGACTATACGAAGGACCAGCTGCATGCAAAGGTCCAGTTGAAGAAGACAGACCAGCTCCAATAGCATGAGTAGGTGATGGAGGGGGTATGGCATCTACATCCATGTACATCCGATCGTCATCATCCCCAGGAACCCCTGCTCCAGTGGCTGCTGCTGCAGCCTCAGCATCAGCCATCTCCACTCGAGTGCGAGGGCGCACCATCGCATTCCTCTCCTCATCATTGACCTGGGCATCCCGCATGCCCATCTTGCAAATAGCCTCACAATCCAGAGGCGATGAGAAGGATTTCTCCTGAATCTTCTCTTCCACTATGTCAACCCCCAGGCGAGTAAGCAAGGTAGTGATCATGCGTCTGTAAGGACGGTTGCCAGTGTGACTGGGAAACATGGCACAGATCATGGTACGCATGATGATGTATGGAAGGCAGACGGGCTGCCTAGTGCATATAGAGTATAATAGATCCTGGGTCAAGTGGGAGACCCTCTCTTAATGTCCACTATGCGGTATCAGATTATGCTGGATGGTCTTGCAGTATACCCATGGATCTGAACGCAGATAACCCTCTTTCATCTGCCAACGATCAGGTTTGTTGAGTTGGCTATCGATCTCAGGCCTCATCTGTTGAGAAAAAGAACTGGGGCTCTCCAAGAGCACAGAACACCATGGGGCCAGCATAGGAAATGCCCAACAAGTCGGCCAGCTGCTGATAATCTAATGAAATGTCAACCCCCTTGACGTAGCTCGTGATGCGAAGCTCATCACCCCTCCCCACATCATTGTAATCTCCCACCACCTGGAGACTACAGTAGAACTGGCGTACCAAGTCAGGATGGGTACACACGTCATAAGTGATGACAGGGAGCCATCACATATCACCAATGGCTCTCTCCACATTGAGAGAGGCTAAGTCAGCCAAGTCCACTTTGCGTCCTCCCTCTACCTTCTTGCGAGCGTAGTGGGCATACTATGCCTCGGCTTCGTTGCTACGGAAGCGAAGAAGGTCGCAAACTCTGGGTACCTTCGTACGAGCCATAGTATCTGCAAATAAGAAAGAAAAACAAATAATGGGTTAGTAGAGAGGAAAAACCCGAGATTTCGACGTAATAATGAGGTAAATGGGCCAAAAACCTCACTTTTCACCCATACACGTGGGCAGGACGACTTACATAGATCCTAAACTATCTTGTGAGACTCAAACAGTCGGAAATTTCAACTAATTAGATTGAATTGCAAGAAATTTCAAGAAATTCAAAATTTCGACAAAATTAGGGCAAAAAGTGAAAATTTCGAGTTTCTCGATAACCAACCGATGAAACTCAAATATTTTTGAGGGCTTTCATTCCTCGAGTCAGCAACAACAAAGCCCCCAATAAAAATCAAATTTTTACGATTGAAAATAGTTTAATTTCAAAAATACGAGATAAACAAGTAAAAACCTAGGTTAAGAACCCTAAAAACATAAAAAGGTAGAAGAAATACCTGTAGCGGAGGTGTAGATGACGAAACGAGGAGTGCAAACCACCAACAGATCGGAATGGGCACTGTAGCAACTCAGAGGGACGAGCTTAGTCGAAACGGAGAAGAAAGAATGAGAAATGGACTTTGAATCGGACTTAAAAATCAGATTTTTTGTTCGGGGGTCGGAAAATTCGATTAAAACAATCGACCCCCGCATCGACCCTCGGCTCTCGGGAACCTGACAGAGAACCAGGGGTCGCACCCTGGGTCGGACATACTCCGACCCCCCCATCGACCCCCGGCTCTCGGGAAGAATGGGTGATTTCCCAGGGTCGAATAGTGAGGGTCGGACACCCATTGACCCCCACCTTCGACCCTACAGTGAAAACAGAGCATTTTCGACAGAATGATCTGAAAAATTTGAAATTTGCATTTGTTAGTGGATTTAAAATATGAGAATGAAGTATTTAATGATTGTCTCTCGTGTTCAATGATTTCAGGCAATCCTACTAGCAGATTAATTAATGGCGGGACGCAGAGCAACCAGACAGAGCCGTAACTCTATCCCACCACCACCACCTATGGGGGAAGATAACCAGACACACCCGTAACCACAAGGGGACAGGAACACGGCACTGTCCTTCATAAATGGGTAGGAAAATCCTACCAATCTTCCAGCTCCACCTATAGACTTGGCTATAGTCGTAATGAACTTTGGCCAACAGCTGCCACAGATGCAACAGACACAAGCTACTATCCAAGCGGCCGTAGGGAAAACTCTTCCAGCTGCACAAACACCTCCAATGCCAGCTGGGCAGGCAAGCACAGCACCCGGGGGAAGTAACACAGTACCCCATGCACCTCAGACTCCTATCATGCAGGCTCAAGTACCGAATCCTGAAATAGCTCAAGGTGGATATCAATACCAACCACCTATATATGGAGCATATGTCCCGCAGCTACTAGACCACTCCAGACTGGTGGAGCGTTTTCTGAAATTAAATCCCAGAGAATTCAATGGCAAGCCAGCAGATCCTTTATACCTGGCACACTGGGTTGACGAAATGGAAAAAACTTTATGATGATGACATTAAATGAAGAAGAGAAAGTATTGTGTGCCACCTTTATGCTGCAACGAGATGCACACCATTGGTGGAGGTCTACCAAGACGTATTTACTTACAAAGCACGCCCAACTGACTTGGGATATTTATAAAGAGGCATTCTTTGAGAAGTACTTTCCAAGAAGTTTCAGAGATTCTATGGAAAGAGAGTTCCTGAGTTTATATCAGGGACAAATGACCGTGGACGCGTATCAACAGCGTTATGAAGAGCTATTCTTATTTGCACCCACTAGTATGCAAGAGGAAAACACAAAGACCCGAAGGTTCGTCATGGGACTTAGGGGAAGCATCCGCCAGCATGTTCTGGGACATGAAAAGAAAATCTATAATTAAGCAGCACAAATTGCTCGAGTTATAGAATCGAGCCAGAAGGAGAGTTATTTTATGCAAAACAGAGGTATAAAAAGGCCAGCAGAAAATTCTGATAACAAAGGGAATAACAAGACATTTAAACCCTTCCGTGCTCAAGGCTTTACCGCTGCGACCAAGACTATCCCGGTAGTTCAACAGCAATAGAAGCCAATTACTGAAGGGATAAAATGTTTTAACTGCAACCAAGTGGGACAAATAGCAAGGGAATGTCTGAAGCCCAAGAAGCAGCTACATCAAGGACGAGTTTACGCGGTTACATCCAAGGATGCTGCCGCATTGCCTGATGTGGTTACAGGTATGACTTACATTTTGTTAGTTGTATTACATTCTATGAGCATGTAGACTAAACCAAAACAAATCACAGGTATCGTACCTATTAATGGCATTCCCGCCAGAGTACTTTTTGATTTACGAGATACTCATTCCTTTATATCTGTGACGTTTGGAAAGAAGTTAAATATACCCCTTAAATCCTTAGACTACAAACTACTTGTACGATCACCTATGGGATTAGAAGTTGAGTTAGAAAAAGGTTATGGACCATGTCCAGTTCTTATTGATGAAAAGACCTTGGATGCAACCTTGTTCCAACTTGAGATGGCAGACTTTGACGTCATCTTGGGAATGGACTGGTTAGTTTGGCATTCTGCAAACCTATTGTGTTCCGAAAAGAAGCTGACATTTGAAGATAAGGAAGGAGCCGAGTTCAATTTTAAAGGAACGAAACTTCCCCAAAAACGAAAGCTCATACTCTCGGCGCTAAAGGCTAAGAAGTGCCTTGAGAAAGGAGCAGTCGGTTATTTAGTATCTGTGGTTGACATTACCATGAAAGCACCACGAATGGAAGATATTGATGTAGTGCGTGATTATCCAGATGTATTTCCTGAAGAATTACCAGGATTACCATCCGATCGAGCTACAGAGTTCGTTATAGATCTTATACCAGGAGCCGCACCAGTATCGAAAGCACCTAATCGAATGGATCCTACTGAATTGAAGGAATTGGAAGTACAACTACAAGAACTGCTGGACAAGGGTTACATTCGGCCTATCATATCACCATGGGGAGCGCCAGTATTATTCGTGAAGAAAAAGGACGGTTGCGTTCTCTTGTGTATAGACTACCGAGAATTGAATAAACTGACAGTCAAGAATCGGTATCCATTGCCTCGGATCGATGATCTGTTCGATCAGTTGCAAGGTGCCAAAGTGTTCTCAAAGATTGATCTTCGGTCAGGCTACCATCAGCTGAAGATTAAAGATGGTGATATCCCCAAGACAGCATTCAGGACCAGATATGGACATTATGAATTTTTGGTGATGTCTTTTGGGTTGATAAACACACCAGCAACCTTTATGGAACTTATGAACCGGGTTTTCCACGACATGTTGGATACATCGGTTATTGTATTCATTGATGATATATTGGTCTACTCCAAAGATGAGGAAACTCATGTCAAGAATCAAAACGCCGCTCTGCAGTGACTACGAAGGGAAAAGCTCTACGCCAAATTTACAAAGTGTGAGTTTTGGCTATAGGAAGTCGCATTTCTAGGCCATGTAGTATCCACAGAAGGAATTAAAGTGGATCCCAGCAAGATCGAGGCTATTATAAAGTGGGAAGCACCGAAGAGCGTTGTGGAAATTAGAAGTTTTCTGGGTCTAGCTGGGTATTATTGATGGTTTGTGGAAGACTATTCCTGAATTGCCGTACCTCTTACAAGTTTGACTAAGAAGGGCGAGAGTATGTCTGGACAGACAAATGTGAAAAGAGTTTACAAAGCTTGAAAGCTAGATTGATATCAGCTCCAATCTTGACCATCCCGATTCCAGGACAACCATTTATCTTGTACACCGATGTGTCAGGACTGGGATTAGGATGTGTATTTATGCAAGGAGAACAAGTAATTGCATATGCCTCAAGACAACTGAAGACACATGAAAAGAACTACCCCACTCATGATTTAGAACTAGCGGCATTAGTACATGCTATCAAAATATGGAGACATTATCTGTACGGGGAGAAGTTTCAGATTAAATCAAACCATAAAAGTCTTACTTATCTATTTAATCAGAAGGAGCTGAATATGAGACAAAGAAGATGGCTGGAACTATTGAAAGACTATGATTGTGATATCCAGTATCATCTAGGGAAAGCTAATGTATTAGCCGATGCGTTGAGCAGAAAGGCAATAATAAAATCTTAGGGAGAGGTTAGCACAATTGCCGCAATGTGTACTACCAGAAAGGTATTCAAGCATGGTAACGAGCAGTTTGTGATAGATGCACCAGATGGATCAGCCAACCAAGGGTTTATTCATCGATTTTCAAATATGTTCGCCGCATTTAAAATTATACTAGATATAGTTGATGAAGTGAAGACAGCTATCAAATCAGACCCTTACCTGAGAACGGTACAAGAAGACATCGAAAAAGGTAGAACTAACCCTGAGTTCATCTTGGACGAAGAAATGGTATTGAAGTACAAAGGAAGAATATGTGTACCCGAAACAGAAAGTGTGGACATTAGACACCGATTGATGAAAGAAGTCCATACCACCATCTATTCGATACATCCTGGAAGCACTAAGATGTATCATGATCTAAAGAAACTATATTGGTGGAGAGGAATGAAAGCAGATGTAGCAAAGTTCGTGTCTCAATGCCTAAATTTTCAAAAAGTAAAGGCTGAACGACAAAGACCGGCAGGACTGTTACAGCCGTTACCAGAACCAGCATGGAAATGGGACTGCATCACTATGGACTTCGTCACAAGATTAACACCGACTCCTTGAGTAGTTGATGCAGTTTGGGTGATTGTAGACCACCTAACTAATATAGCTCGCTTTATACCTATATGACCCCAGTATACACTTGAGAGGTTAGCTAAGCTGTATGTTAATAACATTGTGTGATTTCACTGTGTACCTGAAAGTATTGTGTCCGATAGAGATCCATGATTTACTTCAAAGTTTTGGGAAGGATTGCAAAAGGCTATGGGTACAACATTGAAGTTTAGTACTGCATTCCATCCACAGACAGATGGACAGTCCGAGCGTACAATTCAGATTCTAGAAGATATGCTTCGAGCATGTGTAATTGACTTCAAAGGATCATGGGATGAAAAGTTACCACTGATTGAGTTCGCTTATAATAATAGCTATCTGGCTACTGTACAGATGTCACCCTATGAAGCACTGTATGGCAGAAAGTGTCGACCTCCTTTGTTTTGGAACGAAGTCGGGGAAAGTAGTATTGTTGGACCAGAATTTATTGAGGAGACTTGTCGAGTGGTCGACATTATCAAAGAAAGAGTGAGAACAGCTCATTATCGTCAGAAGCAGTATGTCGATACCCGACGCCGAGACCTTGAGTTCGTCGTGGGTGTTAAAGTATTCTTAAAAGTATCGCCTATGGGAGGATTGAAACGGTTCGGACAGAAAGGGAAATTAAGTCCAACATTTGTCGGGCCATATGAGATTCTAGCTAAGCGTGGGAAAGTGGCTTACCAGTTAGCACTATCACCATATATGTCAAGTGTGCATGACGTATTTTTCATTTCCTCATTGAAGAAGTATATCAAGGATTCAACACACGTTTTGACAATAGACTTACCTGATTTGACTGGTAATTTGACATTTGAAGTAACACCATCTTAAATCACCAGCAAAAAGGTTCAACGACTACGCAACCGAGATATCTATTATGTTAAGGTTACCTGGAGAAGTAGAGACATGGAAGAAATTACATGGGAAGAAGAGAATGCTATGCGAAAACAATACCCTCACATATTCGACTCAGAAGGTATGTACAATTTCAAGAACGAAATTTTTATATGTAGGAGGGAGTTGTAAGACCCGTATCGAAGTAACCCGGTCTTACCACCTTGAACCAGGTCTACCCATATTGGTCGAACCAAACGGATCAAGTGCGTGAAGGAGATCACGATCCCAGGTATTATATTGACCCAAAAACACTAAAAATAGTGGGAGGATCACATACCCAGCGAGGGAGGGTCGAAACCCCCCAGTATAAAAGTCAGACCCCTAGTTTTTTATCGGGAGTCGGACATTTTAAGAACCAGGGGTCGACGGGATCTCCGACCCCCCCATCGACCCCCGGTAATCGGTAAAAACAGCATGAACCAAAAATTAGAAAACTTTCCTAATTTCAATGGGATTCCTTCCTAATCTCAATGGGACTTATTTTGGGAGTTTCTACTCTATAAATTGGACGTCCCTAAGCCTCTTTCACTCCTTTTAGAACCCTAATTGGATTAAAAAAAAGAGAAGAAAAGGAAAAGAGAAAGGAGAGAAGGAAAGTGGAGAAGAAGATTAAGGAGAAGACTTCAGAGAAACAAGCCTAATTCTCAGGTATGGATACAATCCCCATGAAATTCTACAGGGCTTAGGATAGATAGAGAAGAGGGAATGATCTAGGAGAAACCCAAATCATCCACCCATGGTTAGGTATTCATGGAAACCCATGGGGAAAATCATGAAAGCTATCTAGGTGAATGAACCATGGTTCTAGGCCATAGAACATGTGTGGAATGGATTGTAGAAGCAAGCCATAGGACCCCAAACACGAAGAATGGACTGTAGGATGAAAAATTGACTAAACCCACAGGGGGTCGCACGGGGGGTCGATGGCCAATCGACCCTACCAGACCTTGATCATCGACCCCGAGTGTTCGGGAAGTCCAGAATAGCGGTGGTCGCACTTAGGGTCGATGAAACCTCCGACCCTAGCATCGACCCCCAGTTAACATCATGCTTTTTAAAATTAGAATTAATTCTAATAAAATTCTATCGACTTGGTTAGGTCTTCTAGTGATATAATATCGATATATAGTTGATTCTTAAAGCTTGAAAGAGGATCTACGATCAAGTAAAGGTGAGGGAACAAGACCTAAACTAATTGGTTAATAATAAACTGTTTCTATTCTTGAGTCCAATGCCATGAATGATTTTATGCGTGTATGATTGTTATGTGCATTCAACATGTCATCCAATATTTCTATTATTACTGTTCATGCATATTTATTAATTATTTATGATAGTGATGATGATGATGATGATAGGAATAGGCATGTGGATGTATGTGTGTGGTTGGTGTGCTTGATGCGAGCGAGTATCAGTGGGAGGTGTCATAGGCAGGGCCTCAGCACTCTAGCTCTATCTCTAACTTAAGTCTTGTCCACTGACATCATCATATCGCCATTACCTTTACAGAACTATTAAGTCATAGGGTATGAGGGGATGGGGTCTCAGACCCTGTAGTCTCTGACTCTGTCGAGGGCCTTAGCCCTATCTCTATGGACGTATTGAGGGATGCTGGGGTGAGGCCTTGGATACCCTGATTGGCATTAGAATTGGTTAGTTGTGAGCCCAGTTTGTGAGCCCTCGTCAGCAGGGGCTTATGTGTTGGTTTGGGCAATGGGTACAGCCATAAACGTGTACATTGTCCATGATTGGGTGCATGTGAGTCGGTAATAAACGTTACCTTTGGGCGGCTTCACACACTCGTGTATAGAGGTGCAGCGTCAATAAACGTGATCTTTGACCACCTATCCTTTCTATTGCACATTGCAAACTTATTTATCAGACCAAAGATATGAATTGAATGCATGCGTATGTTTGTTGCATTGTTTTGTTTGCTCACTGAGCCATGATGTGTGCTCACCCTCTCGGCGTCGAATATTTTTAGTTGATGATGTAGGTACCACAGTTGCAGATTTTATGAATGATCTAGTGTATGCGCGTGTTGCTGCAATGGAAGCTAAAGACTTAGAGGATGCGCATGACCTCTCATGCGAGTGCAACTCATGCGTGTTCTATCAAGATTTTGTTTGAATTTATAAAAGGATGTAATTGATATTTTATTCATTTATGTCTCAGTTGATACAACAATAATTTGATATTTTAATTATGATTTTTACATTTAGAATGCTCAGTTCATTTACTATAAGACTTTCGCTATTGTGTATTTATTTTGATTATGGTTATGGATGCGCATGGTTTTATTTTTAATGGATACTGCCTATTAGATATCCTGGTTGAACCGTTGGTTTATAGCGGTTCATCACACCGTTCTGAATGGTGCAGAAATGGGGTGTGACAATCATTCAAAACCCATTCTCCCTATAGCCAGTGCATTGGCCATTTTTGAATTTGCATTGATGGTTATGATGACGTCCCCATGTATGAATTTGACTTTCTGATTCAGGGTGGACGCAACTGCATTGGTTGCATGTAACCATGGTTGACCCAGTAGTATATTAAATGTAGCCTGGATATCAATGACTTGGAACTCTGTATCAAATACAACCGAATCGACTCAAATAGACACAGTGAAGACACCTTGGATGGCCCTGCGGGTGTTATCATTAGCCTTGATGATCAGATCTGATGGCTTCATCTCTTCATCTTTGAATCCCAAGTACCAGAATGTTCTAGGGGGAAATACATTTAGGGCTGACCCATTATCAATTAACACTTGTAAGACAACCTTGTCTCTGCAACCAATAGTGATGTGTAGTGCTTTGATGTGTTTGACTCCTTCACTAGGGAGGTCTGCATTGCTAAATATGATTGAATTTACTACATAATGGCCACCGACCAGATCTGCTAGTTCATTGCAATCCATTATTACCGGGACATGTATTTTTGTCAGGGATTTTAGCATTGCTAAATATGATTGAATTTACTACATAATGGCCACCGACCAGATTTGCTACTTCATTGCAATCCATTATTACCGGGACATGTATTTTTGTCAGGGATTTTAGCATGGCGTCCCTATGAGCTTTTGATGCCATCAATAGCTCCCAGATGGAGACATTTGCTTGCATCTTTTGCAATTGCTTGAGATTTGGATTGGGTGGTTCAGGTTGACTACATTGCCCCAGTTCCTTTTCTCTGGCCAATTGGGTTGGATTCTCTACTACAAAATGTACTGGCTTGTACCCTTTGCCTGTACAAGTTTCTGCCACAGTCCTATCTTCTCCTGGGATGTAGATGCCATAGCTATCACACTGGTCATCCAAAAGATTTATTTCCTGTCCTTCACCGGGTATGTAGATTCTGAATTCATCAAATTCTTCATTCAGCTGAATAATTTATTGTTCTTCATTGGGTATGTGGACAATGTTAGGCTCCTCTGACTCTTCAGAATGTCCATAGTACCAGGGATAAGTAAGATCAAACTCCTGATCCAAATTGTCACCTATCATTCAAACTTCACTCTCTGGAACCTTTTCCTTGCACTCCGACATCTCCCATTATATGAAATTCACATTATGATATGGGAGTGGGTTATTATTGATTGATGCGTGATTGGTTCATCCTTGTACTTTAAATGCCCCTGAATCAATTAAGTCTTGTATGGCATTTTTGAGGTTCCAATAGTATTCCATATCATGACTTGCTTAATTGTGGAACTTACAGAATTTCTACGCATGATAAGAGGGTGGTGGTGGGTTTGGCACATTCATGGGTGGTGGTGGCTTTAATTTTCCAACCCTCATCAATCGTTCCATCAACACCTCCCTTGGTAATGATAACTCCGTATACAACCTGAAAGGCCTTTGTTGTGGAGCTGGTAATGCATAGTTACTTGGTGCCGGTGCAACAACTGTATTCGTAACTGCTACTTCCTTGTGGGCATGGGCATTATAGTACTTGGGTTGATAGGATCTCCTGCTTGTACCCACCTCCAACTTTTTCATTTTTATTGGGAGTTCATCTCCATAGTTAATAGCATCTTCTACTCGTTTTCCGATGACGACTAACCCTTCGAATCCGAGGATAGCCTGTCCAAATATATAAACTTTGTATGCTTTATTGAGCCCTTTCATCAACATTTGGACCAGGTCTATCATACACCAATTCTGCACTATTCAGAATGGTGTGACGAACCGACAATAAACCAACGGTTTAACCAGGATCTCGAATAGGCTATGTCCGTTTGCTTAGATCATACACGTCCACAACCATAATCAGAATAAATACAGAATAGCAGAAGTCTTTAATATCTAATGAACTGAGAATCTAATAATGATAACATAACTAAATTATCCAATTATCTTCCAATGACTAAGACATAAAATAAAATAAATTATTCAATTACAAGTTCTTAATAATCCAACTACAAATCTAATCGATGACACATGAGTTGCACTCGCACGACGAATCATGCGACTCCATCATAGCTTCTGCATCCATCGCCGCAGCATGTCTGTACATCGGAGCATTCATATAGTCTTCCACAGTGATACCTACATCATCAACTAAAAATATTCGACGTCAAAAGGGTGAGCACACATCACGGCTCAGTAAGCAAACAAAACAATGCAACAAACATATGTAATCATTCAATTCATATCTTTCGTCTGGTTCATAAGTTTACAATGTGCAACAGAAAAGATAGGTGGCTGTCGCACCTCTATACACGAGTGTGTGAAGCCACTCAATGGATCAAACACCATTTCCGTCCCACATTCACCCACCATGTAATAGGATAGAGCTAAAGTGCCTAGGACCGCACCGCATCACACTTCCCCTGATGCCTTACCTATACCAATACGTAAGCCCCTGCAGGCAAGGGCTTGCAATCTGGGCTTGCAACTAATCAATCCTAATGTAAAATAGTATATCCAAGGCCTCACCCCAACATCCCTCAATATGTTCATATAGATAGAGCTAAGGCCCCCTGGCAGAGTCAAAGACTACACGGTCCAAGACCACCTCCCCTAATGCCCTACGACGTAATAGTTCTGATAAGGTACTGGCGATACGACGATGTTAGTGGACAAGATTTGAGTAGAGATAGAGCTAGAGTATGGTGACCAGGATGAACCATAGTGTCATGTCCTCCCCCTGATGCTCCACTCGCATCAAGTACACTAACCACACACACATACATTCACATGCCTATTCCTAGCATCATCATCATCATCATGTTTTAATAAACGGAATTAAATATGCATGAACAGTAATAACAGGGTGGATGACATGTGATATTCACATTACAATCATACAAGCATAAAATCATTCGTGGTATTGGACTCAATAAACAAAAACAGTTTATTATTAGCCAATTAGTTTAGGTCTTGTTCCCTCACCTTTGATTACTAGTATATCCTCGTTCAAGCTTTATAATTCACTTTTAAACCACAGGAAACGCCTAACAAGTCGAAAGATTTTAATTAGAATTAATTCCAATATGTTTAAACCAACATAAACTATAGGGTCACAGGTGGGGTAGCACCTGGGGTAGCAGTTTCTGCGATCACAGGAGTACGGTAGCAAGGTAGGGTAGCACCTAGGGTTGCAGTTTCTGCGACCCCAGGGTATAGGGCCGCAAGTGGGGTCGGATACCATTCGGCCCTACATACGACCACACACTCCCTGGGATTTTCTGAGGGCATGTGGTCGATCATGTGGTCTGGTAGGGTCGGATATCATTCGACCCTATGTTCAACCATACGTGTTCTGTGTCGACCTTTCATTCTAAAGTCCATTCCTTCAGGTTTGAATCCATTGGCTTACTATCATGGTCCATCCTATGATTGTTCTGTGGCTCATGACTACAATTTATACACCATTGTTTATAACGATCTCTTCCATGAATCTCTTGCAATTTGTCCATGGATTGATGATTTGGGTTTCTCCTAATCCTATGTTCTTCATAAACTATTCTAGGCTCCCAATTTAGGTTCATACCTTGGATTTGCTGAGATTCAGAGGTTTCTCTGAACTTCTTCTTCCTTAGTCTTTTTCTTCAAGTTTCTTTCTCTTCCTTTTCTTCTCATTCTCTCACTTTTAATTACGGTTCAAAAGTAGTGAAATAGGCTATGGGACGTCCTATTTATAGAGGTAAACCTTCCATAATAAGTCCCAATGACTTTAGGTAAGACCCCCTTTGAATTAGGAAGGTTTCCTAATTTCTTGTTTCTGATTGTTATCGTGGGGTCGGATGTAGGGTCACAGAATCCGTGACCCTATGTTTTTTAAGACATGCGACCCCACGACCAAAAAGTCATGGGTTGGACTCTTTTGAGGTGGGGTCAGTCACACCTGTTGAGGCATGCAACCATACCCTTATATTTGACTATTTTTGAGTTAAACTTCTTACCTGGTCTTGTGGTTTCTTCACACACTTGGTTCACTTGGCTCGACCACGATAGGTAGACCTCTTACAAGGTGGAAAGACCGGTTAGTTTGATATAGGTCTTACAACTCTCCCCATCTTATTAAAAAATTTATCTTGGAAATTTGCACATACCTTTCGAGTCGAAAATGTAAGGATATTGCTTTCGCATAGCATTCTCTTCTTCCCATGTTATCTCTTCTATGTCTCGGCTCCTCCAGGTGACCTTAACATAGTATATGTCATGGTTGCGTAGACGTTGAACCTTTTGGCTGGTGAATTCAGGTGGTGATACTTTGAATGTCAACTCATCAGTTAGATCTGGTGGATCCACTGTCAAAATATGTATTGGATCTCTAACGTACTTCTTCAATATTGAGATATGAAATACATCATGCACACTTGACATCAATGGTGGTAGTGCTAACTGATAAGCCACTTTTCCACGTTTAGCTAGAATCTCATATGGCCTGACATATCTCGGACCAAGATTCCCTTTCTGTCCGAATGGTTTTAAACCTCGCATAGGTGATACTTTCAAGAATAACTTATCACCTACAACAAATTCATGGTCTCGACGTCGAGTATCTGCATAATGTTTTTGACGATTCCGAGCTATTCTAACTATTTCTTTGATAATGTCGACTACTCGACAAGTCTCTTCAACAAACTGTAGTCCAACGATGCTCCGTTCTATAACTTCATTCCAAAACAGAGGAGTTTGACACTTCCTACCATACAGTGCTTCTGTCACACCCCAATTCTGCACCATTCAGAACAGTGTGATGAATCGCTAATAAACTAACAGTTCAACCAAGATCTCTAATAGGCTATGTCCATTAAAAATAAAACCATGCACATCCACAACCATAATCAGAATAAATTCACAATAGCAGAAATCTTATAGTAAATGAACTAAGCAATCTAACAGTAATAATCATATTAAAATATTAAGTTATTATTGTATCAATTGAGACATAAATAAATAGAATATTAATTACATCCCTTTATAAATTCAAATAAAAATCTAATCGAATACGCATGAGTTGCACAAACATGAAGAGTCATGCGTATCCACTAAGTCTTTGGCTTCCATTGCAGCAACACGCGCATACACCGGAGCACTCATATAATCTTCAACTGTAGTACCTACATCATCAACTAAAAATATTCGACGTCGAGAGGGTGAACACACATCATGGCTCAGTAAGCAAACAAAATAATGCAACAAACATATGCATGCATTTAATTCATATCTTTGGTCTGGTAAATAAGTTTACAATGTGCTATAGAAAGGATAGGTGGCCGCCGCACCTCTATACACGAGTGTGTGAAGCCGCCTAAAGGTAACGTTTATTATCGTCCCACATGCACCCACCATGGAAAATATACACACAAAGGTCACATTTATTGTTGTACCAGTTGCCCACACCAACACGTAAGCCCCTGCTGGCGAGGGCTAGAAAACTGGGCTTGCAACTAACCAAGCCTAATGTCAATCACTGTATCCAAGGCCTCACCCCAGCATCCCTCCATACGTCCATAGAGATAGGGCTAAGGCCCCCCGACAGAGTCAGAGACTACACGGTCAGAAACCACCTCCCCTCATACCCTACAACGTAATAGTTCTGCTAAGGTAATGGCGATACGACGATGTCAGTGGACAAGACTTGAGTTAGAGATAGAGCTAAAGTGCTGAGGCCCCGCCTATGATACCTCCCCCTGATACTCGCTCGCATCAAGCACACCAACCACACACATACATTCACATGCCTATTCCTATCATCATCACCATCATCATGTTATAACAATAATTTAAATATGCATGAACAGTAATAATCGAATATCGGATGACATGTTGAATGCACATAACAAGCATACACGCATAGAATCAATCATGGCAATGGACTAAAGAATAAAATAGTTTATTATTAACCAATTAGTTTAGGTCTTGTTCCCTCACCTTTGCTTGATCGTAGGTCGACTTTCAAGCTTTAAGAATCAACTAAATATCAATATTATATCACTATAAGACCTAATCAAGTCAATAAAATTTAATTAGAATTAATTCTGATTTTAAAAGCATGTTGTTAACTGGGGGTCGATGCTAGGGTCGGATGTTCCATCGACCCTGGGTGCGACCACCCATAGTCTGGACTTCCCGAACACTGGGGGTCGATTGTTAGGGTCTGGTAGGGTCGATTGGCCATCAACCCCCATGCGACCCCCTTTGGGTTTAGTCAAAATTCTCATCCTACAGTCCATTCTTCGTGTTTGCGGTCCTATGGCTTGCTTCTACAATCCATTCCACACATGTTCTATGGTCTAAAACTGTAGTTCATTCAACTTTATGGCTTTTATGATTTCCCCCATGGTTTTCCATAAAAACCTAACCATGGGTGGATGATTTGGGTTTCTCATAGATCATATCCTCTTCACTATCTATTCTAAGGTCTGTAGAATCACATGGAGATAGTATCTATACCTGAGAATTAAGCTTGGTTCTTTGAAGCCTTCTCTTTGATCTTCTTCTCCACTTTTCCTTCTCTTCTCATTTTATTCTCTTTCTCTCAATCCAATTAGGGTTCTAAATGGAGTGAAAGAGGCTTAGGGACGTCCTATTTATAGAGTAGAAACACCCAAAATAAGTCCCATTGAGATTAGGAAAGAATCCCATTGAAATTTAGAAAGTTTCCAAATCACGGTTTCTGTCGGCAGACTGGGGGTCGATGAGGGGGTCGGAGATCCCGTCGACCCCTAGTTCTAAATTGTCAGACCCCCGGTTAGTAACTTAGGGTCTGACTTTTTGTCTTGGGGGGTCCAACCCTGCTTTGCTGGGTATGCAACCCTCCCCCTTATTTTTGGGTTTCTGGGTCAGTTTAATTCCTGGGATCGTTATCTCCTCCTCGTACTTGATCCATTTGTCTCAACCATGACTGGTAGACCTGGTTCAAGATGGTAAGACCGGATTAGTTTGATACGGGTCTTACAACTCCCCCCTACTTATAAAAATTTCATCCTCGAAATTGTACATACCTTCCGAGTCAAATAAATGAGTGTATTGCTTTTGCATATCATTCTCTTCCTCCCATGTAATTTCTTCCATATCTCTATTTCTGTAGGTGACCTTAACATAATAGATATCACGGTTGCATAGTCGTTGAACCTTTTGGCTGTTGATTTCAGTTGGTGTTACATCAAATGTCAAATCATCAGTCAAATCAGGTAAATCTATCGTCAGAATGGGCGTTGGATCCTTGACATACTTCTTCAATAAGGAAATATGAAATACGTCATGCACACTTGACATAGATGGTGGTAGTGCTAACTGGTACGCCACTTTCCCACGCTTAGCTAGAATCTCATATGGCCCGACATATCTTGGACTTAGTTTCCCTTTCTGTCCAAACCATTTTAATCCTTGCATAGGCGATACTTTTAAGAATACTTTATCACCCACGATGAATTCAAGGTCTCGGCGTCGGGTATCTGCATATTGCTTCTGACGATTCTGAGCTGTTCTCAATCTTTCCATGATAATGTCGACCACTCGACAAGTCTCTTTTACAAATTCTGGTCCAACAATACTACGTTCTCCAACTTTATTAAAAAACAAAGGAGTTCGACACTTTCGGCCATACAGTGCTTCATAGGGTGACATCTGTATAGTAGCCTGATAGTTATTGTTCTAAGAGAACTTAATCAATGGTAACTTTTCATCCCATGATCCTTTTAAATCAATCACACATGCTCGAAGCATATCTTCTAGAATTTGAATTGTATGCTCTGACTGTCCGTCTGTCTGCGGATGGAATGCGGTACTAAACTTCAATGTTGTGCTCATAGCCTTTTTCAATCTTTCCCAAAACTTTGAAGTAAATCGGGATCTCTATCGGACACAATGCTTTCAGGTACACTGTGTAATCGCACAATGTTATCCACATACACCTTAGCTAACCTCTCTAGTGTATACTAAGGTCGTATCGGTATGAAGCGAGCTGTTTTAGTCAGGCGGTCTACAATCACCCAAACCGCGTCAACTACTCGAGGAGTTGTTGACGAAGTCCATAGTGATGCAGTCCCATTTCCATGCTAGTTCTAGTAACGGCTGTAACAGTCCTGCCGGTCTTTGTTGTTCAGCCTTTACTTTCTGACAATTTAGGCATTGAGAGACGAACTTAGCTACATCTGCTTTCACTCCTCTCCACCAATATAATTTCTTTAGATCATGATACATTTTTGTACTTCCAAGTTGTATCAAATAGATGGGGGTATGGGCTTCTTTCATCAATCGGTGTCTAATGTCCAAACTTTCTATTTCGGGTACATATATTCTTCATTTGTACTTCAGTACCTTTTCTTCGTCCAAGGTGAACTCAGGGTTAGTCCTACCTTTTTCGATGTCCTCTTGTACCGTTCTTAGGTAAGGGTCTGATTTGATAGCTGTATTTGTTTCATCTACTATATCCGGTATAATCTTCAATGCGGCAAACATATTTGAAAACCGATGAATAAACCCTTGGTTGGCTGATCCATCTGGTGCATCTATCACAAACTGCTCATTACTGTGCTTTAATACCTTTCTGGTAGTATACATTGCGGCGGTTGTGCTAACCTCTCCCTGAGATTTTATCATTGTCTTTCTACTCAACGCATCGACTACTACAATAGCTTTCCCCGAATGGTACTGGATATCACAATCATAGTCTTTCAGTAGTTCCAGTCATCTTCTTTGTCTCATATTCAGCTCCTTCTGATTAAATAGATAAGTAAGACTTTTATGGTCTAATTTAATCTGAAACTTCTCCCCGTACAGATAATGTCTCCGTATTTTGACAGCATCTACTACTGCCGCTACATCCAAATCATGAGTGGGATAGTTCTTCTCATGTGTCTTCAGTTGTCTTGAGGCGTAAGCAATTACTTGTTATCCTTGCATAGGTACACATCTTAATCCCAGTCCTGACACATCGGTGTACAAGATAAATGGTTGTCTTGGAATCGAGATGGTCAAGATTGTTGCTGATATCAATCTAGCCTTCAAGGTTTGAAACTCTTCTCGCATTTATCCGTCCAAACATACTTCTCACCCTTCTTAGTCAAACTGGTAAGAGGTACGGTAATTCGGGAATAGTTTTCCACAAATCGTCGATAATACCCAGCTAGACCCAAGAAACTTTTAATTTCTGCAATGCTCTTCGGTGCTTCCCACTTTACAATAGCATCGATCTTATTGGGATCCACTTTAATTCCTTCAGCGGATACTAAATGGCCTAGAAATGCGACTTCCTTTAGCCAAAACTCACACTTTGAAAATTTGGCGTAGAGCTTCTCCTTTCGTAGTCGCTGTAGAGCGGCGTTTAGATTCTTAACATCAGTTTCCTCATCTTTGGAGTAGACCAATATATCATCAATGAATACAATAACCGACGTATCCAACATGTCATTAAAAACCCGGTTCATAACTTCCATAAAGGTTGCTAGTGCATTTGTCAATCCAAAAGACATGACCAAAAATTCATAATGTCCATATATGGTACTGAATACTCTCTTGGGAATATCACCATCCTTAATCTTCAGCTGATGGTAGCCTGACGAAAAATCGATCTTGGAGAACACTTTCGCACCATGCAACTGATCTAATAGGTCATCGATCCGAGGTAATGGATACCGATTCTTGATTGTCAGTTTATTCAGTTCTCGGTAGTCAATACACAATCGAACGCTACCATCCTTCTTCTTCACGAATAATACTGGCGCTCCCCATGATGATATGCTAGGGCGAATGTAACCCTTGTCTAGTAATTCTTGTAATTGTACTTTCAATTCCTTCAGTTCGATAGGAGCCATTCGATAAGGTGCTTTCGATACTGGTGCAACTCCAGGTATAAGATCTATAACAAACTCTGTGGCTCGGTCGGGTGGTAATCCTGGTAGTTCTTCAGGAAATATGTCTGGAAAGTCACGCAGGACATCAATATCTTCCATTAGTGGTGCTTCCTCGGAAAGGTCGACCACAGATACTAAATATCCGACTGCTCCTTTCTCAAGGCACTTCTTAGCCTTTAGCGCAGAGACTATGAGCTTTCGTTTCCAGGGAAGTTTGGTTCCCAAAAAACTGAACTCTGCTCCTTCCATGTCTTTAAATGTCAGCTTCTTTTCGGCAAACAATATGTTTGCAGAATGCCAAACTAACCAGTCCATTCTAAAGATGACGTCAAAGTCTGCAACTCAAGTTGGACCAAGGTCGCATCCAAGGTCTTTTCAGCCATAAGAACTGGACATGGTCCATAACCTTGTTCTAATTCCACTTCTAATCCAATAGGTGATCGTACAAGTAGTTTGTAGTCTATGGATTTAAGGGGTAGATTTAACTTCTTTTCAAACGTTACAGATATAAAGGAATGAGTAGCTCCTGAATCAAAGAGTACTCTGGCGGGAATGCCATTAATAGGTATGATACCTGTGATTTGTTTTGGTTTAGTCTACATGGTCATACAATGTAATACCACTAACTAAAATTTAAGTCTACCTATGACCACATCAGGCGATGCGGCAGCATCCTCCGATGTAACCGCATAAACTCGTCCTTGATGTAGCTGCTTCTTGGGCTTAGGACATTCCCTTGCCATATGTCCCACTTGGTTGCAGTTAAAACATTTTATCCCATCAGTAGTTGGCTTTTGTTGCTGTTAAGCTACAGGCGTAGTCTTGGTTGCAGCGGTAAAGCCTTAAGCACAGAAGGGTTTGAATGTCTTGTTGTTCCCTCCATTATAATAATTTCCAACTGGCCTTTTGATACCTCTGTTTTGCATGAAATAACTCTCCTTCCGGCTCGATTCTATAACTCGAGCAATTTGTGCCGCTTCATTATAGATTTTGTTTTCATGTCCCAGAACGTGCTCGCGGATGCTTTCCCTATGTCCCATGACGAACCTTCGGGTCTTTGTGGTTTCCTCTTGCATACTGGTGGGTGCAAAGAAGAACAACTCTTCATAACACTGTTGATAGGCATCCACGGTCATCTGCCCCTGATATAAACTCAAGAACTCTCTTTCCATAGAATCTCTAAAACTTATCGGAAAGTACTTCTCAAATAACGCCTCTTTATAAATATCCCAAGTCAGTTGGGCGTGCTTTGTTAATAAATAAGTCCTGGTGGACCTCCACCAATGGTGTACATCTCCTTTGAGCATGAAGGTGGAACACAACACTTTTTCTTCTTCATTTACTGTCAACATCATAAAAAAAATTTCCATTTCGTCAACCCAGTCTGCCAACCATAAAGGATCTGCTGCCTTGCCATTAAATTCTCTAGGCTTCAGTTTCAGAAAACGCTCCACCAGTTTGGAGTGGTCTAGTAGTTGCGGGAAATACGCTCCATATATAGGTGGTTGGTATTGTTATCCACCTTGAACAATCTCAGGATTTTGTACTTGAGCCTACATGATAGGAGCCTGAGGTGCGTGGGGTACTGTGTTACTCCCCCTTGGTGTTGTGCTTGCCTGTCCTACTAGCATTGGAGGTGTCTGTGCAGCTGGAGGAGTTATGCCTATGGCAGCTTGTATAGTGGCTTGTGCCCATTGCATTTGCTGCAGCTGTTCTATAAGACCCGTATCGAAGTAACCTGGACTCACAACCATGAACCAGTTCTACCCATCATGGTCGAACCAAATGGATCAAGTGTGTGAAGGAGATCACGATCCCAGGTACTAAACTGACCCAAAAACACTAAAAATAGGGGGAGGGTCGCATACCTAGCAAGGTAGGGTCAGACTCCCCCAGTATAAAAGTCAGACCCTGAGTATTAAACTGGGGGTCGGACATTTTAAGAACCAGGGGTCAACGGTGTAAGACTCGTGTCAATCTAACCCGGTCTTACAACCTTGAATCAGGTTTACCCATCATGGTCGAGTCAAATGGACCAAGGGCATGAAGGAGATCGAGATCCCAAGTATGAAATCGACCCAAAAACACTTAATTCTAGGGGAGGGTCGCACACCCAGCAAAGCAGGGTCAGACCTCCCAAACCAGAAAGATCGACCCTCAGTTTTTGAGGGAGGGTCGGACAGCTTAAGACCCTAGGGTCGACGGGATCATCGACCCTCCCATCGACCCTTGGTTTCTGACGAAAACTGAAATTAGGAAATTTCCTAATTTTTGGTTGGGATTCTTTCCAAATCTCAATGGGATTATTATAGGACATTCCTAGTCTATTTAAAGGACGTCCCTAAGCCACTTTCACTCCTTTCACAACCCTAATTGAATTGAGAGAAAGAGAGAAGAACGAAAAGAGGAAGAAAGGAGGCGAGCAAGAATGCTTAGCAAAAAGGAGAAGAAATTACAGAGGAAAGTAATCTTCTCAGGTATGGATACTAATTCCATGAGTTTCTACAGACCTTAGGTTAGATATGATTGAGTGTAGGATTTCGGAGAAACCCAAACCATCCATCCATGGTTAGGTTTTGATGGAAAACCATGGGAGGATGCACGAAAGCTATCTAGATGAATCATACATGGTTTTAGACCATGGAATGAATGTTGAGTGAATGTAGGAAGCAAGCCATTGGACCCCAAACACGAAGAATGGATTAAAAAGTGGAAATTGGACCAGAGTGCACCGAGGGTCGCACTGAGGGTCGATAGACCATCCGACCCTAGGTGTTTCTGACCATCGACCCTCAGCATTCGGGAAGTTCAGAATGGAGGGAGGGTCGATAGACCCATCGACCCTAGCATCGACCCTAGCATCGACCCTCAGTTGACAGAATTGTTTTTAAATTCTAAATTAATTCAAATTAAATTCTATCGACTTTGTTAGGTTTGCTAGCAATATAATAACATTATAAAGGTGATTTTAAAGCTTGGAAAAGTATCTATTAGCAAGCTAAGGTGAGGAACCTTAACCCCAAACTAAATTGGTTAATAATAAATTGTTTTTCTTTTCTTGAGTCCTATGTCATGTTTGATTCTATGCGAATATGATTGTAATGTGCATACAGCATGCCATCCAATATTTCTATTACTTGTTCATGCGTATTTACTTTACTGTTTATAACATGATGATGATGATGATGATAGGAATAGGCATGTGCTTGTATGTGTGTGGTTGGTGTGCTTGATGCGAGAGAGTATCAGGGGAGGTGTGATGAGAACGTCAATAAACGTTAACCTTTGGCGGGTCTCAGCACTTTAGCTCTATCTCTAACTCAAGTCTTGTGCATTGACATCGTCGTATCGCCATTACCTTAGCGGAACTATTATGTCGTAGAGTATCAGGGAGGTGGTCTCGGTCCTTGTAGTCTCTGACTCTACCGGGGGGCCTTAGCTCTATCTCTATGGATGTTCTGAGGGATGCTGGGGTGAGGCCTTGGATACACTGTTTGGCATTAGGATTGGTTAGCAACGAGCCCAGTTTGCAAGCCCTCGCTATCAGGGGCTTACGTGTTGGTATAGCATTATATAGCAATAAACGTTAACCTTTGTTGTATAATGTTATGGTAGGGTGGATGGGGACGATGATAAACGTTAACCTTCGGGCGGGCTTCCACACCCTGTGTATAGAGGCGGTGTCAATAAACGTTATCCTTTGACCACCCAACCTTTCTATTGCACATTGCAAACTATAAACCAAGACCAAAGATATGAATTGACTTTTTGCATGCATATGTAATGTTGCATTGTTTTGGCTACTCACTGAGCCGTGTTGTGTGCTCACCCCTCGACGTCGAATATTTTTAGTTGATGATGCAGGTTATACAGTGGAAGATTATATGAATGCGTCGGCGTATGGAAACGTTGCAGCTATGGACGTTGGAGCTGAAGATGATACACACGACTCCTCTTGCGAGTGCAACTCGTGTGTATTCGATTAGGTGTTTTTTTTTTAGGTTTCTTTATTGGATTTATAGGACATGTATTTGGTATTTAAATCTTTATGTCTCGGTTAATCACAGAATAATTTGCTATTATTTATGGATATCAACTTAGTTCTCAGTTTATATTATTTACAAATTTTCCGCTATTGTGTATTACTCTGATTATGATTGTAGATGCGTGTTAAGTTTGGATAACGCGGGGATAGCCTATAGGAGATCCTGGTTGAACCGTTGGTTATTTGGCGGTTCATCACACCATTCTGAAGGGTGCGGAATCGGGGTGTGACAACTTGGTATCAGAGCATCTCAGGCTTTGTCCGCCGAACTGACACGCATTCAAGACCATTGTGAACTGAGATAGGATAAAAGTAAAAGCTTTAATATAAACACACTGTAAGCACCTGTGTTGGTTGAGACAGAAATTAAACAAGAAGATAATGTACATATAAAAGGTGAAACCATATATATACACTTAAACAGAAAGAGAAGACGAAAAAAAAAAAAAATTATCCTAATAAACAAACAATTTAGGGTATTATCTATAAGTTGGGTAGTTATCCAAGTATACAAGGATATAGTACAGTAGCAAGAAGGGAGCTTCTGTAAACATAAAGTTGGAATACCGAGTTGGTACTCATAAGATGCGAAACTCGATGTAAGACAGAGGAAGAAAGAAAATGGCTAGTAATGCCAAAACCCCTGTAGAGATAAAGGAAAAGATCTCGGGCTAAATCCAAACTGAGATAAGAGGATAATGGCCATGTAAGTAGATATGTTTATATAGGATGCGGTGCATTATTGATTTACTCTTCTGATTATAGAGGATGCACATACCAGATTTTAAACTCTCGTGTCTTGATAGGATACCTTCTTGATTTAACCTGTCAATTGGAGTTGCAGATATTGTTTCTTTAGTATTAGTCCTGATTATACCAATCTGCACCATTCTCATGATCGACAACATGAACTGAGATACGAACTGAATGAACAGTTAAATGCTTAATCATGTTGAGTGTACATCTGCTGATTTATACCTGATTTATTGATGTACGAAAATTTTCTCCAGATTTATACCTGATATACTGATGTATGAAATCTTCTCCAGATTTATTCCTATAGTGCCTTGACCAATGGCATTATATATACTCAATGGAACCTGTAACCATGAGGTTAAGAATTGTAAAACCTTTATTGCATGTATTTGGACCACCGTGCAACTTAACGATCTTTTGATGCCGGTTGGATCACTACAGATTTACTCCTGATTCTTTAAACCTAGGTTCACTAGATAAAGCAAGTATTTCCATTATGCTAAATTGAAAGAAGGAAATGAATTGTTTTGGACAAACATTCTGATTTATACACTCCCTGATCATTGTTGATAAAGATGTGTAGTGATAATGGAATTATTGGAAGAAAGATGATTGGATTCAGATTAAATGCTATAGCCAATGAAACTCAGATGAAGTGATGGAGAATTTGTTTGGAGATTGCTAAACGGGATGGATATGAATCATGTCTGTAAAAGAGTGCATGAGAAAATATGGGAACTATTAAGAGTAGCCAGTAAAGAAATAGACAGCACTCAAGTAGAGTTAAGGATGGTTATATCAGTATGAATTTTGACAAGGTAGAAGATTCCTAAAGGCAAATTTAAGAGTGGATACAAGGATAAAGTCATGGCATAAGTAGTACTCGATTTAATACAATGATAATTGAGTTATGCCTAATGTTGAGGAATATGATTAAGTAAAGAGCAAAATAGTTTGGCTGAATTAATGAAATTATAAGCATATACCCTAATGCTTATAAATAGATTTGGGATATGAGATCTTGACGATAGTCTTAAGAGATGAAGAAACTAGACAAGCTCTTAAGACCCTTACACCAGATTTTCTAGTTCAAGCCTTTTTGGACTAGATGTTCAATTGGATGAGTGTTATGAACGAAGTCCAGATCGTATGGATGGATAAAATATGGACACAACCTAATTAGACTTGAGATGGCAGACTTTGACGTCATCTTGGGAATGGACTGGTTAGCTCGGCATTCTGCAAATCTGTTATGCGCCGAGAAGAAGCTAACGTTCAAAGACAAAGAAGGAGCAGAATTCAGTTTCTCGGGAACCAAACTTCCCAGGAGACGCAAGCTCATACTTTCCGCATTAAAGGCTAAGAAGTGCCTTGAGAAAGGAGCGGTCGGATATCTAGTATCAGTAGTCGACCTAACCAAGGACGTGCCACAAATGGAAGATATTGATGTAGTGCGGGACTTTCCTGATGTATTTCCGGAGGAACTACCCGGATTACCAATCGACCAAGCCACGGAGTTTGTAATAGACCTTATACCTAGAGCCGCACCAGTATCAAAAGCACCGTATAGAATGGCTCCTACTGAACTGAAGGAATTAAAAGTGCAACTACAAGAACTGCTGGATAAGGGTTATATTAGACCCAGTATATCTCCATGCGGAGCACCGGTGTTGTTCGTAAAGAAGAAAGATGGTAGCGTTCGGTTATGTATCGACTATAGAGAGTTGAATAAGCTGACAATCAAGAATCGATATCCACTACCCAGGATCGATGACTTGTTCGATCAGTTACAAGGAGCGAAGGTATTTTCAAAGATCGATCTTCGATCAGGCTATCATCAATTGAAAATTAAGGAAGGTGACATTCCGAAGACAGCTTTCAGGACAAAATACGGACATTATGAATTCTTAGTGATGTCTTTCGGACTAACTAATGCACCAGCAACGTTCATGGAACTTATGAACCGAGTTTTCCATGATATGTTGGACACGTCGGTGATAGTATTTATTGATGACATATTGGTATACTCCAAGGACAAGGAAACCCATGTCAAGAACCTAAACGCAGCCCTACAGCGTTTGAGGAAAGAGAAGTTATACGCCAAATTTTCTAAGTGTGAGTTTTGGCTAAGCGAAGTCGCATTTTTAGGCCATTTGTATCCGCGGAAGGAATCAAAGTGGACCCTAGTAAGATCGAAGCTATTGTGAAGTGGGAAGCACCAAAGAGCGTCTCAGAAATTAGAATTTTTCTGGGTCTAGCTAGATATTATCGGAGATTCGTAGAAGACTATTCTCGGATTGCCGTACCTCTCACCAGTTTGACCAAGAAAGGAGAAAAGTTTGTATGGACGGATAAGTGTGAAAAGAGCTTTCAAACACTGAAGACCATATTGATATCCGCTCCAATTTTAACCATTCCCGTTCCAGGACAGACATTTACTTTATACACTGATCCATCGGGATTGGGATTAGGATGTGTGCTTATGCAAGGAGAACAAGTAGTTGCGTATGCATCGAGATAGTTGAAGGTACATGAGAAGAACTACCCCACTCACGATTTGGAATTAGCGGCAGTAGTACATGCTGTCAAGATATGGAGACACTACCTATACGGAGAGAAGTTTCAGATTAAGTCGGACCATAAAAGTCTTACTTATCTATTTAATCAGAAGGAGTTAAATATGAGAGAAAGAAGATGGCTGGAATTATTGAAAGACTATGATTGAGATATCCAGTATCATCCGGGAAAAGCAAACGTGGTAGCGGATGCATTGAGCAGAAAAGCAATGATAAAATCTCAAGGAGAAACCAGCACGACTGCAGCAATGTATACCAATGGAATGGTGTTTAGTCACGGCAACGAGCAGTATGTGATAGATACACCGGATGGATCAACCAACCAAGGGTTCATTCATCGGTTTTCAAATATGTTCGCAGCATTGAAGATTATATCGGATATAGTGGACGAAGTGAAGACAGCTATCAAAGAAGATCCTTATCTGAGAACAGTACAAAAAGATATTGGGAAAGGTAGGACTAACCCTGAGTTCACCTTGGATGACGAGAAGGTACTGAAATACAAAGGAAGAATATGTGTACCCGAAACAAAAAGTGTAGACATTAGACACCGACTCATGAAAGAAGCCCATACCACCACCTACTCGGTACATCCTGGAAGTACAAAAATGTATCATGATCTAAAGAAACTGTATTGGTGGAGGGGAATGAAGGCAGATGTAGCCAAGTTCGTGTCTCAATGCCTAAATTGTCAGAAGGTAAAGGCGGAACGACAAAGACCTGCAGGACTGTTACAACCATTACCGGAACCAGCTTGGAAATGGGACTGCATCACCATGGACTTCGTCACAGGACTACCATTGACTCCTCGAGTAGTTGACACAGTTTGGGTGATTGTAGACCGTCTAACTAAAACAGCTCGCTTCATACCGATACGACCCTAGTATACACTGGAAAGGTTAGCAAAACTGTATGTGGATAATATTGTTCGGCTACACGGTGTTCCAGAAAGCATTGTGTCCGATAGAGACCCACGATTTACTTCCAGATTTTGGGAAGGACTGCAAAAGGCTATGGGTACAACATTGAAGTTCAGTACTGCATTCCACCCACAGACTGACGGATAGTCGGAGCGTACAATTCAGATTTTAGAAGATATGCTACGAGCATGTGTGATTGATTTCAAGGGATCATGGGATGAGAAGTTACCATTGATCGAGTTTGCTTACAATAACAACTATCAGGCTACTATACAGATGTCACCTTATGAAGCACTATATGGTAGGATGTGTCGAACTCCCCTGTTTTGGAATGAAGTTGGAGAACGTAGTATCGTTGGACCAGAATTTATTGAAGAGACTTGTCGAGTGGTCGACATCATCAAGGAAAGAGTAAGAGTAGCTCAGAACCGTCAGAAGCAATACGCAGATACTCGACGAAGAGATCTAGAGTTCGTCGTAGGAGAAAAAGTATTCTTGAAAGTATCGCTTATGCGAGGATTGAAGAAGTTCGGACAGAAAGGAAAACTAAGTCCAAGATATGTCGGACCATATGAGATTCTGACTAAGCGTGGAAAAGTAGCTTATCAGTTAGCATTACCACCATCTATGTCAAGTATGCATGACGTATTTCACATATCCTTATTGAAGAAGTATGTCAAAGACCCAACACATGTGTTGACAGTAGATTTGCCGAAACTGACTGATGATTTGACATTTGAAGTAATACCAATGGAAATCACTAGTCGAAAGGTTCAACGTCTACGCAACAGAGATATCTACTATGTTAAGGTCACATGGAAAAGTAGAGACATGGAAGAGATTACATTGGAGGAAGAAAATGCTATGAGGAAGCAATACCCTGACTTTTTTGACTCAGAAGGTACGTACAATTTTGAGGATGAAATTTTTATAAGTTGGGGGGAGTTGTAAGACCCGTGTCAATCTAACCCGGTCTTACCACCTTGAACCCGGTTTACCCATCATGGTCGAGTCAAATGGACCAAGAGATCGAGATCCCAGGTATGAAATCGACCCAAAAACACTTAAATCTAGGGGAGGGTCGCACAGCCAACTAAGCAGGGTCGGACCTCCCAAACCGGAAAGATCGACCCTCAGTTTTTGAGGGAGGGTCGGACAGCTTAAGACCCTAGGGTCGACGGGATCATCGACCCTCCCATCGACCCTTGGTTTCTGACGAAAACTGAAATTAGGAAATTTCCTAAATTTCGGTTGAGATTCTTTCCAAATCTCAATGGGATTATTATAGGACATTCCTAGTCTATTTAAAGGACGTCCCTAAGCCACTTTCACTCCTTTCACAACCCTAATTGAATTGAGAGAAAGAGAGAAGAAGGAAAAGAGGAAGAAAGGAGGCTAGGAAGAAGGCTTAGCAAAAAGGAGAAGAAATTACAGAGGAAAGTAATCTTCTCAGGTATGGATACTAATTCCATGACTTTCTACAGACCTTAGGTTAGATATGATTGAGTGTAGGACTTCGGAGAAACCCAAACCATCCATCCATGGTTAGGTTTTCATGGAAAACCATGGGAGGATGCACGAAAGCTATCTAGATGAATCATACATGGTTTTAGACCATGGAATGAATATTGAGTGAATGTAGGAAGCAAGCCATAGGACCCCAAACACGAAGAATGGATTAAAAAGTGGAAATTGGACCAGAGTGCACCGAGGGTCGCACCGAGGGTCGATAGACCATCCGACCCTAGGTGTTTCTAACCATTGACCCTCAGCATTCGGGAAGTTCAGAATGGAGGGAGGGTCGATAGACCCATCGACCCTAGCATCGACCCTCAGTTGACAGAATGGTTTTTAAATTCTGAATTAATTCTAATTAAATTCTATCGACTTTGTTAGGTTTGCTAGCAATATAATAACATTATAAAGGTGATTTTAAAGCTTGGAAAAGTATCTATTAGCAAGCTAAGGTGAGGAACCTTAACCCCAAACTAAATTGGTTAATAATAAACTGTTTTTCTTTTCTTGAGTCCTATGTCATGTTTGATTCTATGCGAATATGATTGTAATGTGCATACAGCATGCCATCCAATATTTCAATTACTTGTTCATGCATATTTACTTTACTATTTATAACATGATGATGATGATGATGATAGGAATAGGCATGTGCTTGTATGTGTGTGGTTGGTGTGCTTGATGCGAGAGAGTATCAGGGGAGGTGTGATGAGAACGTCAATAAACGTTAACCTTTGGCGGGTCTCAGCACTTTAGCTCTATCTCTAACTCAAGTCTTGTGCATTGACATCGTCGTATCACCATTACCTTAGCGGAACTATTATGTCGTAGAGTATCAGGGGAGGTGGTCTCGGTCCTTGTAGTCTCTGACTCTACCGGGGGGCCTTAGCTCTATCTCTATTGATGTTCTGAGGGATGCTGGAGTGAGGCCTTGGATACACTGTTTGGCATTAGGATTGGTTAGCAGCGAGCCCAGTGTGCAAGCCCTCGCTAACAGGGGCTTACGTGTTGGTATAGCATTATATAGCAATAAACGTTAACCTTTGTTGTATAATGTTATGGTAGGATGGATGGGGACGACGATAAACGTTAACCTTCGGGCAGGCTTCCACACCCTGTGTATAGAGGCGGTGTCAATAAACGTTAACCTTTGACCACCCAACCTTTCTATTGCACATTGCAAACTATAAACCAAGACCAAAGATATGAATTGACTTTTTGCATGCATATGTAATGTTGCATTGTTTTGGCTACTCACTGAGCCGTGTTGTGTGCTCTCCCCTCGACGTCGAATATTTTTAGTTGATGATGCAGGTTATACAGTGGAAGATTATATGAATGCGTCGGCGTATGGAAACGTTGCAGCTATGGACGTTGGAGCTGAAGATGATACACACGACTCCTCTTGCGAGTGCAACTCGTCTGTATTCGATTAGGGGTTTTTTTTTTAGGTTTCTTTATTGGATTTATAGGACATGTATTTTGTATTTAAATATTTATGTCTCGGTTAATCACAGAATAATTTGCTATTATTTATGGATATCAACTTAGTTCTCAGTTCATATTATTTACAAATTTTCCGCTATTGTGTATTACTCTGATTATGATTGTAGATGCGTGTTAAGTTTGGATAACGTGGGGATAGCCTATATGAGATCCTGGTTGAACCGTTGGTTATTTGGAGGTTCATCACACCATTCTGAAGTGTGCGGAATCGGGGTGTGACAAACGGGATCTCCGACCCCCTCATCTACCCTCAGTCCGCCGACAGAAACCGTGATTTGGAAACTTTCTAAATTTCAATGGGATTCTTTCCTAATCTCAATGGGACTTATTTTGGGAGTTTCTACTCTATAAATAGGACGTCCCTAAGCCTCTTTCACTCCTTTTAGAACCCTAATTGGATTGAGAGAAAGAGAAGAGAAGGAGAAGAGAAAGATAAGAGATGGAAAGTAGAGAAGAAGATCAAAGAGAAGGCCTCAGAGAAACAAGCCTAATTCTCAGGTATGGATACTATCCCCATGTAATTCTACAGACCTTAGAATAGATAGAGAAGAGGAAATGTTATAGGAGAAACCTAAATTATCCACCCATGGTTAGGTTTTCATTGAAAACCATGGGGGAAATCATGAAAGCCATATATGTGAGTGAACTACGGTTCTAGGCCATAGAACATGTATGGAATGGATTGTAGAAGCAAGCCATAGGGCCCCAAACACGAAGAATGGACTGTAGGATGAAAAATTGACTAAACCCATAGGGGGTCACACGGGGGTCGATGGCCAATCCACCCTACCAGACCCTGATAATCGACCCCCTGTGTTCGAGAAGTCCAGACTGTGGGTGGTCGCATCCAGGGTCGATGGAACCTCCGACCCTAGCATCGTCCCCCAGTTAACAACACGCTTTTTAAAGTCTGAATTAATTCTAATTAAATTCTATCGACTTGGTTAGGTCTTCTATTTGATATTACATCGATATATAGTTGATTCTTAAAGCTTGAAAGAGGACCTACGATAAAGTAAAGGTGAGGGAACAAGACCTAAACTAATTGGCTAATAATAAACTATTTATTTTTCTTGAGTCCAATACCATGACTGATTCTATGCGTGTATGCTTGTATGTGCATTCAATATGTCATTCAATATTCCTGCTATTACTATTCATGCGTATTTAATTCTGTTTATTTATAACATGATGATGATGATGATGCTACGAATAGCCATGTAAATGTATGTGTATGGTTTGTGTATATGGTGCGGGTAGGGGATGGTATCAACCGGTACAGCCATGCCATTTTCATGGGGTGTATATTTTGCCATGGTTCTACTCAAGTCATGTCCATTGACATCGTCGTATCGCCATTACCTTAGCAGAACTATTATGTCGTAGGGTATGAGGGGAGGTGGTCTCGGACAGTGTAGTCTCTGACTCTGCTGGTGGGCCTTAGCCCTATCTCTATGGACGTATTGAGGGATGCTGGGGTGAGGCCTTGGATAGACTGATTGTCATTAGGATTGGTTAGTTGCGAGCCCAGTTTGCAAACCCTTGCCAGCAGGGGCTTACGTGTTGGTGTGGTCAACTGGTACAGCCATGCCATTTTCATGTGGTGTATATTGTGCATGGTGGGTGCATGTGGGACGACAGTGCCGTTTTCATTGGACGGTTTCACACACTCGTGTATAGAGGTGAGGCGGCCATCGAACCTTTCTATTGCATATTGCAAACTTATAAACCACACCAAAGATATGAATTGAGTGCATGCATATGTTTGTTGCATTGTTTTGTTTGTTCACTGAGCCATGATGTGTGCTCACCCTCTCGACGTCGAATATTTTTTAATTGATGATGCAGGTACTACAGTTGCAGATTATATGAATGATCTGGTGTATGCGCGTGTTGCTGCATTGGAAGCTGAAGAATTAGAGGATGCGCATGACCCCTCATGCGAGTGCAATTCATGCATATTCTATTAGAATTTTATTTGAATTTATAAAAAGTTGTAATTGATATTTTATTTATTTATGTCTCAGTTGATACAACAATAACTTGATATTTTAATTATGATTATTACATTTAGAGTTCTCGGTTCATTTACTATAAGACTTCCACTATTGTGTATTTATTCTGATTATGGTTGTGGATGTGCATGATTTTGTTTTTAATGGATACCGCCTATTAAAGATCCTGGTTAAACCGTTGGTTATTAGCGGTTCTTCACACAGTTGTGAATGGTGCAAAATTGGGTTGTGATAACTTGGTATCAGAGCGTCTCAGGCTTTATGTGTGAAACAGTATACTTCCACAAAAGTCATGAACTGAGATAGGATAAAAATTTAAAAGATGTAATAATAACACCACAAGCACCTACGTTGTTTGAGACAAAACTGAAAGAGAATAATGCATCTATTAAATGAGAAACAAATTTATATACAACCAAAAGGAAGAACAAAGGTTTATATATATATGATTAAAGCAGAGTACAGTCCATAGTCCGGACAGTTACTCTGAAATACAAAAAGAATAATAAAAGAAGTACATCAACAAGCTGGAGGTGATGGGGGAGGCGGTGCCTCACGGTCCCGATCATAGTCCTCAGCGTAGACTCTGGTCAACCAAGCTATCTGAGTCTGGGTCGTCTGGAGACTAACTGTGAGGTCAGCCACCCGCTGGTCAGTCACACACTAAGCATCCCTCAGCTCTCCCATCCCCTGATCCGATACACGCTGAGCAACCAGAAGCTCTCCCACCCGCTGATCGAACGAGCGCTGAGCCTCTAGAAGCTCTCCCATCCTCAGGTCAGACACATGCTGAGCCTTTCGTATCTCGTGCAATATCCTCATCATGTCATCAGATGGAGTATACGAAGGACCAGCTGCATGCAAAGGACCAGCTAAAGAAGACAGACCAGCTCCAGTAGTATGAGTAGGTGATGGAGGAGGTGTCCATCTACATCTATGTACAACCGATTGTCATCATCCACATGAACCCCTACTCCAGCGGCTGCTGCTGCAGCCTCAGCATCAGCAATCTCCACTCGAGTGCGAGGGAGAACCATCGCGTTCCTCTCCTCATCACTGACCTGGGCATCCCGCATGCCCATCTTGCAGATAGGCTCCCAATCCAGGGGCGATGAGAAGGATTTCTCCTGAATCTTCTCATCCACTGAGTCAACCCCCAGGTGGGTAAGCAAGGTAATGATCATGCGTCCATAAGGAAGGTTGCCAGTGTGACTGGGCAACATGGCACTGATCATCGTACGCATGATAATGGAGGGAAGGCAGACGGGCTGCCTAGTGCATATGTAGTATAATAGATACTGGGTTAACTGGGAGACCCTCTCGTAATGACCACTCTGCGGTATCAGATTATGCTGAATGATCTTGCAGTATACCCGTGGATCTGAGCGCAGAAAACTCGCTTTCATCTGCCAGCGATCTGGTCTGATGAGCTGGCTATCGATCTCAGCCCTCATCTGTAGAGAAAAGAACTGGGGCTCTCCAGGAGACCAGAACACCATGGGGCCAGCATAGGAAATGCCCAACAAGTTGGCCAGCTGTCGATAATCAAATGAAACGTCAACCCCCTTGACGTAGCTCGTGATGCGAAGCTCATTACCCCTCTCCACATCATTGTAATCTCCCACCACCTGGAGATTAAAGTAGAACAGGCGTGCCAAGTCAGGACGGGTACACACGTCATAAGTGATGACAGGGAGCCATCCCATATCACAAAATGCTCTCCCCACATTGATCAATGCTAAGCTAGCCAAGTCCACTTTGCGGCCTCCCTCTACCTTCTTGTGAGTGTAGTGGGCATAATGTGTCTCGGCTTCATTGGAACGGAAGCGAAGATGGTCGTGAACTATAGTATCTACAAATAGAAAGAAAAATAAATAATGGGTTAGTAGAGAAGAAAAACCCAAGAGTTCGACATAATAAAGATGTAAAATGGGCAAAAGCCTCCTTTTCACTCATACGGGTGGGCAGGAGGACTTACATAGATCCTAAATTATCTTGTGAGACTCAAACAGTCAGAAATTTCAACTGCATAGATTGAATCGCAAGAAATTTTAGGAAATTCAAAATTTCGACAAAATTACGGCAAAAAGTGAAAATTTTGAGTTTCTCGATAACCAACCGATGAAACTCAAATATTTTCGAGGGCTTTCGTTCCTCGAGTCACCAACAACAAAAGCCCCCAATAAAAATCGAATTTTTACGATTGGAAAAAGTTTAATTTGAAAAATACGAAATAAACGAACAAAAACCTAGGTTATGAAACCTAAAAACATGAAAAGGTAGAAGAAATACCTGTAGCGGAGGTGTAGATGATGAAACAAGGAGTGCAAACCACCAAAGGATTGGAGTTGTCACTGTAGCAACTCAGAGGGAAGAGTTGAGTCGAAGCGGAGAAGAAAGAATGAGATATGGACTTTGAATTGGACTTAAAAATCAGATTTTTAGTCCGGGGGTCGGAAAATTGGATTAAAACATCGACCCCCACATCGACCCTCAGCTCTCGGGAACCTGCCAAAGAACCAAGGGTCGCACCCTGGGTCGGACATCCTCTGACCCCCCCATCGACCCCCGGCTCTCGGGAAGAATGGATGATTGGGTCGGACACCCATCGACCCCCACCATCGACCCTACAGTGAAAACACAGCATTTTCGACAGAATGATCTGAAAATTTTGAAATTTGAAATGTTTAGTAGTTTTAAAATATGAGAATGAAGTATTTAATGATTGTCTCTCGTGTTCAATGATTTCAGATAATCCCAGTATCAGATTAATCAATGGCGGGACGCAGAGCAACTAGACAGAGCCGTAACTCTATCCCACCACCACCACCTGTGGGGGAAGATAACCAGACACACCCGGAAACACAGGGGAACATGAACATGGCACCGTCTGTCATAAATGGGCAGGCAAATCCTACCAATCTACCCGCTCCAGCTACAGACTTGGCCACAGTCGTAATGAACTTGGCCCAACAGCTGCAACAAATGCAACAGGCACAAGCTACTATCCAAGCTGCCATAGGCATAACTTTTCCAGCTGCCCAAACACCTCCAATGCCAACTGGACAGGGAAGCACAACACCAGGGGGGAGTAACACAGTACCCCACGCAACTCAGACTCTTATCTTGCAGGATCAAGTACCAAATCTTGAAGTAGCTCAAGGTGGATATCACTACCAACCACCTATGTATGGAGCATATGTCCCACAGCCACTAGACCACTCCAGACTGGTAGAGCGTTTTCTGAAACTAAAGCCCAGGGAATTCAATGGCAAGCCAACAGATCCTTTATAGCCGGCACACTGGGTTGATGAAATGGAAATAAACTTTATGATGATGACATTAAATGAAGAAGAAAAAGTGTTGTGTGCCACCTTTATGCTGAAAAGAGATGCACACCATTGGTGGAGGTCTACCAGGACGTATTTACTTACAAAACACGCACAACTGACTTGGGATATTTATAAAGAGGTGTTCTTTGAGAAGTACATTCCAAGAAATATTAAAGATTCTATGGAAAGAGAGTTCCTGAGTTTATATCAGGGACAGATGACCGTGGATGCGTACCAAAAGCGTTATGAAGAGCTGTTCCTCTTTGCACCCACTAGTATGCAAGAGGAAAACACAAAGACCTGAAGGTTCGTCATGGGACTTAGGGGAAGCATCCGCGAGAACGTTTTGGGACATGAAAAGAAAATTTATAATGAAGCGGCACAAATTGCTTGAGTTATAGAATCGAGCCAGAAGGAGAGTTATTTCATGCAAAAAGAGGTATCAAAATGCCAGCTGGAAATTCTTATAATGGAGGGAATAACCAGACATTCAAATCCTTCCGTGCTCAAGGCTTTACCGCTGCAACCAAGACTATCCCAGTAGTTCAACAGCAACAGAAGCCAATAACTGAACGGGTAAGATGTTTTAACTGTAACCAAGTGGGACATATAACAAGGTTATGTCCTATGCCCAAGAAGCAGCTACATCAAGGACGAGTTTACGCGATTACATCCGAGGATGCTGCCGCATCGCCTGATGTGGTTACAAGTATGACTTACATTTTTTGTTAGTTGTACTACATTGTATGATCATGTAGACTAAGTTAAAATAAATCACAGGTATAGTACCTATAAATGGCATACCCGCCAGAGTACCCTTTGACTCAGGAGCTACTCGTTCTTTTATATCTGTGTTATTTGGAAAGAAGTTGAATTTACCCATTAAATTCTTAGACTACAAACTGCTTGTACAATCACCTAAGTGATTAGAAGTGGAGTTAGAAAAAGGTTATGGACCATGTCCAGTTCTTATTAATGAAAAGACTTTGGATGCAACCTTGATCTAACTTGAGATGGCAGATTTTGACGTCATCTTGGGAATGGAATGGTTAGCTTGGCATTCTGCAGATCTATTATGTGCCGAAAAGAATCTGACATTTAGAGACAAAGAAGGAGCAGAGTTAAGTTTTTCGAGAACCAAACTTCCCCGTAAACGAAAGCTCATACTCTCTGCGCTAAAGTCTATGAAGTGCCTTGAGAATGGAGCAGTCGGGTATTTTGTATATGTGCTCGACCTTACCAAGGAAGCACCACGAATGGAAGATATTGATGTCATGCGAGACTATTCGGACGTATTTCCTGAAGAATTACCAGGATTATCACAGAGTTTGTTATAGATCTTATACATGGAGCCGCACCAGTATCGGAAGCACCTTATCGAATGGCTCCTACTGAACTGAAGGATTTGAAAGTACAACTACAAGAACTGTTGGACAAGGGTTACATTTGCCCCAGTATATCACCATGGGGAGCGCGAGTATTATTCGTGAAGAAGAAGGACGGTAGCGTTCGCTTGGTATAGACAACCGAGAACTGAATAAACTGACAATCAAGAATCGGTATCCATTGCCTCGGATCAATGACCTGTTTGATCAATTACAAGGTGCCAAAGTGTTCTCCAAGACCGATCTTCGATCAGGCTATCATCAGCTGAACAATAAGGATGGTGATATTCCCAAGACAGCATTCAGGACTAGATATGGACATTATGAATTTTTGGTCATATCTTTCGGATTGACGAACGCACCAGCAACCTTTATGGAACTTATGAATCGGGTATTCCACGATATGTTGGATATGTCGGTTATTGTATTAATCGATGATATATTGGTCTACTCCAAAGACGAGGACACTCATATTAAGAATCTAAACACCGCTCTGCAGCGATTACGGAAGGAAAAGCTCTACACCAAATTTTCAAAGTTTAAGTTTTGACTAAAGCAAGTCACATTTTTAGGCCATATAGTATCCGCTGAAGGATTAAAGTGGATCCCAGCAAGATCGAGGCTATTGTAAAGTGAGAATCACCGAAGAGCGTTGCAGAAATTATAAGTTTTTTGGGACTAGCTGGGTATTACCGACGATTTGTGGAAGACTATTCCCGAATTGCCGTACCTCTTACCAGTTTGACTAAGAAGGGCGAGAAGTTTGTCTGTACGGATAAATGCTAGAAGAGTTTCCAAACCTTGAAGGCTAGATTGATATCAGCTCCAATCATGACCATCTCGATTTTAGGACAATCATTTATCTTATACACCGATGCATTAGGACTGGGATTAGGATGTGTACTCATGCAAGGAGAACAAGTAATTGCATATGCCTCAAGACAACTGAAGACACATGAAAAGAACTACCCCACTCATGATTTGGATCTAGCAGCAGTAGTACATGCTGTCAAAATATGGAGACATTGTCTATACGGGCAAAAGTTTCAGATTAAATCAGACCATAAAGTCTTACTTACTTATTTAATCAGAAGAAGCTGAATATGAGATAAAGAAGATGGCTAGAACTATTGAAAGACTACGATTGTGATATCCACTATCATCCGGGAAAAGCTAATGTAGTATCCGACGCGTTGAGTAGAAAGGCAATGATAAAATCTGAGAGAGAGGTTAGCACAACTGCCGCAATGTGTACTACCAAAAAGGTATTCAAGCACGGTAATGAGCAGTTTGTGGTAGATGCACCAAATGGATCAGCCAACCAAGGCTTTATTCATCGGTTTTCAAATATGTTCGTCGCATTGAAAATTATACCGGATATAGTTGATGAAGTGAAGACAGCTATCAAATCAGACCCTTTCCTATGAATGGTACAAGAAGACATCGAAAAAGGTAGAACTAACCCTGAGTTCAACTTGGACGAAGAAAAGGTACTAAAGTACAAAGGAAGAATATGTGTACCCGAAACAGAAAGCCTGGACATTAGACATCGATTGATGAAAGAAGCCCGTACCACCATCTATTCGATACATCCTGGAAGTACAAAAATGTATCATGATCTAAAGAAACTATATTGGTGGAGAGGAATGAAAGCAGATGTAGCTAAGTTCGTGTCTCAATGCCTAAAATGTCAGAAGGTAAAGGCTGAACGAAAAAGACCGGCAGGACTGTTACAGCCGTTATCGGAACCAGCATGGAAATGGGACTGCATCACTATGGACTTCGTCATGGGATTACCACTGACTCCTCGAGTAGTTGACGTAGTTTGGGTGATTGTAGACCGTCTGACTAAAACAGCTCGCTTTATACCTATACGACCTCAATATACACTGGAGAGGTTACCTAAGCTGTATGTGGATAACATTGTGCGATTACACGGTGTACCTGAAAGCATTGTGTCAGATAGAGATCAACGATTTACTTCAAAGTTTTGGGAAGGATTGCAAAAGGCTATGGGAACAACATTGAAGTTTAGTACTGCATTTCATCCACAGACAGATGGACAGTCAGAGCGTACAATTCAGATCCTAGAAGATATGCTTCGAGAATGTGTAATTAACTTTAAAGGATCATGGGATGAAAAGTTACCACTGATTGAGTTCGCTTATAATAATAGCTATCAGGCTACTACATAGATGTCACCCTATGAAGCACTGTATGGCCGAAAGTGTCGATCTCCTTTGTGTTGGAATGAAGTTGGGAATGTAGTATTGTTGGACTAGAATTTGTTGAAGAGACTTATCGTGTGGTCGACATTATCAAGGAAAGAGTGAGAACAACTCAGAATTGTCAGAAGCAATATGCAGATACCCGATGCTGAGGCTTGAATTCGTCGTGGGTGATAAAGTATTCTTAAAAGTATCGCCTATGCGAGGATTGAAACGGTTCGGACAGAAAGGGAAACTAAGTCCAAGATATTTCAGGCCATATGAGATTCTAGCTAAACATGAGAAAGTGGCTTACCAGTTAGCACTACCACCATCTATGTCAAGCGTGCATGACGTATTTCATATTTTCTTATTGAAAAAGTATGTCAAAGATCCAATGCACATTCTGACAATAGATCATCCTGATTTGACTAATGATTTGACTTTAAAGTAGAGACATGGTTCAAAGGTTCGAAAGGTTATTTGACTGATCACCGGTCGAAAGGTTCAACGACTACGCAACCGAGATATCTATTATGTTAAGGTCACCTCGAGAAGTAGAGACATGGAAGAAATCACAGGAGAAGAAGAGAATGCTATGCGAAAGCAATACCCTCATTTATTTGACTCAGAAGGTATGTACAATTTCGAGGATGAAATTTTTATAAGTAGGGGGGAGTTGTAAGACCCGTATCGAACTAACCCAGTCATACCACCTTGAACCTGGTCTACCCATCATGGTCGAACCAAATGGATCAAGTGCGTGAAGGAGATCACGATCCCAGGTATTAAACTGACCCAAAATAAAAGTAGGGTCGGACCCCCCCAGTATAAAAGTCAGACCCAGAGTATTATACCAGGGGTTAGACATTTTAAGAACCAGCGGTCGACGGGATCTCCGACCCCCTCATCGACCCCCAGTCTGCCGACAGAAACCGTGATTTGGAAACTTTCTAAATTTCAATGGGATTCCTTCCTAATCTCAATGGGACTTATTTTGGGAGTTTCTACTCTATAAATAGGATGTCCCTAAGCCTCTTTCACTCCTTTTAGAACCCTAATTGGATTGAGAGAAAGAGAAGAGAAGGAGAAGATAAATAGAAGACAAGGAAAGTGGAGAAGAAGATCAAAGAGAAGGCTACAGAGAAACAAGCCTAGTTCTCAGGTATGGATACTATCCCCATGTAATTCTACAGACCTTATGATAGATGGAGAAGAGGGAATAATCTAGGGAAAACCCAAATTATCCACCTATGGTTAGGTTTTCATGGAAAACCATGGGGGAAATCATGAAAGCCATATAGGTGAGTGAACTACGGTTCTAGGCCATAGAACATGTGTGGAATAGATTCTAGAAGCAAGCCATAGGGCCCCAAACACGAAGAATGGACTGTAGGATGAAAATTTGACTAAACCCATAGGGGGTCGCATGGGGGGTCGATGGCCAATCAACCCTACCAGACCCTGATAATCGACCCCCTGTGTTCGAGAAGTCCAGACTGTGGGTGGTCGCACCCAGGGTTGATGGAACCTCCGACCCTAGCATCGACCCCCAGTTAACAGCATGCTAAATTCTATCGACTTGGTTAGGTCTTCTAGTGATATAACATTGATATATAGTTGATTCTTAAAGCTTGAAAGAGGACCTATGATCAAGTAAAGGTGAGGGAACAGGACCTATACTATTTGGCTAATGATTAAGTATTTTTATTTCTTGAGTCCAATACCATGTCTGATTCTATGCGTGTATGCTTGTATGTGCATTCAATATGTCATCCAATATTCCTGCTATTACTATTCATGCATATTTAATTTTGTTTATTTATAACATGATGATGATGATGATGATGCTACGAATAGGCATGTGAATGTATGTATGTGGTTAGTGTATATCGTGCGGGTAGGAGATGGAATCAACCGGTACAGCCATGCCATTTTCATGGGGTGTATATTTTGCCATGGTTCTACTCAAGTCATGTCCATTGACATCGTCGTATCGCCATTACCTTAGCAGAACTATTACGTCGTAGGGTATGAGGGGAGGTGGTCTTGGACTGTGTAGTCTCTGACTGTGTTGGGGGGCCTTAGCCCTATCTCTATGGACATATTAAGGGATGCTGGGGTGAGGCCTTGGATACACTGATTGGCATTAGGATTGGTAAGTTGTGAGCCCAATTTGCAAGCCCTCGCCAGCAGGGGCTTAGGTGTTGGTGTGGGCAACGGTACAGCCATTCCGTTTTCATGGGGTGTATATTGTCCATGGTGGGTGCATGTGGGACGACAGTGCCGTTTTCATTGTGCAGTTTCACATACTCGTGTATAGAGGTGAGGCGGCCATTGAACCTTTCCATAGCACATTGCAAACTTATAAACCAGACCAAAGATATGAATTGAGTGCATGCATATGTTTGTTGCATTGTTTTGTTTGCTCACTGAGCCATGATGTGTGCTCACCCTCTCGACGTTGAATATTTTTTAGTTGATGATGCATGTACTACAGTTGCGGATTATATGAATGATCCGGTGTATGCGCGTGTTGCTGCATTGGAAGCTGAAGAATTAGAGGATGCGCATGACCCCTCATGCGAGTGCAATTCATGCGTATTCTATTAGAATTTTATTTGAATTTATAAAAGGATGTAATTGATATTTTATTTATTTATGTCTCAGTTGATACAACAATAACTTGATATTTTAATTATGATTATTACATTTAGAGTTCTCGGTTCATTTACTATAAGACTTCCGCTATTGTGTATTTATTCTGATTATAGTTGTAGATGTGCATGGTTTTGTTTTTAATGGATACCGCCTATTAGAGATCCTGGTTGAACCGTTGGTTTATTAGCAATTCATCACACCGTTCTAAATGGTGTAGAATTGGGGTGTGACATGTTGGGCCAAGTTAAATTCGACTGTGGCCAAGTCAGTAGGTGTAGCTGGTAGATTTGTAGGATTTGTCTACCCATCTATGACGGATGGTGCCGTGTTCGTGTTCCCCTGTGTTTTTGGGTGTGTCTGGCTATTCTCCCCCACAGGTGGTGGTGGTGCAATAGAGTTACGGCTCTGTCTGGTTGCTCTGCGTCCTACCATTAATTAAACTGATAGTGGGATTGCCTGAAATCATTGAACACGAGAGACAATCATTAAATACTTCATTCTCATATTTTAAAACCACTAACAAATGCAAATTTCAAAATTTTCAGATCATTCTATCGAAAATGTTGTATTTTCATTATAGGGTCGATGGTGGGGGTCGATGGGTGTCCGACCCTCAGTCTGCGACCCTGGGAATCACCCATTCTTCCCAAGAGCCGGGGGTCGATGGGGGGTCGGGGATGTCCGACCTAGGGTGCGACCCCTGGTTCTCTATCAGATTCCCGAGAGTCGAGGGTCGATGCGGGGGTCGATGGGTGGGTCGATGGTTTTAATCGAATTTTCCGACCCCCGGACTAAAAATCTGATTTTGAAGTTTCGATTCAAAGTCCATTTCCCATTCTTTCTTCACCTATTCGACTCAACTCGTCCCTCTCAGTTGCTACAGTAACAACTCTGATTCGTTGGTGGTTTGCACTCCTTGTTTCTTCGTCTACACCTCCGCTACAGGTATGTCTTCTACCTTTTCATGTTTTCAGGTTTCTTTACCTAGGTTTTTGCTCGTTTATCTCGTATTTTTCAAATTAAAATTTTTCCAACAGTAAAAATTTGATTTTTATTGGGGGCTTCTGTTGTTGGTGGCTCAAGGAACGAAAGACCTCAAAAATATTTGAGTTTCATCGGTTGGTTATCAAAAAACTTGAAATTTACACTTTTTGCCCTAATTTTGTCGAGCTTTTGAATTTCTTGAAATTTCGTGCAATTCAATCTAATTAGTTGAAATTTTTGACTGTATGAGTCTCACAAGATAGTTTAGGATCTATGTAAGTCCTCCTACCCACGTGTATGGGTGAAAGGTGAGGCTTTTGACCAATTTACGATGTTATTAGGTCGAAATTTTGGATTTTTACTCTCTACTAATCCATTATTTGTTTTTCTTTTTTATTTGCAGATACTATGGCACTTACCAAGGAACCCAGAGTTCGCGATCGTCTTCGCTTCCGTTCCAATGAAGTCGAGGCACAGTATGCCCACTACGCTCGCAAGAAGGTAGAGGGCAGCCGCAAAGTGGACTTGGCTAGCTTAGCCTTCTTCAATGTGGAGGGGGCCTTTCGTGATATGGGATGGCTTCCCTTCATTACCTATGACGCGTGTACCCGTCCTGACTTGGTACACCAGTTCTACTGTAATCTCCAGGTGGTGGGAGATTACAATGATGTTGAGAGGGGTGGTGAGCTTCGGATCACCAGTTACGTCAAGGGGGTTGATGTTTCCTTTGATTATCGGCAGCTGGCCGACTTGTTGGGCATTTCCTATGCTGGCCCCTTGGTGTTCTGTGCTCTAGGAGAGCCCCAGTTCTTTTCATTACAAATGAGGGCGGAGATCGATCGTCAACTCATCAGACCTGATCGCTAGGAGATGAAAGCGAGTTATCTGCATTCAGATCCACGGGTATATTGCAAGATCATTCAGCATAATCTGATATCGCAGAGTGGACACTACGAGAGGGTGTCACACCCCAATTCTGATCCAACCAGAATGGTGGGAGTGAATCGTCATCGAACCAACGGTTCACACCAAGATCTCGAATAGGCCGTGTCCACCCATACAAACCATTACACATAACCACAATCAGAATATAAATATACAGCGGAAAACTTTAAATAGAATGAACTGAGTATCTATTGATAATTTAAATAAATATCCCATTATCCAAATTCAAACACATAAAAATAAATATCTTTTACACCCCTTTAATATCAAACGAAAATAACTGAAACAACTAAATAAAAATCCATCACAAGTACATACAGAAAAGGCACTCGCATGAAGCATCATGCTCGTCCTCCCCTGCTTGTACATCCAGAGCAGCTACACCATCGTACACCGGAGCGTTCACATAGTCGTCCACAGTGTAAACTGCATCAACATCTAAAAACATGTATATATACAAGGGGTGAGCTACCAACACAGCTTAGCAAGACAATCAGACAGTTTCACAAGATTATGCATGAATAACAATCAATTTTATGCTGTGGTCTGGTTTTAAGTTTGCAATGTGCTATAAAAAGGTTTGGTGGCCCCCGCACCTCTATACACGAGTGTGTGGCACCTCATGGATCACACCCCCATTGGCCCACATGCACCCATCATGGAATAGAGATAGAGCTAAGATACCCCCGTACCTCCCCTGATACTCTACCCATACTAGTACCTAAGCCCCTACTGGCCAGGGCTCGCAAACTGGGCTCGCAACTAACCAATTCTATATGTCATCAATGTATGCTCTATCCCAGCACAGCCGTCTACGGCATAGAGATAGAGCTAAGGCATTCCCACACCTCCCCTGATACCCTATCCGCAACTAACACACTAGGATAGAAACATAACGCAGGTAGACCCTATCCCAACATAACTCCCTACGGCATAGAGATAGAGCTAAAGCATCGTGGACAAGCCAGCGTCGACTCGGAATCCTTAGTACCACGACCTTCCCCTGATACCCCACCCGTACCACGACCTTCCCCTGATACCCCACCCGTACCGAGCATGTTAAGACAGAATACTACAAAAGGTGCTAATGTGAAGAGCGATCCCAGGCCCATGCCCCACTCCACACACTAACGAAAACAATCACATGCCTAACAATCACATCCTATAAATGCATGAACAGTAATAATAACTGAAAGTAAAGGATGGCATGTGAATATGCACAAACATCACATCATAGATATTTAATGATTAACAATGATTTATTGTCCATTAATTATTAGGTTTAGGTCAGATTCCCTTACCTGACGCTCGTTCGATCACTTGCTCCACGTCGCAAGATCCAAACGATAAGTCACAAAGTCCTACATAATATTAGGGTTTCATTAGAATATTTTTCTTAGGGTTTCATGTTGGTCGGAAACCAAGAAAGATCACAAAATACTCTCCTAGTACTGACCAGTGGCATGTACAATCGCAGCTCTGTGGGAAAGACTGGCAACCGGTATGGTCAGCCGGTCCCCCACAGACAACCTCCCGAGAGATAGCGGTCGCCACATACCGGTCGCATTATGTGCAACCGGTATAGTCGACCGGTATGTCTCCGGAAGACCATACATGGGTTTTTCGACTGCCGACGATCATCCTCCATGGATTTTCAGGGTTCTCCTATCCATTCTAAGTCTAATCATTGAGTTAGAGTTATCCCCAACTCATTTAAGTCTCGTTTCGATGAATATCATCTCGAACTCGAATCTAGGGTTTGACGGCAACTTAGGGTTTATTGGCCAATTTAGGGTTTTAGATCATTACCTACTTTGCGTGGTATTGATCCACCCACACAACTAACACAGAATAAGAAGATGGATTCAAGCACTTACCGTTGACAGGCGTAGCGTGAGCTTTGTCGAACGGTAATGGCGGCTCATTCTTCCTCCTCCTAGCTCCTTCTCCTTTTCCACCTCTTTCTCTTCTCTAGGGTTTGCGAGAGACAATGGAAAGGATTTTAGGAGGTTTAAGGGTGTATTTATAGGCTAGAAATAGGGTTTAGTAACCCTACTAGGATTAGGAAACTTCTAGGATTCGAAATCAGGAAAGCGGGACCCACAGGGACCAATTTCTAGATTCCCGCACATAGCTGTCCAGGCCATACAGGTCGACCGGTACAAAGACCGGTACCATCGACCGGTATACATAAAATCAGATATAATTGGTTGACTTCGGTCCAATTTTGTACCTGTTTGTTATCCGCTTGCCCCGTCTGACCCGGTGATGATCGGAAGACCTGTCATGACACAAAACCAAGGTTTTGACCGGGTTTTCAGAGTGCGGGTCTTACAGAGGGTCTCTCAGTTGACCAAGTACCTGCTATACTGCATATGCACTAGGCAGCGCGTCTGCCTTCCTTACATCATCATGCGACCGATGATCAGTGCCACGTTGCCCAGTCACACTGGAAACTTCCTTATGGACGCATGATCACTACCTTGCTTACCCGCCTAGGGGTTGATTTATGGGATGAGAAGATTCAGGAGAAATCCTTCTCATCGCCTCTGGATTGGGAGGCTATTTGCAAGATGGGCATGCGGGATGCCCATGTCAGCAATGAGGAGAGGAACACGATGGTACGCCCTCACACTCGAGTGGAGATGGCTGACGCTGAGGCAGTAGCAGCAGCTGCTGAAGCAGGGGTTCATGGGGATGATGACGATCGGCTATACATGGATGTAGATGCCATACCTCCCCCATCACCTACTCATGGAACTGGAGCTGGTCCGTCTTCTTCAGATGGTCCTTCGCATGCAGCTGGTCCATCGTATTCTCTATCTGATTACATGATGAGGATATTACACGAGATACGAGAGGCTGAATGTATGTCTGACCTGAGGATGGGAAAGCTTCTAGAGGCTCAGCGCTCGTCCGATCAACGGGTGGGAGAGCTTCTGGTTGCTCAGCGCGTGTCGGATCAACAAGTGGGAGGGCTTCTCGCTGCTCAGCACATGTCGGATCAACGGGTGGCAGAGCTTAGGGATGCTCAGCATGTGACCGACCAACGGGTGGCTGATCTCACAGCTAGTCTCCAGACGACCCAGACTCAGATAGCTTGGTTGACTAGAGTCTACGCTGAGGACTATGATAGAGACCGTGAGGCCCCGCCTCCCCCATCACCTCCAGCTTCTTGATGTACTTCTTTTATTTTTTTCTTTTTGTATTTTAGAGTAACTGTCCGGACTGTGGACTGTACTCTGCTTTAATCATATATATATAAACATTTTTTCTTCCTTTTGGTTGTATATAAATTTGTTTTTCATTTAATAAATGCATTATTCTCTTCCAGTTTAGTCTCAAACAACACAGATGCTTATGGTGTCTTACTATTACATCTTTTAAATTTTTATCCTATCTCAGTTCAGGACCTTTTGTAGAAGTATACGGTTTCACAGACAAGGCCTGAGATGCTCTGATACCAAGTTGCCACACCCCAATTCTGCACCATTCAGAACAGTGTGATGAACCGCTAATAAACCAACGGTTCAACCAGGATCTCTAATAGGCTATGTCCATTAAAAATAAAACCATGCACATCCACAACCATAATCAGAATAAATACACAATAGCGGAAGTCTTATAGTAAATGAACTGAGCAATCTAACTTTAATAATCATAATTAAAATATTAAGTTATTGTTGTATCAACTGAGACATAAATAAATTGAATATCAATTACATCCCTTTATGAATTCAAATAAAAATCTAATCGAATAGGCATGAGTTGCACTCGCATGAAGAGTCATGTGTATCCACTAAGTCTTCGGCTTCCATTGTAGCAACACGTGCATACACCGGAGCACTCATATAATCTTCAATTGTAGTACCTACATCATTAACTAAAAATATTCGACGTCGAGAGGGTGAGCACACATCATGGCTCAGTGAGCGAACAAAACAATGCAACAAACATATGCATGCATTCAATTCATATCTTTGGTCTGGTGAATAAGTTTGTAATGTGCTATAGAAAGAATAGGTGGCCGCCGCACCTCTATACCCGAGTGTGTGAAGCCGTCCAAAGGTAACGTTTATTGTCGTCCCACGTGAACCCACCATGGACAATGTACACACAAAGGTCACATTTATTGCTGTACCAGTTGACAATACCAACATGTAAGCCCCTGCGGGCGAGGGCTCGTAAATTGGGCTCGTAACTAATCAATCCTGATGCCAATCAGTGTATCAAAGGCCTCACCCCAACATCCCTCAATACGTCCATAGAGATAGGGCTAAGGCCCCCCGGCAGAGTCAGAGACTATACGGTCCCCTCATACCCTACGACGTAATAGTTTTGTTAAGGTAATGACGATACGATGATGTCAGTGGATAAGATTTGAGTTAGCGATAGAGCTAGAGTGCTGAGGCCCCGCCTATGACACCTCCCCCTGATACTCGCTCGCATCAAGCACACCAACCACACACATATATTTTCATGCTTATTCCTATCATAATAATCATCATCGTTTTAAATATGCATGAACAGTAATAATAGAATATTGGATGACATGTTGAATGCACATAACAAACATACACACATAGAATCAATCATGGCATTGGTCTCAAGAATAAAATAGTTTATTATTGAAAAATTAGTTTAGGTCTTGTTCCCTCACCTTTGCTTGATAGTCTTTCAAGCGTTAAGAATCAAATAAATTTCAATATTATACCACTAGAAGACCTAATCAAGTCGATTGAATTTAATTAAAATTAATTCTGATTTTAAAAGCATGCTGTTAAATGGGGGTTGATGCTGGGGTCGGAGGTTCCATCGACCCTGGGTGCGGCCACCCACAGTCTGGACTTTCCAAACACTGGGTGTCGATTGTTAGGGTCTGGTAGGGTCGATTGGCCATCGACCCCCCATGCGAACCCCTGTGGGTTTAGTTGAAATTCTCATCCTACAGTCCATTCTTCGTGTTTGGGGACCTATGGCTTGCTTCTACAATCCAATCCACACATGTTCAATGGTCTAGAATCGTAGTTCATTCACCTTTATGGCTTTTATGATTTCCCCCATGGTTTTCCATAAAAACCTAACCATGGGTGGATGATTTGGGTTTCTCCTAGATCATATTATCTTCACTATCTATTATAAGGTCTGTAGAATTACATGGAGATAGTATCCGTACCTGAGAATTAGGCTTGGTTCTCTGAAGCCTTTTCTTTGATCTTCTTTTCCACTTTTCCTTATCTTCTCTTTCTCTCAATCCAATTAGGGTTCTAAAAGGAGTGAAAGACGCTTAGGGACGTCTTATTTATAGAGTAGAAACTCCCAAAATAAGTCCCATTGAGATTAGGAAAGAAGCCCATTGAAATTTAGAAAGTTTCCAAATCACGGTTTCTGTCGGCAGACTGGGGGTCGATGAGGGGGTCGGAGATCCCGTCGACCCCTGATTCTAAATTGTCCGACCCCCGGTTAGAAACTCAGGGCCTGACTTTTGTCTTGGAGGATCCGACCCTGCCTTACTGGGTATGCGACCCTCCCCCTTATTTTTGTGTTTTTGGTTCAGTTTAATACCTAGGATCGTTATCTCATTCACGTACTTGATCCATTTGGCTCGACCATGAAGGGTAGACCTGGTTCAAGGTGGTAAGACCGGGTAAGTTTGATACGGGTCTTACAGCTTCATAGGGTGACATATGTATAGTCGCCTGATAGCTGTTGTTATAAGAGAACTCGATCAATGGTAGTTTCTCATCCCATGATCCTTTAAAATCAATTACACAGGCTTGAAGCATGTCTTCTAAGATCTCAATAGTACGCTCTGACTGCCCATCTGTCTAAGGATGGAATGCAGTACTGAACATCAACGTTGTGCCCATAGCCTTCTATAATCCTTACCAAAACTTTGAAGTAAAGCGTGGGACTCTATCGGACATAATTCTTTCAGGTACACCATGTAATCGGACAATGTTATGTAAGACCCGTATCAAACTAACCCGGTCTTACCACCTTGAACCAGGTCTACCCATCATGGATGAGCCAAATGGACCAAGTGTGTGAAGGAGATCACGATCCCAGGTATTAAACTGATCCAAAAATACTTAAATTAAAGGGGGGGGGGGTCGGACCCCCCAAGACAGAAGTCAAACCCCTAGTTTTACATGGGGGGTCAGACACTTTAGGAACCAGGGGTCGACGGGATCTCCGACCCCCCCTTTCGACCCCCGATACTCGGTAAATCTGAAAATTAGGAAAGTTTCCTAATTTCGATGGGATTCCTTCCAAATCTCAATGAGACTTATTTTAGGAGTTTCTACTCTATAAATAGGACGTCCCTAAGCCTCTTTTACTCCTTTTACAACCCTAATTGAATTGAGAGAAACAGAAGAGAAGGAAGAGAAGGAAAATAGAAGGAAAGAAGAGAAGAAGGCCAAGGGAGAAGAGTTGCAGAGAAGGAGTATTCTTCTTAGGTATGGATACTAATTCCATGAATTGCTAAAGACCTTAGGATAAATAATGCAGAGAGTATGATATCGGAGAAACCCAAACCATCAACCCATGGTTAGGTTTTCATGGAAAACCATGGGGAAAAATCATGAAAGCCATATACGTGGTAGAATCATGGTTCTAGAACATAGAACATGTGAAGAATGGATTATAGGAGCAAGCTATAGGACCCCAAACACGAAAAAAATGGACTGAACGAAGAAAATCGACCAAAATCTACAGGGGGTCGCATGGGGGGTCGATGGCCAATCGACCCTACCAGACCCTGAGCATCGACCCCCAGTATTCGGGAAGTCCAGAATAGGGGTGGTCGCACCCTGGGTCGATCATTACTCCGACCCTACCTCCGACCCCTAGTTAACAGAATGGTTTTAAAAATCATAATTAATTCTAATTAAATTCTATCGACTTTGTTAGGTCTTCTAGCAATATAATAACAATATAAAGGTGATCTTAAAGCTTGTAAGAGGATCTATTAGCAAGCTAAGTTGAGGAAACAGAACTCTAAACTAATTGGTTAATAACAAACTGTTTTCTCTTTTCTTGAGTCCAATGCCATGCTTGATCCTATGCGAATATGTTTGTAATGTTCATACAACAAGTCATCCAGTATTTCTATTATTTGTTCATGCATATTTACTTTATTGTTTATAACATGATGATGATGATGATGATAGGAATAGGCATGTGAATGTATGTGTGTGGTTGGTGTACTTGATGCGAGCGAGTAACAGGGGAGGTGTGATGGGAACGTCAATAAACGTTAACCTTTGGTGGGTCTCAGCACTTTAGCTCTATCTCTAACTCAAGTCTTGTGCAATAGCATCGTCGTATCTCCATTACATTAGCAGAACTATTACGTCGTAGAGTATCAGGGGAGGTGGTCTCGATCGTTGAAGTTTCTGACTCTACCGGGGGGCCTTAGCTCTATCTCTATGGACGTTCTGAGGGATGCTGGGGTGAGGCCTTGGATACACTGTTTGGCATTAGGATTGGTTAGTCGGGAGCCCAGTTTGCAAGCCCTCGCCAGTAGGGCTTACGTATTGGTATGGCACTATACAGCAATAAACGTTAACCTTTGTTGTACGATGTTATGGTAGGGTGGATGGGGACGACAATAAATGTTAACCTTTGGGCAGACTTCCACACCCTGTGTATAGAGGTGGGGCTAATAAACGTTAACCATTGACCACCCAAACTTTCTATTGCGCATTGCAAACTTTAAACCAGACCAAAGATATGAATTGACTGCATGCATATGTATTGTTGCATTATTTTGTTTGCTCACTGAGCCATGATGTGTGCTCACCCCCTCGACGTCGAATATTTTTAGTTGACAATGCAGGTACCACCGTCGAAGATTATGTAAATGCTCCAGTGTATGGTCACGTGGTGGCGATGGAAGTTGAAGATGAAGTGGATACACATGACTCCTATTGCGAGTGCAACTCTTGTGCATTCGATTAGATTTTTAGTTTTCTTTATTTGGATTTATTAAAGACATGTATTTGATACTTATTTATGTCTTAGTTGATACAGAATAATTTGCTATTTAAATATTAATATCACAGTAGATTCTCAGTTCATTTTACTATAAGACTTCCGCTATTGTGTGTTTACTCTGATTATGAATGTGGATATATGAGGTTTAGATCAGCCGAATACCGTCTGTACAAGATCCTGGTTGAGCCGTTGGTTTGCTAGCCGTTCATCACACCATTCTGAATAGTGCAGAATTGGGGTGTGACAATTTGGTACCAGCGCCTCTCAGGCCATGTCTGCTAAACTGTCATACATTCACGATAAATTGTGATAGGATAAAAGTAAAAAACTATAATATTAACACACTATAAGCACGAGTGATGATTGAAACCAAATCTGAAAAGAAAATAATGCATCTATTAATGGGAAAATAATTTTAAATACAATGAGAGGGAAACAAACGTACATACATAGCTAAAGTAGAGTACAATCCACAATCCGGACAGTTACTTTGTAGTACAATGAAAGAAAATAGATACAATCATGAAGCTGGAGGTGAAGGAGGAGGCGGTGCCTCACGATCTCTACCATAATCCTCAGCATAGACTCTAGTTAACCAGGCTATCTGAGTCTGGGTCGTCTGAAGACTAGCTGTAAGATCAGCTACCCGTTGATCTGTCCCGCGCTGAGAACCCAAAAGCTCCTCCATCGGCATATCTGACCAATACTGAGCCTCTATGACCTCTCCCATCCTCATGTCTGATGTATGTTGGGCGTCTCGTAGCTCATCCACTCTCACCCGCTGAGCGTCTAGTAACTCCCCCATCCTCAGATCAGATCTGTGCTGAGCCTCTCTGATCTCATGCAATATCTCCATCATATCAGGAGGTGGGTGAGAAGGACCGGCCGTATGTGAAGGACCAGCCGCATATGAAGTACTAGCTCCAGCCGCATGTGTAGGTGAAAGAGGTGGTATAGAGTCTACATCCATGTACATAAGGTCATCATCACCAGCAGGCTCCGTATGAACTCCAGTGGCGGCGGCAGCTGCCTCAGCGTCAGCTTTCTCTACACGAGTGCGAGGGCGCACCATCGCGTTCCTCTCTTCATCACTGACCTGAGCATCCTGCATGCCCATCTTGCAAATAGCCTCCCAATTTAGAGGCGATGAGAAGGACTTCTCCTGAATCTTCTCATCCACTAAATCAACCCCCAGGCGGGTAAGCAAGATAGTGATCATACGTCCGTAAGGAAGGTTGCCAGTATGACTGGGGAACGTAGCAGTGATCATGGTACGCATGATGATGTACGGAAGGCAGACGGGCTGCCTAGTGTAAAAACTATATAAAAGATATTGGGTGAGCTGGGAAACCCTCTCGTAATGACCACTCTACGGGATCAGGTTATGCTGAATGATCTTGCAATATACCTGTGGAGCTGGACGCATATAGCACGCTCTCATCTCCCAACGATCAGGTCGGAGGAGCTGATTATCGATCACGGCCCTCATCTAGTAGAGAGAAGAACTGGGGCTCTCCAGGAGCACAGAAAACCATGGGGACATCATATGAGATGCCCAGTAGGTCGCGTAGCTGCCGATAGTCAAACGAGATGTTCACTCCTTTGACGTAACTCGTGATGCGAACCTCATGACCCCTCTCCACATCATTGTAATCCCCTAGCACCTGGAGGTTACAATAGAACTGGCGTACCAAGTCGGGGCCAGTGCACGCGTCGTATGTAATGATAGGGAGCCATCCCATATCACCAAATGCTCTCTCCACATTAAACAGGGCTAACTTAGCCAAGTTCACTTTACGACCTCCCTCTACTTTCTTGCGAGCGTAGTGGGCATACTGTACCTCGGCTTCGTTGGAACGGAAACGAAGAGGATCACGAACTCTGGGCACTTTGGTACGAGCCATAGTATCTGCAAATAAGAAAGAGAAACCAATAATGAGTTAATAGAGAGTAAAAAACCAAAAATTGGGACATTATAACGACATAAGTTGGCCAAAAGCCTCACTTGTCACCCATACACGTGGGAAGGAGGACTTACGTAGGTTCTAACAGATCCTACAACACTTACACAGTAGGAAATTCTAACTAATGGAATCCAATTTGAAGAAATTGCGACAAATCAAAAATTTCGACAAATTAGTGCAAAAAGAGCAAAATCCAAGTTTTTCGATCACCAACAGATGAAACTCAAAAATTTTTGAGGGCTTTCATTCCTCGAGTCACCAATAACAAAAGCCCCCAATAAAAATCAAATTTTTACGGTTGGAAAAAGTTAAATTTGAAAAATACAAGATAAATGGGCAAAAACCTAGAAATGAAAACCTAAAAACAGGAAAAAAATAATAAGACATATCTGTAGGAATGATGTGGACGTCGAAACACAGAACCGGAATGACCAATATAGCGGAGTGGCACTGTAGCAACTCAAAGGTGGGAGACGAGTCGAAACGGGGAAGGAATAATGGGAAATGAACCCAGAATCGGACCTTAAAAATCTAATTTTTGGTCCGGGGGTCGGAGAATTTGACCAGGATAATCGACCCCCACATCGACCCCCATATCGACCCCTAGCTCTCGGGAACCTGACAGAAAACTAGGGGTCGCACCTGGGGGTCGGACATCCATCGACCCCCAGCTCTCGGGAATCTGATAGGAAACCAGGGGTGGCACATGGGGGTCGGACACCCATCGACCCCCGGCTCTCGGGAAGAATAGGTACATTCCCAGGGTCGGATACTGAGGGTCGGACATACCATCGACCCCCACCATCGACCTTGCATAGAAAAGACAGTATTTTTCACAGAATGATCTGAAAATTTTGAAAAATACAAGATAAATGGGTAAAAACCTAGAAATGAAAACCTAAAAATAAGAAAAAATGAGAAGACATATCTGTAGGAATGATGTGGACATCGAAACACCGAACCGGAATGACCAATATAGCGGAGTGGAACTGTAGCAACTCCGAGGTGGGAGACGAGGCGAAACGGGGAAGGAATAATGGGAAATGAACCCAGAATCGAACCTTAAAAATCTAATTTTTGGTCCGGGGGTCGGAGAATTCGACCAGGATAATCGACCCCCACATCGACCCCCATATCGACTCCCAGCTCTCCGGAACCTGACAAAAAACCAGGGGTCGCACTTGGGGGTCGGACATCCATCGACCCATATATCGACTCCCCGCTCTCGGGAATTTGACAGGAAACCAGGGGTCGCACCTGGGGGTCGGACACCCATCGACCCCCGCAACGACCCCCGGCTCTCGAGAAGAATAGGTACATTCCCAGGGTCGGATACTGAGGGTCGAACATACCATCAACCCCCACCATCGATTCTGCATAGAAAAGACAGTATTTTTCACAGAATGATCTAATTTTTTTGAAAATAACATCGCTTAACGTGCCTACATAAAGTATAAATGATTGCCTCATGTTTGTTAATGATTTTCAGGCATCACCAATATCAGAGGAAGATGGTTGGACGTAGAGTAACCAGGCAGAGCCGAAACGTAGTTCCACCACCACCATCCGTGGAGGAAACCAGCCAAGAAAATATATACGCATAGGGTAATCCGTAGGTTGCACCACCAGTAAATCTGGTTCAGGCAAATCCTACAAACTTGCCACCTCCACCACCGGAGTTAGCAACCGTGGTTATGAACTTAGCGCAACAGCTGCAACAAATGCAATACGCACAGGCTCAAATGCAAGCAGCAATGGGGATTATGTTCCAAGCAGCACATGCTACACCAATGCCGACTAGACATACCAATGCAGCACCGGTGGGTAACCACCCAGCACCTTAAACACCTCAACCACCAGTGGCACAGATTCCAGTACCAGGTCCGGAAGCAGCTCAGGTTAATTATCAGTATCCACAACCTATGTTTGGGGCATACCCCCAAAATCAGATGGATCACTCTCGACTGGTTGTGAGATTCTTGAAGATGAAGCCCAAGGAATTTAACGGTAAACCGTCTAATCCTTTATGGCTAGCACATTAGATCAACGAGATGGAGAGAAATTTTCTTATGATGGCTACTACAGAACAAGAAAATGTATTATGTGCCACCTTCATGCTAAAAGGCGATGCATATCATTGGTGGAAATCTACCAGGACCTATCTATTAGCCAAGCACGCCTTATTGACCTAGTCTATTAATAAAGAAGCTTTCTTTGAGAAGTATTTTCCCCAAAGCTTCAAAGATTCTATGGAGAAGGAGTTCCTGAGTTTATATCAGGGCCAGATGTCCGTGGATGCATATCAACAGTGTTATGAGGAACTATTTTTCTTTGCACCACTCAATATGCCAGAAGAAGACAGTAAGACCCGTAGGTTTGTCACAGGACTTGGAGGAAGCATCAAAGAGCATGTTCTGGGTTTGGAGAAGAAAATATACAACGAAGCTGTGCAAATTGCTCGAGTTATAGAATCAAGCCAGAAGGAGAGTTACCTTACACAGAACAGAAGTATGAAAAAAACCAGTCAAAATTCTTATAACGGAGGGAATAACAGGACATTTAAACCCTTCCATGCTCAAGACTTTGCTACTGCACCCAAGACTACCCCAGTATCTCAATAGCAACCAAAGCCAAATTCTGAAGGTCTGAAATGTTATAACTGCAACCAAGCAGGACATATGGCAAGGGAGTGTCCTAAGCCCAAGAAGCAGTTACATCAAGGACGAGTATATGCTGTTACATCCGAGGATGCTGCCGCATCACCCGATGTGGTCACAGGTATGACTGAATTTTTTTTTAAGTTGTATTACATTGTATAAGCATGTAGACTAAGAAAAGTAAATCACAGGTATCGTACCTGTAAATGGCATAACCGCCAGAGTACTCTTCGACTCAAGAGGTACTCATTCTTTTATATCTGTGTCATTCGAAAAGAAGCTGAATTTACCCAACAAAACATTAGACTACAAAATACTTGTACGGTCACCGATGGGGTTAGAAGTGGAGTTAAAAAAAGGCTATGGGCCATGTCCAGTTCTCATTGGCGAGAAAACCATAGATGCAACCTTGATCCAACTTGGGATGGCAGACTTTGACGTCATCTTGGGAATGGACTGGTTAGCTCGGCAATCTGTGAACCTACTATGTGTCGAAAAGAAGCTAACATTTAAAGACAAAGAAGGAGTAGAATTCAGTTTTGTGGGAACCAAACTTCCCCGTAAACGCAAGGTCATACTCTCAGCACTAAAGGCTAAGAAGTGGCTTGAGAAGGGAGCAGTTGGATATTTAGTATCAGTGGTCGACCTCACCAAGGAAGCACCACGGATGGATGATATTGATGTCGTGCGGGACTACCCCGACGTATTTCCTGAGGAACTACCAGGATTACCACCCGATTGAGCCACAGAGTTTGTGATAGATCTTATACCTGGAGCCGCACCAGTGTCAAAAGCACCCTACCGAATGGCTCCTACGGAACTAAAGGAATTAAAAGTACAACTACAAGAACTACTGGACAAGGGTTATATTTGACCCAGTATATCACCATGAGGAGTGTCAGTATTGTTCGTAAAGAAGAAGGACGGTAGCGTTCGATTATGTATCGACTATCGAGAGTTGAATAAACTGACAATCAAGAATTGATATACACTATCGATGAATTGTTCGATCAGTTGCAAGGAGCAAAAGTATTTTCTAAGATCGATCTTCAATCAGGCTACCATCAGTTGAAGATTAAAGAGGGTGATATTCTTAAGACAGCTTTCAGGACCAGATATGGACATTACGAGTTCTTGGTCATGTCTTTTGGATTAACAAATGCACCAGCAACTTTCATGGAACTTATGAACCGGGTTTTCCACTATATGTTGGATACGTCGGTTATTGTATTTATTGATGATATATTGGTATATTCCAATGACAAGGAAACCCATATTAAGAATCTAAACGCCACCCTACAGCGTTTAAGGAAAGAGAAGCTATATGCCAAATTTACCATGTGTGAGTTTTGGCTAAGTGAAGTCGCCTTCCTAGGCCATGTAGTATCCGCTGAAGGAATCAAAGTAGACCCCAGCAAGATTGAGGCTATTGTAAAGTGGGAAGCACCAAAGAGCGTTCCAAAAATTAGAAGTTTTTAGGGTCTCGCTGGTTATTATCGGAGATTTGTGGAAGACTATTCCCGGATTGCCATACCTCGCACCAGTCTGACTAAGAAAGGTGAAAAGTTTGTATGGACAGATAGATGTGAGAAGAGCTTCCAAACATTGTGAACCAAATTGATATCCGCTCTGATTTTGACTATTCCCGTTCTCGGACAGCCATTTACCTTGTACACTGATGCGTCATGATTGGGATTAGGATGTGTGCTTATGCAAGGAGAACAAGTAGTTGCTTATGCCTCAAGACAGTTAAAGACAAATGAGAAAAATTATCCCACTCATGATTTGGAGTTGGCGACAGTAGTACATGCTGTCAAGATATGGAGACATTACCTATACGGAGAGAAGTTTCAGATTAAATCGGACCATAAAAGTCTTACTTATTTATTTAATCAAAAGGAGTTGAATATGAGACAAAGAAGATGGCTGGAATTATTGAAGGACTATGATTGTGATATCTAGTATCATCCGGGGAAAGCTAATGTAGTAGTGGATACATTGAGTAGAAAGGCAATGATAAAATCTCAAGGAGAGGTTAGCACAACTACAACAATGTGTACTATCAGAATGGTATTCAATCACGGCAATGAGCCGTATGTGATAGATACACCGGATGGATCAGCCAACCAAGGGTTTATTCATCAGTTTTTAAATATGTTCGATGCATTGAAGATTATACCGGATATAATTGATGAAGTGAAGATAGCTATCAAATCAAACCCTTGTCTGAGAACGGTACAAGAAGACATCGAAAAAGGTAGAACTAACCCTGAGTTCACCTTGGACGAAGAAAAGATATTGAAGTACAAGGGAAGAATATGTGTACCCAAAACAGAAAGTGTGGACATTAGACACCGACTGATGAAAGAAGCCCATACCACCATCTATTCGATACATCCAGGAAGTACAAAAATGTATCATGATCTAAAGAAACTATATTGGTGGAGAGGAATGAAAGCAGATGTAGCTAAGTTTGTGTCTCAGTGCCTAAATTGTCAGAAAGTAAAGGCTGAATGATAAAGACGTAGAGGACTGCTACAGCCGTTACCGAAACCAGCATGGAAATGGGACTGCATCACCATGGACTTCGTCACAGGGTTACCATTGACTCCTCGAGTAGTTGACACAGTTTGGGTGATTGTAGACCGCTTGACAAAAATAACTCGCTTTATGCAGATATGACCTCAGTATACACTAGAGAGGTTAGAAAAGTTGTATGTGGATAATATTGTTCGATTACACGGTGTCCCAGAGAGCATTGTGTCTGATAGAGATCCACGATTTGCTTTCAAATTTTGGGAAGGATTGCGAAAGCCTATGGGTACAACATTGAAGTTTAGTACTACATTCCATCCACAGACAGATGGACAGTTAGAGCGTACAATTCAGATTCTAGAAGATATGTTACGCGCATGTGTAATTGATTTTAATGGATCGTGGGATGAAAACCTACCACTGATCTTGTTCGCTTATAACAATAGCTATCAGGCTACTATACAGATGTCACCCTATGAAGCACTGTATGGCAGGAAGTGTCGAACTCCTTTATTTTGGAATGAAGTTGGGGAACGTAGTCTCGTTGGACAAGAATATGTTGAAAAGACTCGTCGAGTGGTTGACATTATCAAGGAATGAGTGAGAACATCCCAGAATCGTCAGAAGTAATATGCAGATACTCGACGCATAGATCTTGAGTTCGTCATGGGTGATAAAGTAGTCTTGAAGGTATCGCCTATGTGAGGTCAGAAATGGTTCGGACAGAAAGGGAAACTAAGTCTAAGATATGTCGGGCCATATGAGATTCTAGCTAAGCGTGGGAAAGTGGCTTACCAGTTAGCACTACCACCATCTATGTCGAGTGTGCATGACGTATTTCATATTTCCTTATTAAAAAAGTATGTCAAAGATCCAACGCATGTTCTGATAGTAGATCTACCTGATTTAACTGATGCTTTGACTTTTGAAGTAACACCAACTGAAATCACCAGCCAAAAGGTTCAACGACTACGCAACCGAGAAATCTATTATGTCAAGGTCACTTGGAGAAGTAGAGACACGGAAGCAATTACATGGGAAGAAGAGAATGCTATGCGAAAGCAATACCCTCACTTATTCGACTCAAAAGGTATGAACAATTTCGGAGACAAAATTTTTAAAAGCAGGGGGGAGTTGTAAGACCCGTATCAAACTAACCCGGTCTTACCACCTTGAACTAGGTCTACCCATCATGGATGAGCCAAATGGACCAAGTGTGTGAAGGAGATCACGATCTCAGGTATTAAACTGACCCAAAAACACTTAAATTAAGGGGAGGCTCGCATACCCAACAAGGGAGGGTCGGATCCACCCAAGATAGAAGTCAGACCCCCAGTTTTACATGGGGGGTCGGACACTTTAGGAACCAGGGGTCAACGGGATCTCCGGCCCCCCTATCGACCCCCAGTACTCGGTAAATCTGAAAATTAGGAAAGTTTCCTAATTTCGGTGGGATTCCTTTCAAATCTCAATGGGACTTATTTTAGGAGTTTCTACTCTATAAATAGGACGTCCTTAAGCCTCTTTTACTCCTTTTACAATCCTAATTAAATTGAGAGAAAGAGAAGAGAAGGAAAGAAGAGAAGAAGGCCAAGGGAGAAGAGTTGCAGAGAAGGAGTATTCTACTCAGGTATGGATACTAATTCCATGAATTGCTAAAGACCTTAGGATAGATAATGCAGAGAGTATGATCTCGGAGAAACCCAAACCATTAACCCATGGTTAGGTTTTCATGGAAAACCATGGGGGAAAATCATGAAAGCCATATAGGTGGTAGAATCATGGTTCTAGACCATAGAACATGTGTAAAATGGATTATAGGAGCAAGCCATAGGATCCCAAACACGAAGAATGGACTAAATGAAGAAAATCAACCAAAATCCACAAGGGGTCGCATGGGGGGTCGATGGCCAATCGACCCTACCAGACCCTGAGCATCGACCCCCAGTGTTTGGGAAGTCCATAATAGGAGTGGTTACACCCAGGGTCGATCATTACTCCGACCCTACCTCCGACCCCCAGTTAACAGAATGGTTTAAAAATCAGAATTAATTCTAATTAAATTCTATCGTCTTTGTTAGGTCTTCTAGCAATATAATAACAATATAAAGGTGATCTTAAATCTTGTAAGAGGATCTATTAGAAAGATAAGGTGAGGAAACAGAACTCTAAACTAATTGATTAATAACATACTATTTTCTCTTTTCTTGAGTCCGATGCCATGTTTGATCCTATGCGAATATGTTTGTAATGTACATACAACATGTCATCCAATATTTCTATTATTTGTTCATGCATATTTACTTTATTATTTATAACATGATGATGATAATGATGATAGGATTAGGCATGTGAATGTATGTGTGTGGTTGGTGTACTTGATGCGAGCGAGTATCAGGGGAGGTGTGATGGGAAGGTCAATAAACGTTAACCATTCGCGGGTCTCAGGACTTTAGCTCTATCTCTAACTCAAGTCTTGTACATTAGCATCATCGTATTTCCATTACTTTAGCAGAACTATTACGTCGTAGAGTATCAGGGGAGGTGGTCTCGGTCCTTGTAGTCTTTGACTCTACCGGGGGGCCTTAGCTCTATCTCTATGGATGTTCTGAGGGATGCTGGGGTGAGGCCTTGGATACACTGTTTGGCATTAAGATTGGTTAGTCGTGAGCCCAGTTTGCAAGCCCTCGCCAGCAGGGGCTTACGTGTTGGTATGGCACTGTACAACAATAAACGTTAACCTTTATTGTACAATGTTATGGTAGGGTGGATGGGGACGACAATAAACGTTAACCTTTCGGCGGACTTCCACACCCTGTGTATAGAGGTGGGGTCAATAAACGTTAACCTTTGACCACCCAAACTTTCTATTGCGCATTGCAAACTTTAAACCAGACCAAAGATATGAATTGACTGCATGCATATGTATTGTTGCATTGTTTTGTTTGCTCACTGAGCCATGATGTGTGCTCACTCCCTCGACGTCGAATATTTTTAGTTGACGATGCAGGTACCACCGTCGAAGATTATGTAAATGCTCCAGTGTATGGTCACGTGGCGGCGATGGAAGTTGAAGATGAAGTGGATACACATGACTCCTCTTGCAAGTGCAACTCATGTGTATTCGATTATATTTTTAGTTTTCTTTATTTGGATTTATTAAAGACATGTATTTGATACTTATTTATGTCTTAGTTGATACAAAATAATTTTCTATTTAAATATTAATATCACAGTAGATTCTCAGTTCATTTTACTATAAGACTTCTGCTATTATGTATTTACTCTGATTAGGAATGTTGATATATGAGGTTTAGATCAGTCGGATACCGTCTGAACGAGATCCTGGTTGAGCCGTTTGTTTGCTAGCGGTTCATCACACCATTCTGAATAGTACGGAATTGGGGTGTGACATGTTATCTACATATAGCTTGGCTAACCTCTCCAAGGTATACTGTGGTCATATAGCTATAAAGCGAGCTGTCCTAGTCAGACGATCTACAATCACCCAGACTGCGTCAATTACTCGAGGAGTCAATGGTAACATGTTGACGACGTCCATAGTGAAGTAGTCCCATTTCCATGCTGGTTCTGGCAGCGGCTGCAACAGTCCTGTAGGTCTTTGCCGTTCAACCTTTACCCTCTGACAATTGAGACATAAATTTAGCTACATCTGCTTTCATTCCTCTCCACCAATATAATTTCTTCAAATCATGATACATCTTTGTACTTTCAGGATGTACCGAATAAACGGTGGTGTGAGCTGCCTTCATTAGTCGGTGTCTAATGTCCAAGTTTTTCGTTTCAGGAACACATACTCTTTCATTGTACTTCAGTACCTTTTCATCATCGAAGGTGAACTCAAGAATAGTCCTACCTTTTTCGATGTCTTCTTGTACCATTATCAGATAAGGGTCTGATTTAATAGCGGCTTTCACTTCATCAATTATACCAGGTACAATCTTCAATGTTGCGAACATATTTGAAAACTGATGAATAAACCCTTCATTGGTTGACCCACCCGGTGCATCTATCATGAAATGCTCATTACCATAATTAAATACTTTTCCTGTAACACACATTGCTGCAGTCGTTTTAACCTCTCCTTGAGATTTTATCATTGCTTTTCTGCATAGTGCATCAGCAACTACATTAGCCTTTCCTAGATGATACTGGATATCGCAATCATAATCCTTCAATAATTCCAGCCATCTTCCTTGTCTCGTGTTCAACTCCTTCTGATTAAAAAGATAAGTGAGACTCTTATGATCTGATTTAATCTGAAATTTATCTCCATACAAATAATGTCTCCATATCTTGACAACATGCACTACTGCTCCTAATTTCAAGTCATGAGTAGGATAATTCTTCTTATGTGTTTTCAGTTATCTTGAAGCATACATCACTACTTGTTCTCCTTGCATATGTACACATCTTAAACCCAATCCCGACGCATCAGTGTACAAGGTAAATGGTTGTCCTGGAATAGGAATAGTCAAGATGGGAGCTAATATCAATCTAGCCTTCAATATTTGGAAACTATTCTCACATTTGTCGATCCAAACAAACTTTTCTCCTTTCTTAGTAAAACTGGTGAGACGTACGGCAATTCTAGAATAGTCATCCACAAATCGTCGATAATACCCAACTAGACCTAGGAAACTTCTAATTTTTGCAACACTCTTAGGTGCTTCCCACTTCACAATGGCTTTAATCTTGCTAGTATCCACTTTAATTCCTTCAGCAGATACAACATGGCCTAAGAATGTGACCTCATTTAGCCAAAACTAACACTTTGTAAATTTGGCGTGAAGCTTCTCTTGCCTTAGTCGCTGCAGAGCAATTCTTAGATTAATGAGATGAGTTTCCTTATCCTTGGAGTAGACCAATATATCATCAATAAACACAATGACCGACGTATCCAACATATCATGGAATACTCGATTCATGAGTTCCATAAAAGTTGCAGGTGCGTTAGTCAATCCAAAAGACATGACTAAAAATTCATAATGTCTGTATCTTGTTCTAAATGTTGTCTTTGGAATATCACCGTCCTTAATCTTCAACTGATGGTATCCTGACCGAAGATCGATCTTGGAGAACACCTTGGAACCTTGTAAATTATCGAACAAGTCATCGATCCGAGGTAATGGGTACCTATTCTTGATTTTCAGCTTATTTAATTCTCGATAGTCTATAAGCAGTCGAACACTACCGTCCTTCTTCTTTACAAACAATACTAGCGCTCCCCATGGTCATATGCTAGGTCTAATATAATCTTTGTCCAATAATTCCTATAATTGTACCTTTAATTCCTTCAGTTCAGTAGGAGCCATTCGATAGGGTGCTTTAGATACTGGTGCGGCTCCGAGTATCAAATTTATAATGAACTCTGTCCCTCAGTCGGGTGGTAGTCCTGGTAGTTCATTAGGAAGTACATCTGAAAAGTCACGCACAACATCAATATCCTCCATTCGTGGTGCTTCCTTGGTGAGGTCGACCACTGATACTAGATAACCAACTCCACCTTTCTCGAGGCATTTTCTAGCCTTTAATGCAGAGAGGATGAGTTTCCATTTACGGGAAAGTTTGGTTCCTGTAAAACTAAACTCTGCTTCTTCATTGTCTTTAAATGTCAGCTTCTTTTCAGAACACAATAGGTTTACAGAATGCCGAGCTAACCTGTATGACCCGTGTCAATCTAACCCGGTCTTACCACCTTGAACCAGGTTTACCTATCATGGTCGAGTCAAATGGACCAAGGGCGTGAAGGAGATCGAGATCACAGGTATCAAATCGACCCAAAAACACTTAATTTAAGGGGAGGGTCACACACCCAGCCAAGGAGGGTCGGACCTCCCAAAACAGAAAGTCAAACCCTCAGTTTTGAAGGGAGGGTCGGACTCATTAGAAACTTAGGGTCGACGGGATCATCAACCCTCCCATCGACCCTCAGTTGCCTCCGAAACTGAAATTAGGAAATTTTCTAATTTTTGATTTGGACTCTTTCCTAATCTCATAGGGACTTATTTTAGGATGTTCCTACCCTATTTAAAGGATGCCCCTAAGCCTCTTTCACTCCTTTCACAACCCTATTTGAATTAAGAGAACGAGAAGATAAGTAAAAGAAGAAGAAGAGAAGCAAGGAAGAGAATTTAGCCAAAAGAGAAGAGTTGCAAAGAAGGAGTATTCTTCTCAGGTATGGATACTAATTCCATGAGTTTCTACAGACCTTAGGTTAGATATTGATGAGAGTGTGATCTCGGAGAAACCCAAACCATCAACCCATGGTTATGTTTTCTTGGAAAACAATAGGAGAATGCGTGAAAGTTATTTAGATGGATGATTCATGGTTTCAGACCATGGAATGAATCTATAATGGAAGGTACGAGCAAGCCATAGGATCCCAAGCATAAAGAATGGACTAAAAGAGGGAAATTGACCAAAGTACACCGAGGGTCGCACCGAGGGTCGATGACTATCCGACCATAATCCTAACTATCGACCCTCAGTGGTCGGGAAGTTCAGAGTTTGGGGAGGGTCGCACCCAGGGTCGATCATGACTCCGACCCTACCTCCGACCCTTAGTTAACAGAATGGTTTTTAAATTCTGAATAAATTCTAATTAAATTTTATCGACTTTGTTAGGTCTTTTAGCAATATAATAACAATATAAAGGTGATTCTAAAGCTTAGAAAAGTATCTATTAGCAAGCTAAGGTGAAGAAACAGAACTCTAAACTAATTGGTTAATAACAAACTGTTTTCCTTTTTCTTGAGTCCAATGCCATGCTTGCTTCTAGGCGAATATGTTTGTAATGTGCATACAACATGTCATCCAATATTTCTATTATTTGTCCATGCATATTAATTTTATTGTTTATAACATGATGATGATGATGATGATAGGAATAGGCATGTGATTGTGTGTGGTTGGTGTACTTGATGCGAGCGAGTATCAGGGGAGGTGTGATGAGAACGTCAATAGACATTAACCTTTGGCGGGTCTCAGCACTTTAGCTCTATCTCTAACTCAAGTCTTGTGCATTAGCATCGTCGTATCGCCATTACTTTAGCAGAACTATTATGTCGTAGAGTATCAGAGGTGGTGGTCTCGGTCCTTGTAGTCTTTGACTCTACCGGGGGGCCTTAGCTCTATCTCTATGGACATTCTGAGGGATGCTGGGGTGTGGCCTTGGATACACTTTTGGAATCAGGATTGGTTAGTTGCGAGCCCAGTTTGTAGCCCTCGCCAACAGGGGCTTACGTGTTGGTATGACACTATATAGCAATAAACGTTAACCTTTGTTATATAATGTTCATGATTGGGTGCTTGTGAGTCGACGATAAACGTTACCTTCGGGCGGCGTCACACACTTGTGTATAGAGGCGGGGTCAATAAATGTGACCTTTGACTACCTAAACCTTTCTATTGCATATTGCAAACTTTAAACCGGACCAACGATATGAATTAATTTCTTGCATATGTAATGTTGCATTGTTTTGTCTACTCACTGAGCCGTGATGTGTGCTCACCCCCTCGACGGAATATTTTAGTTGATGATGCAGGTTTCACAGCTGAAGACTATGTGAATGCTCCAGTGTATGGGAACGTAGCGGCGATGGAAGCTGAAGCTGAAGTAGATACACATGACTCCTCTTGCGAGTGTAACTCATGTGTATTCGATTAGATATTTTCTAGTTTTCTTTATTTGGATTTATTAAAGACTTGTATTTGATATTTACTTATGTCTCAATTGATACTGAATAATTTGCTATTTAATTATTAATATCACAATAGATTCTCAGTTCATTTTATTCTAAGACTTCTGCTATTGTGTATTTACTCTGATTATGATTATGGATGTATGGGAGTTTGGATAACACAGATATAGTCTACTAGAGATCCTGGTTGAACCATTGGTTTGCTAGCGGTTCATCACACCATTCTGAACAGTGCAAAAATGGGGTGTGACAACTTGGTATCAGAGCATCTCAGGCCTTGTCCGCCGAACTAACATACATTCGAGACAAATTGTGAAATGAGATAGGATAAAAGTAAAAATAGTAATATTAACACACTGTAAGCACAAGTGATTGGTTGAGACCAAATTTAAAAAGAGAATAATGCATCTATTAAAGGGGAAACAAGTTACATACAATGAGAGAGAAACAAAATGTACATACATAACTAAAGCAGAGTACAGTCCACAACCCGGATAGTTACTCAATTTTAAAAGGAAAATAAAGTACAATCATGAAGCTGGAGGTGAAGGAGGAGGCGGTGCCTCACGATCTCTATAGTAGTCCTCGGCATAGACTCTAGTCAACCAGGCTATCTGAGTCTGGGTCATCAGTAGACTGGCCGTAAGATCGGCTACCCTCCTATCAGTCGCACGCTGAATCTTTATAAGCTCTCCCATCCACGTGTCAGATATGTATTGGGCGGCTAGCAGCTCATCCACTCTCACACGCTGAGCGTCTAGCAACCCCTTCATCCTCATATCAGATCTGCGCTTAGCCTCCCTGATCTCCTGCAGCATCTCCATCATATCCGAAGGGGGGCGTGAAGGACCAGCCGCATGAGAAGGACCAGTCCCAGGTACAGGATCCGCCGCAGAAGAAGTACCCACTCCAGCCGCATGCGTAGGTGAAGGCGGTGGTATCGAGTCGACATCCATATACATACGGTCGTCATCATCGACAGGATCCACATGAGCTCTAGCAACAGCAGCAGCAGCCTCAGCGTCAGCCATCTCAACACGAGTGTGAGGGCGTACCATCTCGTTCCTCTCCTCGTCACTAACTTGGGCATCCCGCATGCCCATCTTGCAGATAGCCTCCCAATCTAGAAGCGACGAGAAGGTCTTCTCCTGAATCTTCTCATCCACCAAGTCAACCCCCATGCGGGTCAGAAGAACAGTAATCATGCATCCATAGGGTAGATTACCCCTATGACCGGACAAAGTAGCACTAATCATGGTCCGCATGATGATGTAGGGAAGGCAGACTGGCAGTCTGGTACAGATACTATATATCAGAAACTGGGTCAGCTGAGAAACCCTCTCATAGTGCCCACTCTGTGGAATCAGATTATGCTGGATAATCTTGCAGAAGACCCGTGGAGCTGGACGCAAGTAACATGATCTCATCTGCCAGCGATCAGGTCGTAGCAGCTGGTTGTCGATCTCTGCCCTCATCTCCATGGAAACAAACTGAGGCTCTCTAGGCGCACAGTACACCATGGGGCCATCATAAGGAATGCCCAGCAGATCGGCCAGTTGCCGATAGTCAAATGAAATGTGCACCCCTTTAACATAGCTGGTGATGTGCAACTCTTGACCCCGCTCAACGTCATTGTAATTCCCCACCACCTGGAGATTACAATAGAACTGGCACACCAAATCCAAACATGTACACGCATCGTAAGTGATGACAGGGAGCCACCCCATATCACCAAATGCCCTCTCTACGTTGAACAAGGCTAGCTCAACCAAGTTCACCATACGTCCACCTTCCACTTTCTTACGAGCATAGTCGGTATACTATGCCTCGGCTTCATTGGAGCGGAAGCGAAGCGGATCACGAACTCTGGGTATCTTGGTACGAGCCATGGTACCTGCAGATAAGAATGAAAAGGGGGACAAGGAGTTAATAGGATAAAAATCCAAAATTTAACATTTTAACGACGTAAATTGGCCAAAAAGCCTCACTTTTCACCCATACAAGTGGGCAGGAGGACCTACGTAGGTTCCAACATAGCCTACGACACCCACACAGTAGGAAATTGGAACTAACGAAGACCAATTTGAAGAAATTTTGATAAATCGAAAAATTCCGACAAATTAGGGCAAACGAGCAAAAATCCAAGTTTCTCGATAACCAGCCGATGAAACTCAAAAAATTTTGAGGGCTTTCATTCCTTAAGACACCAATAACAAAAGCCCCCAATAAAAATCAAATTTTTACGGTTGGAAAAAGTTTAATTTGAAGAATACCAGTTAAATGAGCAAAAACCTAGAAAAGAAAACCTAGAAACAGGTAAAAATGGGAGAACATACCTGTATGGATGACGTGGACGTCGAAACCCGGACTCAAATCGACCAAAAACAGCGGAGTGGCACTATAGCAACTCAGAGGGGAGAGACGAGTCGAAATGGGAGGGAAATAATAAGAAATGACCCGAAATCGGATCTTAAAAATCTGATTGTTGGTCCGAGGGTCGGATAATTCGACCAGAACCATCGACCCTCGGATCGACCCTCCCATCGACCCTCGGCTCTCGGGAATCTGACAGAAAATTGAGGGTCGGAACTGAGGGTCGGAACTGAGGGTCGGACACCCATCGACCCTCACATCGACCCTCAGCTCTTGGGAAGAACAAGTTATTTCCAGGGTCAGATACTAAGGGTCGAACATACCATCGACCCTCACCATCGACCCTGCATAGAAAAGACAGTAATTTTTCATAAAATGAATTGAAATTGAAAGTTTACATCGGTTAATTTGCCTACATGGAGTATCAATGATTTTCTCACTTATTTTGATGATTTTCAGGCACCACCCATCTCAGAAGGAAAATATGTCTGGAAGAAGAGTAACCAGACAGAGCCGAAATGCAGTTCCACCAATACCACCTGTGGAGGAAACTAGCCAAGATAATGTACATGTCCCAGGCAATCCAGATCAGGCAAATCCTACAAATTTGCCACCTCCACCATCGAAACTAGCAACCGTGGTTATGAACCTAGCTCAGCAGCTGCAACAGATGCAACACGCACAGGCCCAGATGCAGGTTGCAATGGGAATCATGTTCCAGGCTGCTCATGTTACCCCCATGCAGACGGGACAAGCCAGTGCAGCACCGGTGGGTAACCACCTAGCACCTCAGACACCTCAACAACCTACTGCACAAATTCCTGTACCTTGTCCGGAAGCAGCTCAGGTTAATTATCAGTATCCACCACCTATGTTTGGGGCATACTCCCAAAACCAGTTGGATCACTCTCGACTGGTTGAGAAATTCTTGAAGATGAAACCCAGGGAATTTAATGGCAAGCCGTCTGATCCATTATGGCCAGCACACTGGATAGACGAGATGGAGAGAAATTTCCTCATGATGACTATTACAGATGAAGAAAAAGTATTATGCGCCACCTTCATGCTGAAGGGTGACGCACATCATTGGTGGAAATCAGCCAGGGCTTACTTACTGAGCAAGCACGCCCAACTGACTTGGGCTGTTTATAAAGAAGCTTTCTTTGAGAAATATTTTCCACAGAGCTTCAGAGATTCTATGGAGAAGGAGTTCCTGGGTCTATATCAGGGACAGATGTCAGTGGATGCATATCAACAGCATTATGAGGAGCTGTTTTTCTTTGCAGCACTTAATGTGCAAGAAGAGGACACCAAAACTCGTAGGTTTGTTATGGGACTCAGGGGAAGCATCAGAGAACATGTACTGGGCTTAGAAAAGAAGATTTATAATGAAGCTTTCCAAATAGCTCGGGTTATTGAATCGAGCCAGAAGGAGAGTTATTTCACACAGAACCAGGGTATCCAAAGGCCAGCTGGAAATTCTTACAACGGAGGGAACAACAAGACATTTAAACCCTTCCGTGCTCAGGGCTTTACTGCTGCACCCAAGACTACTACAGTAGCTCAGCATCAGCCAAAGTAAAATTCTGAAGGCCCAAAGTGTTTTAACTGCAACCAACCGGGACACATGGCAAGGGAGTGCCCTAAGCCCAAGAAGCAGTTCCATCATGGACGGGTTTATGCTGTTACATCCAAGGATGCTGCCGCATCACCCGATGTGGTCATAGGTATGACTGAAACTTTTTTAAGTTGTAATTACATTGTATGAGCATGTAGACTAAGTAAAATAAATCACAGGTATCGTACCTGTAAATGGCGAACCCGCCAGAGTACTCTTTGATTCCGGAGCTACTCATTCATTTATATCTGTGTCATTCGGAAAGAAGATAAACTTACCCATCAAAACATTAGACTACAAATTACTCGTACAGTCACCGATGGGGTTAGAAGTGGAATTAGAGAAAGGTTATGGACCATGTCCAGTTCTCATTGGCAAGAAAACCTTAGATGAAACCTTGATACAACTTGAGATGGCAGACTTTGACGTCATCTTGGGAATGGACTGGTTAGCTCAGCATTCTGCAAACCTATTATGCGCCGAAAGGAAGCTAACATTTAATGACAAAGAAGGAGCAAAATTTAGTTTTTCGGGGACCAAACTTCCCCGTAGACGCAAGCTCATACTCACAGCACTAATGGCTAAGAAGTGCCTTGAGAAGGGGGCAATCGGGTATCTAGTGTCAGTAGTCAACTTAACTAAGGAAGCACCACAAATGGAAGATATTGAAGTCGTACGGCACTATCCCGACATATTTCCAGAGGAACTACCAAGATTACCACCCGACCGAGCCACAGAGTTTGTGATAGACCTTGTACCTGGAGCCGCACCCGTATCTAAAGCACCTTATAGAATGGCTCCTACGGAACTGAAGGAACTGAAAGTGCGACTACAGGAACTGCTGCACAAGGGTTATATTTGACCCAGTATATCACCATGGGGAGCGTCAGTGTTATTCGTAAAGAAGAAGGACGGTAGCGTTCGATTATGCATCGACTATCGGGAGTTGAATAAACTGACAATCAAGAATCGATATCCACCACCTCGGATCGATGACTTGTTCGATCAGTTGCAAGGAGCAAAGGTATTTTCTATGATCGATCTTCGATTAGGCTATCATCAGTTGAAGATTAATGATGGTGATATTCCGAAGATAGCTTTCTGGACGAGATATGGACACTATGAGTTATTGGTCATGTCTTTTGAATTAACAAACGCACCAGCAACTTTTATGGAGCTTATGAACCGGGTCTTCCATGATATGTTGGATACGTCGGTTATAGTATTTATTGATGATATATTGGTATACTCCAAGGACAAAGAAACTCATATCAAGAACCTAAACGCCGCCCTACAGTGTTTAAGGAAAGAGAAGCTATATGCCAAATTTTCAAAGTGTGAGTTTTGGCTAAGTAAAGTCGCCTTCTTAGGCCATGTAGTATCCGCTGAAGGAATCAAAGTGAGCCCCAGCAAGATCGAGGCTATTGTAAAGTGGGAAGCACCAAAGAGTGTTTCAGAAATTAAAAGTTTTCTGGGTCTAGCGGGTTATTATCGAAGATTCGTAGAAGACTATTCCCGAATTGCTGTACCTCTCACTAGTCTGACTAAGAAAGGGGAAAAGTTTGTGTGGACGGATAAATGTGAGAAGAGCTTCCAGACATTGAAGGCCAGATTGATATCCGCTCCGATTTTGACTATTCCTGTTCCAGGACAGACATTTACATTATACACTGATGCGTCAGGACTGGGACTAGGATGTGTGCTTATGCAAGGAGAGCAAGTAATTGCTTATGCCTCGAGACAGTTGAAGATACATGAGAAAAACTACCCCACCCATGATTTGGAGTTAGCAGCAGTAGTACATGCTATCAAGATATGGAGACATTACCTATACGGAGAGAAATTTCAGATTAAGTCGGACCATAAAAGTTTTACTTATTTATTTAAACAGAAGGAGTTGAATATGAGACAAAGAAAATGGCTGGAACTATTGAAAGACTATGATTGTGATATCCAGTATCACCCGGGAAAAGCAAACGTAGTAGCGGATGCGTTAAGTAGAAAAGCAATGATAAAATCGCAAGGAGAGATTAGCACAACTGCAGCAATGTGTACTACCGGAATGGTCTTCAATCATAGCAATGAGCATTATGTAATAGACACAACGGGTGGATCAGCCAACCAAGGGTTTATTCATCGATTTTCAAATATGTTCGCCGCTTTGAAGATTATACCGGATATAATGGATGAAATAAAGACAGCTATTAAATCAGATCCTTATCTGAGAACAGTACAAGAACATATCGAGAAAGGTAGGACTAACCCTGAGTTCACCTTGGATGAAGAGAAAGTAGTAAAATATAAAGGAAGAATATGTGTACCTGAAACAGAAAGTATGGACATTAGACACCGACTGATGAAAGAAGCCCATACCACCCTCTATTCGATACATCCTGAAAGTACAAAAATGTATCATGATCTAAAGAAACTATATTGGTGGAGGGGAATGAAAGCAGATGTAGCCAAGTTCGTGTCTCAATGCCTTAATTGTCAGAAAGTAAAGGCTGAACGACAAAGACCCGCAGGACTGTTACAGCCGTTATCGGAACCAGCATGGAAATGGGACTGCATCACTATGGACTTCGTCACGAGATTACCACTAACACCTCGAGTAGTTGACGCAGTTTGGGTGATTGTGGACCGTCTGACGAAAATAGCTCGCTTCATACCTATACGACCTCAGTATACTTTAGAAAGGTTAGCAAAGCTGTATGTGGATAATGTTGTTCGATTACAAGGTGTACCAGAGAGCATTGTATCCGATAGAGATCCACGATTTACTTCCAAGTTTTGGGAAGGATTGCAAAAGGCTATGGGTACCACGTTGAAGTTCAGTACTGCATTCCACCCACAGACAGACGGACAGTGAGAGCGTACAATTCAGATTCTAGAAGATATGCTACGAGCATGTGTAATTGATTTCAAAGGATCATTGGATGAAAAGTTTCCATTGATCGAGTTCGCGTATAACAATAGCTATCAGGCTACTATACAGATGTCACCTTATGAAGCACTATATGGTAGAAAGTGTCGAACTCCTTTGTTTGGAATGAAGTTGGAGAACGTAGTATTGTTGGACCGGAGTTCGTTGAAGAGACTTGCCGAGTTGTCGACATTATCAAGGAAAGAGTGAGAACGGCTCAGAATCGTCAAAAGCAATATGCAGATACTCGACGCAGAGATCTGGAGTCTGCTGTAGGTGATAAAGTATTTTTGAAGGTATCGCCTATGCGAGGATTGAAAAGGTTCGGACAGAAAGAGAAACTAAGTCCAAGATATGTCGGGCCATATGAAATTATAGCTAAGCGTGGTAAAGTGGCTTATCAGTTAGCACTACCACCATCTATGTCGAGTGTACATGACGTATTTCACATTTCTCTATTGAAGAAGTATGTCAAGGATCCAACGCACGTGTTGACAGTAGACTTACTAGATTTGACTGATGATTTGACATTCGAAGTAACACCAACAGAAATCACAAGCCGAAAGGTTCAACGTCTATGCAACCGAGAGATCTATTATGTTAAGGTCACATGGAAAAGTAGAGACATGGAAGAAATTACATGGGAAGAAGAAAATGCTATGCGAAAGCAATACCTTCACTTATTTGGTTCAAAAGGTACGTACAATTTCGAGGATGAAATTTTTATAAGTAGGGGGGAGTTGTAAGACCCGTGTCAATCTAACCTGGTCTTACCACCTTGAACCAGGTTTACCTATCATGGTCGAGTCAAATGGACCAAGGGCGTGAAGGAGATCGAGATCCCAGGTATCAAATCGACCCAAAAACACTTAATTTAAGGGGAGGGTTGCATACCCAGCCAAGGAGGGTCGGACCTCCCAAAATTGAAAGTTAGACCCTCAGTTTTGAAGGGAGGGTCGGACTCATTAGAAACCTAGGGTCGACGGGATCATCAACCCTCCCATCGACCCTCAGTTGCCACCGAAACTGAAATTAGGAAATTTCCTAATTTTCGATTTGGACTCTTTCCTAATCTCAAAGGGACTTATTTTAGGATGTTCCTACCCTATTTAAAGGATGTCCCTAAGCCTCTTTCACTCCTTTCAAAACCCTAATTGAATTGAGAGAAAGAGAAGAGAAGGAAAAGAAGAAGAAGAGAAGCAAGGAAGAGAATTTAGCCAAAAGAGAAGAGTTGTAGAGAAGGAATATTCTTCTCAGATATGGATACTAATCCCATGAGTTCATACAGACCTTAGGTTAGATATTGAGGAGAGTGTGATCTCGGAGAAACCCAAACCATCAACCCATGGTTAGGTTTTCATGGAAAACAATAGGAGAATGCATGAAAGCTATTTAGGTGGATGATTCATGGTTTCAGACCATGGAATGAATGTAGAATGGAAGGTAGGAGCAAGCCATAGGATCCCAAGCATAAAGAATGGACTAAAAGAGAAAAATTGACCAAAGTACACCGAGGGTCGCAACGAGGGTCGATGACCATCCGACCCTAGGTGAACCTAACTATCGACCTTCAGTGTTCGGGAAGTTCAGAGTTTGGGGATGGTCGCACCCAGGGTCGATCATGACTCCGACCCTACCTCCGACCCTCAGTTAACAGAATGATTTTTAAATTCTAAATAAATTCTAATTAAATTTTATCGACTTTGTTAGGTCGTCTAGCAATATAATAACAATATTAAAGTAATTCTAAAGCTTGGAAAAGTATTTATTAGCAAGCTAAGGTGAGGAAACAGAACACTAAATTAATTGGTTAATAACAAACTGTTTTCCATTTTCTTTAGTCTAATGCCATGCTTAATTCTATGCGAATATGTTTGTAATGTGCATACAAAATGTCATCCAATATTTCTATTATTTGTTCATGCATATTTATTTTATTGTTTATAACATGATGATGATGATGATATGAATAGTCATGTGATTGTATGTGTATGGTTGGTGTTCTTGATGCGAGCGAGTATCAGGGGAGGTGTAATGAGAACGTCAATAAATGTTAACCTTTGGTGGGTCTCAGCAGTTTAGCTCTATCTCTAACTCAAGTCTTGTGCATTAGCATCGTCGTATCGCCATTACTTTAGCAGAACTATTGATAAGTGTATAATTTTATATTTTTTTAGTCCTTTTGCATTATGATTTTTAGGGTGTTTTATACCTTATTGAGCTTAATAGAATTTATTTTATTAGTTTGGTATATTTTAGAAATCTTGTTAATTAATTAATAAAAGATGAAAATTCTAGCACTCTTAATAATAACGTTTTGAATTTCATGTAGGATTCTGACATGGAAAGAGTTCGTTTGGGCTTCCAAATGTGGTTTTAAAATCTAATCTGAAAAATTGATCCAAATCTAAACCAGAGAAGGAAGGTTGCTACACACGGAAGGTTCACTATTGGAAGGCCTTGATTGATTATTGGAAATCTTGAGGAGAATATACACAACTATGGAATCTTATAAAATTTGGTAGATTTGGGGGTGACAATTGTTTAATAATGGAATGATTTTCATCTAATCTAGGAACGAAGATTTTGTTTAATTTTTATTTCCATGTAATAAGGTTGTCAAATCTAGGCATACCAATTTTAGTTTTTGTATTTTGGCTATTTAAACAATGTAAAACCTATGTAAAGAGCATTCAAGAGTGATTGAGAGAGAAGACAATGGCTGAAGAACAACTCTCTTTCTTTTGTGTTCTTGAAGAAGTCATGTGTGGCTAACTTTCTTATCTTTGGTTAGACGGAGCTGAAGCCATCATTGTAAACTTGTGAGACTTGTTTTTATTTATTGACTTTTAATTGAATATTTATTTTTCTTCCAATTTATGTGTATAATGATTGATGAATGGGTTGATTAGGAGTACTACTAATTAATTTATTTATTTAATCAATTGTTATATTAGAATTCAATTGCTATCAATTGATTCTATGTCAGTGGCAATGGGGATTGATGTTAATGGACAAGTTAATGTTATATTACTAGGAGAAATCAGATTAAAATAATTAAACAACGCTGGTATGTGCTTAACGTTTAATTTCAATCGTCTTTCCAATTGTTATTGTTATTCCTGAATCAAATCGAGAGCCTAGTCTTGAGATTGATTTAAGAGTAAGGGCGCTATTAATAAGCTATCTTTTAATAGACCAATCTTAAGGAAAGACTAAGGATTTTAGGCCTAGTCCTAATTTTCTTGGTTGATTATTCAATTGGAATTGATTATCCTTTATGTCGATGAACAAGTTTATGAAGATGGTGTAAGTATCCTTTTGACCAAAGTTTTCTCTTATTGGTTTAATCTTTGATAATTGTATTACCTTGCTCTTTATTCTTGCATTTTAGATAATTAATTACTGTTCTTTTCTACTGCAAACATACCCCCCCTCCATACATAGAATAGCCAATGAAGTTGTGCTAATAAGATTAATCAGAATCTGTTTTAGTACAATAATTGGTTACTTTCTGAGTCTTATTTTATTTTCATTTATTTATTTTTTTTTTCTCTCTTTAGGTTAATTAAAAATTTTAATCTTGATCATACAATCCTTGTGGGTTCGACTCTTACTTGCTACTATCTACGTTTCAAAGTAAGGTAATTTAATTTGAGTGCTCGACACGCATCAACTACTATGTCGTAGAGTATCAGGGGAGGTGGTCTCGGTCCTTGTAGTCTCTGGCTCTACCGGGGGGCCTTAGCTCTATCTCTATGGACATTCTGAGGGATGCTGGGGTGAGACCTTGGATACACTTCTGGCATTAGGATTGGTTAGTTGCGAGCCCAGTTTGCAGCCCTCGCCAACAGGGGCTTACGTGTGGGTATGGCACTATATAGCAATAAACGTTAACCTTTGTTATATAATGTTCATGATTGGGTGCTTGTGAGTCGACGATAAACGTTACCTTCGGGCGGTGTCACACACTTGTATATGGAGGCGGGGTCAATAAACGCGACCTTTGACTACTGAAACCTTTCTATTACATATTGTAAACTTTAAACCATACCATAGATATGAATTGATTTCATGCATATGTAATGTTGCATTATTTTGTCTACTCACTGAGCCGTGATGTGTGCTCACCCCCTCGACGTCAAATATTTTAGTTGATGTTGCAGGTTTCGCAGCTGAAGACTATGTGAATGCTCCAATGTATGGGAATGTAGCAACGATGGAAGCTGAAGCTGAAGTAGATACACATGACTCCTCTTGCGAGTGTAACTCATGTGTATTCGATTAGATATTTTCTAGTTTTCTTTATTTGGATTTATTACAGACTTGTATTTGATATTTACTTATGTCTCAGTTGATACAGAATAATTTGCTATTTAATTATTAATATCACAGTAGATTCTCAGTTCATTTTATTCTAAGACTTCTGCTATTGTGTATTTACTCTGATTATGATTATGGATGTATGGGAGTTTGGATAACACGGATATAGTCTACTCGAGATCTTGGTTGAACCGTTGGTTTGCTAGCGGTTCATCACACCATTCTGAACAGTACGAAATTGGGGTGTGACATAACCAGTCCATTCCCTAGATAACGTCAAAGTCTGCCATCTCAAGTTTAATCAAGGTTGCATCCAAAATCTTCTCGCCGATAAGAACTGGGCATGGTCCATAACCTTTTTCTAATTCCACTTATAATCTCATAGGTGATCGTACAAGTAATTTGTAGTCTAAATATCTAAGGGGTAGATTTAGCTTCTTCCCAAATGACACAGATATAAAAGAATGAGTAGCTCCAGAATCAAAGAGTACTCTAGTGGATATGCCATTAATAGGTACGATACCTGTGATTTGTTTTAATTTAGTCTACATGCTCACAAAATGAAAGGTCCAGGTCATACTTGTAATCACATCAGGCGATGTGGCAGCATCCTCAGATGTAACAGCATACACCTTTCCTTGTTGTAGCTGCTTTCTGGGCTTAGACACTCCCTTAAATAATGTCCTATTTGATTGCAGTTAAAGCATTACTCTTTTAATATTTTTCTTTTGTTGTGGTTGAGCTATTGGAGTAGTCTTGGCTGCAACATTAAAGCCTTGAGTACGGAAGGGTTTGATGGCCCTTGTATTCCCTCCATTGTATGAATTTTCATTTGCCTTTTTATACCCCTATTTTGAGTAAAATAGCTCTCTTTCTAGATCGACTCTATCACTCGAGCAATCTATACTGCTTCGTTGTAAACTTTCTTCTCCAGTCCCAGAACATGCTCACGAATGCTTCCCCTAAGTCCCATGATGAACCTTCGGGTCTTAGTACTTTCCTCTTGCATGCTAGCCGGTGCAAAGAAAAATAGCTCTTCATAACGTTGTTGGTATGCATCCACAGTCATTTGCCCCTGATATAAACTCAGGAACTCTCTCTCCATAGCATCTCTATAACTTCTGGGGAAGTACATCTCAAAGAGTGCCTCTTTATAGATAGCCCAGGTCAATTGGGAGTGCATGGTTAACAGATAAGTATGAGTGGACTTCCACTAGTGGTGTGCATTACCTTTTCAGCATGAATGTTGCACACAGTACTTTCTCCTCCCCATTTACCGTCATCATCATGAAATTCCATTCCATTTCATCGATCCAATGGGCTGGCCACAAAGGATCTGCTGGTTTGCCATCATATTCTTTAGGCTTCATCTTCAGAGAATGCTCGATTAGTTGAGACTGGTCCAACTGATACTGAGCATAGGCTCCATACATAGGTGGTTGGTACTGGTAACTGCCTTGAGCTACCTCAGGATTCTGCACTAGAGCCTGCATAACTAGCTTTGAGGTGCATGGGGTCCTGTGTTGCTTCCCCCTAGTATTGTGCTAGCTTGTCCGACTGGCATAGGTGTTGTATGTGCAACTGGAAAAGCCATTCCTATAGCAGCTTGCATATTGGCATTTACCTGCTGTATTTGTTGCAACTATTGTGCCAGGTTCATTACTACTATAGGCAAATCTTTAGGGGGGTAGGCAAGTTTGTAGGATTTTCCTGGCCACTAGCTACTGGTGGTGCCGCATTCTGGTACTCTTGTACTTCAGGAATTGCATGGCTGTCCTCCCCCACAGGTGGTGGTGGTGGAATTAGATTACGGCCTCGTCTGGTCACTCTTCGCCCAGCCATTTCCTATTCTGGTGGTGGTAGTGTCTGAAAAACAATCATAGAACATGTGAGGCAATCAATATAAGTTGTTCCCAAGTCAAAATCCAACTAATCAATATAAATTTCTGATTTTTCAAGTCATTTAGTGAAAATACTGAATTTTTTATCATAGGGTCGATGGTAGGGTCGCTGTATTCGACCCTAGGGTATGCGTCCCTAAGAACACTGTCAGCTCACCGAGAGCCAAGGGTCGTTCGTAGGGTCAGTATATGTTCGACTATAGGTCTAACCACACGATGTCTATCAGATCACCGGGAACCTAGGGTCGCTGGTAGGGTCAGTCGTAGGGTCACACATTTTGTCGAATTTTGCAACCCTACGTTCCAAAATTATGTTTTTAAACCTGATTTTGGATTCATTCCCTATTCATTCTCTTCTCCTTCCAACTCAACTCGCTTCCCCTGAGTTGCTATAGTGTGAACCTCTAGTGTTTGGTGATCATTTCTTCCGTTCGCGACTTCCGCTCCTTCCGTTCAGGTTTGCTCTCTACTGTTTCTCATTTTTAAGCTTTCAAAACTAGGTTTTCATCCACTTACATCGTTTTCTTCAAATTAAAATTTTTCTAATCGTAAAAATTTAATTTTTATTGGGGGTTTTTTCTATTGGTCACCCAATGGATGAATGCCCTCAAAAATATTTGAGTTTCATCGGTTGGTTATCGAGAAACTTGAAATTTTCAATTTTTGACCTAATTTTAGAGATTTTTCCAATTTATTGAAATTTCTTCAAATTCGATATTCCTATATTAAATTTCCAACTGTATGAGCTTTACAGGATGGTTTGGAACCTATGTAAATCCTCCTGCCCAGTTGTTTGGGTGAAAGTGAGGCTTTTGGTCAAATCATGCCATTATAATGCCAAAATTTCAAATTTTTCTTCTTATCTAATATCTTGTTTGTTTTTCTGTGTCTTGGCAGATAGTATGGCTCATACCAAGGTTTCTAGGGCTCATGATCCCGTTCGTTTCCACGCCAACAAGGTAGAAGCTTGGTATGCTTGCTATGAGCGTAGGATAGTAGAAGGGGTCGCTGTGTAAACTTGGCTAGTCTAGCCTTGTTTAACGTAGAGGGTTCCTTTGGTGACATGGGCTGGCTTCCTGTGATCACCTATGATGCTTGTACCTATCCTGCTTTGGTGAAGAAGTTCTATTGCAACCTCCAGGTAGTGGGCGATCGCCATGATACAGAGAGGGGTAGGGAGCTCAGGATCACCAGCTATGTAAAAGGGGTGGAAGTTTCATTTAACTACCAATAGTTGGCTGATCCCCTGGGCATATCAAATGACGGCCCCTTCGTGTACTGTACTGCTAAGGAACCCTAGTTCCTTTCTTTGATGATGCGTGCTGAGATGGATAGTCAGCTTCTTAGAGGTGATCGCTGGGAGATAAAAGCGATCAACCTATGGCCAGAGCCTCGGCTGTACTGCAAAATCATCCAGTAGAACCTGATCCCCCAGAGTGGCCACTATGATAGGATTTCTCAGTTAACCCAGTATGTTATGTACTGCCTTTGCAGTAGGCAGCCTGTCTACCTTCCTTATACCATCATCAGGACTATGATCTGTGCTATGCTACCTGGTCAGCTAGGCAACCTGCCTATGGACGTCTGATCACTACTCTGCTCATACGACTACACATTAATTTATTAGATGAGAGGATTCATGAGGATACCTTCCCTTCTGACTTTGACTGGGAGGCCATCTGCAGGATGGGTATGCGGGATGCGCAGGTCAGTGATGATGAGAGAAATGTTCTGGTGTGTCCTCACACCCGGGTAGAGATTGCAGACGCCGAGGCGGTAACACCTCTACATTCTGATGGAGGAGACCAAGTTCTGGTGTGTCCTCGTCCCTGGGGGTGATGCTGAGGATGAGGATCGAATGTTCATAGATGTAGACGGCATACCTCCTCCATCACCTCTACATTCTACTGGAGCTGGTCCATCTCGGGCTGCTTCACACACTGCTAGTCCTTCACACCCACCATCTGATGATATGATGGGGTTACTATGTGAGATTAGAAAGGCTCAGCCCGTGACTGATCTGAGAGTAGGAGAGCTTCTAAATGCTCAACGCGCGACTGATGGGTGAGTAGGCGAGCTTCTGGATGCTCAGCGTGCGTCCGATCAGCGGATGGCTGAGTTGAAAGCTAGTCTCCAGACGACCCAGAATCAGGTAGCCTGGTTGACTAGAGTGTATGCTGAGGACTATGACTGGGATCGTGAGGCACCTCCTCCTGCAGCACCTCCAGTTCAATGATGTACATTTTTCTTTTTGTTTTTCTTTGTAGTACAAACTAACTATCCGGATTGTCGACTGCACTTTGATTTGGATATGTATAAATGTTTTTTTTATTTGATGTATATGAAACTCGTTTCTCCTTTTAATAGTGCATTATTCTCTTTCTTAATTTTGTCCTATACAACACAGGTGCTTATAGTGTGTTCTTATTACAGCTTTTAAATTTTTATCCTAACTCAATTCACGAACTTTCTTGGAAGAATATCGGTTTAATAGACATGGCCTGAAAGCTCTGATACCAAGTTGTAACACCACAATTCTACACTGTTCAGAATGGTGTGACGAACTGCCAATAAATGAACGTTTCAACCAGGATCTCGAATAGGCTGTGTCGGTTTTCTTAAACCTTACACATCCACAACCATAATCAGAATAAATACACAATAGTAGAAGTCTTTAATATCTAATGAACTGAGAATTTAATAATGATAACATAACTAAATCATCCAATTATCTTCCATTGACTAAGACATAAAATAAAATAAATTATTCAATTACATGTTCTTAATAATCCAACTATAAATCTAATTGAAGATGCATGAGTTGCACTAGCACGACGAATCATGCGACTCCATCATAGCTTCTGCATCCATCGCCACAGCATGTCCGTACATCGAAGCATTCATATAGTTTTCCACAGTGATACCTGCATCATGAATTAAAAATATTTGATGTCAAAAGGGTGAGCACACATCACGGTTCAGTAAGCAAACAAAACAATGCAACAAACATATGCATGCATTCAATTCATATCATTGGTCTGTTTCATAAGTTTACAATGTGCAATAGAAATGATAGGTGGACGTCGCACCTCTATACACTAGTGTGTGAAGCCAACCAATAGATCAAACACCATTGTCGTTTCACATGCACCAACCATAGAATAGGGATAGAACTAAAGTGCTTAGGACCGCACCGCATCACACTTCCCCTGATGCCCTTCCCATACCAACACGTAAGCCCCTGCTGGCAAGGGCTTGCAAACTGGGCTCGTAACTAACCAATCCTAATGTTAAACAGTATATCCAAGGCCTCACCCCAACATCCCTCAATACGTTCATAGAGATAGAGCTAAGGCCCCCCGGCAGAGTCAAAGACTACACGGTCCAAGACCACCTCCCCTGATGCCCTACGACATAATAATTCTACTAAGGTAATGGCGATGCGACGATGTTAGTAGACAAGACTTGAGTAAAGATAGAGCCATAGTATGGTGACCAAGATGAACCACAGTGTCATGTCCTCCCCCGGATGCTACACTCGCATCAAGTACACTAACTACACACACATACATTCAAATGCCTATTCCTAGCATCATCATCATCATCATGTTTTAATAAACAAAATTAAATATGCATGAACAGTAACAACAGGAATAGTGGATGACATATGATATTCACATTACAATCATACAAGCATAGAATCATTCATGGTATTGGACTCAATAAACAAAAATAGTTTATTATTAGCCAATTAGTTTAGGTCTTGTTCCCTCACCTTTGATTACTAGTATATCCTCGTTCAAGCTTTATAATTCACTTTTAAACCACAGGAAAGACCTAACAAGTCGATAGGTTTTAATTAGAATGAATTCTAATATGTTTAAACCAACAAAACTTGTAGGGTTGCAGGTGGGGTAGCACCTGGGGTAGCAGTTTCTGCGACCACAGGGGTACGGTCGCAGGGTAGGGTAACACCTAGGGTAGCAGTTTCTGCGACCACAGGGTGTAGGGCCGCAAGTGGGGTCGGATACCATTCGACCCTACATGGGACCACACCCTCCCTGGAACTTTCAGAGGGCATGTGATCGATCATGTGGTCTCGTAGGGTCGGATATCATTCTACCCTACATGCGACCACACGTGTTTAGTGTCGACCTTTCATTCTAAATTCCATTCCTTCATGTTTGAATCCTTTGGATTACTATCATGGTCCATCCTATGATTGTTCTATGGCTCAGAACTACAATTTATACACCATTCATTGTCCATAACGATCTCTTCCATGGAATGTCACACCCCAATTCTGGTCTATTCAGAATGATGTGATGAACCGCTAAATAACTAACGGTTCAACCATGATCTCTAATAGGCTATCCCCGCGTTATCTAAACTTACACACATCCATAATCATAATCAGAGTAAATACACAATAGCGGAAGTCTTATAATAAAATGAACTGAGAAACTAAGATGATATTAATAATTTAATAGAAAATTATTCTGTATCAACCGAGACATAAGTAAATATCAATACAAGTCTTTAATAAATCCAAATAAAGAAACCTATAAAATATCTAATCAAATACAAACGAGTTGCACTCGCAAGAGGAGTCGTGCGTATCATCTTCAGCTCCAACATCCATAGCTGCCACGTTCCCGTATGCAGACGCGTTCATATAGTCTTCAATGGTATAACCTGCATCATCAACTAAAAATATTCGACGTCGAGGGGTGAGCACACATCAGGGCTCAGTGAGTAGCCAAAACAATGCAACAATACATATGCATGCAAAAAAAATCAATTTATATCTTTGGTCCGGTATAAAGTTTGCAGTATGCAATAGAAAGGTTTAGGTAGCCAAAGGTCGCGTTTATTGACTCCGCCTCTATACACGAGTGTGTGACGTTACCCGAAGATCACGTTTATCGTCAACTCACATGCACCCAACCATGAACATTATATAAGAAAGGTTATGTTTATTGCTATATAGTGCCATACCAACACGTAAGCCCCAGTTGGCGAGGGCTGTAAACTGGGCTCGCAACTAACCAATCCTAATGCCAAATAGTGTATCCAAGGCCTCACCCCAGCATCCCTCAAAATGTCCATAGAGATAGAGCTAAGGCCCCCGGGTACAGTCAGAGACTACAAGGACCGAGACCACCTCCCCTGATACTCTACGACATAATAGTTCTGCTAAAGTAATGGCGATACGACGATGCCAATGCACAAGACTTGAGTTAGAGATAGAGCTAAAGTGCTGAGACCCGCCAAAGGTTAACGTTTATTGACGTCCTCATCACACCTCCCCTGATACTCGCTCGCATCATGCACATCAACCACACACATACAAGCACATGCCTATTCCTATCATCATCACCATCATCATGTTGTAAACAATAAAATAAATATGCATGAACAAGTAATAGAAATATTGGATGACATGCTGTATGTACATTACAAACATATTCGCACAGAATCAAGCATGGCATAGGACTCAAGAAATAAAAAACAGTTTATTATTAACCAATTTAGTTTAGGGTTAAGGTTCCTCACCTTAGCATGCTAATAGATACTTTTTCAAGCTTTAGAATCACCATTATAATGTTATTATATTGCTAGCAAACCTAACAATGTCGATAGAATTAATTAGAATAAATTTTGAATTTAAAAACCATTCTGTTAACTAAGGGTCGATGCTAGGGTCGATGCTAGGGTCGATGCTAGGATCGATTCTAGGGTCGATGGGTCTATCGACCCTCCCCTCTTTTTGGACATCCCGAATGCTGAGGGTCGATGGTCAGAAACACCTAGGGTCGGATGGTCATTGACCCTCGGTGCGACCCTTGGTGCACTTTGGTCCAATTTCCACTTTTTAATCCATTCTTCATGTTTGGGGTCCTATGGCTTGCTCCTACATTCCATTCTACATCCATTCCATGGTCTGAAACCATGTATAATCCATCTAAATAGTTTTCATGCATCCACCTATGGTTTTCCATGAAAACCTAACCATGGATGGATGGTTTGGGTTTCTCCGAGATCACTCTCTCTCCAATAACTATCCTAAGGTCTGTAGAAACTCATGGAATTAGTATCCATACCTGAGAAGATTAATCTTTCTCTGCAACTCTTCTCCTTTTTGCTATGTTCTCTTCCTTGCCTCTCTTCTTCCTCTTTTCCTTCTCCTCTCTTTCTCTCAATTCAATTAGGGTTGTGAAAGGAGTGAAAGTGGCTTAGGGACATCCTTTAAATAGACTAGGAACATCCTAAATAAGTCCCATTAAGATTTGGAAAGAATCCCAATCGAAAAATATAGAAATTTCCTAATTTCTATATTCGGCAGGAACCGAGGGTCGATGGGAGGGTCGATGATCCCGTCGACCCTAGGGTCTTAAGCTGTCCGACCCTCCCTCCAAAACTGAGGGTCTGACTTTCTATTTTGGGAGGTCCGACCCTGCTTAGCTGGGTGTGCGACCCTTCTCCTATTTTAAGTGTTTTTGGGTCGATTTGATACCTGGGATCTCGATCTCCTTCACGCCCTTGGTCCATTTGACTCGACCATGAAGGGTGAACCTGGTTCAAGGTGGTAAGACCGGGTTAGATTGACACGGGTCTTACATGGAATTTCTTGGAATTTGTCCAAGGATGGATGATTTAGGTTTTTCCTAATCCTATGTTCTTCATAAACTATTCTAGCCTCCCAATTCATGTAGGGATTTAGGTTCATACCTTGGATTTACTGAGATTCAGAGGGTTTTCTGAACTTCTTCTTCCTTAGTCTTCTTCATCAAGTTTCTTTTTTTTCCTTTTCTTCTCTTTCTCTCACATCCAATTAGGGTTCTAAAGAAGTGAAAGAGGCTAAGGGACAAAAATTTTATAAAGCAAAACCCTCCATAATAAGTCCCAATGAGTTTACGAAAGACCCCCTTTTGAATTAGGAAGGTTTCCTAATTTCTGGTTTGTGACTGTTATCGTAGGGTCGGATGTAAGGTCGCCGAATCTGTCGACCCTACTTTTTTTTAAGACATACGACCCCACGACCAAAAAGTCATGGGTTAGACTCTTTTGAGGTGGGGTCGGTCACACCTGTTGAGGCTTGCGACCCTACCCTCATATTTGACTGTTTTTGAGTTAAACTTCAAACCTGGTCTTGTGGTTTCTTCATGCACTTGGTCCACTTGGCTCGACCATGATAGGTAGACCTGGTACAAGGTGGTAAGACTAGTTAGTTTGATACAGCTCTTACATGGTCCCTCTCTGACGGTCGATCCCAAAGTTGTGCGGTGTCTTTCCTGAACTTGGTCAATTATTCTGTGAAGCCTTCATCAAACCTTTGTACATTGGTCTCTAATTGCCTCCTATGAGTTTCGATCTCAATATTATAGGATTAATGATTTGTGAATGCTCTGGTGATATCGGTCCAATAGTGGTCTTGTGAGGGATACAGATTCATTAGCCATCTATATGCCCCTCTAGTTAATGGGAATTAGAACGCCTGGCCCAATTGTTCATCACTAAACACATGCCCTTGCCTCAATAGTCCGGTGAATGATCTCAGATGTGTCTTGGGGTCCCCTGTCCCATCAAATTTTCCTGTAGTCCATTTAAATTTTGGTAGCAGTTTGGCATCTGGGAAGAAACACAGTTCCTCAGAATCAATGATCTGGCTTTCTACGCCCTTCAGGCCCCTCAATAACTATTCTACATGACTTAGTCGGTTCCCATATGGATCATCAGATTCCTTCGGCTTCTTGATTGAAGGAGCCTTCTGGATGATCGATGGTTGCTTGCAGACAACCTCTCCCTCTTCCTCAAAAGCATGATTTGAGAACACAATCGGATTATTCTTGCTAGGGGTAACTTCCTTTGATGTGGAGGGTGTGTCCTCTTTTCCCATTAGTAACTTATGCACATTCCACAGCATGACAGCCATCTCACTTACTGTATACTCTATCTTGGTTTCTCGATTCTCTAATGAATTTTCATCTTGATCACGGTTAGCCATAACTTCAATTGGTTTTTCTGGAATAGGCCCGACCGGTTTAGTGATGGGTACTCTCCAATCTAATTGAATAGCATGGCCTGGGGCCCACGGAGCGGTAACTCAAGTGGGAGAGCCGTGTTATGGGTGACCTTATTGCACGGTCTAGACAGTCTATTGATGATACGATTTCTTATCCAAAGAGTAGCAAAGCTTGTAGATTGGCTCGATAGTCACCTGATGTTGGAATAGATCAACATATTAGGATTTAAAAATGAGTGGACACGTGAATGTTTTATATGCACACACAAGCTAACTCTACCAATACAAATGTTAGCTCCCTTATGAAATCCATTGAATAAATATTATCCAAATCAATTTAATTGTTTCGACGGACCTTGTGACTGGTCTTGGGCCTCATGACCCAAATGGTTCATTAGACAGCAAGATCCAACCACTTAGTTCGTTGAATTCAAAGAAATTAAAATGGATATACTTATTTGTAATTTTCATATGGGATAGATAGCAAAAGCGGTTCATAACTAAACAAGCCGTTAAATGACTGCTCAATCATGGTACCTATGCCCTGACAGGGAATTTTTGATTGTTTTTTAAACCAATGTGCTAACAATGATAGATCCGACGCTTTGAGCTCGTTGATAGAGAGTATACAGTGGCCATCCACTATGACATGGAACAGGTTTATACAATCCTCCTGCTCTCAACAAGTGAGAGTTCAAGATGCTCATCGTGTGAGATCAAACATGTCAACATATCGACAGTAAAAATGGGTAGAACTACGAGATTACGGGCATGGATATTGTGATTGAATCGGTTTTACCATGTTGGTTCAGAGATAGACCAAAAATAACATACATGTAGCTCAAACTGGGTTAGGATAGAAAAGGCCACCTTGACGAGGACGGGGTAACCTATCACCGAATGCACGATGAATAATGGGCTCCCAATCCCTTTATATATTACGATGCAAGAATCAAGTGACGTGGAGTAGCATAATGCATTCCCGGGCGAACCCAAGGAACACTCGTCAGAGGCTGCTCGTCGGTCGTGATCTCACAAAGTACAGGATATGGTTGTGTTTTTCGCCTAGCGGGCTGCCCTATATGCATGGGACCCGGTTTGGCTACTCATACGAAAGTGTGACTGAACCCATACCCCCAAAAGCAATATGTATAAATGATAAATATAGTACCCTAGATCTAGCATCAAATGTCAAGCAAATCAATATAAGGAAAGTATCCTAGGAGTCTAAATATTAATCCCCAGCAGAGTCGCCACTGTGAGGACAATGGGAAATTGTGATCCTCCTCTGGATGTACATATATTGTATCGGTGAAGATCAAAATTTCTGTTGGAGTCGCCACCTAGATTAACGTCTAGGACCTCTAAAAATGTAGCCTCACCCTAGGAAAAGACTTCTATTGACTCATAACCCAATGTATCAGTTCTTTGGTTTGCAAGAGATCGGGTAGGTATTCAAAGTACGATTATGGGAAGATGTTAGGCACCCAAATCGCCCGATCAATATTGACCACCTACACTTTCCTTAAACTCTAATTATTACTATGCTTAGTCAACTGGATGACTAGGGTTCAATGGGGGATGTCCTAAACCAAGTTGCTAAGTTATTCTAACCAAGGGTTCAATCAATCATATTTTAAAGCAAATAAATAAGCAATGAGTACAATACTATACAGTAAACTGGACCAAAGATGGTTCGGTCTTGGACTGAATCTAAAACGTATAAGACATCTCAAACTGCCTACGTATTCCAATCCTAGAAATCAAGTCCAAAATGTAGTTCGAAATGGGTTTGTGATTAATGATTCTGGAAGTAATTTATGTATGTGCTTCAATTAGATTCTTTGTTCAAGTTGAAGTTTAGGCTGGATGAATGGTTGATGGATGGCATCGTACCATATTTGGGATTCCCAAATTGTCTACATATTCTAGGGTGTGCCATAAAAATCAAGTACGACATAGTTCGAAATATTGTGAGAGTCGGATTTGGAATGTATACCAAATTCCTACCATTTTTGTCAATAGGATCTAGAGATAAGAGCTAAATTCCTACCATTTTACTGTTTTTATTTTTGCCAATAGGACTTATGGATGAGACCTAAATTCCGACCATTTTTATTGTTTCCATTTTTGTCAATAGGATTTAGGGATGAGACCTAAATTCCTACCATTTTTATTGTTTCTATTTTTGTCAATAGGATCTATGGATGAGACCTAAATTCGTATCATATTTAGTGTTTCCATTTTTGTCAATAGGATCTTAGGATGAGACCCAAATTCCTATCATTATTATTGTTTATATTTTTGTTAATAGGATCTAGGGATGAAACCTAAATTTCTACCATTATTATTGTTTCCATTTTTGTCAATAGGATCTAGGGATGAGACCTAAATTCCTACCATTTTTATTGTTTCCATTTTTCTCAATATGATATAGGGATGAGACCAAAACTTCTACCATTTTTATTATTTTCATTTTTAGGTTTCTAGTGTTTCCTATCCCTTTTCAATGTGATTTTCATTTTTTAGGGTTTCATACCCTAATTATTCTTTTTATTCTAGGGTTTATCTTGCCCTAATTATTCTTTCCATTTTTTTAGATTTCCTACCCTAATTGTTGTGCTCTTTTCATTTTTTAGGGTTTTCTACCCTAATTGCTATTTTTCTAACTTATCACTTTCGAAAACAAATATGGTAGGTGAAAGCATTCCAACTATAGGTGATAGTATTCCAAATATACTAGTGTGCATCCAAACATGGCAGTAAGCATCTAAGTATGGCAATAAGCATGTGACAGATAGATATAACAATAAGCTAACCATATATGACAAGTGAGAATTCCGAATATGTAGCAATTGAATAATCCAAATATGTTATGTGAGCATCATAGCATGTGAGAATAAAGCAAAGCATGTGAAAATCAAGCTAAGCATGTGAAAATCAAGCAAAGCATATAAAAATCAAGCAAAGCATGTGGAAATCAAGTAATGCTTGTAAAAATCAATCAAAGCATGTGAAAATCAAGCAAAGCTTGTAAAAAAAATCAATCAAAGCATGTAAGAATCAAACAAAGCATGTGAAAATCAAGCAAAGCATGTGAGAATCAAACAAATCATGTAAAAATCAATATAGCAGTTGTAAGTGCTTATGCAAATATAGTAATGATCATGTGAATAATCCAAGTATGGCAAGAGAGTAATCCGAATATAGCAGTGATCATCCAAACATGGCAATGAAAATCCAAAATAGCAATATGCTATTCTCAAAACATGCATGTCAAAAATAGATAAGAAAATAATATGGATGTACAAATAACAATAAGATAATATTTATTCATGGAATAATAATTATGATAACATACACATAAAAATAAATATAAATACACATGTAAAAATAATACATATAATATACATGCAAAGAAAGAAAGTAAGTATGAAAATAATATACATTTGATAATAAAAATAATGTTTATATAAAAAAAACAACATACATGTAATGATCAATAATATACAAAATATGTAAGTCAAAGATAAATAAAAAAATAATGTACATGCAAAGATAATATAATATTATATTTATTCAGATGAAAATAAATATGAATAACATATACACAAAAATAAATATAAATACAAATGTAAAAATAATACATACAATATATATGCAAAGTAAGAAAGTAAATATGAAAATAATATACATGTGATAATAAAAAAAATGTTTATATAAAAAAAATAAACAACATACATGTAATAATAAATAATATACAAAATATGCATGTCAAAGATAAATAAGAAATAATGTACGTGTAAAAATAACATAATATTATATTTATTCATGGGAAAATAAATATGAATATCATATACACGAAAATAAATATAAATACTCATGTAAAAATAATACATATAATATACATGCAAAGTAAGAAAGTGAATATGAAAATAATATACATGTGATAATAAAAATAATGTTTATATAAAAAAAACAACATACATGTAATGATATATAATATACAAAAAAACATTAAGACATGGAAAAAAAATATACATGCATGTCACTACACATGCAAAAATAAGGTATGATGTACATGGAAAATAAATAATAATAAAGAGAATTAATACATAATCTTCATACAACCAAACTAAAACATAACGAAGACCAAGTTAAAAGAAAACTATATAATTGAATTAAATATGAAAGAGACAAAAGAATAAATAAACATTCTAATAGAAACTATGTACAATTACAATAGACTATCAAGAGAAACAATAAAAAATAAGATAAAATAAAATAACCTTAACTAAAAACAATTCATCATCATCACAGATTAGAAAATAATGGACAGATGGGACAGGGTAATAGTAAGGTGGTGCCTGTGGAATGAAAAAAACCAAGTATTGATGGGTAGCATTGAGGTATGTGCTGTATGTGAAAAATCATGGGAGTAACTGAATGGCTTAGTGATGGACAAGTGGCTAAAGGACTGGTTTATGGGTCTATGTTGGTAGAGCATAGCTAGAACAAAAGTTAGGGAAGAAGATGAGTTGATAGATGAGGGTGGTGACAGACCATATGCTTCCAAAGGATAATAGGTAAAGAACTTACCTTGTGCTCTTTCTCCTTCTTCTTATTCTCCTTTTTCTTCTTCTTCTTCTTTCGACCTCGATCTTCTTCTTCCTCTCTCCATACGCCTCCTTCTTCTCTCCTTTTCACTCTCAATTTCAATCGTCAAATCAAAAGAAAAACACTCACTCTCCTCACGTCTCTCTTTCTCTCGTTTTAATCTCAATTTTTTTTCTCAACCGAAAAAAAGAATCCCAATCCTCTCACTCAAGTCTCTCCTTTTATTTTCTCCTTTTTTTTCCTTTTTCTTCCCTTCTTCCCTTTTTCTTCTTCTTTTCTTTTTCTTCCCTTCTTCCCTCTCTCCCTCACGTCGAATTTCCTATTCCTTTTTTTTTTCTTCATTTTTTTCCTTTTTCTTTCCTTTTTCCTCTCTCTCACTCACGTGGATTTCCTCTCTTGTTTCTTTCCCTTTTTTTTTTTACTCAATCTCTTTCAATCTCACGTGGATCTCTTCTTCCTCTTCTTTCCTTTTTTTTCTTTCCTCTTCTCTCTCTCCCTCATGTTAGATTTCCTCTCCTCCATCTTTCTTTTCTTTTTTTCTCTCAATCTCTCTCTCAATGTCACCTCTCTTCTCCCTTCTTTTTCTTTCCTTTTTTTTCTCCAAATCGCTCTCTCAATCTCAACGGAAAAGCCCCTTTCCTTCTTTCCTTTTTTTTTCTCCTCAATCTCTCTCTCACTTACGTCTCTTATCCCCTTCTCTTTCTTTCTTTTTCTTTTCTCTCAATCTCTCTATCAATCTCACGTCTCTTCTCTCCTTCCCTTTTTTTCCTTTTTTCCCCTCAATCTCTCTCTCAATCTCAACTGAAAATCCCCTCTCCTTCTTTCCTTTTTTTCTCCTCAATCTCTCTCTCCCTGACGTCTCTCTCTCAATTTCCTAAAAGAGAAAAAAAATCCCTCTCCCTCTCTCTCAGGTCTCTCTCTCAATTTCCTAAAAGAGAAAAAAAATCCCTCTCTCTCTCTCACGTCTCTCTCTCAATTTCTTAAAAAAAGAAAAAATTTCTCTCCCTTTCTCTCACGTCTCTCTTTTTTTTTTCCTTTTTCTTTTTATTGTTTTTCTTTATTTTATAATTATATCTTATATATATAATAAATATCATATATTACACTAATATACATAGAAATAATATCATATAATACAATATATATATGACGTACATGTACGTACTTGGACTGAATTGATTTGGTTTGGACTGGTATGAGTTGAGCTGGGTTGAGCTAGGTTATGCTAAAACTTATTTTTTTTCCCTCTATCATTTCATAGTCCATTTCTACCACCATTCCACATGGAATTTTTTTGATAGCCTCCATTCTAAATTTTCTCCGTTTACTTTGTAGAACTCTAAAAATGAAGAATATTGAAACTTGAATAATCTCATTTGGAAATAAAGTGGCCAACTTATGAATTTCTGATGTTTAAGCAGGCCAATTATCGATAATTTGACTAACCATTCTGCATGGGATCATTTGGGGACTTCTACTGGAAATCATTTACATTCAATTTGTATAGTACTAAAAATGGAACATAATGAAATTGAAATCACCTGATTTGGATATGGTGTGACAAAAATATGAATTTTCAAAGATTAAATGACCATTTTCATGTGTAATTTTGCATGGGACCCTTCGGCGACTTCTACCTGAGATTTTCTATGTCCACTTTGTAAAACATCACAAATGAAGAATAATGGCCTTGGAATCATCTGAGTCCGATGTAGAACGGCCAAGATATGAAGAAATGAAGTTTTATAGATAATTCAGCATGCAAGCTTACATGGGACCCACCGCTGACCTCTACCTAGGATTCTTCATGTCCATTTTGAAAAGGACTGAAAATAAGGAATATTGGTACTTAAACCATATGATTCAGATGTCGGATAATCAAGATATGATGATTTGAAATTCAAACAATCCAACTTACGATAATTTGCGTGGAAACCCTGGGATTATTTATGATAATTTTAGGAACATCCTTTGTATGTATCATCCCAAGTGGAGTCGCCACTGTGAGGACAATGGGAAATCGTGATCCTCCTTTGGATGTATATATAATGTATCGATGAAGATCAAAATTTTGGTTGGAGTCACCATCTAGAATAAGGACTAGGACCTCTACAAATCTAGCCTCACCCTAAGGTAAGACTTTTATTGGCTCATAACCCAATGTATCAGTTCTTTGGTCTATATGAGATCGGATGAGTACTTAGGGTACGGTTATGGGAAGGTCTTAGGTTCCCAAACCGCCCGATCAATATCGGCTTCCTAAACATTCCTTAAACTCTAATTTTGATTGTGCTTGGTCAACTGGATGACTAGGGTCTAATGGGGGATGTCCTAAACCAAGTTGCTAAGTTATTCTAACCTAGGATTCAACCAATCATGTTTTAAAGTAAATAAACAAGCAATGACTACAGTACTATACAGTAAACCGGACCAAAGATGGTTCGGACTTGGACTAAATATGAGACGTGTAAGACATCTCAAACTGCTTATGTATTTCAATCCTAGAAATCAAGTCCAAAACGTAGTTCGAAATGGGTTTGTGATTAAAGATTATGGAAGTAATCTATGCATGTGGTTCAATTAGAGTCCTTGTTCAAGTTAAAGTTTATGCTGGATAAATGGTTGATGGGTGGCTTTGTACCATATTTGGGATTCCTAAATTGCCTACGTATTCTAGGGTGTGCCCTAGAAATTATGTACGACGTAGTTCGAAATATTGTGAGAGTCAGATTTGGAATGTGTACCAAATTCCTACCATTTTTTGTCAATAGGATGTAGGGATGAGACCTAAATTCCTACCATTTTATTGTTTACATTTTTGTCAATAGGATCTAGGGATGAGACCAAAATTCCTACCATTTTTATTGTTTCCATTTTTGTCAATAGGATCTAGGGATGAGACGTAAATTCCTACCATTTTTATTGTTTCCATTTATGTCAATAGGATCTAGGGATGAGACCTAAATTCCTACCATTTTTATTGTTTCTATTTTTATCAATAGGAACTAGGGATGGCACCTAAATTCCTACCATTTTTATTGTTTTCATTTTTAGGTTTCTAGGATTTCCTATCCCTTTTCATTGTGATTTTCATTTTTAGGGTATCATACCCTAATTATTCTCTTTATTCTAGGGTATATCTTGCCCTAATTATTCTTTCCATTTTTTATGGTTTCCTACCATAATTGTTGTGCTCTTTCCATTTTTTAGGGTTTCCTACCCTAATTGCTATTTTTCCAACTTATCTCTTTCCAAGACAAATATGGTAGACGAAAGCATTCAAACTATAGCAGTGATAGTATTCCGAATATAGCAGTGTGCATCCAAAATGGCTGTAAGCATCTAAGTATGGTAATAAGCATGTGGCAGACAGATATAACAATAATCTAACCATATATGACAAGTGAGCAATCCGAATATGTAGCAAGTGAATAATCCGAATATGTTATGTGAGCATCATAGCATGTGTGAATAAAGCAAAGCATTTAAAAATCAAGCAAAGCATGTGAAAATCAAGCAAAGCATGTAAAAATCAAGCAAAGCATGTGAAAATCAATCAAAGCATGTAAAAATCAATCAAAGCATGTGAAAATCAAGCAAATCATGTAAAACTCAATCAAAGCATGTAACAATCATGCAAAGCATGTGAAAATGAAGCAAAGCATGTGAGAATCAAACAAATCATGTAAAAATCAATATAGCAGGTGACAGTGCTTATCCAAATATAGTAATGATCATGTGAATAATCCAAGCATGGCAAGTGAGCAATCCGAATATAGCAGTCATCATCCAAACATGGCAATGAAAATCCAAAATAGCAATGTGCTATTCTCATAACATGCATGTCAAAAAATAGATAAGAAAATAATATATATGTACAAATAACAATAACATAATATTTATTCATGGAAAAATAAATATGAATAACATAAACATAAAAATAAATATAAATACACATGTAAAAATAATACATATAATATACATGGAGTAAGAAAGTAAATATGAAAATAATATACACGTGATAAAAAAAATAATGTTTATATAAAATAGACAACATACATGTAATGATAAATAATATACAAAATATTGATGTCAAAGCTAAATTAAAAAATAATGTACATGTAAAAATAACATAACATTTTATTTATTCACGGGAAAAGAAATATGAATAACATACACACAAAAATAAATATAAATACACATGTAAAAATAATACATATAATATACATGCAAAGTAAGAAAGTAAATATGAAAATAATATACATGTGATAATAAAAATAATGTTAATATAAAAAAAACAACATACATGTAATAATAAATAATATACAAAATATGCATGTCAAAAATAAATAAGAAAATAATGTACATGTAAAAATAACATAATATTATAATTATTCATGGGAAAATGAATATGAATAACATACACATAAAAATAAATATAAATATACATGTAAAAATAATACATATAATACACATGCAAAGTAAGAAAGTAAATATGAAAATAATACACATGTGATAATAAAAATAATAATTATCAAAATACATGTAATGATATATAATATACAAAGAAACAATAAGACATGAAAAAAAAATACACATGCATGTCACAACACATGCAAAAGGAAGGTATGATGTACAAGGAAAATAAATATTAATAAAGAAAATTAATACATAATCTTCATACAACCAAACCAAAACATAACAAAGACTAAGTTAAATGAAAAAAAAAAGAATAAATAAACATTCTAATAGAAACTATGTACAATTACAATAGAATATCAAGAGAAATAATCAAAAGAAATAAAATAAAATAACCTACACTAAAAATAATTCATCATCATCACGGATTGGAAAATGATGGACAGATGGGACAGGGTAATAGTAAGGTGGTGCATGTGGAATCTAAAAAACTAAGTGTTGATGGGCAGCATTGAGGTATGTGTTGTATGTGATAAATCATGCGAGTAACTGAATGGCTTAGTGATGGACAGAGCATGGGTAGAACAAAAGTTAGGGAAGAAGATGAGTTAATGGATGAGGGTGGTGACAGATCATATGCTTGCAAATGATAGTAGGTAAAGATCATAATTTTTGCTCTTTCTCCTTCTTCTTTTTCTTTTTTTTCTTCTTTTTCTTCTTTCGATCTTGATCTTCTTCTTCCTCTCTCTAGACGCCTCCTTTTTCTCTCCTTTTCAATCTCAATCTCAATCTCAAACCAAAAAAAAGACACTCACTCTCCTCACGTCTCTCTTTCTCTCGTTTTAATCTCAAATTTTTTTCTCAACCGAAAAAAAGAATCCCCATCCTCTCACTCACGTCTCTGCTTTATTTTCTCCCTTTTTTTTCCCTATTTCTTCTTCTTTCCTTTTTCTTCTTCTTTCCTTTTTCTTCCCTTCTTCTCTCTCTCCCTCACGTCGGATTTCCTATTCCATTTTTTCTTTTCTTTTTCTTTTTCTTTCCTTTTTCCTCTCTCTCACTCACATGGATTTCCTCTACTCTTTCTTTCCCTTTTTTTTTCTCTCAATCTCACGTGGATCTCTTCTTCCTTTTCCTCCTTTTTTTTTCTTTCCACTTTTCTCTCTCCCTCATGTCGGATTTCCTCTCCCCCATCTTTCTTTCCTTTTGTTCTCTCAATCTCTCTCTTAATCTCACGTCCCTTCTCCCCTTCTCTTTCTTTCCTTTTTTTTTCTCTTAATCTCTCTCAATCTCAAATGAAAATCCCCTCTCCTTCTTTCCTCTTTCTTCTCCTCAATCTCTCTCTCCCTCATGTCTCTTCTCCCCTTCTCTTTCTATCCTTTTTTTCTCTTGATCTCTCTCTCAATTTCTTGTCTCTTCTCTCCTTCTCTTTCTTTCTTTTTCCCCCAATCTCTCTCTCAATCTCAACCGAAAAGTCCCTCTCATTATTTCCTTTTTTTTTCTCCTCAATCTCTCTCCCCCTCACGTCTCTCTCCCAATTTTCTAAAAGAGAAAAAAATTCCTCTCTCTCTCTAACGTCTCTCTCTCAATTTTCTAAAAGAGAAAAAAATCCCCCTCTCTCTCTATCTTTTAACTTCCTAAAAGTAAAAAAAAATCTCTCTCTCTTTTTCTCATGTCTCTCCTTTTTTTTATTTCCTTTTTTTTATTATTTTTCTTTATTTTATACTTATATCTTATATATATAATAAATATCATATATTACACTAATATACATAGACATAATATCATGTATTACAATATATATATGACATACATGCACATACTTGGACTGAATTGATTTGGTTTGGACTGGTCTGAGTTGAGCTTGGTTGAGCTAGGTTAGGCTTAAAATTGTTTTTTTTTCTCCCTCTATCATTTCGTAGTCCATTTCTACCACCATTCCATATGGAATTTTTTTGATAGCCTCGATTCTAAATTTTCTATGTTCACTTTGTAGAACACTAAAAATAAGGAATGTTGGAACTTAAATCACCACATTTGGAAATAAAATGGTCAACTTATAAATTTTTCTGAAGTTTAAGCAGGCTAATTATCAATAAATTGGCTAACCATTCTGCATGGGATCCTTCGGGGATTTCTACCGGAAATCCTTTATGTCCACTTTGTAGAGTACTAAAAATATAACATAATGAAATTGAAATCATCTGATTTGGATATAGTGTGACCAAAATATGAATTTTCAATGATTAAATGGCCATTTTTGTGTCTAATTTTGCATGGGACCCTTCGGAGACTTCTAGCCATGATTTTCCACGTCTACTTTGTAGAACATCACAAATGAAGAATAATGGCCTTGGAATCATTTGAGTCCGACGTAGAACGGCCATGAAATGAGAAAATGAAGTTCTATCGATAATTCTACATGCAAGCTTGCATGGGACCCACCGGTGACCTCTACCTGGGATTCTTCACGTCCATTTTGAAAAAGACTGAAAATGAGAAACATTGGTACTTAAACCATATGATTCAGATGTCGGATGATCAAGATATGATGATTTGAAATTCAAACAATCCAACTTACGATAATTTGCATGGAAGCCCCTGGGATTATTTATGATAATTCAGGATCTTCCCTTGCATGTATCATCCGACTAAAATGACCATATCTTCTTCATTTGATATCAAAATTGAGCAATTCAGGTCTCATTTCGAAGGTAATTCCTTGACCTATGCATCCATGCAGATTATAGCTTGTGGCTTTGTTGTGGGACCCACTAAAAACTACCTCTAGGTCATAGTCAAAAAAATCTAAATTTTCTCTCATCTCTCTTCCTTTGATGTCCACATAGTAGGACTTTGTTCAATTAAGGATGGCAGAAATGGGGTGCTTACAACTGTTAATACTGCTCATGCATATTTACTTTTGTCTATTTGCTATCATGTTGATTGGTGATGCTAGGAATAAGCATGTGATTGTATGTGTGTAGTTAGTGTGTTGGATGCGAGTAGAGCATCAAGTAGAGGACGTGGCATGGTGGTTTCTGACCTAGTCACCAAACTCTTTCTCTATCTCTACTCAAGTCTTACCCATTGTCATCATCGTATCGTCATTACCTTAGCAAAACTATTACGTCGTAGGGCATCAGGGGAGATAGTTTTAGACCGTGTAGTCATTGACTCTGTCGGGGGGCCTTAGCTCTATCTCTATGGACGTATTGAGGGATGTTGGGTTGAGGCCTTGGATATACTGGATGACATTTAGGATTGGTTAGTTGCGAGACCAGTTTGCAAGCCCTCGCCAATAGGGGCTTATGTGTTGGTTTGGATAGGATATTAGAGGAAGTGTTGGCGGTGTTTGATCCAGACACTTTTGCTCTATTTCTATTTCATGGTGGGTGCATGTGGGACAGCAATGGTGTTTGATCGATTGGGCAGATTCACACACTCGTGTATAGAGGTGCGGTGGCCACCAATCCTTTCTATAGAATATTGCAAACTTAAAAACCAGACCAAATATATGAATTGAATGCATGCATATGTTTGTTGCATAATTTTTTTTGCTCACTGAACCGTGATGTGTGCTCACCCTTTCGACATCGAATATTTTTAGTTGATGATGTTGGTTCTGCTGTAAAAGAGTACGTGAATGCGCCAACATATGGACACATGGTGGCTATGGACGTAGAAGTTGTTGAAGATGCACATGATCATTCATACTAGTGCAATCAATGCGTCTTTGATTAGTTTAGTTAAATTTTGATTAACGAACATGTAAATGATTATTTTAATTTATGTCTTAAGTTACTTAGAGATAATTGGATTAACTATTTATTTAGCACTGTTAGATACTCAATTCATTAATTATAAAGACATCCGCTTATTTGTTTATTATTACTGATTATTACTGTGGAATGTGTGTGTAGATGATATGGTGGGTACTATCTAATGGAGATCTCAGGTGAACCGTTGGTTTATTAACGGTTCATCACACTATTCTGGTTAGTCCAAAATTGGTGTGTGACAGATGGTATGGGTGTATGGTTAGTGTGACGGATGCGAGTGGGGCATCAAGGGGAGGATGTAGCATTGTCGTCTCTGACCTGGTCACCAGACTCTAGCTTTATCTCTACTCAAGTCTTGCCCATTGACATCATTGTATCGGTATTACCTTAGCAGAACTATTACATCGTAGGGCATCAGGGGAGGTGGTATCAAAACGTTTGGTCTTTGACTCTGTCGGGGGGCCTTAGCTCTATCTCTATGGATGTATTAAGGGATGCTAGGGTGAGGCCTTGGATACACTAGATGGCATTAGGATTGGATAGTTGAGAGCCCAATTTGCAAGCCCTCGCCAATAAGGTCTTATGTATTGGTTTGGGTAGGGCATCAGGGAATGTATTGGCGGTGTGTGATCCAGACACTTTTGCTCTATCTCTATTCAATGGTAGAATGGATGTGGATGACAATGGTATTTGATCCATTGGGTGGGTTTACACACCCGTGTACAGAGGTGCGGTGGCCACCAAACCTTTCTATAGAACATTGTAAACTTTAAAACCAGACCAAGGATATGAATTGATTGCATGCATATGTTTGTTGCATTGTTTTATTCACTCATTGAGCTTAAGTTGGAGAGCTGACCCCCCATGCATAATTCTTTTTAGTTTCTAATGTTGCTGGTGTTACGATTGAAGACTACATGGATGCGTCAATGTTTGGACATGTGGCAGCTATGGATGTGCAAGCTGTGGATGACGAATATGACTCGTCAAACGAGTGTTTCAACTACGTCTACACTTAGTGGTTAACTTTCATATTTTGATACCTGTAATAGGTATTAATTTTGTTTTGGTTACTTGGAGATAACTGGAATATTAAATCATATATCATGTATACCTCAGTTCATTATTCATCAGACTTCCACTATTTAATTATTATCTCTGATTATTACTGTGGAATGTGTTTTGGTTTAACATGGTTGGCACAGCCTATACAAGATCCTGGTTTGAACCGTTGGTTCTTATGATGGATCATCACACCACTTGTTAGTCTAGAATTGGGGTGTGACATTAACTAAGTATTTCATGACATGTTGGACACCTAGGTCATAGTCTTCATAGACAATATCTTGGTTTACTGCAAGGACGACAATACTCATTCAACACATCTTAAAGCAGCCTCACAACAATTGAGAAGCGAAAAGCTCTACGTCAAGTTCAAGAAGTGCGAGTTCTAGTTGAACAAAGTGACTTTCTTAAGTCATATAGTTTTGTCAAAAGGGATAAAGGTAGACCCCAGCAAGATCGAAGCAATTATAGGGACGAAAGCACCTAAGAACGTTGTAGAGATAAGAAGTTTTTTTGGATTAGCTTGCTACTATAGACAATTCATAGAGGACTACTTCAGGATTACAGTTCCTCTTACCAAGCTGACCAATAAAGGGGAGAAGTTTATTTGGACCAATAATTGTGAAGAGTGTTTTCAAACTTTAAAGTTAAAGTTGGTATCTGCTCCCATCTTGACCATATCAGCACTAAGGCAACCATTCACCCTTTATACAGATGCCTCCGGGTTGGGTTTGGGATGTGTTCTACTGCAAGCTGAGCAGGTGATTGCCTATGCCTCAAGACAACTAAAATAGCACAAAAATAATTACCTTACACATGACTTGGAGTTAGCAGTGGTAATTTATGCAATTAAGACTTGGAGACACTACTCGTACGGAAAGAAATTTCAGATCAAGTCAGATCACAAGAGCCTTACCTACCTCTTTTTTCAGAAGGAATTGAACATGAGACAGAGAAGGTGGTTAGAGATGCTAAAGAATTATGACTGTGATATTAACTATTATTAGGGAAGGCCACGTAGTGGCGGATGCGTTGATCAGAAAAGGAAAATTAAAGCTAAAAGGAGGACCTAATACGAATGCCGCTCTGTGCTACGCTGTATCTGCTTCTAATAGGAACGAAGTACAACACATATTGGAATCTCTAGATGACTAGATAGAGCAAGGGTTAACTCACAAGTTTTCACTTATGTTTTCCGTACTAAAGATTCTACCAGATTTGAAGGATGAGGTGAAAATAGCAATTCTATAAGACCCGTATCTAAGGACAGTGCAAGAGGACTTAGAGAAAGGTAAACCCCCAACCTTGACTTTACCTTGGATGCGGATAAGGTACTCAGATATAGATGCAGGTTGTGTATACGTAAAAGTGAAGATTTAGACCTCAAAGAGAAAATAATAAGAGTAGTCCATTATATTCCTTATTCAGTACATCCTGAAAGCAACAAGATGTACCATGACTTGAAATGATTATACTAGTGGAGAGGAATGAAAGTAGATGTCATTCCCCATTCCTGACATATCGATACTATGGAATGCAACGGGATCTCTCCATCATTTCATGGCATAAGAAATCCCCTTCCAGGATCACACATCTTGGTATTCCACAAATCAACCCCCAAACATTTGTTATAAAATTAATAAGAGTAATATTATCATCTCCAATTTCCAATTAAAACATTTATAAAGAAACCAAAAAATGATTATGAAGCAAAAGTTTTATAAATAAAAACCAATTATTATATGCTGATATCTGAGGATTTAAAATGAATTCATCTAAGTTATTCATGTTCCCATAATCATTAAAGTTAAAATAAAACCAATAAGGCATTATCTCAAATCCAAAATAATTAAAATCATTACCTAATTATGCAGAATAATTCAATGTAATAACCATTATTCAAAGCTTATTGAAAACATAAACCCTAAGTAACAAAATCCCAAAGCCAAAGAAATAATGAAATAGGCTCATCTTAGGCCTAGAAGTAAGTCCACACATCACATAATGGATCAGAGATGTCCACCTTAGGTTCCCTATCTTCATCCTCCATACCAGATGAAAGGTAAACCGAAACGTCAAACAAAGAACCTACAACATCTAAAAATAGTTTGTGCATACAAGATAAGCTCAACCACTGAGCCTAGTATGAAAAGTAAACATGCAACAAATAAATGCATGCAACAATCAACTACAGTCAGGTATGATAATTGTATGTGCCAACTCAGGACAACCAAGGAAGTAGTCTCCCGGTTGCAAGGGCCTCCACTATGAATAATGCTGCCCCAGACATGGAGCGCAACAACATCCCCAAGTATGGGTCTGTGGTTATGGTCCAAGCCTGTATACACTAGTTACTTGCCCACAACTCATTCTGAGCCAATATTATGCTAGCCACTTGAGGAGAAGAGAATCCCATTAGTAGACTAACCAGCCCACCCGTATTACGCCGGCCTTGGGGAGCATCGCAGCTAGGTTCATAACACCTTTTTATTGAACCCATGCCATTACATAATCCCCTAGGGCGAGAGGTACAGTTATACAAAATATTAATGTTCAACAACTATGTCCACCTAATTATCCATATTACTAGACCGTAATGTCACCAAGCTTTCAACCCCATCTGGTCCCCACATAAGACATCGTGACTTGGCTAAGTTACATATGGTCAATGTAAAACACTGCTAGTAAGAAGTGGTGCAAGCGTCCCATTCCACCCACCTTCCACCTTATTGACTTAACCAAATATACTTAACCAAACATCATGAATCACCAAGACCAGCTCTATCTTTCATGGAGAGGAAACGAGGTATCCCATTCCACCCCGCTTCCAAACCACTACGAGTATCACTGATCACACACAAGAGAGATGCATACGCATGAGCAAACAATATAGTTTATTGGATTGCATGTTATCAACAAAGGCATGTTAACAATCTCACGTCATCAGACAACATAATAAATAAGTGAAACATATGCATCCAAGGGTTTAGTTTCGTTACCAAAAGATAGAGAGTAACTATAGCCGATCAAGTAGCTCGTAGCTTATCAAGATCATAAGCAATAATATTCATTAATGTGTTATCCAATAGAGTTACTCCAGTTTCTCTTTAAGTTTATTATTCTGGTGTTCACAGCTCCAGTAGCTTATTTAACAATCCATACCTACTATCTACTGTCTGTTTGTCATGTCATAGCATCTAGGGATTCATTATTAAATCCATTTGTTACTGTTTATAGACTACGGATAACTTCTAACGTATAATAACCATGCTGTCCACATAAGGCAGGTCAAGTGTGGCTAACACAACTTGAGACAACACACTCATTAGTCAGAAATCACCTTTTATTGGCCTTAATACTAAGAACTTGTTCTAACAAAGTCAGAGCTGTTCCAACACCACATAGTTGTCTAGTTACTAGATTTTAAGGTTCAACACTTGTTGTCCAAAGGTTTCTATGATTAAGAATAGTTAGCAACAAGTAACTCAATAGGCTATCAGGTCACAAATTGAAATAATGAAGAAGGTATAACAAACAATAGGATTTCAGGGATCCAACCGCTTAAATATGTTTCAAAAAATCACAGAATGTCACTAACAAAAGATGGTCAACAACCGTGGTCAAAATCACATGCGGCACGTGGCATCGACTGTACTGTTTGACCACCAGGCGTACGGCACATGCCATCGACCGCATGCTTTTGCATGGTCGAATGACAGTACCAGCACTCCAGAAGGGTTACCTAGCTTTTGCAAGTTGGGTTTAAGGTCCAAATTCCCAGGGGTGGTCTGTGGTTGCTCAATTTAAGATTTAAACCAATCCTTACCTCTGACCAACATGAAGCACAAGGGGTTTCTTATCATAGAAGTATTATTTCTGTGTTATAAGCCCTTAAATAAATCAGAATAAATTAAAAAATGGCATTGGCCAAGTTTGGCCAGATTATGATGTCAGAATGGCGTGCAGCTAATGGCATTGATCGCACATCTCGATGGCCAGATCATGCGGCTCATCCCATCGATTGCATATCAAAACATGGTTTGATGGCCACCAAATTACTCCAATGTCTTTATCATATTTTTCTTAGTGGGAATAAGGAGTTTGGGCTCAAAATTCGATTCTTACTTTAACTTATGGATACCACTTCGATTTGACAAATTATCGAGATCTCAGATCTGGTTTAAACTCTAGATCAGAATTCCTTTTCTTTGAATCCACTTTTGTCTCTTCTAATTTAGTCCACTACTGTCATCTTAGTGTCCTTTAGAGTCCACAGACATTCACTTATACTCTTGATGATTCGATCCCACCTTTCGGTTATGCCTTGTACACGTCCACTATTCGGGACTGTGAACGGTGGTCTACATGTTCATGGCTTCGCCATGGGTGGTGCATCACTATTCATTCTTCATGGATCAGGTTCAAATCCTTTATAGGTACAATACCGTTCATTGATAATAGTCATTAGTATTTTCATTACGATTCATATCATTAAACTAAGTCAGTATGAAAAGACACTTATAGAGATTCGAATCATTCACATTCTTTGTCGACCTCGTACTTGTAGAGGCATGTCCTTCCTTTATCTTCTTCTTCCTTTCTTTTCCTTCTCCTCTGCATCTTCTCATCTTCCTTACTGGGTGGTAACCAGAGGGAAAGTTTCTTCCTCTTATCTCTTTCTCTCTCTGGGTGGTGGTGAGAGAACTCCTCCTTTCTTTTCTCTCAGTTCGTGTGTCAGAACCTCCCTCTCAGCCTTTCTTTTGGTTTGATCATCTAAATGGGAGAATATAGATTAAAAATGTCCCTTTGCATAAAATCGGTAAGTCTAATCATTAATTTAGAATGGAGACGATTCTCCACCCTCTTTTTCCATTCTAGACTCAATCATGGATTAGCTTACCATGAATAGAGTCAATCTTAGTCGGCTATGGAGGGAGAAGTCTAAGTTTAAATGGTGGGTCCCACACATAATTCGTCACCAATCCAATTTACGCTTGGAGGTGCGGTGGCGGAGGTAGAACATTTAATGTGGCAGTAGGAGGCAAGGTTGTATTTTTCCGGGGATGTTGATCTTCATTTGGATTCCAACGATTTCACGGGTACTGGGAGCCATTGAGAATGTTGCTGTCTATTCCTGTACAACATATCGATATTTATTAGTAATAACAAGTTAGTTCAATCCAAAATTATGCTCTAATGATTAATTATAACTTAAAATCACTTCATAATCATAGTACAATGGGTTTCAAGATGAAAATTTTCAAAAATAAACCAAACTATGCTTTTTATTAGCAGGCAGTCGATCGAAGTGGCCGATCAGATCAATTTTATCTACTAGCTGACTTGAAAACATGATTTAAAAGGGGCCTAGAGTTGTCATTTTTCCTCTCATTCTCATTTTGAACTAGGTAAAGGAGGAGAGATGGGTTAGAGACCATTCCTAATCATTTTCTTGGTCAAATTCACTCGTTCCCATCACATTTCAAAACTTAAACAACTACTAAGTTATGCAAATCATAACTTATCGAAAATTTTCCATTTTGATTTGGTTAATACCTAGGTTTTCATATTAACTCCTATTTACTCCATGTAACTAGCTATGACTCAATGAAAATCACATGTAGAAGTTATTAGGATGTTTTTAACCGATCAAATTTGATTTTCTTTACACATTTGTTAACTTCAAGTTTTTCCCATATTTCCCTAAATTACTTGTAATCAATTACTTGTCGATTTTCAATGTTCCAGATGTCAAAACAGTCCTTCTATGACATTTTTTGAACATTTCTAGCAATTTAAAATCTCATTTTTGCGTTTTGGCATGTGTTCCATATTTAACATGTCGGCCATTCGATGCATTTTAATCAAAATTTCCAACGAAGCTTCTTTTATTTGATCTATAGTTAGTTCAAACCATGTTACATTGCATTATAAATACTTCGCATTAGTCTAACGCTTTGCTCAACTTGTTTCCTCACATAATTTCCCGTTCTTGTGTATTTTTTCAGCAAATGGTTAGACCACCAGCTTTCAATGCTCTTAGGTTTCGTTCCTCGGTTGAGCAGGATGCTTGGCCTAGATTTGAGGGTGTTTCCACTGAGTTTGGGAGATTTTTTGACTTTGAGCTGCTACGGAATTTTTCCATTGGTGAGGCCTTTACTACATTAAGCTGGGCACCAGTCCTTGGTACAGGATAATCACCAGGCCTAATCTAGTTAGATTGTTTTATTGCAATCTGTGAGTAGAGACAGATCTCAATGATGAGCGTTTGGACTTAGATTTGAGGATGTCCAGCAGGGTGAACGATCGAGATATCTCCTTTGAAGACCATCAATTGGCAGAGTTGTTACATGTTTTAGTGGCAGGCGACTATGTATACTTCGGGACGGGTTCTTCTTCTTCTAATTTCATTTCAAAGACTTTCAGACAGGAGATCTAGAGTAAGTTGCATATGCCAGGAGGGAAATATGATGAGTTTGGGTATCGATAGATTTTAAGGGTCTATAGTCAGATTATTCAGCATTACATCATTCCTAGGAGTGGACATAGGGAGGAGATTGCGAGCATTAATGGGTATGTGACTTACTGCATCTGTACCCGTTATCATTCGTGCTTGCCCTATATTCTAATGTAGACAATGATTGTTACTCCATATGGCGGTGAGAGGAACCTGCCATATGGTTGACTCCTTACTTGATTATTTTGGGAGTTGGGCATTGACATCTCTGTTGACGAGGGAGTGGAGATATTAGTAAATTCAGATTTTGGATGGCATGCATTGGGTCGCATGCTTGGGTTACAAGATACAGTGTTGAGTGATGATGAGTTAGAGGATATTCTAGTACCAGTTATCACTCCTATCGCTTTTGGAAATCTTATAGTAGAGGAGGCTATTGCTAAAGCTGAGGCGATGGCTGCAGAGGGTCCACAGGTAGAGGATGTTTTGATGTATATTGCCAATTTCGATGATGATGCAGGGGGGTCAATGACAACAAAGCAAAGGTTACTTAGCAGCAGGGGACAACTGCCACTGAGGATAGGGATATTCCATCCGCATCAGAAGAGGTTCATAGTCCTACGCCCACTGTTCCTGAGCCTTCGATCAGGGACTTTTACGACATCATTCAGGGACTAAGAGATGAGGTCCATCAGATGTGTGAGGCTATGAGGGTTGCAGGCATTGTTTTTCTACCTGGGGGAGTCAGTAGTTTATACTTTGTGAAAAGACTTTTTCATTTCTTTTTATTTTAGATTTTAGTTTATTTTCTCCTTTGTCTGGATTTGCTTTTGTTTCATTAGTCGAGCGATATATTGGGTTGTGATTTACACTCTGTTTTGTAACAAACATCATTTTGTAATGAATTCGAGATGTTTGCCCATTTAGTAAATTAAGATCTTTTTACAGTTTATGCTACTGTTTCAATCTACACGTGCTTATTATTTATTTTCTTATAAGCTTTTATTTAATTTTAATTGGTTTTGGTTCGATTTACTCTACTAGCAGTTGTAAATGTATGTAAAGTGAACCGCTTTGATACCACCTTTTGTCACACCCCAAAACGCTGGTGTTTTGGTTTGAACATGGTTTTCTCATTGTACAAGTACTACCATACCAAGATCCATTCACAGTCATCACATATCACAATTCTTCCGTTAATCATAGCGTAGATTATGGGAATTTCATAGTGCAAATCAAATAATAGTGGAATCAAATAACTAAGAACCATCAAAACAAGTCAAATTGTGTTAAATAAATTTAATAAAGGTTTATCTGTCTTCAAACCAAGATATAAAATAAATAGTACCAAGTACTGAATACTTAAATAAAAACTTACGGATCAAATAATGTTGGGAACAAACAAATAAAATCAACTATTGTCCTAAGTAAAAAACTAACAATAAAATCTTTTCTGTCAGACAGAGAAGTCTTCACTTCTTCAAAAACATTGTCTTCTAACCATAAAGACAATTATCACATTTACATGTGTAAGCACCCCATTTTTGCCATCCCAGCTAAACAAAGCCCTGCGGGCGTGTGGACAACAAAAGGAAAAAGATGATCGGAAGTTTGGATTTTTGACTGCGAATTTTAGGAAGTTTTCAATGGGTCTGTGAATTTGAGGAAGTTTTCAATGGGTCCACAGCAAGGTCATGGGTTATAATTTTGCATGGATGCGTAGGTCATAGAATTATCTTTGAAATGAGACCAGAATTGTTCAATTCTGATATCAAATGAAGAAGATATGACCATTTTAGTCGGATGATACATATAAGGGAGGTTTATGAAGTTATTATAAATAATCCCAGGGGCCTTCGTGCAAATTATCCTAAGTCGGATCGTTTGAATTTCAAATCATCATATCTTAATCATCCGACATCGGATTCAGATGATCCCAAGACCATTATTCTTCATTCATGATGTTCTACAAAATGGACGTAAAAAATCCGAGGTAGAAGTCACCAGTGGGTCCCATGCAAGCTTGCATGCAAAATTATCGTCAGAACTTCAAAGCTGCATATCTTTTCCGTCCTACATCGGATTCAGGTGATTCCAGTTCCTATATTCCTCATTTTCAATGTTCTACAAAATGAACGCAAAAAATTTGGAATATAGGCCATCGGAAAATTCCATGCGGGATGACAGCGGAAATGACCCATGAAATGACAAGGAGAGAAAACCCAGTTAATTCCAATTAATCCAGTCCAACTCAGTTCAAGCCGGTTTTGGTCCAACCTAGCTCAACCCATATCAGTTTAACTCAGTCAACCTAAGTCAGTCTCAACCCGTTTCGAACCAGTTCATCCATGTGCATAGTATTTATATATTATATATATTGTATACTATACATATATGTATGTTATTAAATATATGTATATATAATATATATTATTATATATAAGAGATAAAATCTAAAAGATCTTGGAGAAGAAAAAGGAAAGAGGAGAGAGAGGAGACGTGAAAGAGAAGGAGGCTTTAGGGTTGAGATGAAATCTAAAAGATCTTGGAGAAGAAAAAGGAAAGAGGAGAGAGAGGAGACGTGAAAGAAAAGGAGGCTTTAGGGTTGAGATGAAATCTAAAAGATCTTGGAGAAGAAAAAGGAAAGAGGAGAGAGAGAGACGTGAAAAAGAAGGAGGCTTTAGGGTTGAGATGAAATCTAAAAGATCTTGGAGAAGAAAAAGGAAAGAGGAGAGAGGGAGACGTGAAAGAGAAGGGGTTTTCTAGAAGAAGAATGAGAAAAAGGAAAGAAAGGAAGAAGAAAAAATGTGAGAGAGGAAGAAAAGAAAGGAAAGAAGAAAAATTGGAGAGAAAAAAAGATTTTCTAGAAAAAAGAAGAAAAGGAAAGAAGGATCTTCTAGAAAATGAGTGAAAAATTATAAATAGGAGATAGGAGGGATCCTTTTCCATACCAGAGAGAGAGGGGAACGTGGGTGAGAGAGAGAAACGTGAGTGAGAGAGAGAAAATGTGAGAGAGGAAGAAAGAAAGAGAGAGAAAAGAGAAAAGAAAGAAAAGAGAAGAAGAAAAGAGAGAAAGAAGCAGAAGAGAGGAGAAGGAGGATTCACATTCAAAGGGGATTGATACAACCCCCAATCACCCTTCATCAATGGTTTCGCTCGATTTGAGCCCAAGGTTAGTACTCTAAACAAATTTAGAGGTCGTTATAATGCCCGAATGCCAATTTTGCTTAAAAAAGACTAATTTTCATGAAATCTCAATCATGAATGCTCTATTACATGCTTGTTAATGTTAGGATGCCTATGTCTAACATTTTTCATGAATGATAATTTGTCTAAGCTATTCAATGATGAATTTTTGATTGATATACAATGATGTTTGATGTTTTTTGTAAATTTTATAAAGTGATTTTCTGATCTGAAAATTCCAGATTTAGGGTTCAAACTTAGGACGTACATCATATGTATTTTTTCTAAGATTTTGAAGCCCAAATTTTATGGGAGTCTCTCTGATATGATAGAAGACTACCCTAAAAATTTCGTTCCATTTGGAATTGGGGAAATATATCAAAAAATTTGTCTTTTACATTGCTATTTTTCTCGAATGTAATGCAATCCTCCATCGAAAAGTCTCTAGACAAAGGCTTTATGGCCATAATCAGAAAATTCACTTAACATGAACTTTTTAGACATGAAATTATTCTAAAAAATGGCACTGGTTTCATATTTTTTCCATTTTTCTTTGAATTGATATCAATTTTTAAGTGCATAGTGCTTTGATTTCAGATCTGTCATGATGTGTTGATTTGCATGATTGAAAAGAGTCATTTTTCACAAATAAAATATACCGTTTTAACTTGTTTTTCTTAATGAAATTTTAGATCAGACAGTTATCTACATAGACATATGTCTGTATTTAATTTTCATTAAGAATAGAATTTTATTTGGAATTTATGGTGCAACTGGTCAAAAATCTGGAACAGACCTGTCCAGTGTATTTTTCTGTACTTGGGGAATGTTTTCGACCTGCCTATGGTCTTTTTTAGGATTAGCTTCCTTGAGACAAAATGTTGGCCTCTGAGTCTTCTTTCCAGGGATATCTTGTAAGAATTTTTTGAGTAAGTACAGTGCCCTATGTGCCCATTTTGGTCCAGCCTGACAAAGCTGTCATCTTGCTACATGTTCCATCATGTTTTGATTGATTCTCATATGCTTTGGTTGTTTCTCACATGTCATATTTGATGCTATGCTATGTTCGGATGCTCGTATGCATACACTACTATAATTGGAATGGTCACACTGCCATAATTGGAATAGTCACACTGCCATAATTAGAATGATCACATTGCCATAATTGGAATAATCACATTGCCATGATTGGAATGCTACACATGCTTATTGCCATATTTGTCTACTACACTTGCTCACATATTACTGCCATGTTTGGATGCACACTTACCATGTTTGTATTGATTCACATGCTCACTTGCCATTTTTGACTGATGTGTTGCTAAATTTGAATATATTTCCAACATGCTATATTTGGATGCTTACACTGCTATATTCAAGCTCACATTGCTTTGTTAGATTGTTTACATTGTACAACAACTAGGGCAAGATACACCCTAAGATGGAAAGAATTGAACAATTAGGGTAGTGAAACCCTAAAAATGGAAAGAATAATTAGGGCAAAATAAATCCTAGAATAAAGAGAATAATTAGGGTATGAAACCCTAAAAAATGAAAATCACAATGAAAAGGGATAGGAAACCGTAGAAACCTAAAAATGGAAACAATAAAAATGGTAGGAATTTAGGTCTCATCCCTAGATCCTATTGACAAAAATAGAAAGAATTTGGTACACATCCCAAGTAAAAATGGTAGGAATTTAGGTCTCATCCCTAGATCCTATTAACAAAACTAGAAAGAATTTGGTACACATCCCAAATAAAAATGGTAGGAATTTAGGTCTCATCCCTAGATCCTATTGACAAATTTGGAAGGATTTTGGTACACATTCCAAATCCGACTCTCAAAACCCTTTCGAACTACGTCGTACCTGATTTCTAGGGCAAACCCTAGAATACGTAGGCAATTTGGGAAACCCAAATATGGTATAAAGCCACCCATCAACCATACATCCAGCATAAACTTCAACTTGAACAAAAAAATCTAATTGAAGCACATGCATAAATCACTTCCATAATCATTAATCACAAAACCCATTTTCGAACTACGTTTTTGGACTTGATTTCTAGGATTGGAATACGTAGGCAGTTTGAGATGTTTTACACGTCTCAGATTCAGTCCATGACCGAACCATCTTTGGTTCGGTTCACTGTATAATATTGTACATTACATTTGCTTGTTTATTTACTTTAAAACATGATTGGCTGAACCCTAGGTTAGAACAACTTAGCAACTTGGTTTAGGACATCCCCCATTAAACCCTAGTCATCCAGTTGACCAAGCACAGTAAAAAATTAGAATTTAAGGAAAGTTTAGGAGGCCGATATTGATCGGGCGGTTTGGGTGCCTAACACCTTCCCATAACCGTACCCTGAATACTTACCCGATCTCTTGCAGACCAAAGAACCGATACATTGGGTCACGAGTCAATAGAAGTCTTACCTTAGGGTGAGGCTACATTTTTAGAGGTCCTAGACCTTAATCTAGGTGGCGACTCCAACAGATTCAATCGATCTTCATCGATACAGGATACACATTTTCCATCCTGAGGAGGATCACGTCGATTTTCCATTGTCCTCACAACATGAACAATCATGCGAATCTTCTTCAGGTTCTGCATCTTCAATCATATCATTTTCAGCTATGTTATCTATAAAAAAATCTAGGAAAAAGGTGTACGTACAAGAGTGAGAAAAACCACATGTTCAGTGAGAAATTAGCACACACAAGTACACAATGCATGAATAAATTATTATGGTTAAAATGGTTTGTGAACTAGCATGCGCAAGTAGCGTCATACCTAAATCTTGGTAATGAACTCTCAATAATGGGTGAGGTGGATGAAAAACACTTCGCTCCTCAACGCATGTGATTCAGTACCCAAAGAATTAAGATATGAACTAACTACACCAACCTGACATCTATCAGCATTCCCCTATCATAGGCTTCCTTCTGGCATTAGAGGAGTAAGCCTCATTCTACTTCTCTAGGTGTGCTCCCAATCCATTGTACGAGCACTTAAACTAGACATCCCCAGCTCTCACCTGAGACACTAGAGTCTCAGCCTAATCCATGTTCAAAACCCTACTCTAGCTACGAAAGGCCCGACCCATGATTGGTCCACAAATAAGCTTATGCTAATAACTAAACCCCTACTGGTAAGGGTTGCTTGTCATGGGATATTGAAACCTAAACCAAGAATATTACTAATGCAGGGACCCATATCCTAGCTTAATGACCAAGATAAATCATCCCATTCTAGCTATTCAAATCCACTAGGACACTAAAAAATTGCAAACAGTCATGTTATCTAACATCCACAGGTTATCAAACATTCCATATCAACCAATACAATATAAAGTTATAATATGAAAATGCATGAACATATATCGTAGTTATTGGATGGAAAGTTATCACACAATAGTCCAAACAAGTAGCAGGCGCATGCACACAGAAACATGAAAATAAAACACGTACTAATGCCTCACTTGTATCTAGTGATATAATCATTACTCTGTTCCAAATATAGTCCCTTCCTTTGTTTCCTATGTCAGATTACAATTAACGTATGAATGTTACTTATGATTATTTATTTTTGTTTCCATTAGGTTTAGGGTATCCTCATTAGTCTTAGGAACATGTCTTAGGGTCACTTGGTTAAGTTTCAAAGTCCATGGTAAAATGTCAAGCGAAACAGGCTTGCTGTAACGAGGTGGTCAATCAGCTATGGTGGTCGATCATCTCAATTTTATCAACTTCCTAGGTATTTTGGTCAAAATGGATTCCAGAGGCTTGCACCTCTATAGATTTGCTTCTACTAGTGTTTTATGATGGGTTTGAATCGTTGGATAGAGAGAATCCTATTCCCATAGGTTATATGCAAGTGTATGTATATGTACGATTGCCATAAATGATTCCGATATCATAAATGATTCCTATTTATTTTATAGAATTTTATAGATCTCAAACTGCCCCATGACATTGAATGTCGGCTTTGCAACCACACGTGCTTATACAGTTGGGAAGATATTCTAATCAAACCAATCATTCTAATATGTTCATTATCTCATTCATGTGGTGTAAAATGTTTAACATAGTCCAATTGGTCCATTGGAGTTAAAAATACCAAGAATACACCTCTCTGGAGACCAGGTGGTTGATGATAGAGATGCGATCGATCAACTTAGTTGACTCGACCGCCCTCATTGACCGCCTTGTACCAATGAGCTCAAACTAAAATTATTTCATTCCATTCTCTTTAGTACAGAACAAGGGCTATCCCAAAGGGATTATAAGCATCTGTTCAACATGAATGGATACTTTCCTATCATAAATTTAATGTCCTAGATCATTATAAGGTCATACTTTAATGCTTGTATTAGTTTATTGCTTATCAGCATTATGGAATAGTTTTACCTTTTCTCCATTGATGGCTTCTTTCGGAATCTTGTTCTAGCATAATCAGAGGCTGGGTTTTACCTCATGAGGTCATCAAGGATTTAATCTAAGTAAGGTAAGAATAGTTTTTAGGATTACCACAATGCTTATGCAAAGCTGTTGTGATGAGAAGCTTGAGGGAGGAACTTCAATTATAGTTATTCCAATTCTTCTTCCTTAAACATGCTCCAATTCACTCCCTCTTTCCCAAAATTTGTCAGAGGTTCTAATCTTCTCAATTAGGGTTCATAGAGAGTTTATATTAAGGAGTTTATACAAGAGTTAGAGTTGCACTGCAACTCTTACCTTAAGAGTCCTATTTCTAGTATAAGTGTGATAGAGGAGACTTGGAGGTTGTTAATTGACACTCCAATACATTACTAAGTAGGTTCCACATGATTTGGGACGTTTATGGGTGGTTAGGAACAAGTTGGAACAAAGTCCAACCAAGTCAAACTCAAGCTGGCCCATTTGTGAGCTGTCAATCGAACAGGGGCGGTCATTAACTCTATTTTTTCGACCTCGTTGGTTGACTACCTATTTTGATCTGGTTCAGAATGGCCAGGTCAAGGTTGGTTCGACTGATTCTTCGCAAACAATGTTTCTATACTACAAGAAAGAGGGTTTTAACTCTTACCAAGAGTTCCATACACTCCATGATATGGATGCTAAGCTAGTGTTGGCAAGAGAACCTATTATGTGAGAAAAATTCAAAATTCAAATTAGTTCATATTTTTGGATGTGTGTTTCAAAGAAGCAGTATCATGCATACCGAAAAGCACGGTGTAAGAATTCTTTAATAAATCAGTTATTTATCGATACGGTATTCCATGTGTGCTGATTATAGACAACAGTAAGCAATTTTATAATGAAGCCTTTGTCGAATTCTGCAACGAGAAAAATATCGACTACAGTATCGACTACAAGCATGGCATGGTGAAGCACCCTCAGAGCAATGGTCCGACTGAATCTAGTAATAATATTCTCTTCAAAGGGTTCAAAAGGTGCCTTGAAGGCACCAAAGGGTGCTAGCTAGATGAGCTCCCATATATATTATGGGTAAATCGGACCACTCCCATGACAGCCACTGGGGCATTGCCCTTGATGTTGGCTTTTGGCATCGAAGCAGTCATTCCCTTGGAGGTCTGCGTCCCTTCTCATAAGGTCACTGTAAGACCCACACCCAAAATTTCAGTCCTAATTTAAAATTATGACTTTGTAACAGGTCTTACCATGATGAACGGTTCGAACCAAGGTGGATCAGGTCTATGAAACCAAATGGAGGTAACTGAGAAAAGACCCTTCACAATCTGAACTCAAAAAGGCGGTCTGGAACCACACCACGTAGGTGTGGTCTGTCATGTACCACACCCTAGGGCCGCACCCTTTGAAGTGAGTCTGGTTTAGAAAACCAAAACGATTAGAACCATGGTCAAATCTGGTCTTGAATTGGATTCATGGGAAATTATGTCTTGGTTCATTGTCCCTTTCAAAGTGGTAAGAAGGAGGGAATCCTCTAACTTACCATGATTTGAAAACCCAAATCCAATCGCAAACGTGGTTAAAGTATCTATTCCACTCTCTCCCTCATTCTTTCACCATCTAGATAGAAACGTGAGAGAGGGAAAGAGAGAGAGAGACTCTGTCGATGTTGGAGAGGGAAGAAGAAAAGGGGAAACAAGGAACAAGGGAGAAGGAAACTCTATTACCCTTGGAGAAAGATCGATAACATCATCAATAAAGAAAGCAACATTGGTATGAAACCCCTTACTCTCTCTTTGATCTTCTTTCAAATAAAAAAATAAAGCAATCGAGTCATGAAGGATTATAATCAAGGATCACTAACCATGATTACTTTTCTCCATCTCTGGTATGCACCCAAATACCTGTAGGTGTGTGGATCAGATTTGTAGAGAACCAGTATCTGGATAAATGAGAAAGGATGGATGAGAATGATGAGTGATGACCTGAAATTACTATCCATAATATTCATCTTGATTATTTATTTAATTCCAAGATTTTAGGATGAACTAGAAGTTGGATATGAATCAGTGAAGAACTGAGATCTTAAAAATACTGGAAAATAGATGGAATGGATAAATAATTGAATCTATGAACCCCGATCTTTAAGGATTATTTATAATGGATTATTAGGAATTTAAAACCTAAGGAAAAACCTCTCCTGATACTGTTGGAATCGAATCTGAGAAATAAAACAAATCTAGCAATATCGGTAGACTGAGAAATGGAATTGATGCTAAAAACCTAAGCTAGAATGTGATTTTTGAGCCCAAACTTACTGCCTAAGCTGGATAAAATCTCAAGAAAACCACCAGAAAAGTTTGGATATCTGCTAAACATGTTTCAACATACGGTTGGTTACGTGCCCCACGCCTGTGGTCAATGACGGTGTCACAGCCCATTCTGGGGATCGGGCATGATATCCAGGTCAACCCTCGTGGCAACCTGAATCTTATAGCGAGACCAACAACCAAAATAATCTACCAGCAAACCCCGTAGTCTACACACATAATATTCACCATAATCAATAATAGATATTGACAATAATTTGTAGCGAAATATCAAAGTTGCAGCAGAAATCATAATATAGAATAAGTTGCCAACTAATGATACTTTAATGTCATAAATCTGTTATTCAATAAAACTGTTTCACAGTATCTTTACTATTACATACATTCCCTTCTAATAACTAGAATAAATCTGAATATGCTCTTGTGGATAGACTGAATTATCAACTATCCACAGATAGCAAAATCAATAGAATCAAGGAGCTAACTTAGGTCCCGTAGATGCAATCCCTACAGGTACAGCCTTTGACATGGTCTCTCAGAGGAACCCCACCAAGAGAAGTGCCCTCAACATCAATAAGATCCATATCAGTTGTCACAGAAGAGATACCTGCACCCAATGCTAAAAAGATTTCAATATCGAGGAGTGAGCTCACATCCCAGCTCGATGAGAAGTTAGGTATCTAATGCAATTAAGAATACAGTACAAAAGAAAATAAACAAGCAATTATGAGTGTCATATAAGTTTGTATGTAAATTCATGCGCGGCCTATACCCTAGTAAGGATCTTGCCCCGTACCCCATTGCTTGAGCTGTGCCCCGTACCCACCACCTGAGCATATACCCATACCCCACCGCTTGAGTACCCCCTACCCCACCGCCTGAGTTAAGTTACCCTTACAAACGCATAAGTCATTTGGCCAAGCTGATGCATGATGCATGAGCATGTTATTAATAGAGTTATAAGAAAATAGAGATCTCCATTCTACTCCCATGGACTGACCATGTCCCCACTAAGACGTAATCAGATATATGGCCATGCATTGTGCCCGCATAGTTACATGATCATATACCCTATACACAAACACATTCATATCCAATCAATCAATCACACAACATAGCATATACACGTAGTAAATAAACCTATACTCTAACAGGAATCCCCGTTCCACTCCCATGGACTAATCGTGTCCCTACTAGAGCATAGAGTGCCAACATGGCACGTGTATCATACTCGCATACTCTATACCCCCATCATACATGGTCTCAACCAGACTGCACCCAACAAAGAACCCAACTCCCTACTCCCAAGGTTCGTTGTGCCTCTACTAAGGTATAGCCACTCCCAACATATTTCATTAGGTCACTCGTTACATGAAACACCATACATGGGTGGCGTCCCAATAGAGAACCCCGGATCCCCACTTCCATGGATCACCATGTCTCTGCTAGAACACCAACACACCAACATGGTATGCATGCCTATACTCCCATATGTCACATGCACCATCATACATGGTTATGCACACATTCCCCTCGCAGAGTCCCTAGATCCCCACTCATATAGTTTGTTGTGCCTTTTCCAAGGTAACAAAAACTATCAATATACATAGTTATAGTTATATACAAATGCATGAATAGTTATATACAATTCATTGGATGACATGTTATAATGGGAAAGCAACAATAAACACACAAAAAGCACATGCTCAAACTCTATGTGACCCAACCCCTCACCTGTAGAAACTAGTGGTGTTGCTGAACCTTGAAGCCGGCAGAAGGTTTCGTCCACCACCCATGGTGTTTTACCTAATTTAATTAAATAAGCTTCATTAGGAGGATGGACATCTTTTAAACCAGCATGGACAAGTCCTAGAGTCCATGCATGGGTCCCAAGATAAACCAAAAACTGAAAGGATAATCTCCCTAATCATTTCTAGCCTTATAAGTCAATACATATTGAACCGATAGATAAAATCGATTGGGCGTTCCACTGGTATGTGATGCCACTTAACACATAGCCATTTCTCATGTATACTGAACTAGAAGACATATCGGATGATTAATCATCCGATTGTTCATCCAATTGGTCATCCGCTTCATATACTATTTATAGTAATGAGGATTCCAGTGGGTTATTCAGAAGCTAGGCCGTGTGATCAATCATCTGACACTGGCTCCGCTTATAATTAAGCCTATGCGTAGGCACGGCCAAATGGTGCCATGCACTTAATAGGTGCGATGTACCCAATGGTATGTTCTTCTAGTCACGTGATGCCGGTTAAGTGACACCAGATATTCCTTGGTTTGACATGTAAAGATATTTAACCTGGTGATAGACTAGTTGTGAGTCAACCAGTATTACGACCACTATCAATCTACCGGTTCGTGCTTTCAGTTTTGGCCCAGAAGCTAAACACGAGCCAGAGAGGGTTTCCTTTTTTGGGGAAGGTTTCTCTCCATTGTTTCGTTCACACTAAATGGTGGGAAACACAAAGCTTTTATCATCATCTCATCTCCATTCATGGAGAGGGTGAAAACCTAAGCTTTTAGGTCAAGGATAGGTCCCTATTCATGGAGGCCATCAATGGTGGAGTTCAACCATAGTCTCAAGCTTACATCCCTACAAGAATGGAAGAGGAAGGAAGGATGAAGAACTCATACCTTCAAGAGGAAAACAGTGCTTGAGTTCCAAGTCTTCAAGCTCTATGTAGTCTCACTCTCCCATGATTCAGCAAGAAAGGAAAAAAAGGATAGTGGGTCCTCCTTTTATCGAACTAGTAGAGAGAGAGAGTGTCCTACTCTTGCTCAACCAATAGAAGTCAAGTGCAAGAACGCTCCTTAAGTTGTGCCTCCAATTACACTTAAAGCTTATTTGGGCCTAGCTTCATGGGCCCAATTTGATGGTGCACTTACTCCCACATGATCTAGTACTCCTAAGTTACCTAAAGGGCTGACCCACCTCACTTGGACGGTCACAAGACAGAGTACCAAGGGTTGGAAAATTAAGAACCAATACAGAGAGATCAGAATCGTGAGGATCTCGGAGTGGGTGTTACAATACCCCCAATTTATAACGATTTCACGCCTGAAATTAGGCCATAGTTCTAAGTTCATATCCCATGCCTATGGGTGTCTTATACATTGCACTCATGAAGTTACCATATACATGCTACAATAGTCAATGATTAAGGGGGCTCAGGGCTTACCAATTTTTTCTCAAGATTTCCTCCAACTAGCGCGAGGTCCATGCTCACATGGAAGTGTAGTACTTCTAATACTTTTGACAGTCATGAGCCTCATGCCCTACCGCTCCACAGGAGAGGCATGTAACAACTACCTCAATTTTTGATGGTAGTGCCCTTTCAGGGGGTCGGGTGCATTGTTGCATGAAGTGCATTCAACTTCCACAACGATAACATTTTCGATAACCAGCCCTAGGTGGCATTTGGGTCCCAATAATGATGGGTGGTAGTGTCACACCCCAATTCTGCACCAACCAGAATGGTGTGATGAACCGTCAATAAACCAACGGTTCAACCAGGATCTCAAAATAGGCTATCCCACATATGATAAACCAAAACACATTCCACATTAATCAGAGGTAATAAAGTAAATAGCGGAAGTCTTACAGATAATGAACTGAGGTCTAATCATGATAAATAATTAATATTCCATTTATTTCCATGTAACCAAAACATAATTTAATACATATTACAATATCCAAATACGAAAACTAAACACTAAACATATCCACCATTGAAACGCTCGCTTAACGAACCATGTTCGTCCTCCACAGCTTGCTCATCATAGCCACCACATGTTTATATGTTGGCGTGTCGACATAATCTTCAATCATAGTACCTGCAATATCAGAACTAAAAAGAATTGCGCGCGCGAGGGTCAGCTCTCCAACTTGAGCTCAGTGAGTAAACAAAACAATGCAACAAACATATGCATTCAATCAATTCATATCTTTGGTCTGGTATATAAGTTTGCAATGTGCTATAGAAAGGATAGGTGGCCGCCGCACCTCTATACATGAGTGTGTGGAAATGCCCAATGAAAACGGCACCGTCGCCCCACATGCACCAACCATGGACAATATACACCCCATGAAAACGGCATGGTTGTACCGGTTGCCCATACCAATACGTAAGCCCCTGTTGGCGAGGGCTTACAAACTGGGCTCGCAACTAACCAACCCTAATGTCAAACAATGTATCAAAGGCCTCACCCCAGCATCCCTCAATACATCCATAGAGATAGAGCTAGGGTCTGGTGACCAGGCTGAACCACAATGCCATGTCCCCCCTGATGCTCTACGACATATTAGTTCCGCTAAGGTAATGGCGATACGACGATGTTAGTGGACAAGACTTGAATAGAGATAGAGCTAGAGTCTGGTGACCAGGCTGAACCACAATGCCACGTCCTCCCCCTGATGCTCCCCTCGCATCAAGCACACTAATACTTGCTTAGTGGACATGACTTGAATAGACCATGGCACAATATACACCCATGAAGAACGATCATGGCTGTACCGGTTGATACCATCCCTACCCGTACCATATACACTAGCCAAACACAAACATTCACATGCCTATTCTTATCATCATTATCATCATCATCATGTTATAGACAGTAAAATAAATATGCATGAACAATAATAAAAATATTGGATGACATGCTGAACGCACATTACAATCATACACGCATAAAATCATTCATGGCATCGGACTCAAGAATTAAAAACAATTTATTATTAACCAATTAGTTTAGGTCTTGTTCCCTCACCTTAGCTTGTTAATAGATCCTCTTCCAAGCTTTAGAATCACCTTTATAATGTTATTATATTGCTAGAAGACCTAACAAAGTCGATAGAATTTAATTAGAATTTATTCAGAATTTAAAAACCATTCTGTTAACTGAGGGTCAGAGGTAGGGTCGGAGTCATGATCGACCCTGGGTGCGACCCTCCCCCTAATCTGAACTTCCCGAACACTGAGGGTCGATGCTAGGGTCGGATCTGACATCGACCCTAGGTGTGACCCTCCATGGTTTGCGTCGAAAATATCAGATTTCGTTCTCTCTTTCATGGTTGGGTCTTATGGCTTACTTCCACAATCCATTCTATACATGTTCTATGGTTTAGAACTATACTTTATTCACCTACTTGGTTTTAATGATCTCCTCCATGGTTTCCATTGGAATGAAACCATGGATGGATGATTTGGGTTTCTTCAAAGTCATACCCTCTTCAATAACCATTCTAAAGTCTTAAATAGATCATGGGGAATGTGTTCATTCCTTAGGTTTGCTGAGATTCAGAATTCCTTTGAATTTCCTCTTCTTCCTTAGCCTTTTCTTCTAGTTTTCCTTCTCTTCTTTTCTTCCTTCTCTTCTCTTTCTCTCAATCCAATTAGGATTGTAAAAGGAGTGAAAGAGGCTTAGGGACGTCCTATTTATAGAGTAAAACCTCCCAAAATAAGTCCCATTGAGTTTAGGAAAGGTTCCAATTGAAATTAGGAAGGTTTCCCAATTTTCGGTTCGTGCTGTTTTTCCCGAATGCCGAGGGTCGATGGTGAGGGTCGATGGGAGGGTTGGACCTACCTGTTAAAACCTGCGACCCTACCCTCATTTTGACTGTTTTTGGATAAATTTTCATATTGGGTCTTGGGTTTCTTCACACACTTGGTCCACTTGGCTCGACCATGATAGGTAGACGAGTCCCGACACGAAATGTAAGGTTAGGCCGGGTTCGTGGCGTCCGGGTCTTACAACTCCACCACCCTTAAAAGAAATTTTGTCCTCGAAATTTGAAAGTACGGATCTTACAAATCTCCCATCCTTAATGAAATTTGTCCTCAAAATTTGAATGAATCTTACAACTCCCCCATCCTTAAAATAAATTTTATCCTCAAAATTTTTAATTTTACTTCGAAGTCAATAGGAGGGAATTTTATTTCCACATTGCATTTTCGTCCTCCTATGCACTCTTCTCCACGTATTGTCTTTGCCAGGTTACCTTTACATAATAATTATCCCGGCTTTGGAAACATTGTACCTTCCCAATAGTGAACTAGCCTGGTGCCACTTCAATAGTTAAACATTCTATCTAATCCAGTGATTCCGTGGTCAATACCTTTAATATGGATCTTTAATGTACTTCTTCAATAGTGACACACGAAATACATCATGCACACTAGACATGGACAGCAGTAACGCTAATTGATATGCGACTTTTCTACGTCTCCCCAAAGTTTATAAGATCCAATACATATATAAAATATGACTTTCCCTTCTTGTCTAATCATTTCAAGCTGCGCATAAGTGATATCTTCAAAAATACTTTGTCCCTTATGGCGAACTCAAGGTCTTGGTGTCTCTTTTAACAACTTGAGCTATCCTGCCCCTTTTCTTTGATCTTGTCTGCCACTCGAGAGTTTTCTTCATTAGACTTAGGTTTCCAAAATTCTTCATTCACCAACTTTATTCCAAAATAAAGGAATTTGACATTTCTACCGTACCATGTTTGATAGGTGACATTTACATGGTAGCTTAATAGCAACTTCAATTCACGATAACTTCTCAACTCAAGTTCCTTGAAATCAATTTTACAAGCTCGGAGCATATCTCTTAGGATCTGTATAGTCCGCTCTGACTGTCCGTCGGTTTAAGGTAAACTGTGGTACTAAACTTCCACTTTGTCTCCATTATTTTCTGTAGATTCTCCCACAACTTCGAGATAAGGCATAAGCTTCTAACCGACATTAAGCTCTCATGCATACCATTCAATCTGGAAATATTATCCACATATATCTTATTTAGCTACTCCAAAGCATACCAAGGTCGTATTGCAATGGAATGAGCTATCTTCATAAGGCGATCAACAGTCACCCTAACTTTGTCAATCGATCTAATAATCAGTGGCAGATCAGTGACATAATTCATTGTAAAGCAGTTTCACTTCCAGACTGGCTTTGATAGTTATTGTTGTAGTCAAGTTGGTCTTTGTCTTTCAGCCTTTACTTGCTGATAATTCAATTACTGAAACATGCATCTATCCACAACCACTTTCATTCCCTTTCTACCAAAATAATCTCTTCATGTCATGATACATATTGGTACTCTAGTATGTACTGAATATTGAGTACAATGGACTCTTATCATTATCCTCTTCATAGTATCCAAGTCTTTATCTTCATGTATTCAGAATCTTGCCTCTGTATCTGAGTTCCATCTCCGCATCCAAAGTAAGTCAGGGTTAGGTTTTTCTTTCTCTAAATCTCCTGACATTATTCTTATATACAGATTTAACAAAATTGCTACTTTTATTTCATCCACCAATTCAGAGATGATTTTTAATGCCATAAACACAATCGAACTATTGTTTCATAATTCATCCATAAGTTCTCGCTCGATTGGATCATCACTAGCTTCTATTATATGTTACCCTTTTCCAAATCTGAATCTGTTGCTGCAGAACATAAGGCAACATTTATACTCGGTCCTTCTTCAGACCTCATAATCCCTTTTTTCTTAAGGCTTAGCTACTACATTAGCCTTGCTCAGTGACCTTGAATATCACGGTCTTAATCCTTCATTGTTCAAACCATTTTCCTATCTTCATGTTCAACTCTTTCTGATTAAGAGATAAATAGAACTCTTAACCTAAAATTATTCTCTATTTAGATAATGTCTCCAAGTCTTGATTGCATAATTCATCACCGGTAACTCCAAGTCATGAGGAGGGTAACGCTTCTCATGCTCCTTTAGTTTTCTTGAAACATATGCAATTGCTTATTTACCTTGCATCAACCCGCATCCTTGATCCAATCCGAAACCTCCGATGGATAGGGTAAAAGGTTTCCTTGGTACCGAAATGATCAAGATGGGAGTTGATATCAACCTTACCTTAGAATCTGGAAACATTCTTCACACTTGTAGGTTCAAATAAATTCCTCTCCCTTCCTAGTTAGCTTGGTAAGAGGTTTTGCGATCTTAGGGTGGTTCTCCAAGCATCGTCTGTGATAATCAGCTAAAACCAAGAAACTTCTTATCTTCGCAATATTCCATACAATTGCTTCTATCTGAATAGGGTCCACTTTAATCCCTTTTTATGACGCTACGTGATCTAATAAGATCACTTTGTTTAATCGGATCTCATATTCCTTGGAATTGGCAATAAGCTTTTCACTTCTCAACTGTTGTGAAGCTGTTCTAAAATCCGTTGTATGAGTTGCTTCATTCTTGGAATCAACCAAATATCATCTATGAAAACTATGACCGACGTGTCCAACATGTCAAAAAACACCCAGTTCATCCATTCCACAAAAGATGTAAGGGCATTGGTTAATCCAAACGTCATAATTGAGAACTCAAAATGTCCAATCCCGATTCTAAAAGCTATCTTCGAGATATTTCTGTCCAAAATTCTTCAGCTGATGATATCTTGACTGAAGAAAATACCTTTGCTCCTTGCAACTATTTAAACAAGTCATCGATCTAAGGTAGTAGATATCGATTCTTGACTGTGAGCTTGTTTAGTTCCCGATAGTCTATACGCAAACAACACTACCATCCTTCTTTTTCATGAATTGCATTGGCACTTCCCGTGATGCAATACTTAGCCAATTAGAACCCTTGTATAATAACTGTTGTAGTTGCATCTCAATCCCATTAACTCCATAGAAGCTACTCTACAGGTGCCTTTGACACGAGTATCGTCCTTGGTAACAAGTCGATGACGACTCGATCGCACGATCAGGTGATAACCCGGTAAGTCTCCTGGAAACACATCAGGGAATTTATGCATCACATCAATATCTGTCATCTGTGGTGCTTCTTTGGTAACGTATACCACAGGTACCATATATCCAACTCATTTCTCTTCAAAGCATCTCTTCGCCTTTAGCATAGAGCGGATCAGCTTTCACTTCCTAGGCAACATACTCCCAATGATACTAAAGCATATGCCGTTTTTATTCTTGAATGATAACCTCTTCTATGCACATAATCACTTTGTAGAGTTGAGACAACCAGTCTATTCCCAAGATGACGTCAAAGTCTGCCATCTCAAGTTTATTTAGGTTGCATCCAAATTATGTTCATCCATAAGATTTAGACATTGTTCGTAACACTCATCCCATACAACATCTAGTCCAAAGGGCTTGAACTAGCAAAATCTAGTATAAGGTCTTAAGATCTTGTCTAGTTCTTTCATCTCTTATGATTTTCAAAAACTATTGCTAACAATCTCATATCTTGAAAAGTTCATTAGCTTATATTTCCTTTATCACTTCCGTTCTATCATGATCTCTCTTTCATATACCTCAAAAAATATCTTGTGATTGTTACCTCATATCCCAAGTCTATCTATAAGCATTAGGGTATATGCTTATAAATTTATTAATTCAGCCAAACTATTTTGGTCTTTACTTAATCATATCCCTCAACATTGGGCATAACTCAATTATCATTGTATTAAATCGAGTACTACTTATGCCATGAATTTATCCTTGTATCCACTCTTAAATTTGCCTTTAGGAATCTTCTACCTTGTCAAAAATTCATACCGATATAACCATCTTTAACTCTACTTTAAGTGCTATCTATTTCTTTACTGGCTACTCTTAATAGTTCCCATATTTTCTCATGCACTCTTTTATAGACATGATTCATATCCATCCATTTAGCAATCTCAAAACAAATCCTCTATTACATCATATGAGGTTCATTGGCTATGACATTTAATCTGAATTTAATAATCTTTCTTCCAATAATTCCATTATCTCTAAACATTTTTATCATCAAAGGTTAGGGAGTGTATGAATCAAAATGTTCATCCAAAAGTGATTCACTTCCTTTCATCGATTTACCATAATGACAAACACTTGCTTTATCTGGTGAACCTAGGTTTAAAGAATCAGGAATAAATCTGTAGTAATCCAACCGGCATCAAAAGATCGTTAAGTTGCACGGTGGTCCAAATACATGCAATAGAGGTTTTACAATTCTTAACCTCATGGTTACAGGTTCTATCTAATATATAATGCCATTGGTCAAGGCACTATAGGAATAAATCTAGAGAAGATTTCATACATCAGTATATCAGGTATAAATCTGGAGAAAATTTTCATACATCAATAAATCAGGTATAAATCAGTAGATGTACGCTCAACACAATTAAACATTTATCTGTTCATTCAGTTCGTATCTCTGTTCATGTTGTCGATCATGAGAATGGTGCAGATTGGTATAATCAGGACTAATACTAAAGAAACAATATTTGTAACTCCAATTGACAGGTTAAATCAAGAAGGTATCCTGTCAAGGCCAGAGAAATTAAAATCTGGTATGTGCATCCTCTATAATCATAAGAGTAAAATAATGCACCGCATCCTATATAAACATATCCAGTTACATGGCCATTATCCTCTTATCTCTGTTTGGATTTAGCCCGAGATCTTTTCCTTTATCTCTACAGGGGGTTTGGCATTACTAGCCATTTTCCTTCTTCCTCTGTCTTACATCGAGTTTCACATCTTGTGAGTACCAACTCGATATTCCAATTATTCTGCTTTACAGAAGCTCCCTTCTTGCTACCGTACTATATCCTTGTATACTTGGATAACTATCCAACTTATAGATAAGACCCTATATTATTTGTTTTTTAGGATCATTTTTGGTCTTCTCTTTCCGTGTGAGTGTATATATATGGTTCCACCTTTTATATATACATTATCCTCTTGTTTAAGTTCTGTCCCAATTAACACAGGTGGTTATGGTTTGTTTGTATTAAAGCTTTTAATTTATCCTAACTCAGTTCATAGACTCCAGTGGAAGTACTCAGGTTTAATGGGTAAGGCCTACGAGATGCTCTGATACCAAGTTGTCACACCCCAATTCTGTACCAACTAGAATGGGGTGATGAACCATCAATAAACCAACGGTTCAACCAGGATCTCAAAATAGGCTATCCCACATATGATAAACCAAAACACATTCCACATTAATCAGAGGTAATAAAGTAAATAGCGGAAGTCTTACAGATAATGAGCTGAGGTCTAATCATGATAAATAATTAATATTCCATTTATTTCCATGTAACCAAAACATATTTTAATACATATTACAATATCCAAATACGAAAACTAAACACTAAACGTATCCACCATTGAAACGCTCGCTTAACGAACCATATTCGTCCTCCACAGCTTGCTCATCATAGCCACCACATGTTCATATGTTGGCATGTCGACATAATCTTCAATCATAATACCTGCAATATCAGAACTAAAAAGAATTATGCACGCGAGGGTCAGCTCTCCAACTTGAGCTCAGTGAGTAAACAAAACAATGCAACAAACATATGCATGCAATCAATTCATATCTTTGGTCTGGTATATAAGTTTGCAATGTGCTATAGAAAGGATAGGTGGCCGCCGCACCTCTATACACGAGTGTGTGGAAATGCCCAATGAAAACGGCACCGTCGCCCCACATGCACCCACCATGGACAATATACACCCCATGAAAATGGCATGATTGTATCGGTTGCCTGTACCAACACGTAAGCCCATGTTAGCGAGGGCTTGCAAACTGGGCTCACAACTAACCAACCCTAATGTCAAACAATGTATCCAAGGCCTCAACCCAGCATCCCTCAATTCATCCATAAAGATAGAGCTAGGGTCTGGTGACCAGGGTGAACCACAATGCCACGTCCCCCCCCCCCTGATGCTCTACGACATATTAGTTCCGCTAAGGTAATGGCGATACGATGATATTAGTGGACAATACTTGAGTAGAGATAGAGCTAGAGTCTGGTGACCAGGCTGAACCACAATGCCACGTCCTCCCCCTGATGCTCCCCTCGCATCAAGCACACTAACACTTGCTTAGTGGACATGACTTGAATAGACCATGGCACAATATACACCCCATGAAGAACGGTCATGGCTGTACCGATTGATACCATCCCTACCCGCACCATATACACTAGCCAAACACAAACATTCACATGCCTATTCCTATCATCATCATCATCTTCATCATATTATAGACAGTAAAATAAATATGCATGAACAATAATAAAAATATTGGATGACATGCTGAACGCACATTACAATCATACACGCATAAAATCATTCATGGCATCGGACTCAAGAATTAAAAACAATTTATTATTAACCAATTAGTTTAGGTCTTGTTCCCTCACCTTAGCTTGTTAATAGATCCTCTTCCAAGATTTAGAATCACCTTTATAATGTTATTATATTGCTAGATGACCTAACAAAGTCGATAGAATTTAATTAGAATTTATTCAGAATTTAAAAACCATCCTGTTAACTGAGGGTCGGAGGTAGGGTCGGAGTCATGATCGACGCTGGGTGCGACCCTCCCCCTAATCTGAACTTCCCGAACACTGAGGGTCGATGCTAGGGTCGGATCTGACATCGACCCTAGGTGCGACCCTCCATGGTCTGAGTCGAAAATATCAGATTTCGTTCTCTCTTTCATGGTTTGGTCCAATGGCTTACTTCCACAATCCATTCTATACATGTTCTATGGTTTAGAACTATACTTTATTCACCTACATGGTTTTAATGATCTCCTCCATGGTTTCCATTAAAACGAAACCATGGATGGATGATTTGGGTTTCTTCTAAGTCATACCCTCTTCAATAACCATTCAAAAGTCTTAAATAGATCATGTGGAATGTGTTCATACCTTAGGTTTGCTGAGATTCAGAATTCCTCTGAACTTCCTCTTCTTCCTTAGCCTTTTCTTCAAGTTTTCCTTCTCTTCTTCTCTTCCTTCTCTTCTCTTTCTCTCAATCCAATTAGGGATCTAAAAGGAGTGAAAGAGGCTTAGGGACATCCTATTTATAGAGTAAAACCTCCCAAAATAAGTCCCATTGAGTTTAGGAAAGGTTCCAATTAAAATGAGAAAGGTTTCCCAATTTTCGGTTCGTGCTGTTTTTCCCGAATGTCGAGGGTCGATGGTATCCATGGGAGGGTCGGACAACTCATAGACCCTGTGACCCATGGTTGAGGGTCGATGGTGAGGGTCGATGGGAGGGTCGGACCTGCCTGTTAAAACCTGCGACCCTACCCTCATTTTGACTATTTTTGGATAAATTTTCATATTGGGTCTTGGGTTTCTTCACACACTTGGTCCACTTGGCGCGACCATGATAGGTAGACGAGTCCCGACACGAAATGTAAGGTTAGGCCGGGTTCATGGCGTACGGGTCTTATAGGTAGTCCCACCGATGGCTCTTCATTCTTAACTCGAGGCTCCTTACACACCTCTTGTGGTGATTCATCTTCTGGGGTTCTCTTTACTTGTTTACCCTTTCCTTGTGCTACAGACATCTCTTCCTGAGGCCCTTGATTTCCTTGGTTGCGGTACTCAGCTACTATTTGTGCAACCATTCCCCTCTGTTGTTCCTAGAGACCTTGGGCATTATGTCCTAATAAGTCTGACACTTCTACCAAAACTAATACAGAGGCGATGCCATTGCGCATAGCCTTTGTTAGAATTCTAATTGTCCTTTACTAGAACTCATCATGTTGGTTGTAGACCATTCTTATGGCCTCGTCTATCACAATTGCAATATCCTAACTGTCCTAACAGTGAGACGAAGTGGTGCCTTGGTCCATTGGACTGCCCAGGTTCTCTGCTTTACTGGCCCAGTCCTTCGAACAAGATGAATTAAGGAGTTGTATGTGATCCATTACTTAGCACATTCCTAACTCGTTAGTAGGCCCTCATTTGTAAGACATTCGAGACAGAAACTAAATATTAGTAATCCATGCGATCATCAAATCAATCACATCATACAATCTCAATCTCTCAAAATCTTGGTACACAATGCATTATATCTAACACCATTTCTTGTTCCTAATGAAATATGATTCAATTAATGGTGCTCAGGTGTGATACATACTACTCTGTGGAACTTCATTGGTTCCCCCCTTTGTTCATCCCACCTCACACCCAAACGTATGTAAGGGCACCTTTGCATCTAACTCGTAAACTTCCCTTCCTTGCTATCCCATGATCCTTTTATGTATCATGAGTTTCTGTTGGACAAGTATTATTTTCTTTTCTACGTATCTATATCCTGCATATACCCCTCATAAATGACAACATGATGGTCAGTACTCACATGATTAAAATCAATTATCATAATTTCAGCTATACTCACATTAAAAATTTACTCATGTCACCACATAGATCGATAAGTCACATGATGAGTTTGCACCAAAGAATTGGAATACATGATGGAGACAACATTCTAATTCCTCATCGCACAGGTTCCATCAAATTATTTAGGGTTCAACATATCTCGGACTTAGCTTTCCTTTATGTCCGAACCATTTTAACCGCGGATCGGTGACACTTTCAAGAATACCTTATCACCGACAAAAAACTCAAGGTCTCGGCGTCGAGTATCTGCATATTGTTTCTGACGATTATGAGCCGTTCTTACTCTTTCTTTGATAATGTCGACCACTAGATAAGTTTCTTCAACAAATTCTGGTCCAACAATGCTACGTTCTCCAACTTCATTCCAAAATAGAGGAGTTCGACACTTCCTACCATACAGTGCTTCATAGGGTGACATCTGTATAGTAGCTTGATAGTTGTTGTTACAGGCGAACTCGATCAATGGTAGTTTCTCATCCCATGATCCTTTAAAATCTATTACATAGGCTCGAAGCATGTCTTCTAAAATCTGTATGGTATGCTCCGACTGTCCGTCCGTCTGAGGATGGAATGCAGTACTAAACTTCAACGTTGTACCTATAGCCTTTTGCAATCCTTCCCAAAACTTTGAAGTAAATCGTGGATCTCTGTCGGACACAATACTTTCAGGTAGACTGTATAGTCTGACAATATTATCCACATACAACTTGGCTAACCTTTCTAGTGTATACTGAGGTCGTATTGCTATAAAGCGAGCTGTCTTAGTCAGATGATCTACAATCACCCAGACAGCGTCAACCACTCGAGGATTCAATGGTAAGCCGGTGACGAAGTCCATAGTAATGCAATCCCATTTCCATGTTGGTTCTGGTAGCGGTTGCAACAGTCCGGTAGGTCTTTGTCGTTCAGCCTTCACCCTCTGACCGTTTAGGCATTGAGACACGAATTTAGCTACATCTGCTTTCATTCCTCTCCACCAATATAATTTCTTCAAATCATGATACATCTTTGTACTTCCAGGATGTACCGAATAGGCGGTGGTATGAGCTTCCTTCATTAGTCTATGTCTAACGTCTGAGTTTTTCATTTCAGGAATACATATTCTTCCCTTGTACTTCAGTACCTTTTTATCGTCCAAGGTGAACTCAGGATAGTCCTAGCTTTTTCGATGTCTTCTTATACTGTTCTCAGATAAGGGTCTGATTTAATAGCGGCCTTCAGTTCATCAATTATATCAGGTACAATCTTCAATGTTGCGAACATATTTGAAAACCAATGAATAAACCCTTGGTTGGTTGATCCACCGGTGCATCTATCACGAACTGCTCATTACCATGATTGAATACTGTTCCTATAGAATACATTGCTGCAGTCGTGTTAACTTCTCCTTCAGATTTTATCATTGCTTTCCTGCATACGCATCAGCCAGTACATTAGCCTTTCCTGGATGATACTGGATATCACAATCATAATCCTTTAATAATTCCAGCCATCTTCTTTGTCTCATGTTCAACTCCTTCTGACTAAATAGATAAGTAAGACTCTTATAATATGATTTATTCTAAAATTTCTCTCCATACAAATAATGTCTCCATATCATGATAGCATGTACGACTGCCGCTAACTCCAAGTCATGAGTGGGGTAGTTCTTCTCATGTGTCTTCAGTTGTCTTAAAGCATACGCAACTACTTATTCTCGTTGCATGAGTACACATCATAAACCCAGTCTAGTCGCATCAATATACAAGGTAAATGGTTGTCCTGGAATAGGAATAGTCATGATGGGAGCAGATATCAATCTAGCCTTCATTGTTTGAAAACTTTTCTCACATTTGTTAGTCCAAACAAATTTTTCTCCTTTCTTAGTCAAACTGGTGAGAGGTGTCACACCCCAATTATGCACCATTCAGAAAAGTGTGATGAACCGCTAATAAACCAACGGTTCAACCAGGATCTCTAATAGGCTATGTCCATTAAAAATAAAACCATGCATATCCACAACCATAATCAGAATAAATACACAATAGCGGAAGTTTTATAGTAAATGAACTGAAGAATCTAATTGTAATAATCATAAATAAAGTATCAAATTATGTTGTATCAACTGAGACATAAGTAACTAAAATATCAATTACAATTCCTTAATAAATTCAAATGAAAAATCTAATCGAATACGCATGAGTTGCACTCGCATGAGGAGTCATGCGTATCCACTAAGTCTTCGGCTTCCATTGCAGCAACACGTGCGTACACCGAAGCACTGATATAATCTTCAATTGTGATACCTGCATCATCAACTAAAAATATTCGACATCGAGAGGGTGAGCACACATCATGGCTCAGTGAGCAAACAAAACAATGCAACAAACATATGCATGCATTCTATTCATATCTTTGGTCTGGTAAATATGTTTGCAATGTGCTATAGAAAGGATAGGTTGCTGCCGCACCTCTATACATGAGTGTGTGAAGCCACCCAAAGGTAACATTTATTGTCATCCCACATGCACCCACCATGGACAATGTATACACAAATGTCACGTTTATTGTTGTACCAGTTGCCCATACCAACACGTAAGCCCCTGCTGGCGAGGGCTTCCAAACTGGGCTCGCAACTAACCAATCCTAATGCCAATCAGTGTATCCAAGGCCTCACCCCAGCATCCCTTAATATGTCCATAGAGATAGGGCTAAGGCCCCCCAGCAGAGTCAGAGACTACACGGTCCGAGACCACCTCCCCTCATACCCTACGATGTAATAGTTCTGCTAAGGTAATGGTGATACGACGATGTCAGTGGACAAGACTTGAGTTGAAGATAGAGCTAGAGTGCTGAGGCCCCACCTATGACACCTCCCCCTGATACTCGCTCGCATCAAGCACACCAACCACACAAATACATTTACATGCCTATTCCTATCATCATCATAATCATCATGTTATAAACAATAATTTAAATATTCATGAACAGTAATAATAGAATATTGGATGACATGTTGAATGCACATAACAAGCATAACACATAGAATCAATCATGGCATTAGACTCAAGAATAAAATAGTTTACCATTAACCAATTAGTTTTGGTATTGTTCCCTCACCTTTGCTTGATTGCAGATCCCCTTTCAAGCTTTAAGAATCAACTTAATATCACTATTCTATCACTAGAAGACATAATCAAGTCGATAGAATTTAATTAGAATTAATTCTGATTTTAAAAGCATGCTGTTAACTGGGGGTTGATGCCAGGGTCTGGGTATGACCACCTACAGTCTGGACTTCCCAAAAACTAGGGGTCGATTGTTAGGGTTTGGTAGGGTCGATTGGCCATCGACCCCCTATGCAACCTCTTGTGGGTTTAGTTGAAATTCTCATCCTACAGTCCATTCTTCGTGTTTGGGGTCATATGGCTTGCGTCTACAATCCATTCCACACATGTTCTATGGTCTAAAACCGTAGTTCATTCACCTTTATGGCCTTTATGATTTTCCCTATGGTTTTCCATAGAAACCAAACCATGGGTGGATGATTTGGGTTTCTCCTGGATCATATCCTCTTCACTATCTATCCTATGGTCTGTAGAATTACATGGAGATAGTATCCATACTTGAGAATTAGGCTTGGTTCTCTAAAGCCTTCTCTTTGATCTTCTTCTCCACTTTTCCTTCTCTTCTCTTTCTCTTCTCTTTCTCTTCTCTTTCTCTCAATCCAATTAGGGTTCTAAAAGGAGTGAAAGAGGCTTAGGGACGTCCTATTTATATAGTAGAAACTCTCAGAATAAGTCCCATTGAGATTTGGAAAGAATCCCATTGAAATTTGGAAAGTTCCTAATTCACGGTTTCTGTCGACAGACTGGGGGTTGATGAGGGGGTCAGAGATCCCGTCGACCCCTGGTACTAAAATGTCCTACCCCTGGTTAAAAACTCAGGGTCTGACTTTCTATCTTGAGGGGTCCGACCCTGCCTAGCTGGGTGTGTGACCCTCCCCCTATTTTTATTGTTTTTGGGTCAGTTTAATACCTGGGTTCGTGATCTCCCACACATACTTAATCCATTTGGCTCGACCATGATGGGTAGACCTGGTTCAAGGTGGTAAGACCGGGTTAATATAATACGGGTCTTATAAGAGGTACCGAAATTCTGGAATAGTCTTCCACGAATCATCGATAATATCCAGCTAGACCTAGGAAACTTTTAATTTCTGCAACGCTCTTTGGTACTTCCCACTTTACAATGGATTTAATCTTGCTAGGATCCACTTTAATTCCTTTAGCGGATACAACATTGCCTATGAAAGTGACTTTATTTAGCCAAAACTCACACCTTGTAAATTTGGCGTAAAGCTTCTCCTTCCGTAATCACTGCAGAGCGGCGCCTAGATTCATAATATGAGTTTCCTTGTTCTTAGAGTAGACCAATATATCATCAATAAATACAATGACCGACGTATCCAACATATCATGGAATACCCGATTCATAAGTTCCCTAAAAGTTTCTGGTGCATTCGTCAATTAAAAAGACATGACTAAAAATTCATAATGTCCACATTTTGTTCTGAATGCTGTCTTTGGAATATCCCCATCTATAATCTTCAACTGATGGTATCCTGACCGAAGATCAATCATTGAGAACACCTTGGCACCTTGCAACTGATCAAAAAAGTCATCGATCTGAGACAATGGGTACCGGTTCTTAATTGTCAGCTTATTCAGTTCCCAGTAGTCTATACACAGTCGAACATTACCGTCCTTCTTCTTTACGAATAATACTGGCGCTCCCCATGGTGATATGCTAGGCCTGATGTAACCCTTATCCAACAATTCTTGTAACTGCACCTTCAAATCCTTCAGCTCAGTAGGATCCATTCAATAGAGTGCTTTCAGATACTGGTGTGGCTCCTGCTATCAAATCTATAACAAACTCTATAGCTCCTAGTACCGTCAAGTGGTAGTCCTGGTAATTCTTCAGGAAATACATATGGGAAGTCTCGCACAACATCAATATACTCCATTCGTGGGGCTTCCTTGGTGAGGTCGACCACTGAGACCAGATACACAACTCCTCCTTTCTCTAGGCATTTCCTAGCCTTTAATGCAAAGAGGATGAGTTTTTATTTACGGGGAAGTTTGGTTCCCACAAAACTAAACTCTGCTCCTTCCTTGTCTTTAAATGTCAACTTCTTTTCCACACATAATAGATTTACAGAATGCCGAGTTAACAAGTCCATTCCCAAGATGACATCAAAGTCTGCCATCTCAAGTTGAATCAAGGTTGCATCCAAAGTCTTCTCATCAATAAGAACTGGACATGGTCCATAACCCTTTTCTAATTCTACTTATAGTCCCATTGGCGATCGTACAAGTAGTTTGTAGTCTAATGATTTGAGGGGTAGATTTAACTTCTTTCCAAATGACATAGATATAAAAGAATGAGTAGCTCCAGAATCAAAGAGTACTCTAGCGGGTATGCCATTAATAGGTACGATACCTGTGATTTGTTTTAATTTAGTATACATGCTCACACAATGAAATCACAAAAGAATGGTTCAGGTCATACCTACGACCACATCAGGCGATGCGGCGGCATCCTCAGAAGTAATTGCATACACTTTTCCTTGCTGAATCTGCTTCCTGGGCTTAGGAGATTATCTTGAATAGTGTCCTACTTGGTTGAAGTTAAAGCATTTTACTCCTTCATTATTTTGCTTTTCTTGCGGTTGAGCTGCTGGGGAAGTCTTGGCTGCAACATTGAAACCTTGAGTAAGAAAGGGTTTAAATGTCCTTGTATTTCCTCTGTTATAAGAATTTCTATTTGGCCTCTTAATACCTCTATTTTGAGCAAAGTAGCTGTCCTCCTGGCTCAACTCTATTACTCGAGCAATTCGTACTGCTTTATTGTAGACCTTCTTTTCCAATCGCAGAACATGCTCATGGATGCTTCCCCTAAGTCCCATGACGAACCTTCGGGTCTTTGTATTTTCCTATTGCATGCTAGTGGGTGCAAAGAAAAATAGCTCTTCATAACGCTGTTGGTATGCATCCACAGTCATTTGCCCCTGATATAAACTTAGGAACTCTCTCTCCATAGAATCTCTGAAACTTCTAGGAAAGTACTTCTCAAAGAATGCCTCTTTATATATATCCTAGGTCAATTAAGTGTGCTTGGTTAATAGATATGTCCTGGTAAACTTCTACCAATGGTGTGCATCGCCCTTTAGCATAAATGTGGCGCACAACACTTTGTCCTCTTCTTTCACTGTCAACATCATAAAGTTTCTTTCCATTTCATCAACCTAGTGCTGGCCATAAAGGATCTGCTGGCTTGCCATTAAATTCTTTGGGTTTCATCTTCAGGAAACGCTCGACCAGTCTGGAGTGAACCAGTAGATACGGAGCATAGGCCCCATTCATAGGTGGTTGGTACTGATATCCACCCTAAGCCACTTCAGGGTTCTGTACTTGAGCGTGCATGACTGGTGTTTGAGGTTCATGGGGTACCGTGTTACATCCCCCTGGTACTGCGCTTGCCTGTCCTACTGGCATCGGTGTCGTATGTATAGCTGGAAAAGTCATGCCGCAGCTTGCATATTAGATTGCACCTGTTATATTTGCTGCAGCTATTGTGCCAAATTCATTACCACCATTGTCAGATCCGTAGGTGGGACTGGAAAGTTAGTAGGATTTGTCTGGCCATTAGCCACTGGTGGTGCTGTATTCAGATTCTCTTGTGCTTCCTGATTTACGTGGCTGTCTTCCTCTACAGGTGGTGGTGGTGGAATTGGGTTATGATATCGTCTGTTCCCTCTTCGCCCAGCCATTTCCTGTTCTGGTGGTAGTAGTGTCTGAAAACAATCATAGCACATGTGAGGCCATCAATATAAATTATTCTCTTAAGTCCAAATCCAACTAATCAATACAAATTTCAGAATTTTTTTGATCATTATGGGAAAAATACTGTATTTTCCATCGTAGGGTCGATGATAGTGTCGGTCCTTATGCGACCCCAGGGTATGCAACCCTGAGAATCACTGTCAGCTTACCAAGAGCCTAGGGTCAGTGGTAGGGTCGGTATACATCCGACCCTAGGTCTGATCCCTAGTTCTCTGTCAGATCACCGAGAGGCTAGGGTCGATGACAGGGTCGATCGTAGGGTCGCATGTCTTGGTCGAATTCTGGGACCCTACGGTCCAGAATCAAGTTTTTAATCCCGATTTTGGATTCATTTCCCATTCCTTCTCCTTCCTTCCAACTCAACTCGGTTTACTGAGTTGCTACAGTAGCGACCCCTCGTGTTTCATAACCTTCTCTTCCATTTGCGACTTCCGCTCCATCTCTTCAGGTATACTCTCTACTATCTCGTATTTTGAAGCTTTCAAAACTAGGTTTTTCCCCATTTATATCGTTTTCTTCAACTTAAAATTTTTTTAACCACAAAAATTCAAATTTTATTGGGGCTTTTGCTGTTGGGCACCCAATGGACGAAAGCCTTCAAAATTATTTAAGTTTCATCGGTTGGTTATCGAGAAACTTCAAAATTTCTAATTTTGACCTAATTTTTGAGATTTTTCGAATTTATTGAAATTTCTTCAAACTCAATCTTCCTAGATTAAATTTCCAACTGTATGATCCATGCAGGATGGTTGGGAAACTATGTAAGTGTAAGACCCATATCAAACTAACCCGGTCTTATCACCTTGAACCAGGTTTACCCATCATGGTTGAGTCAAATGGACAAAGGGCGTAAAGGAGATCGTGATCCCAGGTATCAAATCGACCCTAAAACAATCAATTTAAGGGGAGGGTCGCATACCCAGCAAAGGAGGGTCAGACCCCCCAAGACAGAAAGTCAGACCCTCAGTTTTATAGGGAGGGTCGGACACCTTACGAACCCTAGGGTCGATGGGATCTTCGACCCTCCCATCGACCCTCAATTGCCGTAGAAACTGAAATTAGGAAATTTCTTAATTTTTGATTTGGATTCTTTCCTAATATCAAAGGGACTTATTTTAGAATGTTTCTACTTTATTTAAAGGACGTCCCTAAGCCTCTTTAACTCCTTTTACAACCCTAATTAAATTGAGAGAAAGAGAAGAGAAGGAAAAGGAGAAGAAGAGAAGCAAGGAAAAGAAGATAGCAAAAAGGAGAAGAGTTGCATAGAGGGAGTAATCTTCTCAGGTATGGATACTAATTCAATGAGTTCTACAGACCTTAGGTTAGATACTGATGAGAGTATTATCTCGGAGAAACCCAAACCATCAACCCATGGTTAGGTTTTCATAGAAAACTATGGGAGATTACATGAAAGCTATCTAGGTGGATGATTCATGGTTCTAGACCATGGAATGAATGTTGAATGGACTGTAGGAGAAAGCTATAGGACCCCAAACACGAAGGATGGACTAAAAGGAGGGAAATTGACCAAAATCCACCGACGGTCACACAGAGGGTCGATGACCATCCGACCCTATGTGATCTCGAGGATCGACCCTCAGTGTTCGGGAAGTCCAGATTGCGGAGGGTCGCACCCAGGGTCGGTCATAACTCAGACCCTACCTCCGACCCTTTGTTAATAGAATGTTTTTAAAATTTTGAATAAATTCAAATTAAATTTTATCGGCTTTGTTAGGTCTTCTAGCAATATAATAACATTATAAAGGTGATTCTAAAGCTTGGAAGAGTATCTATTAGCAAGCTAAGGTGAGGGAACAAGACCTAAACTAACTGGTTAATAATAAACTATTTTACTTCTTGAGTCTAATGCCATATTGATTCTATGCATGTATGCTTGTGTGTGCATTCAACATGCCATCCAATATTTATATTAATTATTCATGCATATTTACTTTACTGTTTATAACATGTTGATGATGATGATGATAGGGATAGGCATGTGAATGTTTGTGTTTGGCCAGTGTATATGGTGAGGGTAGGGATGGTATCAACCGGTACAACCATGGCCGTTCTTCATGAGGTGTATATTGTGCCATGGTATACTCAAGTCATGTCCACTGAGGTCGTCGTATCGCCATTACCTTAGCAGAACTATTATATCATAGAGCATCAGGGGAGGTGGTCTCGGTCCTTGTATTCTCTGACTCTACCGGGGGGCCTTAGCTCTATCTCTATGGATATTCTGAGGGATGTTGGGATAAGGCCTTGGATACACTGTTTGGCATTAGGATTGGTTAGTTGCGAGCCCAGTTTGTAACCCTAGGCAGTAGGGGTTTATTTGTTGGTATGGTATGAATCGGTACAGCCATGCCGTTTCCATGGGGTGTATACTGTGCCATTTTGGGTGTTGTGGGCGACAGTGCAGGAGTCATTGGGCGTATCCACACACTTGTGTATAGAGGTGCGGCGGCCACCTATCCTTTCTATAGCACAGTGTAAACTTTAAACCGGACCAAAGATATAAATTGATTGCATTCATATGTATTGTTGCATTGTTTTGTTTTCTCACTGAGCCGTGATGTGTGCTCACCCTTCGACGTCGAATATTTTTAATTGATGATGCAGGTTTAACCGTTGAAGACTATATAAATGCTCCAGAGTACGGGAACGTTTGCAGCGATGGTAGCTGGAGATAAAGTGGATACACATGACATCTCTTGCGAGTGCAACTCATGTGTATACGATTAGATTTTTAGTTTTATATATTTGGATTATTGAAGACATGTATTTGATATTCATTTAATTATGTCTTAGAGGATACAGAATAATTTGTTATTTAAATATTGATATCACAATAGATTCTCAGTTCATTTTATTATAAGACTTCCGCTATTTGTTTTATTTACTCTGATTATTTATGTGGATGTATGGAGTTTAGATAACACGGATATAGCCTACTCGAGATCCTGGTTGAACCGTTGGTTTGTTAGCGGTTCATCACACCATTCTGAATAGTGCGGAATTGGGGTGTGACAACTTGGTATCAGAGCATCTCAGGCCTTGTCCGCTGAACTAGCATACATTCAAGACACTGTATATTGTGAACTGAGATAGGATAAAAGTAAAAACTTTAATACAAACACACTATAAGCACAAGTGATGGTTGAGACCAAATTTAAAAAGAGAATAATGCATCTATTAAAGGAGAAACAATTTTACATACAATATGAGAGACACAAATCTATATACATAACTAACGCAGAGTACAGTCCACAACCCGGACAATTACTTTGTAGTACAAGGGAAAAGATACACTCAAGAAGCTGGAGGTGAAGGAGGAGGCGGTGCCTCGCGGTCTCTGTCATTTTCCTCGGCATAGACTCTGGTCAACCAGGCCACCTGGGTCTGAGTCGCCTGAAGACTAGCTGTAAGATTAGCCACCCGCTGATCAGTCCGACGCTGGGCGTCCAATAACTCCTCCATCCTTAGATCAGATCTGCGCTGAGCCTCTCTGATCTCATGCAACATCTCCATCATATCAGAAAGTGGGCGTGAAGGACCAGCCACATGAGAAGGACCAGTCTCAGGTGCAGGATCCGCGACAGAAGAAGTACCAACTCCAGACCCATGCGTAGGTGAAGGTGGTGGTATCGAGTCGACATCCATATACATGAGGTCATCATCATCGGCAGGATCCGCATGAGCTCTAGCAGCTGCAGCAGCTGCCTCAGCGTCAGCAATCTCGATGTGAGTGTAAGGGCACACCATCTCGTTCCTCTCCTCGTCACTGACTTGGACATCCCGCAAGCCCATCTTGCAAATAGCCTCCCAATCTAGAGGCGACGAGAAGGTTTTCTCTTGAATTTTCTCATCCACTAAATCAACTCCCAGGCGGGTCAGCAACATAGTGATCATACGTCCATAGGGTAGATTACCCTTATGACTGGGCAATGTGGCACTGATCATAGTCCACATGATGATCTAAGGAAGGTAGACGGGCTCTAGTACAGATGTTGTACAACAGATACTGGGTCAGCTGAGAAACCCTCTCGTAATGGCCACTCTGCGGAATCAGATTAGGCTGGATAATCTTGCAGAAGACCCGTGGAGCCGGACGCATATAACAAGCTCTCATCTGCCAGCGATCAGGTCGTAGCAGCTAACTATCAATCTCAGCCCTCATCTCCATGGAAACAAACTGGGGCTCTCCAGGCGCAAAGTACACCATAGGGACATCAGAGGGAATGCCCAGTAGATCGGCCAGCTGCCGATAGTCAAATGAAATGTTCACTCCCTTTACATAGCTAGTGATGCGTAGCTCGTGACCCCTATCCACATCATTGTAATCCCCCACCACCTGGAGATTACAATAGAACTGTCGCACTAATTTCGGGCAAGTGCATGCGTCGTAAGTGATGAGAGGGAGCCACCCAATATCACCAAATGCTTTCTCCACATTGAACAGGGCTAGCTCAGCCAAGTTCACCATACGACCACCCTCTACTTTCTTATGAGTGTAGTGGGCATACTGTGCCTCGGCTTCATTGGAGCAGAAGCGAAGCGGATCACGAACTCTGGGTACCTTAGTATGAGCCATGGTATCTGCAAAGAAAAACAGATAATGAGTTAATAGGATAAAAATCTGAAATTTGACATTATAACGACGTAAGTGGCCAAAAGCCTCACTTGTCACCCATACACGTGGGCAGGAGGACTTACGTAGGATCTAAATTATCCTACAACACACATGCAGTAGGAAATTTTAATAATGAGGTCCAATTTGAAGAAATTTCAAGAAATCGAAAATTTTGACAAATTAGGGCAAAAAGAGCAAAAATCTAAGTTCTCGATAACCAACCGATGAAACTCAAAATTTTTTGAGGGCTTTCGTTCCTCGAGACACCAATAACAAAAGCCCCCAATAGAAATCAAATTTTTACGGTTGGAAAAAGTTTAATTTGAAAAATACGGGTTAATTGGACCAAAGCCTAGAAATGGAAACCTAAAAACAGGTAAAAATGAGAAAACATACCTGTAGGGATGATGTTGATGTTGAAACACGGATCCAAATTGACCAAAATAGCTGAGTGGCACTGTAGCAACTCAGAGGTGAGAGACGAGTCAAAACGGGAGGGAAATAATAGAGAATGAACCCATAATCGGATCTTAAATGTCTGATTTTTTGTATAAGGGTCGGACAATTCGACCAGGACCATCGACCCTCGGATCGACCCTCCCATCGACCCTCGGCTCTTGGGAATCTGACAGGAAACCCAGGGTCGGATACTGAGGGTCGGATACCTATCGACCTTCAGCTCTCGGGAAGAACAGGTCATTCCAAGGGTCAGATGCTGAGGGTCAGACATACCATCGACCCTGCATAGAAAATACAGTATTTTTCATAAATTGAGCTGGAAAATTTCGGAATTTTACATCGGTTAACGTGCATACATGAAGTATAAATGATTTTCTCACCTATTTTGATGATTTTCAGACACCACCAATCTTAGAAGAAATTATATATAGACGTAGAGTAACCAGACAAAGCCGAAATTTAGTTCCACCACCACCACCTGTGGAGAAAACTAATCAGGAAAATATATATGTACCAGAAAACCCAGATCAGGCAAATCCTACAAACTTGCCACCTCCACCACCAGAGTTAGCAACAGTGGTGATGAATTTAGCACAACAGTTGCAACAGATGCAACACGCACAGGCTCAAATGCAAGTTGCAATGGGAATTATGTTCCAAGCCGCACATGCTACACCCATGCAGACGGGACAAGCCAGTGCAGCACCGGTGGGTAACCACCCAGCACCTCAAATACCTCAACCACCAGCTACACAGATTCCAGTACCAGGTCCTGAAGCAGCTCAGGTTAACTATCAGTATCCACAACCCATGTTTGGGGCATACCCCCAAAATCAGATGGATCACTGTCGACTGGTTGAGAGATTTCTGAAGATGAAGCCCAAGGAATTTAACGGTAAACCGTCGGATCCATTATGGCCAGCACATTGGATCGACGAGATGGAGAGAAACTTTCTAATGATGACTATTAATGAAGAAGAAAAAGTACTATGTGCCACTTTCATGCTAAAGGGTGATGCACATCATTGGTGGAAATCTACTAGACTTACCTAATGACCAAGCACGCCCTACTGACTTGGGCTATCTATAAAGAAACGTTCTTCGAGAAGTATTTTCCCCGAAGCTTCAGAGATTCTATGGAGAAGGAATTCCTGAGTTTATATCAGGGACAGATGTCCATGGATGCATATCAACAGCGTTACGAAGAGCTGTATTTCTTTGCACCACTCAGCATGCAGGAAGAAGACACTAAGACCTGTAGGTTTGTCACGGGACTGAGAGGAAGCATCAGAGAGCATGTTCTGGGCTTGGAAAAGAAGATATATAATGAAGCTGTGCAAATTGCTCGAGTCATAGAATCGAGCCAGAAGCAAAGCTACTTTACACATAACACAGGCATAAAAAGGCCAGCCGGAAATGCCTATAATGGAGGGAACAACAAGACATTTAAACCCTTCCATGCTCAAGGCTTTACTGCTGCATCCAAAACTACCCCGGTAACGCAACAGCAAACAAAGCCAAATTCTGAAGGTCCGAGATGTTACAACTGCAATCAAGTGGGACATATGATAAGGGAGTGTCCTAAGCCCAAGAAGCAAGTACATCAAGGAGGAGTATATGCCGTTACATCCGAGGATGCTGCCGCATCATCCGATGTGGTCACAGGTATGACCTAAACCTTTAAGTTGTATTACAATGTGTAAGCATGTAGACTAAGTAAAAGTAAATCACAGGTATCGTACCTATAAATGGCGTACCCGCCAGAGTACTCTTTGATTCAGGAGCAACTCATTCCTTTATATCAGTGTCATTCGGAAAGAAGTTGAATTTACTCATCAAAACATTGGACTACAAACTAGTTGTACGGTCACCAATGGGGTTAGAAGTAGAATTAGAGAAAGTTTATGGACCATGTCCAGTTCTCATTAGCGAGAAAACCTTAGATGCAACCTTGATACAACTTGAGATGAGAAACTTTGACGTCATCTTGGGAATGGACTGATTAGCTCGGCATTCAGTAAACCTATTATGCGTCGAAAAGAAGCTAACATTCAAACACAAAGAAGGAGTAGAATTTAGTTTTTCGTGAACCAAACTTCCCCGTAGACGCAAGCTTATACTCTCAGCACTGAAGGCTAAGAAGTGCCTTGAGAAGGGGGCAGTCGGGTATCTAGTATCAGTGGTCGACCTAACCAATGAAGCACCATGACTGGAAGATATTGATATAGTATGGGACTATTCCGACGTAATTTCAGAGGAACTATCGGGATTACCACCCGACCGAGCCACAGAGTTTGTGATAGATCTTATACCTGGAGCCGCACCAATATCAAAAGCACCTTATAGAATGGCTCCTACTGAACTGAAGGAATTGAAAGTGCAACTAAAAGAATTGCTGGACAAGGGTTATATTCGACCCAGTATATCACCATGGGGAGGACCGGTATTATTCGTAAAGAAGAAGGATGGTAGCGTTCGATTATGTATCGACTATCGGGAGTTGAATAAACTAACAATCAAGAATCGATATCCACTATCTCGGATCAATGACTTGTTCGATCAGTTGCAAGGAGCAAAGGTATTTTCTTAGATCGATCTTCGGCCAGGTTATCATCAGTTGAAGATTAAAGAGGGTGATGTTCCTAAAACAACTTTCAGGACCAGATACGGACATTATGAGTTCTTGGTCAGGTCTTTCGGATTAACAAACGCACCAACAACTTTCATGGAACTTATGAATCGGGTTTTCCACGACATGTTGGATACGTCGGTTATAGTATTCATTGATGATATATTGGTATATTTCAAGGACAAAGAAACTCATATCAAGAACCTAAACGCCGCCCTACAACGTTTAAGGAAAGAGAAGTTATATGCCAAATTTATCAAGTGTGAGTTTTGGCTAAGTGAAGTCACCTTCCTAGGCCATGTAGTATCCGCAGAAGGTATCAAAGTTGACCTCAGCAAGATCGAGGCTATTGTAAAGTGGGAAGCACAAAAATGCGTTTCAGAAATTAGATGTTTTCTGGGTCTCGCCAGTTATTATCGGAGATTCATGGAAGACTATTCCCGGATTGCCGTACCTCTCACCAGTTTGACTAAGAAAGGGGAAAAGTTTGTGTGGACGGATAAATGTGAGAAGAGGTTCCAAACATTGAAGACCAGATTGATATTCGCTCTGATTTTGACTATTCCTGTTCCAAGACAGACATTTACCTTATACACTGATGCGTCAAGACATGGATTAGGATGTGTGCTTATGCAAGGAGAGCAAGTAATTGCTTATGCCTCAAGGCAGTTAAAGATACATGAGAAAAATTATCCCACTCATGATCTGGAGTTAGCGGTAGTAGTACATGCTGTCAAGATATGGAGACATTACCTATACGGAGAGAAATTTCAAATTAAGTCAGACCATAAAAGTCTTACTTATTTATTTAATCAGAAGGAATTGAATATGAGACAAAGAAGATTGCTGGAACTATTAAAGGACTATGATTATGATATCCAGTATCATCCGGGGAAAGCTAATGTAGTAGCAGATGGGTTGAGCAGAAAGGCAACGATAAAATCTCAAGGAGAGGTTAGTACAACCGCAGCAATGTGTAGTACCAGAATGTTATTCAATCACGGCAATGAGCAGTATGTGATAAATACAACGGATGGATCAGCCAACCAAGGATTTATTCATCAATTTTTAAATATGTTTGCTACATTAAAAATTATACAGGAGATAATGGATGAATTAAAAACAGTTATCAAATCAGATCCTTATCTGAGAACAGTACAAGAAGATATCGAGAAAGGTAGGACTAACCCTGAGTTCACCTTGGACGAAGAGAAAGTATTGAAATATAAAGGAAAAATATGTGTACCTGAAACAGAAAGTGTGGACATTAGACACTGACTGATGAAAGAAGCCCATACCACCATCTATTCGATACTTCCGGGAAGTACAAAAATATATCATGATTTAAAGAAACTGTATTGGTGGAGAGGAATGAAAGCAGATGTAGCTAAGTTCGTGTCTCAATGCCTAAATTGTCAGAAAGCAAAAGCTGAACGACAACGACCCATAGGACAATTACAACCGTTATCGGAACCAGCATGGAAATGGGACTGCATCACTATGGACTTCGTCACGAGATTACCACTGACTCTTCGAGTAGTTGACGCAGTTTGGGTGATTGTAGACCGTCTGACTAAAACAGCTCGCTTCATACCAATACGACATCAGTACACACTGGAAAGGTTAGCAAAGCTGTATGTGGATAATATTGTTCGATTACACGGTGTACCAGAAAGCATTGTGTCCGATAGAGATCCATGATTTACTTTCAAGTTTTAGGAGGGATTGCAAAAGACTATGGGTACAACATTGAAGTTCAGTACCACTTTCCACCCACAGACAGATGGATAGTCAGAGCGTACAATCCAGATTCTAGAAGATATGCTACGAGCATGTGTAATTGACTTCAAGGGATCATGGGATGAAAGATTACCACTGATCGAGTTCGCTTATAACAATAGCTATCAGGCTACTATACAGATGACACCTTATGAAGCACTGTATGGCAGAAAGTGTCGAACTCCTTTGTTTTGGAATGAAGTGGGAGAATGTGGTATTGTTGGACCGGAATTTATTGATGAGACTTGTCGAGTGGTCGACATTATCAAGGAAAGAGTGAGAACAGCTCAGATGCGTCAAAAGCAATATGCAGATACTCGACACAGAGATCTTGAGTTCACCGTAGGTGATAAAGTATTCTTAAAGGTATCGCCTATGCGAGGATAGAAAAGGTTCGGACAGAAAGGGAAACTAAGTCCAAGATATGTCGGGGCGTATGAGATTTTTGCTAAGCGTGGGAAAGTGGCTTATCAGTTAGCACTACCACCATCTATGTCAAGTGTGCATGACGTATTTCATATTTCCCTATTGAAGAAGTATGTCAAGGATCCAACGCACGTGTTGACAGTAGATTTACCAGAATTGATTGATGATTTGACATTTGAAGTAACACCAACTGAAATCACCAGTCGAAAAGTTCAACGTCTACGCAACCGAGATATCAATTATGTTAAGGTCACATGGAAAAGTAGAGACATGGAAGAAATTACATGGGAAGAAGAAAATATGCGAAAGCAATACCCTCACTTATTTGATTCAGAAGGTACGTACAATTTCGAGGATGAAATTTTTATATGTAGGGGGGAGTTGTAAGACCCGCATCAAACTAACCCGGTCTTATCACCATGAACCAGGATTACCAATCATGGTTGAGTTAAATGGACTAAGGGCGTGAAAGAGATCATGATCCCAGGTATCAAATCGACCCTAAAACACTCAATTTAAGGGGAGGGTCGAATACCCAACAAAGACGGGTCGGACCCCCCACGACAGAAAGTCAGACCCTCAGTTTTATAGGGAGGGTCGGATACCTTAGGAACCCTAGGGTCGACAGGATCATCGACCCTCCCATCGACCCTCAGTTGCCGCCGAAACTGAAATTAAGATATTTCCTAATTTTTGATTTGGATTTTTTCCTAATCTCAAAGGGACTTATTTTAGGATGTTTCTACTCTATTTAAAGGACGTCCCTAAGCCTCTTTCACTCCATTTACAACCCTAATTAAATTGAGAAAAAGAGAAGAGAAGGAAAAGGAGAAGAAGAGAAGCAAGGAAAAGAAGATAGCAAAAATGAGAAGAGTTGCAAAGAGGGAGTAATCTTCTCAGGTATGTAACCTAATTCCATGATTTTCTACAGACCTTAGGTTAGATAATGATGAGAGTATGATCTTGGAGAAACCCAAACCATCAATCCATGGTTAGGTTTTCATAGAAAACTATGGGAGATTACATTAAAGCTATCTAGGTGGATGATTCATGGTTCTAGATCATGGAATGAATGTTGAATGGACAGTAGGAGAAAGCTATAGGACCACAAACACGAAGGATGGACTAAAAAGAGGGAAATTGACCAAAATCCCTTGAGGGTCGCATAGAGGGTTGATGACCATCCGACCCTATGTGATCCTGAGGATCGACCCTCAGTGTTCGGGATGTCCAGATTGGGGAGGGTCGCACCCAGGGTCGGTCATAACTCAGACCCTACCTCCGATCCTCAGTTAACAGAATAGTTTTTAAATTGTAAATAAATTTTAATTAAATTTTATCGGCTTTGTTAGGTCTTCTAGCAATATAATAATATTATAAAGGTGATTCTAAAGCTTGGAAGAGTATCTATTAGCAAGCTAAGGTGAGGGAACAAGACTTAAACTGACTGGTAAATAATAAACTGTTTTACTTCTTGAGTCCAATGCTATATTGATTCTATGCGTGTATGTTTGTGTGTGCATTCAACATGACATCCAATATTTATATTAATTGTTCATGCCTGTTTATAACATGATGATGATGATGATGATGATGATAGGGATAGGCATGTGAATGTTTGTGTTTGGCCAGTGTATATGGTAAGGGTAGGGATGGTATCAACCGGTACAACCATGACCGTTCTTCATGGGTGTATATTGTGCCATGGTCTACTCAAGTCATGTCCACTGATGTCGTCATATTGCCATTACCTTAGCAGAACTATTATGTCGTAGAGCATCAGGGGAGGTGGTCTCGGTCCTTGTAGTCTCTGACTCTACCAGGGGGCCTTAGCTCTATCTCTATGGATGTTCTGAGGGATGCTGGGGTGAGGCCATGGATACACTGTTTGGCATTAGGATTGGTTAGTTGCGAGCCCAGTTTGCAACCCTAGCCAGCAGGGGTTTATTTGTTGGTATGGTATCAACCGGTACAGCCATGCCAATTTCATGGGGTGTATATTGTGCCATTTTGGGTGCTGTGGGCGATAGTGCAGGAGTCATTGGGCATATCCACACACTTGTGTATAGAGGTGCGGCGGCCACCTATCCTTTCTATAGCACAGTGCAAACTTTAAACCGGACCAAAGATATAAATTGATTGCATGCATATGTATTGTTGCATTGTTTTGTTTGCTCACTGAGCCGTGATGTGTGCTCACCCTTCGACGTCAAATATTTTTAGTTGATGATGCAGGTTTAACCGTTGAAGACTATATAAATGCTCCAGAGTACGGGAACGTTGCAGCGATGGTAGTTGAAGATGAAGTGGATACACATGACATCTCTTGCGAGTGCAACTCATGTGTATTCGATTAGATTTTTACTTTTATTTATTTGAATTATTGAAGACATGTATTTGATATTTATTTAATTATGTCTTAGTGGATAGAGAATAACTTGTTATTTAAATATTGATATCACAATAGATTCTCAGTTCATTTTATTATAAGACTTCCGCTATTTGTTTTATTTACTATGATTATTTATGTGGATGTATGGAGTTTAGATAACATGGATATCTCAAGATCGTGGTTGAACCATTGGTTTGTTAGCGGTTCATCACACCATTCTGAATAGTACAGAATTGGGGTGTGACAGTAAGTCCTCCTACCCAAGTGGTTGGGTGAAAAGTGAGAGTTTTGACCTGTTTATGCCATTATAATTCCAAAATTTTTGGGTTTTTTACCATTACAAATCTATTAGTTGTCTTTCTATATTTTGGCAGATAATATGGCTCATACCAAAGTGTAAGACCAGTATCGAACTAACCCGGTCTTACCACCTTGAACCAGGTCTACCCATCATGGTCGAGCCAAATGGACAAGTGCGTGAGGGAGATCACGATCCCAGGTATTAAACTGACCCAAAAACTCTAAAATAAGGGGGAGGGTTGCAAACCCAGCAAGGCAGGGTCGGACCCCCCCAGTATAAATGTCACATCCCAATTCTGCACTAATCAGAATGATATGATGAACCGTCAATAAACCAACGGTTCAACCAGGATCTCACAATAGGGTATCCCACATATGATAAACCAAAACACATTCCACATTAATCAAAGGTAATAACATAAATAGCGGTAGTCTTATAGTAAATAAAGTGAGAATCTAACTGTGACAACCGTAAATCAATATCAAATTATTGTTAAATCAATTGAGACACAATTAAATAAATACCAATTACTTGTCTTTAATAAAATCTAAACAAAATCTAATCGAATATGCATGAGTTGCACTTGCACGAGGAGTCATGCATATCCACTAAGTCTTCAGCTTCCATTGTCGCTACATGCCCGTACACAGGAGCGTTTATATAATCTTCAACGGTGGTACCTGCATCATCAACTAAAAGTATTTAAATTCGAAAGGGTGAGCATACATCACGACTCAGTGAGCAAACAACACAATGCAACAATACATATGCATGCAATCAATTCATATCTTTGGTCTGGTTTAAAGTTTGCAATGTGGTATAGAAAGGATAGGTGGCCGCCGCACCTCTATACACGAGTGTGTGGAAATGCCCAATGAAAATGGCACTGTCGCCCCACATGCACCCACCATGGACAATATATAGCCCATGAAAACGATATGGCAGCACCGGTTTCCCATACCAACACGTAAGCCCCTATTGGCGAGGGCTTGCAAACTGGGCTCGCAACTAACCAACCCTAATGTCAAACAATGTATCCAAGGCCTCACCCCAGCATCACTCAATACATCCATAGAGATAGAGCTAGGGTCTGATGACCAGGCTGAACCACAATGCCACGTCCCCCCCCTGATGCCCTATGACATATTAGTTCCGCTAAGGTAATGGCGATACAACGATGTTAGTGGACATGACTTGAGTAGAGATAGAGCTAGAGTCTGGTGGCCAGACTGAACCACAATGTCACGTCCTCCCCCTGATGCTCCACTCGCATCAAGCACACTAACACTTGCTTAGTGGACATGACTTGAATAGACCATGGCACAATATACCCCGATAAGAACGGCATCGAAGTACCGGTTGATACCATCCCTACCCGCACTATGTACACCAGCCAAACACAAACATTCACATGCCTATTCCTACCATCATCAACATCATCATGTTATAATCAATAAATTTAAATATTCATGAACAGTAATAATAAATATATTGGATGACATGTTGAATGCACATAAGAAGCACACACGCATATCACAATCATGGTATTGGACTCAAGAAATAAAAACAGTTTGTTATTAACCAATTAGTTTAGGTCTTGTTCCCTCACCTTTGCTTGTTTGTAGATCCTCTTTCAAGCCTTAAGAATCACTTTTATATCAATATTATATTGCTAAAAGGCCTAGCAAATTCGATAGAATTTAATTAGAATTTGTTCCAATTTTTACAGCTTGCTGTTAACTGGGGGTCGATGCCTAGGGTCAGAGGTTCCATCGACCCTAGGTGCTACCCTTCCTTTCCTGAACTTCCCGGATGCTGGGGGTCGAAGCTAGGGTCGGAGGTTCCATCGACCCTAGGTGCGACCCCCATGGTTTGAGTCGAAAATATCAAATTTCATCCATTCATTCATGTTTGGGGTCCTATGGCTTGCTTCTATAGTCCATTCCATACAGGTTTTATGGTTTAGAACTATTCTTTATTCACCTACATGGTTTCAATGATCTCCTCCATGGTTTCCATTGAAACCTAATCATGGATGGGTGATTTGGATTTCTTCTAAGTCATACACTCTTCATAAACCATTCTAAGGTTTTAAATAAATAATGGGGAATGTATTCAAACCATAGGTTTGCTGAGATTCAGAGTTTCCTCTGAATTTCCTCCTCCTTGGTCTTCTTCTTCAATTCCCTTTCTCTTCTCCTTCTCTTCCTTCTCTTCTCTTTCGCTCAATCCAATTAGGATTGTAAAAGGAGTGAAAGAGGCTTAGGGACGTCCTATTTATAGAGTAAAACCTCCCAAAATAAGTCCCATTGAGTTTAGGAAAGGTTCCAATTGAAATTAGGAAGGTATTCTAATTTTTGGTTCGTGCTGTTTTTTCCAATTACCGGGGGTCGATGGGGGGGTCGGACAATTCATGGACCCCCTGCGACCCCTGGTCATGGGTCGATGGGGGGGTCGATGGGGGGGTCGGACCTGCCTGTTTAGGCATGTGACCCTACCCTCATTTTGACTGTTTTTTAGTAAATTTTCATATTGGGTCTTGGTTTTTTTTCAGACACTTGGTCTACTTGGCTCGACCATGATATGTAGACGGGTCTCGACACAAAATATAAGGTTAGGCCTTGTTCGTGGAGTGCGGGTCTTACAACTCCACCACCCTTAAAAGAAATTTCATCCTCGAAATTTAAACGTTCGGATCTTACAACTGCCCCATCCTTAAAATAAATTTTGTCCACAAAATTTGAATTTACTTCGGAGTCAATAGGTGGAAATTCTATTTCCACATTGCAACTTCTTCTCTCCATGCCATCTTCTCCCCGTCTTGTCTTCGTCAGATTATCTTCATATTAATTATCCCAGCTTTGGAAACATTGTACCTTCCAACTAGTGAACTAGGCTGGTACCACTTCAATAGTTAAATCTTTTATGTAATCCAGTGATTCCGTGGTCAATACCTTTGATATGGATCTCTAATGTACTTCTTTAATAGAGACACACGAAATACATCATGCAAACTAGACATGGATAGCGGTAACGGTAATTGATATGCAACTTTTCTACGTCTCTCCAAAGTTTATAAGATCCAACACATATATAAAATATGACTTTCCCTTCTTGTCTAATCGTTTCAAACTGAACATAAGTGATATCTTCAAAAACAAAACTTTGTCACTTATGGCGAACTCGAGGTCTTGGTGTCTCTCCTGACAATCCTGAGCTATCTTGGCCCCTTTTTCTTTGATCTTGCCTGCCAATCGACAGTTTTCTACAATTGACTTAGGTCTTAAAACTCTTCATTCACTAACTTCATTCCAAAAGAAAGGAATTTGATATTTCTACCTTACCATGCTTTATAGGTGACACCTACATAGTAGTTTGGTAGCAAATCACTCAACATATAGCTTAGGTAGCTGCTCCAAAGCATACCGAGGTCGTATACCAATGGACTGAGCTATCTTCATAAGGCGATCAACAATCACCCAACCATGTCAACCGATTTGGGAGTCAGTGGAAAATCATTGACATAGTTCACGATACTGCAGTTCCATTCCCAAAACAAAAGTCAGGGTTTGGTTTTCCTTTTCTATGTCTGCTTACACCATTCCTATATACAGACCTAACAAAATTACTACTTCTACTTCATCTATCAATTCAGAGATGATCTTTGATGCCACAAGCGCAAACGACGAATTATTGCTCCATAAGTTCATCCATAAATTCTCGCTTAATTGGATCATCACGAGTTCCTATTATATGTTACTCTCCTTCCAAATCTGAATCTATTGCTGTGAAATATAAGGTAGCATTTATACTGGGTCCTTCCTTGGACATCATAATTCCCATCGGCGATCGTATAAGCAGTTTATAGTCTAAGGATTTAAGGGGTATATTTAGCTTCTTTCCAAATGACACAGATATAAAAGGATGAGTAGCTCCATAATCAAAGAACACTCTTGCAGCAATGCCATTATTACGTAAGATACCTGTGATTTGTTTTAATTTAGTCTACATGCTCATGCAATGTAACATAAAATGACAGGTTCAAGTCATACCTGTGACCACATCAGACGATGCGGCAGCATCCTTGGCTGAAACAGCGTAAACTCTTCCTTGCTGTAGTTGTTTTTTGGGCTTAGTACACTTTCTTGAGACATGCCCTACTTGGTTGCAGTTAAAACATTTGATCCCCTCACCATTTTGCTTTGGTTGCCGTGGGGTTGCTGAAATGGTTTTGGTTGCAGCATTGAAGCCCTGGGTACGGAAGGGTTGGAATACCTTGGTGTTCCCTCCGTTGTAAAAATTTTCATTTGGCCTTTTTATTCCTTTATTTTGAGTAAAATAGCTCTCTTTCGGGCTCCACTGTATCACTCGAGCAATTTGTACAACATCATTGTAAATTTTCTTCTCCAGTCCCAAAACATGTTCGCGTATGCTTCCCCTAAGTCCCATGACAAACCTTCGGGTTTTCGTATCCTCCTCTTGCATACTGACTGGTGCAAAGAAAAATAGCTCCTCATAACGCTATTGATATGCGTCGATAGTCATCTGCCCCTGATATAAACTCAGGAACTCTCTCTCCGTAGAATCTCAGAAACTTCTAGGGAAGTATTTCTCAAAGAATGCCTCTTTGTATATATCCCAGGTCAAGTGGGCGTGTTTCGTTAATAGATATGTCCTGGTAGACTTCCACCAATGGTGTGCATCGCTCTTGAGCATAAATGTGGTACACAACACTTTTTCCTCCTCATTTACTGTCATCATCATAAAATTTCTTTTTATTTCATCAATCCAGTGTGCCGGCCAGAAAGGATCTGCTGGCTTACCAACGAATTCTTTGGGCTTCATCTTAAGAAAATGCCCGACTAGTTTGGAGCGTTCCAGCTGATACGGAGCATAGGCCCCATACATAGGTGGTTGGTACTGATAACCACCTTGAGCTATCTCAAGGTTTTGCACTGGAGCTTGCCTGACTGGTGTTTGAGGTGCATGGGGTACTGCATTATTTCCCCCTGGTATTGTGCTTGTCTGTCATGCTAGCATCTGTGTCGTATGTGCAGCTAGAAAAACCATGCCTATGGCAGCTTGCATATTAGTTTGCACCTGTTGTATTTATTGCAGTTGTTGTGCCAAGTTCATTATGACTGTAACTAAATCTATAGGTGGGGCTGGCATGTTTGTAGGATTTGCCTGACCATTATCTCCTGGCAGTGCCACGTTTGGATTCTCTGGTACTTCAGGAATTTCATGATTGGTTTCATCTACCGGTGGTGGTGGTGCGATTTGGTTACGTCTCCGTCTGTTCCCTCTTCGCTCAGCCATTTCCTATTCTGGTGGTGTAGTGTCAGAAAAGTCGTAGAACACGTGAGGCAATCATTATATACTTCATTCTCATATTTGGCTACACTAACCAATGGTATTTTCAAAATTTTCAGATCATTCAATGAAAAATACTATCTTTTCTATGCAGGGTCGATGGGTATCCGACCCTGGGAAATCATCCATTTTTCCCGAGATCTAGGGGTCGATGGGGGGGTCGGAGTATGTCCGACCCAGGGTGTGACCCCTGGTTCTCTGTCAAGTTCCCGAGTATATAATGCCATTGGTCAAGGCACTACAAGAGTAAATCTGCAGAAGCTTTCATACATCAGTAAATCAGGTATAAATCAGGAGAAAGATTTCGTACATCAATAAATCAGGTATAAATCAGAAGATGTACGCTCAACACGATTAAACATTTAACTATTCATTCAGTTCATATCTCTGTTCATGTTGTCGATCATGAGAATGGTTCAAATTGCTATAATCAGGACTAATACTAAAGAAACAATATCTATAACTCCAATTGACAGGTTAAATCAAGAAGGTATGCTGTGAAGACCCGAGAAATTAAAATCTGGTATGTGCATCCTCTATTATCATAAGAGTAAATCAATAATGCACCGCATCCTATATAAACCTATCTAGATATATGGCCATAATAGATTTGATCATTTGCTGAAAATGTCTGAGGTATCATCTTCAGAAGACATTCTTCAATCCTTGTCGGATCATTCTGTCATGATGCAACTATCCCATACATCGGTGGCTGATAAGGTTAACCACCTTGATACACTGCTTGTTGTGCACCAAACTTCTACACTGGGGTGTGCATTACTGGGACTTGCTGTGTGGTAGGCACTGTGTTATAGCTAATAGGTGTTGGGGTACAGTGATGGTACCAATTGGTACCGTACTTGGTTTTACCCGGAGGTGTTGATGTGGCATCAGCAACTTGTGTAGTGATTTAAATAGCAACTTGCATAGTCGGTCTCATCTGTTGTTTCTCTTGTATTTTATTGGGTCAAGTTATGACAACCGTGACCAAGGTAATTGGTAGTCCAGGTGGTTGGCTGGAGTGGCCTGGTTGTTCACTTCCTCTTATTTGCTCTAATCTGATTGCCTACTCAGATGAGTTTTCATTACCGGTTCTCGACCCAGATAGTGGTGGGGTCAAGTTGTAACCTCATCTTAATGCTCAGCTGGTAATGGATCAGCGTGTAATGGATTTCACTCTGAGTCTCCATGTCACCCAAGGGTATAGCTTTATCTTCTTGTAGTTACTATTATTCTTAATGTAGGGTCGTTATTCTCCTATCTCTGTTGGATTCGGCCCGAGATCTTTCCCTTTACCTTTACAGGGAATTAGGCATTACTAGCCATTTTCTCCTTCCTTTGTTATACATCGAGTTTCACATCTTGTGAGTACCAACTCGGTATTCACTTTTCTGCTTTACAGAAGCTCCCTTCTTGCTACTGTACTATATCCTTGTATACTTGGATAACTACCCAACTTATAGATAATACCTTATATTATTTATTTATTAGGATAATTTTTTGGTATTCTCTTTCTGTTTGAGTGTATATATATGGTTTCACCTTTTATATGTACATTATCGTCTTATTTAATTTTTGTCTAAACCAACACAGGTGCTTATGGTTTGTTTGTATTAAAGCTTTTAATTTATCCTAACTCAGTTCATAGACTCCAGTGGTAGTATTCAGGTTTAATGGGTAAGGTCTACGAGAGCTCTGATACCAAGTTGTCACACCCCAATTCCGCACTAATCAGAATGGTGTGATGAACAATCAATAAACCAACGGTTCAACTAGGATCTCACAATAGGCTATCCCACATATGATAAATCAAAACACATTCCACATTAATCAGAGGTAATAAGATAAATAGCGGAAGTCTTATAGTAAATGAACTGAGAATCTAACTGTGAAAACCATAAATCAATATCAAATTATTGTTAAATCAACTGAGACATAATTAAATAAATACCAATTACATTTCTTTAATAAAATCTAAACAAAACCTAATCGAATACGCATGAGTTACACTCGCACGAGGAGTCATGCATATCCACTAAGTCTTCAGCTTCCATTGTCGCCACATGCCCGTACACAGGAGCGTTCATATAATCTTCAACGGTTGTACCTGCATCATCAACTAAAAGTATTCGAATTCGAAAGGGTGAGCACACATCACGGTTCAGTGAGCAAACAACACAATGCAACAATACATATACATGCAATCAATTCATATCTTTGGTCTTGTTTAAAGTTTGCAATGTGCTATAGAAAGGATAGGTGGCCGCCGCACCTCTATACACGAGTGTGTGGAAGCGCCCAATGAAAACGGCACTGTCGCCCTACATGCACCCACCAGGGACAATATACACCCCATGAAAACGGCATGGCTGCATCGGTTGTTCATACCAACACGTAAGCCCTTGTTCGCGAGGGCTTGCAAACTGGGCTTGCATCTAACCAACCCTAATGTCAAACAATGTATCCAAGGCCTCACCCCAGCATCCCTCAATACATCCATAGAGATAGAGCTAGGGTCTGGTGACCAGGCTGAACCACAATGCCACGTCCCCCCCCCCTGATGCCCTATGACATATTAGTTCCGCTAAGGTAATGGCGAAATGACGATGTTAGTGGACAAGACTTGAGTAGAGATAGAGCTAGAGTCTGGTGACCAGGCTGAACCACAATGTCACGTCCTCCCCTTGATGCTCCACTCGCATCAAGCACACTAACACTTGCTTAGTGGACATGACTTGAATAGACCATGGCATAATATACCCCGATGAGAACGGCATCAAAGTACCGGTTGATACCATCCCTACCCACACCATGTACACCAACCAAACACAAACATTCACATGCCAATTCTTACCATCATCGACATGATTATGTTATAATCAATAAATTTAAATATGCATAAATAGTAATAATAGAAATATTGGATGACATGTTAAATGCACATTACAAACACACACGCATATCACAATCATGGTATTGGACTCAAGAAATAAAAACAGTTTGTTATTAACCAATTAGTTTAGGTCATGGTCCCTCACCGTTGCTTGTTTGTAGATCCTCTTTTAAGCCTTAAGAATCACATTTATATCAATATTATATTGCTAGAACGCCTAACAAAGTCGATAGAATTTAATTTGAATTTATTCTAATTTTTACAGCTTGTTGTTAACTGGGGGTCGATGCCTAGGGTCGGAGGTTCCATCGACCCTAGGTGCTACCCCTACTTTCCTGAACTTCCCGGATGCTGGGGGTCGATGCTAGCGTTGGAGGTTCCATCGACCGTAGGTGCGACCCCCCATGGTTTGAGTCGAAAATATCAAATTTCGTCCATTCATTCATGTTTGGGGTCCTATGGCTTGCTTCTATAGTCCATTCCATACATGTTCTATGGTTTATAACTATTCTTCATTCACCTACATGGTTTCAATGATCTCCTCCATAGTTTCCATTGAAACCTAACCATGGATGGGTGATTTGGGTTTCTTCTAAGTCATACCCTCTTCATAAACCATTTTAAGGTCTTAAATAAATCATGGGGAATGTATTCATACCTTAGGTTTGCTGAGATTCAGAGTTTCCTCTGAATTTCCTCCTCCTTGGTCTTCCTCTTCAATTCACTTTCTCTTCTCCTTTTCTTCCTTCTCTTCTCTTTCTCTCAATCCAATTATGGTTGTAAAAGGAGTGAAAGAGGCTTAGGGACGTCCTATTTATAGAGTAAAACCTCCCAAAATAAGTCCCATTGAGTTTAGGAAAGGTTCCAATTGAAATTAGGAAGGTTTCCTAATTTTCAGTTCGTTCTGTTTTTCTCGATTATTGGGGGTCGATGGGGGGTCGTTGGGGGGGTCGGACCTTCCTGTTTAGGCATGCAACCCTACCCTCATTTTGACTGTTTTTTAGTAAATTTTCATATTGGGTCTTGGTTTTTCTTCACACACCTGGTCCAGTTGGCTCGACCATGATATGTAGACGGGTCCCGACAAAAAATATAAGGTTAGGCCGGGTTCGCGGAGTGCGGGTGTTACAACAAAAGTCAGACCCTGAGTTTTTAATCGGGGGTCGGACATTTTAGAACCAGGGGTCGACGGGATCTCTGACCCCCTCATCGACCCCCAGTCTACCGACAAAAGCCATGAATTAGGAACTTTCAAAATTTCAATGGGATTCTTTCCTAATCTTAATGGGACTTATTTTTTGGGTTTCTACTCTATAAATAGGACTTCCCTAAGCCTCTTTCAATCCTTTTAGAACCCTAATTAGATTGAGAGAAAGAGAGGAAAAGGAGAAGAGAAAGAGAAGAGAAGGAAAGTGGAGAAGAAGATTAAAGGGAAGACTTCAGAGAAACAAGCCTAATTCTCAGGTATGGATACTATCTCCATGTAATTCTACAGACCTTAGAATAGATAGTGAAGAGGGAATGATCTAGGAGAAACCCAAACATCCATCCATGGTTAGGTTTTCATGGAAAACCATGGGGGAGATCATAAAAACCATGTAAGTAAATAAACTATGGTTCTAAGCCATAGAACATGTATGTAATGGGTTGTAGAAGCAAGCCATAGGACCCAAACACGAAGGAATGGACTGTAGGTTGAAAAATTGACTAAACCCACGGGGGGTCGAACGGGGGGGCGATGGCTAATCGACCCTACCAGACCCTGACAATCGACCGCCAGTGTTCGGGAAGTCCAGAATCTGGGTGGTAGCACCCAGGGTCGATGGAACCTCCGACACTAGCATCGACCCCCAGTTAGCAGCATGCTTTTTAAGATCAGAATTAATTCTAATTAAATTCTATCGACTTGATTAGGTCTTCTAGTGATATAATATTGATATTTAGTTGATTCTTAAAGCTTTAAAGAGGACCTACGATCAAGCAAAGGTGAGGGAACAAGATCTAAACTAATTGGTTAATAATAAACTGTTTTATTCTTGAGACCAATGCCATGATCGATTCTATGCGTGTATGCTTGTTATGTGCATTCAACATGTCATCCAATATTTCTATTATTACTGTTCATGCATATTTAGATTATTGTTTATAACGTGATGATGATGATGATAGGAATAGGCATGTGGATGTATGTGTGTGGTTGGTGTGCTTGATGCGAACGAGTATCAGGGGGGTGTCATAGGCTGGGCCTCAACAGTCTAGCTCTATCTCTAACTCAAGTTTTATCCACTGCATCGTCGTTTGGCCATTACCTTAGCAGAACTATTACGTCGTAGGGTATGAGGGGAGGTGGTCTCGGACCGTGTAGTCTCAGACTCTGTCGGGGAGCCTTAGCCCTATCTCTATGGACGTATTGAGGGATGCTGGGGTGAGGCCTTGGATACACTAATTGGCGATAGGATTGGTTAGTTGCGAGCCCAGTTTGCCAGTCCTCGCCAACAGGGGCTTACGTGTTGTTATGGGCAACGGGTACATCAATAAACGTAACCTTTGCGTGCACATTGTCCTTGGTGGGTGCTTGTGGGACGACAATAAACGTTATTATTGGGCGGCTTCTCACACTCGTGTATAGAGGTGCGGCATCAATAAACGTAACCTTTGGCCACCTATCCTTTCTATTGCACATTGCAAACTTATTTACCAGACCAAAGATATGAATTGAATGCATGCATATGTTTGTTGCATTGTTATCTTTGCTCACTGAGCCATGATGTTTGCTCACCCTCTCGACGTCGAATATTTTTAGTTGATGATGCAGGTACTACGGTGGATACGCATGACCCCTCATGCGAGTGCAACTCATGCGTTTTGTATTAGAATTTTATTTGAATTTATAAGGGGATGTAATTGGTATTCTATTTATTTATGTCTCAGTTAATACAACAATAACTTAATATTTTAATTATGATTATTATAGTTATATTTCTCAGTTCATTTTCTATAAGACTTCCGCTATTGTGTATTTATTCTAATTAATGTTGTGGATGTACATGGTTTTATTTTTAATAGACATAGCCTATTAGTGATCCTGGTGGAACCGTTGGTTTATTAGCGGTTCTTCACACTGTTCTGAATGGTGTAGAATTAGGATGTGCCAACTTGGTATCAGAGCATCTCACGCCTTGTCTGTGAAACCGTATACTACCACAAAAGGTCGTGAACTGAGATGGGATAAAAATTTAAAAGATGTAATAATAACACACCATAAGCATTTGTATTGTTTGAGACTAAACTGAAAGAAAATAATGCATCTATTAAATGAGAAATAAATTTATATACAACCAAAAGAAAGAACAAATGTTTATATATAATTTAAGCAGAGTACAGTTCATAGTCGGGACAGTTACTCCGAAGTACAAAAAGAAAGATAAAAGAAGTACATCAAGAAGCTGGAGGTGATGGGGGAGGTTGTGCCTCACGGTCTCTATCATAGTCCTCAGCGTAGATTCTAGTCAACAAAGCTATCTGAGTCTGGGTCGTCTGGAGACTAGCTGTGAGATCAGCTACTTGCTGGTCAGTCACATGCTGAGCATCCTCCAGCTCTCCCATCCGCTGATCCGACACACGCTGAGAAACCAGAAACTCTCCCACTCGCTGATTGGACAAGCGCTGAGCCTCTAGAAGCTCTCCCATCCTCAAGTCAGACATACGCTGAGCCTCTCGTATCTCGTGTAATATCCCCATCATATCACCAGAAGGAGCATACAAAGGACCAGCTGCATGCGAAGGACCAGCTGAAGAAGACGGACCAGCTCCTGTAGCATGAGTAGGTGATGGAGGAGGTATGGCATCTACATCCATGTATAGCTGATCGTCATCATCCCCATGAACCCCTGTTCCAGCGGCTGCTGCTGCTACCTCAGCGTCAGCCATCTCTACTAGAATGCAAGGGCGCACCATCGCGTTCCTCTCCTCATTGCTGACCTGGGCATCCCGCATGGCCATCTTGCAAATAGCCTCCCAATCTAGAGGCGATGAGAAGGATTTCTCCTGAATCTTCTCATCTAATAAATCAACCCCCAGGCGGGTAAGCAAGGTAGTGATCATGCGTCCATAACGAAGGTTGCCAGTGTGACTGGGCAACGTGGCACTGATCATCGTCCGCATGATGATATAGGGAAGGTAGACGGGCTGCCTAGTGCATATGCAGTACAACAGATACTGGGACAACTGGGAGACCCTCTCATAATGACCACTCTACGGTATCAGGTTATGCTGAATGATCTTGCAGTATACCCGTGGTTCTGAATGCAGATAACTCACTTTCATCTCCCAATGATCAGGTCTGATGAGTAGACGATCAATCTCAGCCCTTATTTGTAAAGAAAAGAACTGGGGCTCTCCAGGAGCACAGAACACGAAGGGGCCAGCATAGGAAATGCCCAACAAGTCGGCTAGCTATCGATAATCGAATGAAACATCAACCCCCTTGACGTAGCTGGTTATCCGAAGCTCACCACCTCTCTTAACATCGTTGTAATCCCCCACCACTTTGAGATTACAGTAGAACTGGCGTACTAAGTCAGGACGGGTACAGGCGTCATAGGTGATGATAGAAAGCCATCCAATATCACCAAAGACCCCCTTCACATTGAACAAGACTAAGCTAGCCAAGTCCACTTTGCGGCCTCCCTCTACCTTCTTGGGAGCATAGTGGGCATACTGCGGCTTCATTGGAAAGGAAGCGAAGATGGTCGCGAACCCTTGGTACCTTGGTACGAGCCATAGTATCTGCAAATAAAAAAGAAAAAAAAATAATGGCTTAGTAGAGAGGAAAAACCCAAAATTTCGACATAATAACGACGTAAATTGGTCAAAAGCCTCACTTTTCACCCATACACGTGGGCATGAGGACTTACATAGATCCTAAACTATCTTGTGAGACACATACAGTCAAAAATTTCAACTAATGAGATTGAACTGGAAGAAATTTCAAGAAATTCAAAATCTCGACAAAATTAAGGCAAAAAGTATAAATTTCGAGTTTCTCGATAACCTACCGATGAAACTCAAATATTTTTGAGGGCTTTCGTTCCTCGAGTCACCAACAACAAAAGCCCCAATAAAAATTGAATTTTTACGATTGAAAAAAGTTTAATTTTAAAATTACTAGATATACGAGCAAAAACTTGGATAAAGAAACCTAAAAACATGAAAATGTAGAAGACATACCTGTAGCGGAGGTGTAGACGACGAAACAAGGAGTGCAAACCACCAACGGATTGGAGTTGTCACTGTAGCAACTCAGAGGGACAAGACGAGTCGAAGCGGAGAAGAAAGAATGGGAAATGGACTTGAACCAAAACTTAAAAATCTGATTTTCAGTCCGGGGGTCGGAAAATTCGATTAAAACAATCGACACACCCATCGACCCCCGCATCGACCATCGGCTCTCAGTGATCTGACAAAGAACTAGGGGTCGCACCCTGGGTCGGACATCCATCGACCACCCCATCGACCCCCGGCTCTCAGGAAGAATGGGTGATTTCTCAGGATCGCAGACTGAGGGTCGGACATCCATCGACCCTCACCATCGACCCTGCAGTGAAAATACAATATTTTTTACAAAATGATATGAAAATTTTGAAATTTGCAATTGTTAGTGGTTTTAAAATATGAGAATGAAGTATTTAATGATTGTATCTCGTATTTAATGATGTCAGGCAATCCCACTATCAGATTAATTAATGGTGGGACGCAGAGTAATCAGACAGAGCCGTAACTCTATTCCACCACCACCACCTGTGGGGGAAGATAACCAGACACAACCGAAAAGATAGGGGAACATGAACACGGCACCGTCCGTCATAAATGGGCAGACAAATCCTACAAATCTGCCAGCTCCACCTACAGACTTGGCTACAGTCGTAATGAACTTGGCCCAACAGATACAAGAAATGCAACAAGCACAAGCTACTATACAAGCTGCCATAGGCATAACTCTTCTAGCTGCACAAACACCTCCAATGCCAGCTGGACAGGCAAGCACAGCACTAGGGGGGAGTAACACAGTACCCCATGCACCTCAGACTCCTATCATGCAGGCTCAAGTACAAAATCCTGAGATAGCTCAAGGTGGATATCAATACTAACAACCTATGTATGGAGCATATCTCCTGCAGCCACTAGACTCCAGACTGGTGGAGCGTTTTCTAAAACTGAAGCCCAGAGAGTTTAATGGCAAGCCAGCAGATCCTTTATGGCCGGCACACTAGGTTGACAAAATAGAAAGAAACTTTATAATGATGACATTAAATGAAGAAGAAAATGTGTTGTGTGCCACCTTTATGCTGAAAGGAGATGCACACCATTGGTGGAGGTCTACCAAGACGTATTTACTTACAAAGCACGCCCAACTAACTTGGGATATTTATAAAGAGGCATTCTTTGAGAAGTACTTTTTGAGAAGTTTCAGTGATTCTAGGGAAAGAGAGTTCCTGAGTTTATATCTGGGGCAGATGGATGCGTATCAACATCGTTATGAAGAGTTATTCTTCTTTGCATCCACCAGTATGCAAGAGGAAAACACAAAGACCCGAAGGTTAGTCATGGGACTTAGGGGAAGCATTCGCGAGAACATTCTGAGACAAGAAAAGAAAATCTATAATGTAGCGGCACAAATTGCTCGAGTTATAGAATCGAGCCAGAAGGAGAGTTATTTCATGCAAAACAGTGGTATATAAAGGCCAGTTGGAAATTCTTATAATGGAGGGAATAACCAGACATTCAAACCCTTCCATGCTCAAGGCTTTACCACTGGAACCAAGACTACTCCTGTAGTTCAATAGCAACACAAGCCAATTACTGAAGGGATAAAATGTTTTAACTGCTATCAAGTGGGACATATAGCAAGGGAATGTCCTAAGCCCAAGAAGCAGCTACATGAAGGACGAGTTTACGCGGTTACATCGAAGGATGCTGCCGCATTGCCTGATGTGGTCACAGGTTTCGTACCTATTAATGGCATTCCTGCTTGAGTACTCTTTGATTTAGGAGCTACTCATCCCTTTATATCTGTGACATTGGGAAAAAAGTTAAATCTACCCCTTAAATCCTTAGACTAAAAACTACTTGTACGATCACCTATGGGATTAGAAGTGGAGTTAAAAAAAGGTTATGGACCATGTCCAGTTCTTACTGATGAAAAGACCTTGGATGCAACCTTGATCCAACTTGAGATGGCAGACTTTGACGTCATCTTGGTAATGAACTGGTTAGTTCGGCATTCTGCAAACCTATTGTGTGCCGAAAAGAAGCTGACATTTAAAGACAAGGAAGGAGCAGACTTCAGTTTTTTGGGAACCAAACTTCCCCGTAAACGAAAGCTCATACTCTCGGCGCTAAAGGCTAAGAAGTGCCTTAAGAAAGGAGTAGTCGGGTATTTAGTATCTGTGGTCGACCTTACCAAGGAAGCACCACGAATGGAAGATATTGATGTCGTGCGGGACTATCCAGACGTATTTCCTGAAGAATTACCAGGATTACCACCCGACCGTGCTACAGAGTTTGTTACAGATCTTATACCTAGAGCCGCACCAGTATCGAAAGCACCTTATCGAATGGCTCCTATTAAACTGAAGGAATTGAAAATACAACAATAAGAACTTCTGAATAAGGGTTACATTCACCCTAGCATATCACCATGGGGAGCGCCAGTATTATTCGTGAAGAAGAAGGACGGTAGCGTTCGCTTGTGTATAGACTACCGAGAACTGAATAAACTGACAATCAAGAATCGGTATCCATTGCCTCAGATCGATGACCTGTTTGATCAGTTGCAAGGTGCCAAAGTGTTCTCAAAGATTGATCTTCGGTCAGGCTACCATCAGTTGAAGATTAAAGACGGTGATATTCCCTCGACAGCATTCAGGACCAGATATGGACATTACGAATTTTTGGTCATGTCTTTTGGATTGACAAACGCATCAGCATCCTTTATGGAACTTATGAACCGGATTTTCCATGACATGTTGGATACGTCGGTTATTGGATTCATTGATGATATATTAGCCTACTCCAAAGATGAGGAAACTCATGTCAAGAATCTAAACGCCGCTCTGCAGCGACTACGGACGGAAGAGCTCTACGCCAAATTTACAAAGAGTGAGTTTGGCTAAAGGAAGTCACATTTCTAGGCCATGTAGTATCCGCTGAAGGAATTAAAGTGGATCCCAGCAAGATCGAGGCTATTGTTAAGTGGGAAGCACCGAAGAGTGTTACAAAAATTAGATGTTTTCTGGGTCTAGCTGGGTATTATCGACGATTTATGGAAGACTATTCCCGAATTGCCGTACCTCTTACCAGTTTAACTAAGAAGGGTGAGAAGTTTGTTTGGACGGACAAATGTGAGAAGAGTTTCCAAACCTTGAAGGCTAGATTGATATCAGCTCCTATCTTGATGATCCTGATTCCAGGACAACCATTTATCTTGTACACCGATGCGTCAGGACTGGGATTAGGATGTGTACTTATGTAAGGAGAACAAGTAATTGCTTATGCCTCAAGACAACTGAAGATACATGAGAAGAACTATCCTACACATGATTTGGAACTAGCAGTAGTAGTACATGCTGTCAAAATATGGAGACATTATCTGAACGGGGAGAAGTTTCAGATTAAATCAGACCATAAAAGTCTTACTTATCTATTTAATCAGAAGGAGCTGAATATGAGACAAAGAAGATGGCTGGAACTCTTGAAAGACTATGATTGTGATATCCAGTATCATCCGGGGAAAGCTAATGTAGTAGCCGATGCGTTGAGTAGAAAGGCAATGATAAAATCTCTGGGAGAGTTTAGCACAACCGCCGCAATGTGTACTACCAGAAAGGTATTCAAGCACAGTAATGAGCAGTTTTTCATAGATGCACCAGATGGATCAGCCAACCAAGGATTTATTCATCGGTTTTCAAATATGTTCGCCGCATTGAAGATTATACCGGATATAGTTGATGAAGTGAAGATAGCTATCAAATCAGACCCTTACCTAAGAACGGTACAAGAGAACATCGAAAAAGGTAGAACTAACCCTGAGTTCACCTTGGATGAAGAAAAGGTACTAAAGTACAAAGGAAGAATATGTGTACCCGAAACAGAAAGCTTGGACATTAGACACCGATTGATGAAACAAGCCCATACCACGATCTATTCAATACATCTGGGAAATACACAAATATATCAAAGATCTAAAGAAATTATATTGGGGGAGAGGAATGAAATTAGATGTAGCTAAGTTCGTGTCTTAATGCCTAAATTGTCAGAAAGTAAAGGCCGAACGACAATGACTGACAGGACTGTTACAACCGTTATCGGAACCAGCATGAAAATGGGACTGCATCACTTTGGACTTCGTCACAGGATTACCATTGACTCCTCGAGCAGTTGACGCAGTTTGGTTGTAGACCGCCTGACTAGAACAGCCCGCTTTATACCTATACAACCTCAGTATACACTGGAGAGGTTAGCTAAGCTATTTGTGGATAACATTGTGCGATTACACGGTGTACCTGAAAGCATTGTGTCCAATAGAGATCCATGATTTACATCAATGTTTTGGGAAGGATTGCAAAAGGCTATGGGTACAATATTGAAGTTTAGTACTACATTCCACCCACAGACAGATGGACAGTCAGAGCGTACAATTAAGATTCTAGAAGATATGCTTCGAGCATGTGTAATTTATTTTAAAGGATCATGGGATGAAAAGTTACCACAGATTGACTTCGCTTATAATAATAGCTATCAGGCTACTATACAGATGTCACCCTATGGAGCACTGTATGGTAGAAAGTGTCGAACTCCTTTGTTTTGGAATGAAGTTGGGGAACGTAGTATTGTTGGACCAAAATTTGTTGAAGAGACTATCGAGTAGTCGACATTATCAAAGAAAGAGTGAGAACAGCTCAGAATCGTAAGAAGCAATATGTCGATACCCGACGCCGAGACCTTGAGTTCGTCGTGGGTGATAAAGTATTCTTAAAAGTATCGCCTATGCGAGGATTGAAACGGTTGGGATAGAAAGGCATACTAAGTCCAAGATATGTCGGGCCATATGCGATTCTAGGTAAGCGTGGGAAAGTGGCTTACCAGTTAGCACTACCACCATCTATGTCAAGTGTGCATGACGTATTTCACATTTCCTTATTGAAGAAGTATGTCAAGGATCCGACGCACCTTTCGACAATAGACTTACCAGATTTGACTGAAGAATTGACATTTGAAGTAGCACCAACTGAAATCACTAGTCGAAAGGTTAACGACTACGCAACCGTGATATCAATTATGTTAAGGTCACCTGGAGAAGTAGAGATATGGAAGAAATCATATGGGGAGAAGATAATGCTATGCGAAAGCAATATCCTTAATTATTTGACTCGAAAGGTATGTACAACTTCCAGGATGAAATTTTTATAAGTAGGGGGAGTTCTAAGACCCGTATCGAACTAACCCAGTCTTACCACCTTGAACCAGGTCTACCCATCATGGTTGAGCCAAATGAATCAAGTGCGTGAGGGAGATCACGATCCCAGGTATTAAACTTACCCAAAAACAATAAAATAAGGGGGAGGGTTGCATACCCAGCAAGGCAGGGTCGGACCCCCCAGTATAAAAGTCAGACCCTAAGTTTTTAATCAGGGGTCGGACATTTTAGAACCAGGGGTCGACGGGATCTCCGACCCCCTCATCGACCCCCAATCTTCCGACAGAAACTGTGAATTAGGAACTTTCTAAATTTCAATGGGGATTCTTTCCTAATCTCAATGGGACTTATTTTGGGAGTTTATACTCTATAAATAGGACGTCCCTAAGCCTCTTTCACTCCTTTTAGAACCATAATTAGATTGAGAAAAAGAAAAGAAATGGAGAAGAGAAAGATAAGAGAAGGAAAGTGGATAAGAAGATTAAAGAGAAGACTTCAGAGAAACAAGCCTAATTCCCAGGTATGGATACTATCTCCATGTAATTCTACAGACCTTAGAATAGATAGTGAAGAGGGAATGATCTAGGAGAAACCCAAATAATCCATCCATGGTTAGGTTTTCATGGAAAACCATGGGGGAGATCATAAAAACCATGTAAGTGAATAAACTATGGTTCTAAGCCATTGAACATGTATGTAATGGGTTGTAGAAGCAAGCCATAGGACCCAAACACAAAGGAATGGACTGTAGGATGAAAAATTGACTAAACCAATGGGGGGTCGCATGGGGGTCGATGGCCAATCGACCCTTCCAGACCCTAACAATCAACCCCTAGTGTCCGAGAAGTCCAAAATCTGGGTGGTAGCACCCAGGGTCAATGGAATCTCCGACCCTAGCATGGACCCCCAGTTAACAGCATTCTTCTTAAGATCAAAATTAATTCTAATTAAATTCTATCGACTTGATTAGGTCTTTTAGTGATATAATATTGATATTTAGTTGGTACCTAAAGCTTAAAAGTGGACCTAAGATAAAGCAAAGGTGAGGGAACAAGACCTAAACTAATTGGTTAATAATAAACTGTTTTATTCTTGAGTCCAATGCCATGATCGATTCTATGCCTCTATGCTTGTTATGTGCATTCAACATGTCATCCAATATTTTTATTATTACTGTTCATGCATATTTAGATTATTGTTTATAACGTGATGATGATGATGATAGGAATAGGCATGTGGATGTATGTGTGTGATTGGTGTGCTTGATGCGAGCGAGTATCAGGGAGGGTGTCATAGGTCGGGCCTCAGCACTCTAGCTCTATCTTTAACTCAAGTCTAGTCCACTGACATCCTTGTATCGCCATTACATTAGCAGAACTATTACGTCGTAGGGTATGAGGGGAGGTGGTCTCGGACCGTGTAATCTCTGACTCTGTCGGGGGGCCTTAGCCCTATCTCTATGGACGTATTGAGGGATGCTGGGGTGAGGCCTTGGATACACTGATTGACATTAGGATTGGTTAGTTGTGAGCGCAATTTATGAGCCCTCGCCAGTAGGGCTTTACGTGTTGGTATGGGCAACAGGTACAACAATAAACGTAACCTTTGTCTGTACATTGTCCATGGTGGATGCATGTGGGACGACAATAAACGTTACCTTTAGGCAGCTTCACATACTCGTGTATAGAGGTGCGGTGTCAATAAACGTAACCTTTGGCCACCTATCATTTCTATAGCAAATTGCAAACTTATTTTCTCAACCAAAGATATGAATTGATTGCATGCATATGTTTGTTGCATTGTTTTGTTTGCTCACTAAGCTATGATGTGTGCTCACCCTCTCGACGTCGAATATTTTTAGTTGATGATGCAGGTACAACGGTTGAAGATTATATGATTGCCCCGGTGTATGCGCGTGTTGCTGCAATGGAAGCCGAAGACTTAGTGGGTACGCATGACCCCTCTTGCGAGTGCAACTCATTCTTATTCTATTAGAATTTTATTTAAATTTATAAGGGGATGTAATTGATATTCTATTTATTTATGTCTCAGTTGATACAACAATAACTTAATATTTTAATTATGATTATTACAGTTAGATTTCTCAGTTTATTTTTCTATAAGTCTTCTGCTATTGTGTAATTATTCTGATTATGGTTGTGGATGTGTATGGTTTTATTTCTAATGGACATAGCCTATTAGAGATCCTGGTTGAACCGTTGGTTTATTAGCGGTTCATCACACTATTTTGAATGGTGCAGAATTGGACTGTGACACAATGTGCCTAGGTTTCACGACCCAGTTTGTTTCCGCTCTAACGAGGCCAAAGCTCAGTATGCTCGCTATGCTAGTAAGAAGGTAGAGGGAGGTCGTCGTGTGGACTTGGCTAGTCTAGCCTTGTTCGACGTAGAGATAGCATTTGGTGACATGGGCTGACTTCTCGTGAATACCTACGACGCCTGTACCCATCCGAATCTAGTGAGATAGTTCTACTGTAATCTCCAGGTGGTGGGAGATCACAATGACACTGAGAGGGGTAGGGAGCTCAGGATCACGAGCTACGGAAAATGGGTAGAGATTTCCTTTGACTGCCAGCAGTTAGATGAACTTTTGGGCATATCACATGACCGCCCTTTGGTGTACTATGCTCCCATCGAGCCCCAGTTCTTTTCCTTTGATATGCGGGCTGAGATAGACCGTCAGCTTATCAGAGAGGATGGCTGGGAGATGTAAGCGATCAACCTACTTCCAGAGCCTCGGGTGTACTGTAAGATCATCCTGCTCAACCTAATACCCTAGAGTCGACATTATGAGAGGATCTCCCAGTTGACCCAGTACTTACTTTACTGTATTTGCCCTAGGCAGCCTGTCTACCTCCCTTATATTATTATGAGGACGATGATCTATGCTATGCTGCCTGGTCAGATAGGAAACCTGCCCTATGGACGCCTGATCACTACACTGCTTACCTACCGAGGGTTGATTTAGTAGATGAAAAGATTCAGGAGAAGACTTTCTCATCAGTGGTAGACTGGGAGGCCATCTGTAGGATGGGCATGCGGGATGCTCAGGACAGTGATGAGGAGGGGAATGCCCTGGTGCGTCCTTGTACTCGGGTAGAGATGGCAGACGCTGAGGCGGTAGCAGCAGCAGTAGGAGAGGCAGGGGTTCATGGGGGTGATGATGAGGATAACATGTATATGGATGTGGACGCTATACCTCCTCCATTACCTCCACATTCTACTGGAGCTGGTCCATCTCAGGCTCCTTCACACATGGCTGGTCCTTCATGCCCACCTTCTGATGATATTATGGGGCTGTTGCGTGTGATTAAAGAGGACGAGCACACTTCGGATCAACGGATGGCCAAACTGGTAACTAGTCTCCAGCTGACCTAGTCTCAGGTGGCCTGGTTGATTAGAGTATATGTTACACCCCAATTCCACACCATTCAGAACGGTGTGATGAACCGCTAATAAACCAACAGTTCAACCAGGATCTCTAATAGGTTGTGTCCATTAGCTTAAACCTACACATCCACATCCATAATCAGAATAAATACACAATAGCAGAGGTCATAATATTAAATGAACTAAAAATATAACTGTGATAATCATAAATAAAATATCTAATAATGTTGTATCAACCGAGACATAAGTAAATAATGTATCAAATTACATTTCCTTAATAGTTCAAATAAAAAAAATCTAATAAAAAACGCATGAGTTGCACTTGCATGAGGAGCCATGCGTCTCCACTACATCTTCAGCCTCCATCACAGCCACGTGCCCATACATAGAAGCATTCATATAATCTTCCACAGTGGTACCTGCATCATCAACTAAAATATTCGAATTCGAAAAGGGTGAGCACACATCACGGCTGAGTGAGCAAACAAAACAATGCAACAAACATATGCATGCATTCAACTCATATCTATGGTCTGGTATATAAGTTTGTAATGTGCTTCAGAAAGGATTGGTGGCCGCCGCACCTCCATACACGAGTGTGTGGAATCACTCAATGGATCAAACACCATCACCGCCCCCACATGCACCCACAATGGGATAGAGATAGAGCTAAAGTGCTTAGGACCGCACCGCATCACACTTCCCCTGATGCTCTACCCATAACAACACGTAAGCCCCTATTGGCGAGGGCTTGCAAACTGGACTCGGAACTAACCAATCCTAAGGTCAAATAGTGTATCCAAGGCCTCACCCCAGCATCCCTCAATACGTCCATAGAGATAGAGCTAAGGCCCCTCGGCAGAGTCGAAGACTACACGATCCGAGACTACCTCCCCTGATGCCCTACGACGTAATAGTTCTGCTAAGGTAATGGCGATACGACGATGTCACTGGACAAGACTTGAGTAGAGATAGGTCTAAAGTGCTTAGGACCGCACCGCATCACACTTCCCCTAATGCCCCACTCGCATCAAGTACACTAACCGCACACAAACATTCACATGCCTATTCCTAGCATCATCATCATCATCATGTTGTAAATAAACTGAATTAAATATGCATGAACAGTAATAATAGGAATAGTAGATGACATGTGATATGCACATTACGATCATATAATCATAGAATCATACATAGGATTGGACTCAATAAACGAAAATAGTTTATTATTATCCAATTAGTTTAGGTCTTGTTCCCTCACCTTTGCTTGAGTGTAAATCCCCTTTCAAGCTTTAAGAATCACCTTTATATCAATAGGAAAACCTAACAAGTCGATATATTTTAATTATAATTCATTCTGATAATTTTAAGCTTGCTGTAAAGCTAGGGTCATAGGATGGGTCGTAGGTTCGGTAGCAGCTTAAAGCGATCCCAGGGTATAGGGTCGATGCTAGGGTCGATTGTCCCATCGACCCTAGGTCCGACCGCAGCTTCCCTGGACTTCCCGGGAACTAGGGGTCGATCCTATGGTCTGGTAGGGTCGATTCCCAATCGACCCTATGTGCGATCGCACGTGGTTTGAGTCGACCTTTTCATTCTACAATCAAATCTTTCAAGTTTGTGTCCTTTGGCTTACTTCCATAGACCATTCTATGCTTCTATGGCTTAAAACTCCAGGTTACTTCCTTACTTTGTCTACAATGATTCCCTCCATGGATTTCATTGAAATCTTCCGATGGATGGATGATTTGGGTTTCTCCTAGATCATACCCTCTTCATGAACTATTCTAAGGTCTTAAACAATTCATGGAAAACATATTCTTACCTGAGGTTTGCTGAGATTCAGAGGTTTCTCTGACTTTCAACCCTTTAGTCTTCTACTCCAATTCTCCTTCTCTTCTCCTTCTCTTATCTTCCAATTAGGGTTTCAAAAGGAGTGAAAGAGGCTAAGGGATGTCCTATTTATAGAGGGAAACTTCCCAAAATAAGTCCATTTGAGATTAGGAAAGAATCCCGTTGAAGTTAGGAAGGTTTCCTATTTACGGTTTCTGTCGGTGATCCTAGGGTCGCAGATCCCGTCGACCCTAGGGTTTCAGTTGTCTGACCCTAGGACTAAAAGTCAGGGGTCTGACTTCCTTATGAGGTGGGATCGACCCTACCTGTTTAGGTTTGCGACCCTATCCCCTATTTTATAGTTTTTGGGTCAGTTTCATACCTGGTCTTGCTATGTCCTTCACACACATGGTCCATTTGGCTCGACCATGATAGGTAGACCTGGTACAAGGTGGTAAGACCGGTTAATTCGATACGTGTCTTACAACTCCCCCCTGCTTATAAAAATTTCATCCTTGAAATTTATACATACATTCCGAGTCGAATATATGAGGGTATTGCTTTCGCATAGCATTCTCTTCTTACCATGTGATTTCTTCTATATCTCTGCTTCTCCAGGTGACCTTAACATAATAGATATCACGGTTGCATAGTCATTGAACCTTTCGGCTGGTGATTTCAGTTGATGCTACTTCAATTGTCAAATCATCAGTCAAATCAGGTAGATCTACTGTCAAAACGTGCGTTGGATCTCTGACATACTTCTTTAGTAAGGAGATATAAAATACATGATGCACACTTGACATAAATGGTGGTAGTGCTAACTGGTAAGCCACTTTTCCACGTTTGGCTGGAATTTCATATAGCCCGACATATCTATGACTTAGTTTCCCATTCTATCTGAACCGTTTCAAACCTCGCATAGGTGACACTTTGAGGAATACCTTATCACCTATGGCAAATTCAAGGTCTCGGTGTCTAGTATTTGCATATTGCTTCTGACGATTCTGAGCCGTTCTTACTCTTTCCTTGATAATGTCGATTACTCGACATGTCTCTTCAATAAATTCTGGTCCAACAATTCTACATTATCCAACTTCATTCCAAAACAAAGGAGTTCAACACTTCCTGCCATACAGTGCTTCATAGGGAGACATCTGTATAGTAGCCGGATAGCTATTGTTATAAGCGAACTCAATCAGTAGTAATTTTTCATCCCATGATCCTTTAAAATCAATTACATAGGCTCGAAACATGTCTTCTAGAATCTGAATGGTACGCTCCGATGGTCCGTCTGTCTGAGGATGGAATGCAGTACTGAACTTCAATGTTGTACCCATAGCCTTTTGTAATCCTTCCCAAAACTTTGAAGTAAATCGTGGATCTCTGTTGGACACAATGCTTTCAGGTTCACCGTGTAATCTGACAATATTATCAACATACAACTTAGCTAACCTCTCCAGTTTATACTGAGGTCGTATAGCTATAAATCGAGCCGTTTTAGTCAGGCGGTCTACAATCACCTAAACCGCGTCAACTACTCGGTGAGTCAATGGTAACCCAGTGATGAAGTCCATAGTGATGTAGTCCCATTTGCATGCTGGTTCCGGTAACGGCTGTAATAGTTCTGCAGGTCTTTGTCGTTTAGCCTTCACCTTTTGAAAGTTTAAGCATTGAGACACGAACTTAGCTACATCTGCTTTAATTCCTCTCCACCAATATAATTTCTTTAGATCATGATACATTTTTGTACTTTCAGGATGTATCGAATAGGCGGTGGTATGGGCTTCCTTCATTAGTCGGTGTCTAATGTCCAAACTTTCTATTTCAGGTATACATATCCTTCCTTTGTATTTCAGTACCTTTTCATCGTCTAAGGTGAACTCAGGAATAGTCCTACCTTTTTCGATGTCTTCTTGTACAGTTCTTAGATAAGGGTCTGATTTAGTAGCTGTTTTCACTTCATCAAGTATATCAGGTACAATCTTCAATGTGGCGAACATATTTGAAAACCGATAGATAAACCCTTGGTTGGTTGATTCACCCTGTGCATCTATCACAAACTGCTCATTACTGTAATTGAACACTTTTCCGGTGGAACACATTACGGCAGTTGCGTTAACCTCTCCTTGAGATTTTATCATCACTTTTCTACTCGGCGTGTCAGCAACCAAATTAGGTTTTCCCGGATGATACTGGATATCACAATCATAGTCTTTCAATAGCTCCAGCCATCTTCTTTGTCTCATATTCAACTCCTTCTGATTAAAGAGATAAGTAAGACTCTTATGATCTGATTTAATCTGAAATTTCTCTCCGTATAAGTAACGTCTCCATATCTTGACAGCATCTTCTACTGCCGTTAATTCCAAATCATGAGTGGGATAGCTCTTCTCATGTGTCTTCAATTGTCTTGAGGCATAAGCAATTACTTGTTATCCTTGCATATGTACACGTCCTAATCCCAATCCTGACACATCAGTATACAAAATAAATGGCTGTCCTGGAATCAAAATGGTCAAGATTGGAGCAGATATCAATCTAGCCTTCAATGTTTCGAAACTCTTCTTGCATTTCTCATTCCAAACAAACTTTTTTCCCTTCTTAGTCAAACTGGTGAGAGGTACGGAAATTCAGGAATAGTCTTCCACAAATCGTCGATAATAACCAGCTATGAGACACCCCAATTCTGTACCATTCAGAACGGTGTGATGAACCACTAATAAACCAACGGTTCAACAAGGATCTCTAATAAGCTGTGTCCATTAAAAATAAAACCATGCACATCCACAACCATAATTAGAATAACTACACAATAGCAGAAATCTTATGTAAATGAACTGAGAAATCTAACTGTAATAATTATAATTAAAATATCAAGTTATTGTTTTATCAACTGAGACATAAATAAATAAAATATCAATTACATCCCTTTATAAATTCAAATAAAATCTAATAGAATATGGATGAGTTGCATTCGCATGGGGGGTCATCCATATCCACTAAGTCTTCGGCTTCCATTGCAGCAACACGCGCGTACAACGGAGCACTCATATAATCATCGACCGCAGTACCTGCATCATCGACTAAAAATATTCGATGCCGAGAGGGTGATCACACATCATGGCTCAGTGAGCAAACAAAACAATGCAACAAACATATGCATGCATTCAATTCATATCTTTGGTCTGGTAAATAAGTTTGCAATGTGCTACAGAATGGATAAGTGGCCAAAGGTTACGTTTATTGACGCCGCACCTCTATACATGAGTGTGTGAAGCCACCCAAAGGTAACGTTTATTGTCGTTCCACATGCACCCACCATGGACAATGTACACACAAAGGTTACGTTTATTGCTGTACCAGTTGCCCATACCAACACGTAAGCCCCTGCTGGCGAGGGCTCGCAAACTGGGCTCGCAACTAACCAATCCTAATGCCAATCAGTGTATCCAATGCCTCACCCCAGCATCCCTCAATATTTCCATAGAGATAGGGCTAAGGCCTCCCGACAGAGTCAAAGGCTACACGGTCCGACACCACCTCCCCTCATCCCCTACGACGTAATAGTTCTGCTAAGGTAATGGCGATACAACGATGTCAGTGGACAAGACATGAGTTAGAGATAGAGCTAGAGTGGCCCAGCCTATGACACCCCCCTTGACACTCGCTCGCATCAAGTACACCAACCACACACATACATCCACATGCCTATTCCTATCATCATCATCATCATCATGTTATTAACAATAATTTAAATATTGGATGACATGTTGAATGCACAAAACAAGAATACACGCATAGAATCAATCATAACATTGGACTCAAAAATAAAATAGTTTATTATTAACCAATTAGTTTAGGTCTTGTTCCCTCACCTTTGCTTGATCTTAGATCCTCTTTCAAGCTTTAAGAATCAACTAGATATCAATATTATATCACTAGAAGACCTAAACATGTTGTTAACTGGGGGTCGATGCTAGGGTTGGAGGTTCCATCGACCCTGGGTGCTACCACCCAGATTCTGGACTTCCTGAACACTGGGGGTCGATTGATAGGGTCTGGTTGGGTAGATTGGCCATCGACCCCTCATGCAACCCACTGTAGGTTTAGTCAAATTTTCATCCTACAATGCATTCCTTCATGTTTGGGTCCTATGGCTTGCTCCTACAATCCATTACATACATGTTCTATGGCTTAGAACCATAGTTTATTCACTTACATGGTTTTTATGATCTCCCCCATGGTTTTCCATGAAAACCTAACCACGGATGGATGGTTTGGGTTTCTCCTAGATCATTCCCTCTTCATTATCTATTCTAAGGTCTGTAGAATTACATGGAGATAGTATCCATACCTTAAAATTAGGCTTGTTTCTCTGAAGCCTTCTCTTTGATTTTCTTCTCTACTTTCCTTCTCTTTTCTTTCTCTTCTCCTTCTCTTCTCTTTCTCTCAATCCAATTAGGGTTCTAAAAGGATTGAAAGAGGTTTAGGGACGTCCTATTTATAGAGTAGAAACTCCCAAAATAAGTCCCATTGTGATTAGGAAAGAATCCCCTTGAAATTTGAAAAGTTCCCAATTCACAGTTTCTATCGGCAGACTGGGGGTCGATGAGGGGGTCGGAGATCCCGTCGACCCCTGGTTCTAAAATGTTTGACCCCCGATTAAAACTCAGGGTCTGACTTTTATACTGGGGGGTCCGACCCTGCCTTGCTGGGTATGCGACCCTCCCCTTATTTTAATGTTTTTGGGTCAGTTTAATACCTGGGATCGTGATTTCCCTCCCGCATTTGATCCATTTGGCTCGACCATGATGGGTAGACCTGGTTTAAGGTGGTAAGACCGGGTTAGTTTGATACGGGTCTTACAACACCCCCTTACTTATCAAAAATTTTGTCCTCGAAATTGTACATACCTTCAGAGTCAAATAAATGAGGATATTGCTTTCGCATAGCATTTTCTTCTTTCCATTTGATTTCTTCCATATCTCTACTTCTCCAGATGACCTTAACATAATAGATATCATGGTTTCATAGTCGTTGAACCTTCCGACTAGTGATTTCAGTTGGTTCTACTTCAAATGTCAAATCTTCAGTCAAATCAGGTAATCTACTATCAGGACGTGCGTTGGATCCTTGACATACTTCTTTAATGGATCCAAATCGTCTCCTGCGGCAGGAGGTTCCTGCCCCCGATCCAAGGACCTGAGTTCAGTCTGGCCACCTGCCAATACATTGGGGGGTGGGCCGGCTGAAATCCGGTCCTTGGCAGGCGGCAGGACCGCAGGAGAGGATTTGGTTGCTTCTTCAATAAGGAAATATGAAATATGTCATGCCCACTTGACATAAATGGTGGTAGTGCTAACTGGTAAGTCAATTTCCCACGCTTAGCTAGAATCTCATATGGCCCGACATATCTTGGACTTAGTTTCCCTTTATGTCCGAACCGTTTCAATCCTTGCATAGGCGATACTTTTAAGAATACTTTATCACCCACGATGAACTCAAGGTCTAAGCGCCTGCTATCGGCATATTGCTTTTGACGATTCTGAGCTGTTTTCACTCTTTCTTTGACAATGTCGACCACTCGACAAGTCTCTTCAACAAATTCCGGTCCAACAATACTACGTTCCCCAACTTCATTCCAAAACGAAGGTGTTCGACACTTTCTGCCATACAGTGCTTCATAGGGTGACATCTGTATAGTAGCCTGATAGCTATTATTATAAGCGAACTCAATCAATGGTAACTTTTCATCCCATTATCCTTTAAAATCAATTACACATGCTCGAAGCATATCTTCTTGAATATGAATTGTACGCTCTGACTAAACTTTAATGTTGTACCCATAGCCTTTTGCAATCCTTCCCAAAACTTTGAAGTAAATCATGGATCCCTATCGGACACAATACTTTCAGGTACCCCGTGTAATCGCACAATGTTATCCACATACAGCTTAGCTAACCTCTCCAGTGTATACTGAGGTCGTATGGGTATAAAGCGAGCTATTTTAGTCAGGCGGTCTACAATCACCAAAACTGCGCCAACTACTCGAGGAGTCAATGGTAATCCTGTGATGAAGTCCATAGCGATGCTGTCCCATTTCCATGCTGGTTCCGGTAACGGATGTAACAGTCCTGCCGGTCTTTGTCATTTAGCTTTTACTTTCTGACAATTTAGGCATTGAGACACGAACATAGCTACATCTGCTTTCATTCCTCTCCACCAATACAATATCTTTAGGTCATGATACATTTTTGTACGAATAGATGGTAGTACGGGCTTCTTTCATCAATCGGTGTCTAATGTCCAAGATTTTTGTTTCAGGTACACATATTCTTCCTTTGTACTTCAGTACCTTTTCTTCGTCCAAGGTGAACTCAGGGTTAGTCCTACCTTTTTCGATGTCCTCTTGTAGAGTTCATAGGTAAGGGTCTGATTTGATAACTGTCTTTACTTCATCAACTATATCTGGTATAATCTTCAATTTGAAAACCGATGAATAAATCCTTGGTTGGCTGATCCATCTGGTGCATCTATCACAAACTGCTCATTACCATGCTTGAATACCTTTCTGGTTGTACACATTACGGCGGTTATGATAACCTCTCCCTGAGATTTTATCATTGTCATTCTACTCAATGCATCGGCTACTACATTAGCTTTGCCCAGATGATACTGGATATCACAATCATTGTCTTTTAATAGTTCCAGCCATCTTCTTTTTCTCATATTCAGCTCCTTCTGATTAAATAGATAGGTAAGACTTTTATGGTCTGATTTAATCTGAAAGTTCTCCCCGTACAGATAATGTCTCCATATTTTGACAGCATGTACTACTGCCGCTAGTTCCAAATCATGAGTGGGATAGTTCTTCTCATGTGTCTTCAGTTGTCTTGAGGTATAAGCAATTACTTGTTCTCCTTGCATAAGTACACATCCTAATCCAGTCCTAACGCATCGGTGTACAAGATAAATGATTGTCCTGGAATCGGGATGGTCAAGATTGGAGCTGATATCAATCTAGCCTTGAAGGTTTGGAAACTCTTCTCGTATTTGTCCGTTCAGCCAAACTTCTCGCCCTTCTTAGTCAAACTGGTAAGAGGTATGGCAATTCGAGAATAGTTTTCCACAAATCATCGATACTATCAAGCTAAACCCAGAAAACTTCTAATTTCTGCAATGCTCTTTGGTTCTTCCCACTTTACAATAGCCTCGATCTTGTTGGGATCCACTTTAATTCCATCAGTGGATACTACATGGCCTAGAAGTGCGACTTCCATTAGCCAAAACTTACACTTTGTAAATTTGGCGTATAGCTTTTCCTTCTGTAGTCGCTGCATAATGGAGTTTATATTCTTAACATGAGTTTCCTCGTCTTTGGAGTAGACTAATATATCATCAATGAATACAATAACCGACGTATCCAACATGTCATGGAAAACCCGGTTCATAAGTTCCATAAAGTTTGCTGGTGCGTTTGTCAATCCAAAAGACATGACCAAAAATTCATAATGTCCATATCTGGTCCTGAATGCTGTCTTAGGAATATCACCATCTTTAATCTTCAACTGATGGTAGCCTAAACGATGATCGATCTTGGAGAACACTTAGGCAGCTTGAAATTGATCGAACAGGTCATCGATCCTAGGCAATGGATACCGATTCTTGATTGTCAGTTTATTCAGTTCTCGGTAGTCTATACACAAGCGAACGCTACAGTCCTTCTTCTTCATGAATAATACTAGTGCTCCCCATGGTAATATGCTTGGGAGAATGTAACCCTTGTCCAGTAGTTCTTGTAGTTATACTTTTAGTTCCTTCAGTTCGGTAGGAGCCATTCGATAAGGTGCTTTCGATACTGATGCGGCTCCAGGTATAAGATCTATAACACACTCTGTAGCTCGGTCGGGTGGTAATCCTGGTAATTCTTCAGGAAATACGTCTGGATAGTCCCGCACGACATCAATATCTTCCATTCGTGGTGCTTCCTTGGTAAGGTCGACCATAGATACTAAATACCCGACTGTTCCTTTCTCAAGGCACTTCTTAGCCTTTAGCGTCGAGAGTATGAGCTTTCGTTTACGAGGAAGTTTGGTTCCCAAAAAATTGAACTCTGCTCCTTCTTTAAATGTCAGCTTCTTTTTGGCACACAATAGGTTTGCAGAATGCCGAACTAACCAGTCCATTCCCAAGATGACGTCAAAGTCTGCCATCTCAAGTTGGATCAAGGTTGCATCCAAGGTCTTTTCAACAATAAGAACTGGACATGGTCCATAACCTTTTTCTAACTCCACTTCTAATCCCATAGGTAATCGTACAAGTAGTTTGTAGTCTAAGGATTTAAGGGGTAGATTTGACTTCTTTCCAAATGTCACAGATATAATGGAATGAGTAGCTCCGGAATCAAAGAGTACTCTGGTAGGAATGCCATTAATAGGTACGATACCTGTGATTTGTTTTGGTTTAGTCTACATGCTCATACAATGTAATACAACTAACTAAAAAAATATTTAAGTCATACCTATGACCACATCAGGCGATGCGGCAGCATCCTCAGATGTAACCGCGTAAACTCGTCCTTGATGTTGCTGTTTCTTGGGCTTAGGATATTCCCTTGCTATATGTCCCACTTGGTTGCAGTTAAAACATTTTATCCCTTCTGTAGTTGACTTTTGTTGCTGTTGAGCTACAAGAGTAGTCTTGGTTGCAGTAGTATAATCTTGCACACGAAGGGTTTGAATGTCTTGTTATTCCCTCCGTTATAAGAATTTTCAACTGGCCTTTTTATACCTCTGTTTTGCATGAAATAACTCTCCTTTTGGCTCAATTCTATAACTCGAGCAATTTGTGTCGCTTCATTATTGATTTTCTTTTCATGTCCTAGAACATGGTCGCGGATGCTTCCCCTAAGTCCCATGAAGAACCTTCGGGTCATGGTGTTTTCCTCTTGCATACTGGTGGGTGCAACGAAGAACAGCTCTTCATAACGCTGTTGATATGCATCCACGGTCATCTGTCCCTGATATAAACTCAGGAACTCTCTTTCCATAGAATCTCTGAAACTTCTCGGAAAGTACTTCTCAAAGAACGCCTCTTTATAAATATCCCAAGTTAGTTGGGCGTGCTTTGTTAATAAATAAATCCTGGTAGACCTCTACCAATGGTGTGCATCTCCTTTCAGCATAAAGGTGGCACACAACACTTTTTCTTCTTCATTTAATGTCATCATCAAAAAATTTCTTTCCATTTCGTCAACCTAGTGTGCCGGCCATAAAGGATCTATTGGCTTGCCATTAAATTCTCTGGGCTTCAGTTTAAAAAAACGCTCTACCAGTTTGGAGTGGTCTAGTTGCTGCGAGACATACGCTCCTTACATAGGTGGTTGGTATTGATATCCACCTTGAGCTATCTCAGGATTTTGTACTTGAGCCTGCATGATAGGAGTCTAAGGTGCGTGGGGTACTGTGTTACTCCCCCTGGTGTTGTGCTTGCCTGTCCTGCTGGCATTGGAGGTGTTTGTGCAGCTAAGAGAGTTATGCCTATGGCAGCTTGTATAGTAGCTTGTGCATGTTGCATTTGCTGCAGCAGTTGGGCCAATTTCATTACGATTGTGGCTAAGTCTGTAGGTGGAGCTGGCAGATTTGTAGGATTTTTCTGACCATTTATGACAGACGGTGCCGTATTCGTGTTTCCCTGTGTTTTCGGGTGTGTCTGGTTATCTTCCCCCACAGGTGGTGGTGGTGGAATAGAGTTACCGCTCTGTCTGGTTACTCTGCATCCTGCCAATAATTAATCTGATAGAGGGATTGCCTGAAATCATTAAACACGAGAGACAATCATTAAATACTTCATTCTCATATTTTAAAACCACTAACAATTGCAAATTTCAAATTTTTCAGATCATTCTGTCGAAAATGCTGTGTTTTCACTACAGGGTCGATGGGTGTCCGACCCTCAGTATGCGACCCTAGGAAATCACCCATTCTTCCCGCCGGGGGTTGATGGGGGGGGGTCGGAGTTTGTCCGACCCAGGGTGCGACCCCTGGTTCTCTGTTAGATTCCCGAGAGCAGAGGGTCGATGCGGGGGTCGATGGGTGGGTCGATTGTTTTAATCGAATTTTTCGACCCCCGGACGAAAAATCAGATTTTTAAGTTCCGATTCAAAGTCCATTTCCCATTCTTTCTTCTCCGCTACGACTCGTCTCATCCCTCTGGGTTGCTACAGTGACAACTCCAGTTCGTTGTGGTTTGCACTCCTACTTTCGTCGTCTACACCTCCGCTACAAGTATGTCTTATACCTTTTCATGTTTTTAGGTTTCTTTACCTAGGTTTTTGCTCGTATATCTCGTATTTTTCAAATTAAACTTTTTCCAACCGTAAAAATTCGATTTTATTGGGGGCTTTTGTTGTTGGTGACTCAAGGAATGAAAGCCCTTAAAAATATTTGCATTTCATCGGTTGGTTATCGAAAAACTCGAAATTTACTCTTTTTGCCCTAATTTTGTCGAGATTTTGAATTTCTTGAAATTTCTTCCAATTCAATCTCATTAGTTGAATTTCCAATTGTATGAGTCTCACAGGATAGTTTAGGATCTATTTAAGTCCTCCTGCCCACGTGTATGGGTGAAAAGTGAGGCTTTGGACCAATTTACGTCGTTAAAATATCGAAATTTTCAGATTTTTCATCTTTACTAACCCAATATCTGCTTCTCTTTGTTATTGGCAGATACTATGGCTCGTTCCAAGGTACCTAGTGTTCGCGACCGTCTTCGCTTCTGTTCCACTAAAGCCGAGACTCAGTATGCCCGCTACGGTCGCAAGAAAGTAGAGAGAGGCAGCAAAGTAAACTTGGCTAGCTTGGCCTTGTTCAATGTGGAGGGGTCCTTTGGCGATATGGGATGGCTCCCTGTCATCACATATGACGCCTGTACCTGTCCTGACTTGGTACGCCAGTTCAATTGGAATCTCCAAGTGGTGTCGGATTACAACGATGTTGAGAGAGGTGGTGAGCTTCGGATCACTAGCTATGTCAAGGGGGTTGATATTTCTATTGACTATCGACAGCTGGCCGACTTGTTGGGCATTTCATATGCTGGCCCCTTGGTGTTTTGTGCTCCTAAAGAGCCCCAGTTCTTTTCTTTACAGATGAGGGCTGAGATAGATCGTCAGCTCATCAGGCCTGATCGCTGGGAGATGAAGGCGAGTTATCTACTTTCAGATCCACAGGTATACTGCAAGATCATTTAGCATAACCTGATACCGCAGAGTAGTCATTACGAGGGGGTCTCCCAGTTGACCCAGTATCTTTTGTACTGCATATGCACTAGGCAGCCCGTCTGCCTTCCCTATATCATCATGCTGACGATGATCAGTGCCACGTTGCCCAGTCACACTGGCAACCTTCCTTATGGACGCATGATCACTACCTTGCTTACCCGCCTGGGGGTTGATTTGTTGGATAAGGAGGTTCAGGAGAAATCTTTCTCATAGCCTCTTGATTGGGAGGCTATTTGCAAGATGGGCATGCGGGATGCCCAGGTCAGCGATGAGGAGATGAACGCGATCGTGCGCCCTCGCACTCGAGTGGAGATGGTTGACGCTGAGGCAGCAGCAGCAGCCACTGGAGTAGGGGTTCATGGGGATGATGACGATCGGCTATACATAGATCTAGATGCCATACCTCCTCCATCACTTACTCATGCTACAAGAGCAGGTCCATCTTTTTCAGTTGGTCCTTCGCATGCAGTTGGTCCTTCGTATGCTCCTTCTGGTGACATGATGGGGATATTGCACGAGATACGAGAGGCTCAGCATATGTTTGACTTGAGGATGGGAGAGCTTCTATAGGCTCAGTGCTTGTCCGATCAACGGGTGGGAGCACTTCTTGTTGCTCAGTGCGTGTCGGGCCAGCGGGTGGGAGAGCTTCTAGCTGCTCAGCACGTGTCGGATCAACGGATGGGAGAGCTTAGGAATGCTCAGCGTGTGACTGACCAACAGGTGGCTGATCTCACAGCTGGTCTCCAGACGACCCAGACTCAGATAGCTTGGTTGACTAGAGTCTACGTTGAGGACTATGATAGAGACCGTGAGGCATCGCCTCCCCCATCACCTCCAGCTTCTTGATGTATTTCTTTTATCTTTCTTTTTGTACTTCCGGGTAACTGTCCGGACTGTGGACTGTACTCTGCTTTAATCATATATATATAAACATTTATTCTTCCTTTTGGTTGTATATAAATTTGTTTCTCATTTAATAGATGCATTATTCTCTTTCAGTTTAGTCTCAAACAACACAGATGCTTATGGAGTGTTATTATTATATTTTTTTAATTTTTATCCTAACTCAGTTCGTGACCTTTTGTGGAAGTATACGGTTTCACAGACAAGGCCTGAGATGCTCTGATACCAAGTTGTCACACCCCAATTCTGTACCATTCAGAACGGTGTGATGAACCGCTAATAAACCAACAGTTCAACCGAGATCTCTAATAGGCTGTGTCCATTAAAAATAAAACCATGCACATCCACAACCATAATCAGAATAACTACACAATAGTGGAAGTCTTATAGTAAATGAACTGAAAAAATCTAACTATAATAATCATAATTAAAATATCAAGTTATTGTTGTATCAACTAAGACATAAATAAATAGAATATCAATTACATCCGTTTATAAATTCAAATAAAATCTAATAGAATACGCATGAGTTGCACTCGCATGACGGGTCATGCGTATCCACTAAGTCTTTGGCTTCCATTGCAGGAATACGCATGTACACCGGAGCACTCACATAATCTTCGATCGTAGTACCTACATCATCAACTAAAAATATACGACATCGAGAGGGTGAGCAAACATCATGGCTCAGTGAGCAAACAGAACAATGCAACATGCATGCATTTAATTCATATCTTTGGTCTGGTAAATAAGTTTGCAATGTGCTATAGAAAGGATAGGTAGCCAAAGGTTACGTTTATTGACGCCGCACCTCTAAACACGAGTGTGTGAAGCCGCCCGAAGGTAACGTTTATTGTCTTTCCACATGCACCCACCATGGACAATGTACACACAAATGTTACTTTTATTGCTATACCAGTTGGCCATACCAACACGTAAGCCCCTACTGGCGAGGGCTCACAAACTGGGCTCGCAACTAACCAATCCTAATGTCAGTCAATGTATCTAAGGCTTCACCCCAGCATCCCTCAATACGTCCATAGAGATAGGGCTAGGACCCCCGACAGAGTCTGAGGCTACACGGTCCGAGACCACCTCCCCTCAAACCCTACGACGTAATAGTCTACTAACGTAATGGCGATATGACGATGTTAGCGGACATGACTTGAGTTAGGGATAAAGCTAGAGTGTTGAGGCCCGGCCTATGACACCGCCACTGACACTCACTCGCATCAAGCACACCAACCACATGCATACATCCACATGCCTATTCCTATCATCATCATCATCATCATCATGTTATAAACAATAATTTAAATATGCATGAACAGTAATAATAGAAATATTGGATGACATGTTGAATGCACATAACAAGCATACACGCATAGAATCAATCATTGCATTGGACTCAAGAATAAAATAGTTTATTATTAACCAATTAGTTTAGGTCTTGTTCCCTCACCTTTGCTTGATCGTAGATCCTCTTTCAAGATTTAAGAATCAACTAGGTATCAATATTATATCACTAGAAGACCTAATCAAGTCAATAGAATTTAATTAAAATTAATTGTTATTTTAAAAACATGATGTTAACTGGGGGTTGATGCCAGGGTCGGAGGTTCCATCGACCCTGGGTGCTACCACCCAGATTATGGACTTTTCGAACACTGGGGGTTGATTGTTAGGATCTGGTAGGGTCGATTGGCCATCGACCCCCATGCGACCCCCTATAGGTTTATTCAAATTTTTATTCTACAGTCTATTCCTTCATGTTTGGGTCCTATGGCTTGCTCCTACAATCCATTACATACATGTTCTATGGCTTAGAACCATAGTTTATTCACTTACATGGTTTTTATGATCTCCCCCATGGTTTTCCATGAAAATATAACCATGGATGGATGGTTTGGGTTTCTCCTAGATTATTCCCTCTTCACTATCTATTCTAAGGTCTGTAGAATTACATGGAGATAGTATCCATACTTGAGAATCAGGCTTGTTTCTCTAAAGCCTTCTCTTTGATCTTCTTCTCCACTTTCCTTCTGTTCTCTTTCTCTTCTCCTTCTCTTCTCTTTCTCTCAATCCAATTAGGGTTCCAAAAGGGGTGAAAAAGGCTTGGGGAAATCCTATTTATAGAGTAGAAACTCCCAAAATAAGTGCCATTGAGATTAGGAAAGAATCCCATTGAAATTTGGAAAGTTCCCAATTCACAGTTTCTGTCGACCGACTGGGGGTCGATGAGGGGGTCGGAGTTTCCGTCGACCCCTTGTTGTAAAATATCTGACCCCGATTAAAACTCAGGGTCTGACTTTTATACTGGGGGGGTCCGACCCTGCCTTGTTAGGTATGTGACCCTCCCCCTTATTTTAGTGTCTTTTGGGTCATTTTAATAGCTGGTATCGTGATCTCCCTCACGCACTTGATCAATTTGGCTCGACCATGATGGGTTGACCTGGTTCAAGGTGGTAATACCGGGTTAGTTCGTTACGGGTTTTACAAGCTAGACCTAAGAAACTTTTAATTTCTGCAACGCTCTTCGGTGCTTCCCACTTCACAATAGCTTCAATCTTGCTAGGATCCACTTTAATTCCTTCAGCGGATACAACATGGCCTAGAAAAGCGACTTCCTTTAGCAAAAGCTCACACTTTGTAAAATTGGTGTAAAGCTTCTCTTTTCGTAATTGCTGCAGAGCGACATTTAGAATCTTAATTTGAGTTTCCTTGTCCTTGCAGTAGACCAATATATCATCGATGAATACAATGACCGACGTGTCCAACATATCATGGATTACCCAATTCATAAGTTCCATAAAAATTGCTGGTGCATTGTTAATCCAAAAGACATGACAAAAAATTCATAATGTCCATATCTTGTCCTAAAAGCTGTCTTGGGAATATCACCATCTTTGATCTTCAACTGATGGTAGCCTGACCGAAGATCGATTTTGGAGAACACTTTTGCACCTTGCAACTGATCGAACAAGTCATCGATCTAAGGCAATGGATATCGATTCTTGATTGTTAGCTTATTCAGTTCTCGGTAGTCTATACACAATCGAACACAACCGTCCTTCTTCTTTACGAATAATCCTGGCGCTCCCCATGGTGATATGCTAGGTCGGATGTAACCTTTGTCTAGTAGTTCTTGTAGTTGTACCTTTAACTCCTTTAGTTCAGTAGGAGCCATTCTATAAGGTGCTTTAGATACTAGTGCGGCTACGGGTATGAGATCTATAACGAACTCTATCGCTCAGTCGGGTGGTAGTCCTGGTTACTCTTGAGGAAATACATCTGGGAAGTGAGGTACAACCTCAATATCCTCCATTCGTGGTGCTTCCTTGGTAAGATCGACCACAGATACTAGATACCCAACTCCTCCTTTCTCGAGGCATTTCCTAGCCTTTAATGCACAGAGGATGAGCTTTCATTTACGGGGAAGTTTGGTTCCCACAAAATTGAACTCTGCCCCTTCCTTGTCCTTAAGTGTCAGCTTCTTTTCGGCACATAATAGATTTACAGAATGCCTAGCTAACCAGTCCATTCCCAAGATGACGTCAAAGTCTTCCATCTCAAGTTGAATAAGGGTTGCATCTAGATTTTTCTCGTTAATAAGGACTGGACATGGTCCATAACCTGTTTCTTATTACACTTCTAATCCCATCGGCGACCGTACAAGCAATTTATAGTCTAGATATTTGAGTGGTAGGTTCAGCTTCTTTCCAAATGACACAGATATAAAAGAATGTATAGCTCATGAATCAAAGAGTACTCTGGCGGGAATGCCATTAATAGGTAATATACCTGTGATTTGTTTTAATTTAGTCTACATGTTCACACAATGTAACACACAATGAAAGGTTTAGGTCATACCTGTGACCACGTCAGGTGATGCGGCAGCATCCTCAGAGGTAACACCGTAAACCCTTCCTTGTTGTGTTTGCTTTCTGGACTTGGGGCACTCCTTTGAATAATGTCCAATTTGATTGCAGTTAAAGCATTTTACTCCTTCAATAATTGGCTTTTGTTGTTGTTGAGCTGCTGGGATAGTCTTGGCTCCAGCATTAAAACCTTGAGTACAGAAGGGTCTTAATGTCCATGTATTCCCTCCGTTATATGAATTCCAAGTTGGCCTCTTAATACCCCTGTTTTGAGCAAAATAGCTCTCTTTCTAGCTCGACCCTATCACTCGAGCAATTTGTACTGCTTCATTGTATACTTTCTTCTCAAGTCCAAGTACATGTTCACGAATACTTTCCCTAAGTCCCATGACGAACCTTCGGGTCTTCGTATCTTCTGCTTGCATACTAACTGGTGCAAATAAGAACAGCTCCTCATAACGTTGTTGATATGCATCGACAGTCATCTATCCCTGATAAAAACTCAGGAACTCTTTCTCCATAGAATCTCTGAAACTCCTAGGAAAATACTTCTCAAATAATGCCTCTTTATATATATCCCGGGTCAGTTGGGCATGCTTTGTCAACCGATACGTCCGTGTGGACTTCCACCATTGGTGTGCATCGCCTTTCAGCATGAACGTTGCTCACAACACTTTCTCTTCTTCATTCATCGTCATCATCGTGAAATTCCTCTCCATCTCATCGATCTAGTGTGCTGGCCACAATGGATAAGCTAGCTTACCACAATACTCTCTGGGCTTCATCTTCAGAAAACGCTCAACTAGTCTGGAGTGGTCTAGTTGATGAGGAACATAAGCCCCATACATAGGTGGTGGGTATTGATATCCACCTGGAACTACTTCAGGGTTTTGCACTTTAGCCGGCAAGATGGGAGTCTGAGGTGCGTGGGGTACTATGTTACTTCCCCATGGTACTGTGCTTGCTTGTCCTGCTGGCATCGGTGTTGTCTGTGTAGCTGAAAAAGCCATGCCTATTGTGAGGACAATGGAAAATCAATGATCCTCCTTGGGATGATATATATCCGTATCGATGAAGATCGATTGCTCTTGTTGGAGTCGCCACCTAGATTAAGGTCTAGGACCTCAAAAAATGTAGCCTCACACTAAGGTAAAACTTTTATTGACTCATAACCCAATGTATCAGTTCTTTGGTCTACAAGAGATCGGGTAAGTATTCAGGGTACGATCATGGGAAGGTGTTAGGCACCCAAACTGCTCAATCAATATCGGCCTCTTAAACTTTCCTTAAACTCTAATTTTGACATGTGCTTGGTCAACTGGATGACTACGGTTCAATGGGGGATGTCCTAAACCAATTTGCTAAGTTATTCTAACCTAGGGTTCAGCCAATCATGTTTTAAAACAAATAAACAAGCAAATGTAATATATAATATTATACAGTGAACTGAACCAATGATGGTTCGGTCTTGGACTGAATCTGAGATGTGTAAGACATCTCAAACTACCTACGTATTCCAATCCTGGAAATCAATTCCAAAAACGTAGTTCGAAATGGGTTTTGTGATTAATGATTATGGAAGTGATTTGTGCATGTGCTTCAATTAGATTTTTTTTGTTCAAGTTGAAGTTTATGCTCGATGTATGGTTGATGGATGGTTTGTACCATATTTGGGATTCCCAAATTGCCTACGTATTCTAGGGTGTGCCCTAGAAATCAAGTACGACGTAGTTCAAAAATGTTTGTGAGAGTCGCATTAGGAATGTGTACCAAATTCCTTCCATTTTTGTCAATAGGATCTATGGATGACACCTAAATTCTTACCATTTTTATTTGGGATGTGTACCAAATTCTTTCTATTTTTTGTTAATAGGATCTAGGGATGAAACCTAAATTCTTACCATTTTTATTTTGGATGTGTACCAAATTCTTTCTATTTTTGTTAATAGGATCTAGAGATAAGACCTAAATTCCTATCATTTTTATTTGGGATGTGTACCAAATTCTTTCTATTTTTCCTAATAGGATCTAAGGATGAGACCTAAATTCCTATCATTTTTATTTGGGATGTGTACCAAATTCTTTCTATTTTTGTTAACAGGATCTAGGGATGAGACCTAAATTCCTACCATTTTTATTGTTTCCATTTTTTAGATTATTTTCTTTCCATTTTTAGGTTTCTACCCTAATTACTGTATTCTTTCCATTTTTAGGGTTTTCTACCCTAATTATTATTTTCTTTCTAAAAAAATTAAATATGATAGGTGAAAGCATTCCAAATATTGCAGTGATAGCAATCCAAACATAGCAGTATGCGTCCAAACATGGCAGTAAGCATCTAAATATGACAGTAAGCATCTAAATATGACAGTAAGCATGTGGCAGACAAATATGGCAATAAGCATGTGTAGCATTCCAAGTATGGCGTGTGAGAGTGTAAGCATCAAATATGACAATTATGTAGCATCCAAACATGTCAGTGAGCATCTAACAAATGCTCATGATGAAAAATTCAACGGTATAAATCACTCTTGATGGTAATCTAACCGTTCAAATTCGTTTAAAACATTCCCAAATATAATCCAACGGTTCAAATCACTCAAGATGGTAATCCAACCGTTCAGATTCATTTAAATCAGTTTTCATGTCATCCAATGGTTCAAGTCGGATATTAACATGCATCATATGATTAAATCTTCAAGATCAATGGTTTAGATCAACTTAAATCACATTAACATGCAAATAATATGATCAAATGAAGCAGATCGGGTATGAGGAAGAATTGATCAGGTTTGTGCATATCAAGTGGGAACCATCTAATAATTAATGTGAATGGAAAGTATGTGGCTTGCAGTGATGGCTGGGTTTGGCCATGAGTAGAGTGAGATCTACAGGTGTAGAGCAGTGGTGATCTGATAAGGTGGTTTTGGGATGTGTGGAGGTGCCTTGCATGGATGATGGGTTATAGCTTTGACAGGTGGGGGAGAGAGTTGTTGGCTGGGTGTTGTGGCTAGGACAGGTGGGGTGGACAAGTGGTTGTATGGTTTGTAGATGACAATAGGAGTGGACAGATGTGAAGGGATAGAGATGGCCTATCATAGGTGTAAGTGAATAGAAGTGGACAGATGTGAAGGGATGGAGATGGTCTGTCACAGGTGTAAGTGAGATGGTTCTGCAGAGGAGTAGTTTTACGGGTATAGCAGGTTCAATGGCTGAGTTGCAGGCTGAGGATAGCAAAGTGATAGTAGATCAGATGCAGTGGTTTGAAGAAAATAAATCAGTAAGCAGGTAAGGAGTTGGAGTTTCCAACTCCTTACCTGTGTCGTTCTCCTCTATCCTTTTATCTTCTTTTTGATCTTCTTCTTCTCCTCGCCTTTTCTCCTTTTCTCTCTAGAGTCACACTGACCCACTATTTTTTCTCTTTTTTTCGATCTCCATCTTCTCCTCTTCTTTTTATCCTCCCCTCTTCTTTTGTTTTCTTCCCCCCTTTTTATCTCGGTCTTCCCATTTTTCTGTTTTTTTATTCTCTTTTCCCTCCGCTCTCTCTTTCTCTCTCTCTCCCCCTCCTTCTCTAGATCGATTCTCCTCTTCTCCTCGATTCCACCTCTCTTCTTTTATTTTATTTTTTTTCCACCGCCCTCTCTCTCTCTTTCTTCTTTTCGGTCTTTTCCTCTTCTTTTTTTTCTTTTTTTTCCACCGCCCTCTCTCTCTCTCCTTTTTCTTTCGGTCTTCTCCTCTTCTTTTATTTTTATTTTTTTTCTCCACCGCCCTCCTCTCTCTTCTTCTTTCGGTCTTCTCCTCTTCTTTTATTTTATTCTTTCTAGATCTCCTTGATCTTCTCCTCTTCTTTCCTTTCTAAATCTCCTCGATCTTCTCCTCTTCTTTCCTCTTTCGATCTTCTCCTCTTCTTTTATTTTCTTTTTTTTTCCTTTTTTCGATCGTGTCCTTTTCTCTTCTCAATCTTCTTCCTTTTTTTGTTTTTTTTTCCTTTTTTACTTCTTTTTCCACCGCTCTCCCTCCCTCTCTCCTCTTCTCGATCTTACTCCCTTTTTTATTTGGATCCTATTTACCTTTTTTTATATATAAAACATATATATAACTATATAATATATTAATATATTAATATATAATATAGTATACATATAAGACATATGTATATATTATATGATATATTACAATAGATTATACATTATATAATAATATACAAAAGAAATACATGCATATGTGCCGACATGAATTGGTTCGGATTGACAATGATTGACTGGGTTGGGCCGAAACTGGCTTGGGTTGAGCTGAGTTGACTAGATTGACTGGAATTAACTGGGTTTTCTCTCTCTATCATTTCATTATCTTTATACGGGAGCTCTTTTTTTATTATTTCTTTCTGCCATATCCTTAGTAGCGGGTTGGTTACACCTACAACCGAAATGGAAACCAAGCGTTTCGTGGTTTAAAAATGCCGAATCGCGTCTCAATCATCATTTGTCAGGACTCTTCGGAGTAAGTTCCTTGGCTTGGACAGGGCATTTAGTTCATGTCGCTATTCCCGGCTCCAGGGGAGAGTACGTTCGATGGAATAATTTCTTAGATGTATTACCGCATCCCCAAGGGTTAGGCCCGCTTTTTACAGGTCAGTGGAATCTTTATGCCCAAAACCCCGATTCCAGTAGTCATTTATTTGGTACCTCCCAAGGAGCGGGGACTGCCATTCTAACTCTTCTCGGGGGATTTCATCCACAAACGCAAAGTTTATGGCTGACCGATATTGCACATCATCATTTAGCTATTGCATTGATTTTTCTCGTAGCTGGTCATATGTATAGAACTAACTTCGGGATTGGGCACAGTATGAAAGATCTTTTAGAAACACATATTCCTCCGGGGGGGCGATTGGGACGTGGACATAGGGGTCTTTATGACACAATCAATAATTCGATTCATTTTCAATTAGGCCTTGCTCTAGCCTCTTTAGGGGTTATTACTTCCTTGGTAGCTCAACACATGTACTCTTTACCTGCTTATGCATTCATAGCACAAGACTTTACTACTCAAGCTGCGTTATCAACCTTAATATTGCACTCCTACAACGAAGCTGCTTTGCGCACCGGCTCAGCTCCGGACAACCTCGCTGCTTGTTGCGCACGGGATGGCCCAGCAGATCTGGTCATTTTCGTTTGCATTTTGCATGGAATTTTTCGATGACCGCTATTCCTAATTTTCTACGTTCACTTTGTGGAACACTAAAAATGAAGAATATAGGAACTTGAATCAACTCATTTGGAAATAGAATGATCAACTTATTAATTTTTGAAGTTTAAGCGGACCAATTATTGATAATTTAGCTGATCATTCCGCATGGGATCCTTTGGAGACTTCTGCCGAAAATCCTTTACGTCCACTTTGTAGAGTACTAAAAATGGAACATAATAAAACTGAATTACCTAATTTGGATATGGGATGATCAAAATATGAATTTTTGAAGATTAAATGACCATTTTCATATGTAATTTTGCATGGGACCCTCCGGAGACTTCTACCCTAGATTTTCCACGTCCACTTTGTAGGACATCACAAATGAGGAATAATGGCTTTGGAATCATCTCAATCCGACGTAGAACGGAAATGATATGAAGCTTTGAAGTTCTAACAATAACTTTGCATGCAAGCTTGCATGGGGCCCACTGGTGACTTCTACCGGAAATCCTTTACATCCACTTTGAAGAGGACTAAAATAAGGAATAAAGGTACTTAAATCATATGATTCAGATGTCGAATGATCAAGATATGATGATTTGAAATTTAAAAAATCCAACTTACGATAATTTGCCTGAAAGCCCTTGGGATTATTTATGATAATTTCAGAAACCTCCGTTGTACGTATCATCCGACTAAAATGATCATATCTTCTTCATTTGATATCAGAATTGAGCAATTCTGGTCTCATTTTGAAGATAATTCTATGACCTAGGCATCCATGCAAAAATTATAACCCGTGACCTTGCTATGGGATCCATTGAAAACTTCCACAAATTCACAGATCCATTGAAAACTTCCTCAAATTCTCAGTCAAAAATCCAAACTTTCGATCATCTTTCTTCCTTTTGTTGTCTACACACTAGCAAGACTTTGTTTAGCTGGGATGGCAAAAATGGGGTGCTTACACCTATGGCAGCTTGCATAGTAGCTTGTACCTGTTGTATTTGCTGTAGTTGTTGTGCCAAATTCATTATGGCTGTAGCTAGGTCCGTAGGTGGAGCTGGCAGATTTGTAGGATTTGTCTGCCCATTAACTACAGACGGTGTCGTGTTCGGATTCTCCTATGTTTCAGGATGTATATGGTTGTCTTCCTCCATAGGTGGTGGTGGTGGAATAGAGTTACGACCTTGTCTGGTCACTCTGCATCCAGCCATTATCTGCTCTGGTAATGGTAATGCCTAAAAATCATAAAATACGTGAGGCAATCATCATATACTTCATTCTCATATTTAAATCCACTAGTCAATGATATTTTCAAATTTATCAGATCATTCTGTCAAAAATATTGTATTTTCCATCGTAGGGTCGATGGTAGGGTCGATGGATGTCCGACCCTAGGGTATGCGACCCTGAGAACCACTGTTACTTACCGAGAGTCTAGGGTCGATGGTAGGGTCAATTGCTGTCAGACCCTAGGATCGATCACTAGTTTTCTGTCAGATCACCGAGAGGCTAGGGTCGATGAGGGGGTCGGAGGTAGGGACGAATGTCTTGGTCAAATTTTGCGATCCTAGGAGTGAAAATCAGGTTTTTAATCCCGATTTTTGGATGTATTTCTCATTCTTTCTCCTCCTTTCCGACTCGGCTCGTTCCTCTGAGTTGCTACAGTGACAACTTCGACCCGTTGTTGATTTCTTCTTCTCTTTTTGACGTCAACTCCTTCTCTACAGGTATGTTCTCTTCGAATTCATGTTTTTAGGGTTTCTTAACTAGGTTTTTGCTCGTTTATATCATTTTCTTTAAATTAAACTTTTTCCAACCATAAATATTCGATTTTTATTGGGGGCTTTTGTTGTTGGTGACTCAATAGACAAAAGCCCTCAAAAATATTTGAGTTTCATCGGTTGGTTGTCGAGAAACTTGAAATTTCCCCTTTTTGCCCTAATTTGTTGAGATTTTTGAATTTCTTAAAATTTTTTCTAATTCAATCTTCTTAGATAAAATTTCCAACTGTATGAGTCTTACAGGATAGTTTAGAATCTATATATGTCCTCCTGCCCACGTGTATGGGTGAAAGTGAGGCTTTTGACCAATTTATGTCGTTATAATGCCAAAATTTTTGGGTTTTTCATCATTACTAAGCCATTATCTATTTTTCTTTGTTTTTGCTGATAATATGCCTAGTACAAAAGTACCTAGGGTTCAGGACCCAATACGTTTTCATTTTAACGAGGCCAAGGCGCAGTATGCCCGCTACGCTCGTAAGAAGGTAGAGGGAGGTCATCGTATGGACTTGCCTAGTCTAGCCTTGTTTGATGTAGAACGAGTTTTTGGTGACATGGGCTGGCTTCCCATGATCACCTACGACGCCTGTACCCATCCAGTTTTGGCCAGGCAGTTTTATTGGAATCTCCAGGTGCTAGGAGATCACAATGACACTGAGAGGGGTAGAGAGCTCATGATCACGAGCTACGTCAAGGGAGTAGAGGTTTTCTTTGACTATCGGTAGTTAGCGGACCTCTTGGGAATTTCATATGACGGCCCTTTGGTGTACTGTGCCCCCAGAGAGACCCAGTTCTTTTCCTTGGAGATGAGGGCTGAGATAGACCGTTAGCTTATCAGAGAGGATCGTTGGGAGATGAAAGCGATCTACCTATGTCCAGAGCCTCGGGTGTACTATTAGATCATTCAACACAACCTGATACCTCAGAGTGGACACTACGAGAGGATCTCCCAGTTGACCCAGTATTTACTCTAATGTATCTGCACCAGGCAGCCTGTCTGCCTCTATTATATTATTATGTGGATGATGATCAGTGCCACACTGCCAGGTCAGGAAGGTAACCTGCCTTATGGACGCCTGATCACTACATTGCTTAACCGCTTGGGTGTTCATTTCGTGGATGAGAGTATTCAGGTGAAATCCTTCTCATCACCTATGGATTGGGAGGCCATCTGTAAGATGGGCATGCGGGATGCTCAGGTCAGCGATGATGAGAGGAACGCTCTGGTACGTCCTCGTACTCGAGTGGAGATGGCAGATGCTAAGGCAGCAGCAACAGCCGCTGGAGTAGGGGTTCATGGGGGTGATGCTGGGGATGATGATCGTTTGTACATGGATGTGGACTCCATACCTCCTCCATCACCTAAACATACTACGGGAGCTGGTCCTTCACATTCATCTGGTCCTTCACACCCACCTTTTGATGACATGATGGGGATACTGCGTGAGATTAGAGAGGCTCAGTGCATGTCTGAACTGAGGGTGGGAGAGCTTCTAGATGTTCAGCACGTGACTGATCAGTGGGTTGTTGATCTCACAGCTAGTCTTCAGATGACCCAGACATAGGTAGCTTGGTTGACTAGAGTCTATGCTAAGGACTACGACAGAGACCATGAGGCACCGCCTCCACCATCACCTCCAGCTTCATGATGTATTTTTTTTTTCTTTTGTACTACAGAGTAACTGTCTGGATTATGGACTGTACTCCGCTTTAGATATGTTTATAATCGTTTGTTTTCCATTCAAGTGTATATGAATTTGTTTCTTCTTTAATAGATGCATTATTCTTTTTCAATTTTTGTCTCAAACAACACAGATGCTTATAGTGTGTTATTATTATAGCTTTTAAATTTTATCCTATCTCAGTTCACAATATTTGTGGTAGTATACTGGTTTAAAAGACAGGGCTTGAGAGCTCTGATACCAAGTTGTCACACCCCAATTCTGTACCATTCAGAACGATGTGATGAACCGCTAATAAACCAACGGTTCAACCAGGATCTCTAATAGGTTGTGTCCATTAGCTTAAACCATCCACATCCACAACCATAATCAGAATAAATACACAATAGCGTAAGTCTTAATATTAAATGAACTGAAAATCTAACTATGATAATCATAAATAAAATATCCAATTATGTTGTATCAACCTAGACATAAGTAAATAAAGTATCAAATTACATTTCCTTAATAGTTCAAATAAAAAAAATCTATTCGAAAACGCATGAGTTGCACTAGCATGAGGGGTCATGCGTCTCCACTACATCTTCAGCCTCCATCACAGCCACGTGCCCCTACACAGAAGCATTCATATAATCTTCCACAATGGTACCTGCATCATCAACTAAAATATTCGAATTCGAAAAGGGTGAGCACACATCACGGCTCAGTGAGCAAACAAAACAATGCAACAAACATATGCATGCATTCAATTCATATCTGTGGTCTGGTATGTAAGTTTGCAATGGGCTATAGAAAGGTTTGGTGGCCGTCGCACCACTATACATGAGTGTGTGGAACCGTTCGCTGGATCAAACACCATCGTCGTCGCCACATGCACCCACCATGGGATACAGATAGAGCTAAAATGCTTAGGACCGCACCGCATAACACTTCCCCTGATGCTCAACCCATAACAACACGTAAGCCCCTACTGGTGAGGGCTCGCAAACTGGGCTCGCAACTAACCAATCCTAATGTCAAATAGTATATCCAAGGCCTCACCCTAGCATCCCTCAATACGTCCATAGAGATAGAGCTAAGGCCCCCCGGAAGAGTCGAAGACTACACGGTTCGAGACGACCTCCCCTGATACCCTACGACGTAATAGCCCTGCTAAGCTAATGGCCATACAACGATGTCAGTGGACAAGACTTCAGTAGAGATAGGGCTGAAGTACTTAGGACCGCATAGCATCACACTTCCCCTGATGCCCCACTTCCATCAAGTACACTAACCACACACAAACATTCACATGCATATTCTTAGCATCATCATCCTCATCATGTTGTAAATAAACTGAATTATATATGCATGAACAGTAATAACAGGAATAGTAGATGACATGTGATATGCACATTACAATCATACAATCAGAGAATCATACATAGGATTGGACTCAATAAACGAAGACAGTTTATTATTAGCCAATTAGTTTAGGTCTTGTCACACCCCAATTTTGGACTAATCAAAATGGTGTGATGAACCATTAATAAATCAACGGTTCAACCAGGATCTCGTATAGGCTATCCCACCATCTTAAACCAAAACACATTTCACATTAATCAGAGATATTAAAGTAAATAGTGGAAGTCTTATAGATAATGAACTGATGTCTAATCATGATAAATAATTAATATTTTTATTTATCGCCAAATAACCAAAGCTTAATTTAATACATATTACAATATCCAAATATGAAAATTAAACGCTAAGCGTATCCATAGTTGAAACGCTAGTTTGACGAATCACTATAGTCCTCCATAGCTTGCTCATCATACCCGCCACCCATTTAAATGTTGACTTGTTGACGTAATCTTCAATCATAATACCTGCAACATAAGAAACTAAAAAGAATTATGTGCGCGAGGGTCAGGACTCAATCTTGAGCACAGTGATAAAAACAGAACAATGCAACAAACATATGCATGCATTCAATTCATATCTGTGGTCTAGTATATAAGTTTGCAATGTGCTATAGAAAGGTCCGGTGGCCACCTCACCTCTATACATGAGTGTGTGAAGCCGCCCAAAGGTTAATGTTTATTGTCGTCCCACATTCACCCACTATGGAATAGAGATAGAGGTAAAGTGCTTAGGAGCACACGGCATCACACTTCCCCTGATACTCTACCCATACCAACACATAAGCCCCTGCTGGCGAGGCTTGCAAACTGGGCTCGCAACTAACCAATCCTAATGTCAAACAATGTATCCAAGGCCCTACCACAACATCCTTCAATACCTCCATCGAGATAGAGCTAAGGCCCCCCGGCAGAGTCAAAGACTACACGGTCCAAGACCACCTCCCCTGTTACCCTACGACGTAATAGTTCTACTAAGGTAATGGCGATACTATGATGTCAGTGGAAAAGACTTGAGTAGAGATAGAGCTAGAGTCTGGTGACTAGGCAGAACCACAATGTCACGTCCTTCTCCTGATGCTCCACTCGCATCAAGTACACTAACCACACACATAGATTCACGTGTCTATTCCTAGCATCATCATCATCATTATGTTATAAATAAAATAGAATTAAATATGCATGAACATTAATAGTTGGAATATTGGATGACATGTTGAATGCACATTACAAGCATACACGCATAGAATCAGTCATGGCATTGGACTCAAGAAATAAAAATAGTTTATTATTAGCCAATTAGTTTAGGTCTTGTTTCCTCACCTTTGCTTGAGTGTAGATCCTCTTTCAAGCTTTAAGAATCACTTTTATATCAATATTAAAAGCTAAGAAGTCGATATATTTTAGTTAGAATTCATTCCGATAATTTTAGGCTTGCTGTTAAGCTAGGGTCGCAGGATGGGTCGCAAGTAGGGTAGCGATTTTCTGCGACCCCAAGGTGTAGGGTCGATGCTAGGGTCAGATGTTCCATCGGCCCTAGGTCCAACCACGGCTTCCCTGGACTTCCCGAAAGCTGGGGGTCTATCCTATGGTCTGGTAGGGTCTTAATATTAAATAAACTAAAAATTTAACTGTGATAATCATAAGTAAAATATTCAATTATGTTGTGTCAACCAAGACATAAGTAAATAAAGTATCAAATTATATTTCCTTAATAGTTCAAATAAAAAAAAATCTATTAAAAAATGCATGAGTTGCACTTGCATGAGGAGTCATGCGTCTCCACTACATCTTCAACCTCCATTACAGCTACGTGCCTATACACAGAAGCATTCATATAATCTTCCACAGTGGTACCTGCATCATCAACTAAAATATTCGAATTCAAAAAGGGTGAGCACACATCACGGCTCAGTGAGTAAACAAAACAATGCAACAAACATATGCTTGCATTCAATTAATATCTGTGGTCTGGTATATAAGTTTGCAATGTACTATAGAAAGGTATGTTGGCCACTGCACCTCTATACACAAGTTTGTGGAACCGCTCAACAGATCAAACACCATCGCTGCCCCCACATGGACCCACCATGGGATAGAGATAGAGTTAAAGAGCTTAGGACCGCACCGCATTACTCTTCCCCTGGTGCTCTACCCATACCAACACGTAAGCCCCTATTAGTGAGGGCTTGTAAACTGGGCTCGCAACAAACCAATCCTAATGTCAAACAGTTTACCCAAGGCCTCACCCCAGCATCCCTCAATACTTCCATAGAGAAAGAGCTAAGGCCCCCCGGAAGAGTCAAAGACTACATGGTCCGAGACCACCTCCCCTGATACCCTATGACTTAATAGTTCTACTAAGCTAATGGCGATATGACGATGTCAGTGGACATGACTTGAGTAGAGATAGGGTTGAAGTGCTTAGGACAGCACCGCATCACATTTCTCCTGATTCCCCACTCTTATCAAGTACACTAACCACACACAAACATTCACATGCCTATTCCTAGCATCATCATCATCATCGTGTTGTAAATAAACTGAATTAAATATGCATGATCAATAATAACAGGAATAGTAGATGACATGTGATATGCACATTACAATAGTACAATCAGAGAATCATACATAGGATTGGACTCAATAAACGAAGACAGTTTATTATTAGCTAATTAGTTTAGGTCTTGTCACACCCCAATTCTGGACTAACCAAAATGGTGTGATGAGCCGTTAATAAATCAACGGTTCAACCAGGATCTCGTATAGGCTATCCCACCATCTTAAACCAAAACACATTCCATATTAATCAAAGATATTAAAGTAAATAGCGGAAGTCTTATAGATAATGAACTGAGGTCTACCATGATAAATAATTAATATTCCCTTTATCTCCAAATAACCAAAGCATAATTTAATACATATTACAATATCCAAATACGGAAATTAAACACTAAGCGTATCCGTAGTTGAAACCCTAGCTTGACGAATCACAATAGTCCTCCATAGCTTGCTCATCATAGCCGCCACCCGTTTACTTGTTGGCTTGTTGACATAATCTTCAATCATAATACCTGCAACATAAGAAACTAAAAAGAACTACGCGCGTGAGGGTCAGCACTCCAACTTGAGCTCAGTGAGAAAATAAAACAATGCAACAAATATATGCATGCATTCAATTCATATCTGTGGTCTGGTATATAAATTTGCAATGTTTTATAGAAAGGTTCGGTGGCCGCCTCACCTCTATACACGAGTGTGTGAAGCCGCCCAAAGGTTAACGTTTATTGCATGAACCCACTATGGAATAGAGATAGAGCTAAAGTGCTTAGGACCACACAACATCACACTTTCCCTGATACTCTACCCATACCAACACGTAAGCCCCTGCTAGCGAGGGCTTGCAAACTGTGCTCCCAACTAGCCAATCCTAATGTCAAACAGTGTATCCAAGGCCTCACCACAACATCCCTCAATACATCCATAGAGATAGAGCTAAGGCCCCCCGACAGAGTCGAAGACTACACGGTCCGTGACCACCTCCCTTGATACCCTACGACATAATAGTTCTGCTAAGGTAATGGCGATACGATGATGTCAGTGGAAAAGACTTGAGTAGAGATAGAGCTAGAGTTTGGTGACCAGGCAGAACCACAATGTTACGTCTTTCCCCTGATGCTCCACTCGCATCAAGCACACTAACCACACACATACATTCACATGTCTATTCCTAGCATCATCATCATCATTATGTTATAAATAAAATAGAATTAAATATGCATGAACATTAATAGTAGGAATATTGGGTGACATGTTGAATGCACATTACAAGCATACACGCATAGAATTAGTAATGGCATTGGACTCAATACATAAAAATAGTTTATTATTAGCTAATTAGTTTAAGTCTTGTTCCCTCACCTTTGCTTGAGTGTAGATTCTCTTTCAAGCTTTAAGAATCACTTTTATATCAATAGGAAAACCTAACAAGTCGATAGATTTTAGTTAGAATTCATTCCGATAATTTTAGTCTTGCTGTTAAGCTAGGGTCACAGGACGGGTTGCAGGTAGGGTAGCAATTTTCTGCGACCCTAGGGTATAGGGTCGATGCTAGGGTCAGATGTTCCATCGACCCTAGGTGCGACCACAACTTCCCTGGACTTCCCAAAAGCTAGGGGTCGATTCTCTGTGGTCTGGTAGGGTCGATTCCTAATCGACCCTATGTGCGACCGCACGTGGTTTGAGTCGACCTTTTCATCCTAGAGTCCATTATTTCATGTTTGGGTCCTTTGGCTTACTTTTATAGTCCATTCTATGGTTATTCTATGGCTCAAAACACCAAGTTACTCACTTTTCATAGTTTGAATTCCATTGGAATTCATCCATGGATGGATTGTATTAGGGTTTCTCCTAACCTATCTTCATCATAATCTATTCTAAGCTTTCAATTCAGATAGGGATTGAGGTTCATACTTTCTGTAGTCTGAGTATAAAAGATTTCTCTGAGCTTCTTCTTCTTCCTTGTCCTTTTCTTTATGTTTTCCTTCTCTTCTTCTCTTCATTCTCTTCTCTTTCTCTCACTTCCAATTAGGTTTCTAAAATGAGTAAAAGTGTCTTAGGGACGTCCTATTTATAGAGGAAAACCACCCAAAATAAGTTCTATTGAGTTTAGGAATGGCCCCAATCCAAATTAGAAAAGTTTCCTAATTTTTGGTTTGTGCTGTTTTAGCTATTTTCCTAGGGTCGATGAGGGGGTCGGACAATTCGAGACCCCTACGACCCCACGACCAAAAAATCATCGGTTGGACGTCTTTTGAGGTGGGGTCGACCCTGCCTATTTAAGGATCGACCCTACCCTCATTTTGACTGTTTTTTAGTAAAATTTCTTATTGGTTCTTGGGTTTCTTCACACACTGGGTCCACTTAGCTTGACCATGATATGTAGACTGATCACGACATGAAATGTAAGGTTAGACCGGGTTCGTGGCGTGCGGGTCTTACAACTCCACCACCTTTAAAAGAAATTTTGTCCTCGAAATTTGAACGTATGAATCTTATAGTTCTTGTTCCCTCACCTTTGCTTGAGTGTAAATCCTCTTTCAAGCTTTAAGAATCACCATTATATCAATAGAAAAACCTAACAAGTTGATAGATTTCAATTAGAATTCATTTTGACAGTTTTAAGCTTGCTGTAAAGCTAGGGTCGTAGGATGGGTCGCAGGTTGGGTAGCAGCTTTCTGCGACCCCAGGGTATAGGGTCGATGCTAGGGTTAGTTGTCCCATCGACCCTAGGTGTGACCGTAGCTTCCCTGGACTTCCCAGGAGCTAGGGGTCGATCTTGTGGTCTGGTAGGGTCGATTCCCAATCGACCCTATGAGCGACCATACGTGGTTTGAGTCGACCTTTTCATTCTATAGTCTAATCTTTCAAGTTTGGGTCCTTTGGATTACTTCCACAGTCCATTTTATGTTTGCTCTATGGCTTAAAACTCCAGGTTACTTCTTTACTTTGTCTACCATGATTCCCTCCATGGATTTCATTGAAATCTTCACATGGATGGATGATTTGTGTTTCTCCTTGATCATACCCTCTTCATAAACTATTCTAAGGTCTTAAACAATTCAGGGAAAGCATATCCTTACATGAGGTTTGCTGAGATTCAGAGGATTCTCTGAATTTCTTCCCTTTAGTCTTCTTCTCCAATTCTCTTTCTCTTCTCCTTCTCTTCTCTTTCAATTAGGGTTTCAAAAGGAGTGAAAGAGGCTAAGGGACGTCCTATTTATAGAGGAAAACCTCCCAAAATAAGTCCCTTTGAGATTAGGAAAGAATCCCCTTGAAATTAGGAAAGTTTCCTATTTATGGTTTCTGTCGGTGATCCTAGGGTCCATGCTAGGATCGTAGATCCCGTCGACCCTAGGGTTTCAGTTGTCTGACCCTAGGACTAAAAGTCATGGGTCTGACTTCCTGATGAGGTGGGATCGACCCTACCTGTTTAGTTATGCGACCCTATCCCCTATTTTACTGTTTTTAGGTCAGTTTCATACCTGGTCTTGCTATTTCTTTCAAGCACTTGGTCCATTTGGCTCGACCATGATAGGTAGACCTGGTACAAGGTGGTAAGACCAGTTAATTCGATATGGGTCATATAGTGTATGATGAGGACAATGATAGAGATCGCGAGGCACCTCCTCCTTCAGCACCTTGAGCTCCATTATGTATATATATATTTTTTCTTTTTATACTTCTTTGTATTATAAGGTAACTGTCCGGATTGTGGACTGTACTCTGATTTGGATATGTATCAACATTGCTTTTGATTTGATGAATATAAAGCTTGTTTCTTCTTTTAAATGTGCATTATTCTCTTTCTTAATTTTGTCTCATACAACACAGGTGCTTATAGTGTGTTCTTATTACAACTATTGAATTTAATCCTAACTCAGTTCACGAACTTTTGTGGAAGTATACTGGTTTAACAGACAGGGCCTGAGAGCTCTGATACCATGTTGTCACACCCAAATTTTGAACTATTCAGAATGGTGTGATGAACCGCCAATAAACAAATGGTTCAACTAGGATCTCGAATAGACTGTATCCGTTTGCTTAAACTATACACATACACAACAATAATTAGAGTAAAAACACAATAGCGGAAGTCCTTAATATTAAATGAACTGAGAGTCTAAAGATGATAACATAAATAAATTATTCAATTATCTACAAAATACTAAGACAAAAATAAAATATTTAATCAATTACATCGTTTGTATAATTTGAATAAGACCTAATAAAAAACGCAAGAGTTGCTCTCGCACGACGAATCATGCGATTCCATCAAAACTTCAACATCCATCGCTGCCGCATGTCCATACATCGAAGCATTTATATAATCTTCAACCGTGGTACCTGCATCATCAACTAAAACCATTCGACGTCGAAAGGATGAGCACACATCACGGCTAAGTGAGCAAACAAAACAATGCAACAAACATATGCATGCATTCAATTCAAATTTTTGGTCTGGTTCATAAGTTTGCAATGTGCTATAGAAAGGTTTAGAGGCCGCCACACCTCTATACACGAGTGTGTGAAACTGCCCAATGGATTAAACACCATTTCCGCCCCTACATGCACCAACTATGGAATAGAGATAGAGCTAAAGTGCTCGGATCAAACACTGCATGACACTTCCCCTGATGCCCTACCCATACCAATACGTAAGCCCTTATTAGCGAGGACTTGTAAACTGGGCTCGCAACTAACCAATCCTAATATCAAACAGTGTATCCAGGTCCTCACCCCAGCATCCCTCAATACATCCATAGAGATAGAGCTAAGGTCTGGTGACCAGGATGAAACACAATGCCACGTCCCCTCATGATGCCCTACGATGTATTTGTTCTACTAAGGTAATGGCGATACCACGATGTTAGTAGATGAGACATGAGTAGAGATAGACCTAGAGTCTGGTGACCAGGCTGAACCACAATGCCACGTCCTCCCCCTAATGCCCCACTCACATCAAGTACACCAACCACACACATACATTCACATTCCTATTCCTAGCATCATCATCATAATCATGTTATAATAAACGAAATTAAATATGCATGAACAGTAGTAACAGGAATAGTAGATGACATGTGATATGCACATTACAATCATACAATCATAGACTCATACATGGCATTGGACTCAATAAACGAAAATAGTTTATTATTAGCCAATTAGTTTAGGTCTTGTTCCCTCACCTTTGATTAAGTATAGATCATCTTTCAAGCTCTAGGAATCATTTTTATATCACTAGGAAAACCTAAAAAATTGATAGATTCTAATTAGAAATAAATTCAAACAATTTAAGCTTGCTGTAAAGCTAGGGTCACAGGTTGGGTCGCAGTTATCTGAGACCCCAGGGTGTAGGGTCGGTCATAGGGTCAATTACCCATCGACCCTATGTGCGACCGCAGCCTCCCTGGACTTCCCGAGAGCATGGGGTCAATTATGTGGTCTTGTAGGTCCATTCTAAGAATGTTCTATGGCTCATAACTTTGATCTTTACACACTTTCCATTGTCTATGATGATTACATTCATGGATTCCTTCGAAACTCATACATGGCTAGATGATTTGGGTTTCTCCCAACCCTAACTTCTTCATAAGCTATTCTAAGTTCTTACATAGTTCATGGAGAATGTATTCATATCTTAGGGCTGCTGAGATTCGAGATTTCTCTGAATTCCTTCTCTTTAGTTGTCTTCTCAAATTCTCCTTCTCTTCTTCTTTTCTTCCTTCTCTTCTCTTTCTCTCACTTTCAATTAGGGTTCCAAAAGGAGAGAAAGAGGCTAAGGGATGTCCTATTTATAGAGGAAAACCTCCCAAAATACGCCTAATCGAGATTAGGAAAGGACTCCCTGAAATTAGGAAAGTTTCCTAATTCACGGTTTCAGTTTGTCACCATAGGGTCGATGCCAGTGTCGCAGAATCCGTCGACCCTAGGGTCTCAAGTCATCCGACCCTAGGACTGAAAAGTCATGGGTTGGATTCTGTTGAGGTGGGGTTGACCCTACCTATTTATGCATGCGACCCTACCCTCATATTTATTGTTTTTGGGTCAAATTCATACCTGGTTTTGTGATTTCCTTTATGTACTTGGTCCACTTGGCTCGACCATGATAGGTAAACTTGGTACAAGGTGGTAAGACCGGTTAGTTCGGTACGGGTCTTATAGGCAAAACTGTCCAATGCATTGGATTCGCTATGCTCAAGCACTGACCAAATCCCCCATTACTGCCCATCCCATGAGCCAGTACTATGCAATGAATTTAGCCCTCCCAAAGAGCAGTGCAAGCCCCTTTTTTTGTGCATCCACAATCACTGCAGGTATATATCGTGCCTTGGTACTTTGGTGCTTGCAATGACATCGAATTGGTGCATATTCCACCACCATTGGCTGCTCCCATACCTTAGCCTTGGGCATATTCATGAACTTGTATCGTTGCATTTGTTGCTGTCCATATGGTAGTTTGGTTCACATGCTTTGATTGATCTCAATGGCCTAGGCTACTCAAACCTCCTACCCTATCAGCCCTCATAGTGCAATACATCACCTTTGTTTCACTTTAGTGAACAACTAGTAAACTTAGGTTTACATCCGTGTTACAGCATCACACCATTGCATCACTTCATTAGTCAATCCATGCATAGCCAGAACTGAAGCAAATGAAAATCAAGGGATTATTTTTGTTTCTTTTAGGCATGCACATTGTGCACCTTGCATTTGTAACTCTTGACCTAGTGTACTGCATGTTCACCCTCACTACTGGATGCCTCAGACCTACAGTGGACTGCCCTTTTATAGGGAAACAAGGCCAGCCACTGATGGTAGCCCCACACACATGGATAAATAGATCTAAACGATGTTGATACAGCACCAATTAATGGCTGAAAGAAATCACTAAGTTTGGCCTACCACCCTGCTTACCATATGATTCACTACAAGGCTGAGCTTCCCTCTACTTATGTTGGACTGCCCCATTTGGATTGGGCACGAATCCAGCCATTAATACTCTTTTTACACTACCAAGTCATGCCAAAATTCCACAACAACACCCTGTCCAAGGTAGCATACCACTATACCTAGATCATTACTGCATTTACATGCTATGACACCAGTTAATCACCCCAAACATTATATTACGCACTCTACCCAATTGCATTCTCGTAGCATTTCATAAATCACTCCAACATCTATTTGTGACATAGCTAATAGGGTAATAACAAGTAGATAGGTTTAACTAGTCATCTACAGCTTCCTCTAATTTGGGGTTTATAGTTACCCCCAATTTATTTGGTAGACTGTAGTCATTAAATCTTGCATTACACTTATGCATCCCTGTTAATGCATCTTGGCAATTTCATGCCTATTTATTTCGGCATCTAACTCTTTCATTATGTTTCTCTTTTCAGACATCATGCTTCCTAGGAGAGAGGCTGGGCTACCAGCCCATGGCTTTGATGCTGACCGATTCATTTCCTATTAAGCCAGCGGATGCTGGGACAGGTTTGGCCAGAGCCTAGTGATAGTTGACGGCAGCCTACACTTTGAGGAGTTGGCCAGATTTGGACTTCATGACACATTCGATCACTTCAGATGGACACTAGCCATTCATATCTAAGATGACACCTATCCAAACCTGGTGTGCCAAGTCACACCCCAATTTCGTATTATTCAGAATGGTGTGGTGAACTACCAATAAACCAACGGTTCAACCAGGATTTCGAATAGGCTATGTCCGTTTGCTCAAACCATACACATCCACAACCATAATCAGAGTAAATAAATAATAGCAGGAGTCTTTAATATTAAATAAACTGAGAGTCTAGTGGTGATAAAGTAAATAAATTATGCAATTATCTCCAAATGACAAAGACATAAAATAAAATAATTTAATCAATTAAATCGTCTGAATAATTCAAATAAAAACTAATCGAAGATGCATGCGTTGCACTCGCGTGACGAATCATGCGACTCCATTATAACTTCTGCATCCATCGCCGCAGCATGCCCGTACATCGTAGCATTCATATAGTCTTCTACTGTGGTACCTGCATCATCAACTAAAAATTTTTGACGTCGAAAGGGTGAGCACACATCACGGCTCAGTGAGCAAACAAAACAATGCAACAAACATATGCATGCATTCAATTAATATCTTTGGTCTGGTTCATAAGTTTGCAATGTGTAAAAGAAAGGTTTGGTGGCCGCTCCACCTCTATACACGGGCGTGTAAGCCCACCCAATGGATAAAACACCATTTTCATCCACATCCACCCCACCATAGAATAGGGATAGAGCTAAAGTGCTTAGGACTGCACCGCATCACACTTCCCCAGATCCCCTACCCATACCAACACATAAGCCCCTATTGGCGAAGGCTTGCAAACTGGCCGCGGAACTAAGCAATCCTAATGTCAAACAGTGTATCCAAGGCCTCACCCCAGTATTCCTCAATACATCCATAGAGATAGAGCTAAGGGCCACTGACAGAGTGAGAGGCTACACGGTATAAGACCACCTCCCCTGACGCCCTACGACGTAATAGTTCTGCTAAAGTAATGGAGATACGACGATGTCAATGGACAAGGCTTGAGTAAAGATAGAGCTAAAGTGCTTAGGACCACACCGCATCACACTTCCCCTGATGCCCTACTCGCATCAAGTACACTAACCACACACAAACATTAACATGCCTATTTCTAGCATCATTGTCATCATCATATTATAAATAAATAAAATTAAATATGCATGAACATTAATAACAGGAATATTGGTTGACATATTAAATGCACATTACACGTATTCAAGCATAGAATCAATCATGGCATCAGACTCAATAAATAGAAATAATTTGTTATTAGCCAATTAGTTTAGGTCTTGTTCCCTCGCCTTTGATTGCTAGTAGATCCTCGTTCAAGCTTTATAATTCATTCATAAATCATTGTAAATACCTAACAAGTCGATAAATTTTAATTAAAATTAATTCCAATATGTTTAGACTAATAGAAACTGAGGGGTCACAGGTGGGGTAGCACCTGGGGTCTTAGTTCTATGACCACAGGGTGTAGGGTCGCAGGGTAGGGTAACACCCGGGGTCTCAGTTTTTGTGACCCCAAGGTGTATGGTCGTAGGTGGGGTCGAACATACTTTGACCCTACGTGTGACCACACCCTCCCTAGAACTTTTCGAGGGCATGTGGTCGATCATGTAGGTCTCGTGGGGTCGGATATCATTCGACCTTACGTGCGACCACACGTGTTTTTGGTCGACCTTTCACTCTTAAGTCCATTCCTTTATGTTTGAATCCTTTGGCTTACCATCATGGTCCTTCCTATGATCATTCTATGGCTCAAAACTATAATTTTATACACCATCCATTGTCCACAATGACTTCCTCCATGGATTCTCATGGAATTTTGTCCATAGATGGATGATTTGGGTTTTTCCTAATCCTATCTTCTTCATGAACAATTCCAGGCTCTTAACTCATGTAGGGAATTAGGTTCATACCGTAGGTTTGCTGAGATTCAGAGTTTTATCTGAACTTTCCTCTTCCTTGGTCTTCTTCTTAAATTCTCCTTCTCTTCCTTCTCTTCTATCTCTCTCACATTCAATTAGGGTTCTAAAGGAGTGGAAGAGGCTAAAGGAGGTCCTATTTATAGAGGAAAACCCTCCATAATATGCCCCAATGAGTTTAAGAAAGACCACACTTCGAATTAGGAAGGATTTTTAATTTCGGTTTTTGCCTGTTTCTATGGGGTCGAATGTAGGGTTACAGAATCCGTCGACCCGACATTTTTAAAACATCCGACCCCACGACCAAAAGTCATGGGTCAGACTCTTTTGAGGTGGGGTTGATAATACCTGTTTAGTACAGAACATACCTGAAGGAGAGGAACGGAAGTCATGAACGAAAGAAATAATCACCAAACACTAGAGGTTGATACTGTAGCAACTCTGGGGAAGCGAGTTGAGTTGGAAGAAAGAAGAAAGAGTAGGAAATGAATCCAAAATCAGGTTTAAAAACCAAATTTTGGGTCGTGGGGTCACAAAATTCAACAAAATGTGCGACCCTACGACCGACCCTACCATCGACCCTAGGCTCTCGGTGATCTGACAGACATCGTGTGGTCGGACCTAGGGTCAGACATATACCAACCCTATGACCGACCCTAGGCTCTCGGTGAGCTGACAGGGTTTTTGGGGTCGCATACCCTGGGGTCGAATATAGAGCGACCCTACCATCGACCCTACGATGGAAAATTTGGTATTTTCACTAAATGACTTGGAAAATTGGAATTTTACATTGATTAGTTGGATTTTGACATGGGAAATGAAATGTATTATGATTGCCTCATATGTTCTATGATTTTTTTTTCAGACACTACCACCACCAGAACAGGAAATGGCTGGGCGAAGAGTTACCAGACGAGAACGTAACCCAATACCACCATCACCACTTATGGGGGAAACTAGCCACGAAATTCTTGAAGTACAAGAGAATCAGAATATGGAAACAGCAGGGGCTAATGGCCTGGCAAATCCTACAAACTTGCCAGCCACACCTACAGATTTGGCTATAGCTGTAATGAACCTAGCACAACAGCTGCAGCAAATACAGCAGTTGCAAGCCAATATGCAAGCTGCTATAGGAATGGTGTTTCCAGCTGCACATACGACACCTATGCCAGTCGGACAAGCTAGCACAGAACCAGGGGGAAGCAACACGGTACCCCATACACCTCAAATGCTAGTGGTACAAGCTCCAGTATAGAATCCTGAGGTAGCTCAAGGTAGTTACCAATATCAACCACCTATGTATGAGGCCTATGCTCAGTATCAGTAGAATCAGCTTCGACTGATCGAGCATTTTCTGAAAATGAAGCCTAAAGGATATAATGATAAACCAGCAGATCCTTTTTGGCCAGCTCATTGGATCGACGAGATGGAAAGAAATTCATGATGATGACGGTTAACGAGGAGGAGAAAGTACTGTGTGCAATATTTATGTTGAAAGGTGATGCACACCACTGGTGGAAGTCCACTCGGACATATCTGTTAGCCAAGCACGCCCAATTGACCTGGGCTATCTATAAAGAGGCATTATTTGAGTACTTTCCCAGAAGTTTCAGAGATGCTATGGAGTGAGAGTTCCTGAGTTTATATCAGGGACAGATGACTGTGGACGCATACCAACAGTGTTATGAAGAGCTATTTTTCTATGCACCCGCTAGCATGCAAGAGGAAAATACTAAGACCCGAAGATTCGTCATGGGACTTAGGGGAAGCATTCGTAAGCATGTTCTGGGACTGGAAAAGAAAGTTTCTAATGAAGCAGTGCAGATTGCTCGAGTGATAGAGTCAAGCCAGAAGGAGAGCTACTTTGCTCAGAATAGAGGTATCAAAAGGCCTAACGGAAATTCACACAACGGAGGGAACACAAAGTTATTTAAACCCTTTCGTACTCAAGGCTTTAATGCTGCAACCAGGACTACTACAACATCCCAACAATAACTAAAGCAAAATAATGGAGTAAAATGCTATAACTGCAACTAAGTGGGGCATTATTCTAGGGAGTGTCCTAAGCCCAAGAAGCAGCTACAGCAAGGAAAGGTTTATGCAGTTACATCTGAGGATGCTGCCGCATTGCCTGATGTGGTGATAGGTATGACCTGAACCTTTTATTTTGTATTACATTGTGTGAGCATGTAGACTAAATTAAAACAAATCATAGGTATCTTACCTATTAATGACATACCCGTTATAGTACTCTTGGATTCTGGTACTACTCATTCTTTTATATCTGTGTCATTTGGAAAGAAGTTAAATCTACCCCTCAGATCTTTAGACTACAAATTTCTTGTACGATCACCTATGGGATTAGAAGTGGAATTAGACAAAGGTTATGGCCCATGTCCAGTTCTTATCAGCGATAAGATTTTGGATGCAACCTTGATTCAACTCGAGATAGAAGACTTTGACGTTATCTTGGGAATGGACTGGTTAGCTCAGCATTCTGCAAACCTATTATGTGCAGAAAATAAGTTGACATTTAAAGACAAGGAAGGAGCAGAGTTTAGTTTTGCTGGAACCAAACTTCCTCGTAAATGAAAACTCATCCGCTCTACATTAAAGGCTAAAAATTGCCTCGAGAAAGGAGGAGTTGGGTATCTAGTATCCGTGGTTGATCTAACCAAGGAAGCACCACAAAAGGAGGATATTGATGTTGTGCATGACTTTCTAGATGTATTTCCTGAGAAACTACCAAGACTACCACCCGATCGAGCGACAAAGTTCGTTATAGATCTGATACCCAGAGCCACGCTAGTATCTAAAGCACCCTATCGAATGGATCCTACTGAACTGAAGGAATTAAAGGTAGTGTTACAGGAATTACTAGACAAGGGTTATATCAGACCTAGCATATCACCATGGGGAGCACTAGTATTGTTTGTAAAGAAGAAGGATGGCAGCATTCGACTGTGTATAGACTTTCGGGAATTGAATAAGCTTACAATCAAGAATCGATAACCGTTGCCACGGATCGATGACTTTTTCGATCAGTTGCAAAGTGCCAAGGTGTTCTCCAAGATTGATCTTCGGTCAGGATACCATCAGTTTTAGATTAAGGAAGGTGATATTTCAAAGACAACATTCAGAACAAGATACCGACATTATGAATTTTTAGTCATGTCATTGGGATTGACTAACGCACCTGCAACTTTTATGGAACTCACGAATCGGGTATTCCATGATATGTTGGATACGTCAATCATTGTGTTTATTGATGATATATTCGTTTACTCCAAAGATAAGGAAACTCATGTCATGAATCTAAGAGCACCTCTGCATCGACTAAGAAAAGAGAAGCTTTACGCAAAATTTACAAAGTGTGAGTTTTGGCTAAATGAGGTTGCTTTCTTAGGCCATGTTGTATCCGCTGAAGGAATTAAAGTGGATCCTAGCAAGATTGAAGCCATTGTGAAGTGGGAAGAACCTAAGAGTGTTGAAAGAATTAGAAGTTTCATAGGTCTAGCTGGGTATTATCGACAATTCGTGGAAGACTATTCCAGAATTGCCGTACCTCTCACCAGTTTGACTAAAAAAGGTGAAAATTTTGTTTGGACCGACAAATGCGACAAAAGTTTCCCAACATTGAATGCTAGATTGATATCTACTCCCATCTTGACTATTCCTATTCCAAGACAACCATTTACCTTGTACACTGATGCGTCTAGATTGGGTTTAGGATGTGTACTTATGCAAGGAGAACAAGTAGTTGCGTATGCCTCAAGATAACTATTGATCTCACTCATGACTTAGAGTTAGCAGTAGTAGTATATGCTGTCATGATATGGAGACATTTTTTTATAGACAAAAATTTTAGATTAAATCAGATCATAAGAGTCTCACTTATCTATTAAATTAGAAGGAGTTGAACATGAGACAAAGAAGATGGCTAAATTTATTGAAGGATTATGATTGCAATATCCAATATCATCCAGGAAAGGCTAATGTAGTTGCTGATGCGCTAAGCAGAAAAGCAATGATAAAATCTCAAGGAGAGGTTAACACGACTGCGACAATGTGTGTTACAGGAAAAGTATTCCATCATGGTAATGAGCAGTTCGTGATAGAAGCACCGGGTGGATCAACCAACTAAGGGTTTATTCATTGGTTTTCAAATATGTTCGCAACATTGAAGATTGTACCTGATATAATAGATGAATTGAAATCCGCTCTTAAATCAGACCCTTATCGGAGAACGGTACAAAAAGACATCAAAAAAGGTAGGACCGTTCTTGAGTTCACCATGGACAATGAAAATGTACTGAAGTACAAAGGAAGAGTATGTGTTCCTGAAACGGAAAACTTGGACATTAGACACAGACTATTAAAGGAAGCTCACACCATCGCTTATTCAGTACATCCTGGAAGTACAAAGAAGTATCATGATTTGAAGAAATTATATTGGTGGGAAGGAATGAAAGTAGATGTAACTAAATTCGTGTCTCAATGCCTAAATTGTTAGAGGGTAAAGGCTAAACGATAAAGACCTACAGGATTATTGCAGCCACTGCCAGAACCAGCATGGAAATGGGACTGCATCACTATGGACTTTGTCACTGGGTTACCATTGACTCCCTGAGTAGTTGACATGGTCTGGGTGATTGTAGATCGTCTAACAAAGACAGCTCGCTTTATAGCTATGCAACCACAGTATACCTTGGAGAGGTTAGCCAAGCTATATGTGGATAATATTGTCAGATTACATGGAGTACCTGAAAGCATTGTGTCCGATAGAGACCCACACTTTACCTCAATGTTTTGGGAAGGATTACAGAAGGCTATGGGTACAACATTAAAGTTTAGTACTGCATTCCATCCTTAGACAGACGGACAGTCGAAGCATACTATTTAGATTTTAGAAGACATGCTTCGAGCCTGTGTTATTGATTTCAAGGGATCATGGAATGAGAAACTACCATTGATCGAGTTTGCCTATAACAACAGCTATTAGGCTACGATACAGATGTCACCCTATGAAGCATTGTATGGTAGGAAGTGTCGAACTCCTTTGTTTTGGAATGAAGTGGGTGAACGGAGTATCATTGGACCAGAGTTTGTTGAAGTGACTTGTCCTGTAGTCGTCATTATTAAGGAAAGAGTTAGAACAGCTCAGAATCGTCAGAAACAGTATGCAGATACTTGACGTCAAGACCTTGAATTTATCGCAGGTGATAAGGTATTCTTGAAAGTATCAACTATGCGAGGTTTAAAACGATTCGGACAGAAAGGGAATCTAAGTCCGAGATATGTCTGGCCATATGAGATTCTAACTAAACGTGGAAAAGTGGCTTATCAGTTAGCACTACCACCATCTATGACATGTGTGCATGATGTATTTCATATCTCATTATTGAAGAAGTATGTCACAGATCCAACGCACATTTTAACAGCAGATCCACCAGATTTAACTGTTGATTTGACATTTGAAGTAGCACCAACTAAATTCACTAGCCGAAAGGTTCAACGTCTACGCAATCGTAACACCTATTTTGTTAAGGTCACCTAGAGGAGCCGAGATATAGAAGAGATCACATGGGAAGAAGAGAATGCTATGCGGAATCAATATCCTCACCTTTTTGACTCGAAATGTATGTGTAAATTTTGAGGACGAAATTTCTAAAAAGAAGGGGGGAGTTGTAAGACCCATATCGAGCTAACCGGTCTTACCACCTTGTACCAGGTCTACCTATCATGGTCGAACCATGTGGACCAAGTGCGTAAAGAAGCCACAAGACCAGGTATGAAATTTAACTCAAAAACAGTCAAATATGAGTGTGTGGTCGCATGCTGTTTCTCATTTTTAAGCTTTAAAAACAAGGTTTTTCTCAATTTATATCGTTTTCCTCAAATAAAACTTTTTTTAACCGTAAAAATATAATTTTTTATTGGGGGCTTTTGCTTTTGGTCACCAAATGGACGAAAGCCCTCAAAAAAAATTTAAGTTTCATCGAATGGTTTTTGAGAAACTTGAAATTTTCCATTTTGACCTAATTTTCGAGATTTTCCCAATTTGTTGAAATTTTTCAAATTCGATCTTTCTAGATTAAATTTCCAACTGTATGAGCTTTGCAGGATGGTTGGGAACCTATGTAAGTCCTCCTACCCAGCTGTTTGGGTGTAAAGTGAGGCTTTTGGCCAAATCATGCCGTTATGAAAAGGGGATCGCTGTGTAAACTTGGCTAGTTTGGCCTTGTTTAACGTTGAGTTGCCTTCGGTGACATAGGTTGGCTTCCCGTGATCACATATGAGGTTTGTACCTGTCCTGCATTGGTGAAGTAGTTCTATTGCAACCTCCAGGTAGTGGGGGATTGCAATGATACAGAGAGGGGTAGGGAGCTCAGGATCACCAGCTATGTAAAAGGGGTGGAAGTTTTATTTACCTACCAGCAGTTTCCTGATCTCCTGGGAATATCAAATGATGGCCCTTTGGTGTACTATACTCCTAAGGAACCCATGTTCCTATCCTTAATGATGCGTGCTGAGATTGATAGTCAGCTTCTTAGGGGTGATTGTTGGGAGATGAAGGCGATGAACCTATGACCAGAGCATCAGGTGTACTGCAAGATCATTCAGCACAATTTGATTCCCCAGAGTAGCCATTATGATCAGATTTCTCAGTTGACCCAGTATGTCCTGTACTGCATCTGTACTAGGCAGCCTGTCTGCCTTCCTTATATAACATTAGGACGATGATCTGTGCTACGTCGCCTGGTCATATATGCAACCTGCCCTACGGACGTCTAATCACTACTCTACTTACACGCATACACGTTGACTTATTAGATGAGCGGATTCATGAGGATACTTTCTCCTCCGACCTGGATTGGGAGGCCATCTGTAGGATGGGGATGCAAGATGCACAGGTCAATGATAATAAGCGGAAAGCTCTGGTGCGTCCCCGTACCTGGTTAGAAATGGCAGGCAACTTGGCGGCAGTAGCAAGAGTAGTAGGAGTCCATGGGGGTGATGCTGAGGATGATGATCGTATGTTCATGGATGTTGACGCCATACCTCCTCCATCACCAGTATATTCTACTGGAGCTGGCCCATCTAGGGTTCATTCGGACTCTACTGGTCCTTCACATCCACCATCTGATGACGTGATGGGGCTACTGCGTGAGATTAGAGAGGCTCAGTCTGTGACTGATGGGAGAGTAGGAGAGCTTCTAGATGCCCAGCGCGTATCTAATCAACGGATGGCCGACCTAATAGCTAGTCTCTAAGTGACCCAGACTCAGATAGCCTGGCTGACTAGAGTGTATGCTGAGGAATACGATAGTGATCGTGAGGCACCTCCTCTTCCAGCACCTCCAGCTCCATGATGAATATTTTCTTTTGTTTTTCTTTATACTACAGAGTAACTGTCCGGATTGTGAACCGTACATTGATTTGGATATATATATATATATATATATATATATATATATACGTTGCTTTTTAATCGAGTGTATATGAATTTTGTTTCTTATCTTAATAGTGTATTATTCTCTTTCTTAATTTTATCTCATACAACACAGGTGCTTATAGTGTGTTATTATTACAAATTTTAAATTTTATCCTAACTCAGTTCATAAACTTTTATGGGAGTATACTAGTTTAATAGACAGGACCTGAGGGTTCTGATACCAAGTTGTCACACCCTAATTCCACACTATTTGGAATGGTGAGATGAACCGCCAATAAACCACCGGTACAACTAGGATCTCAAATAGGCAGTGTCCGTTTGTTTAAACCATACACATCTACAACCATAATCAGAGTAAATAAACAATAGAGAAAATATTTAATATTAAATCAACTGAGTGTCTAGCGGTGATAAAGTAAATAAATTATCCAGTTATCTCCAAACAACAATGACATAAAATAAAATAATTTAATCAATTACAACATCTGAAGAATTCTAAGAAAAACTAATCGAAGACGCATGCGTTGCACTCGCATGACGAATCATGCGACTCCATTAAAATTTATGCATCCATCGCCGTAGCATGCCCGTACATCGTAGCATTCATATAGTATTCTACTGTAGTACCTACATCATCAACTAAAAATATTCGACGTCGAAAGGGTGAGCACACATCACGGCTCAATGAGCAAACAAAACAATGCAACAAACATATGCATGCATTCAACTCATATCTTTGGTCTGGTTCATAAGTTTGCAATGTGCAGTAGAAAGGTTTAATGGATGCTGCACCTCTATACACAGGTGTATAAGCCCACCCAATTGATCAAACACCGTTGTCGTCCACATCCACCCCACCATGAAATAGGGATAGAGCTAAAGGCTTAGGACCGCACCGCATCACAGTTCCCTTGATGCCCTACCCATACCAACATGTAAGCCCCTACTGGCGAGGGCTTACAAACTAGGCTCACAACTAACCAATCCTAATGTCAAACAGTGTATCCAAGGCCTCACCCCAGCATCCCTCAATACGTCCATAGAGATAGAGCTAAGGTCCCCTGGCAGAGTCAGAGACTACACGGTCCGAGACCAACTCCCCTGATGCCCTATAACATAATAGTTATGCTAAAGTAATGGCGATACGACGATGTCAGTGGACAAGACTTGAGTAGAGATAGAGCTAAAGTGCTTAGGACCGCACCGCATCACACTTCCCCTGATGCCCTACTCACATAAAGTACACTAAGCACACACAAACATTCACATACCTATTCCTAGCATCATCGTCATCATCAAATTATAAATAAATAAAAATAAATAAGCATAAACATTAATATCAGGAATATTGGATGACATGTTAAATGTACATTACACGCATACAAGCATAGAATCATTCATGGCATCGGACTCAATAAATAAAAATAGTTTATTATTAGCCAATTAGTTTAGGTCTTGTTCCCTCATCTTTGATTGCTAGTAGATCCTCGTTCACGCTTTATAATTCACTTTTAAATTACTGGAAATACGTAACAAGTTGATAGATTTTAATTAGAATTAATTCCAATATGTTTAGACTAACAAAAACTGAGGGGTCGCAGGTGGGGGTAGCACCTGGGGTCATAGTTTCTGTGACCCCTGGGTGTAGGGTCGCAGGTGGGGTCGAACATACTTCGACCCTACGTGCGACCATACCCTCCCTGGAACTTCCCAAGGTCATGTGGTCGATAATGTAGGTCTCGTGGGGTCGGATATCATTCGACCCTACGTGCGACCACACGTGTTCTTGGTCGGCCTTTCTCTCTTAAGTCCATTCCATCATGTTTGAATCCTTTGGCTTACCATCATGGTCCTTCCTATGATCGTTCTATGGCTCAAACTATAATTTTTATACACTATCCATTGTCCAGAATGATTTCCTCCACAGATTCTCTTGGAATTTATCCATGGATGGATGATTTGGGTTCCTCCTAATCCTGTCTTCTTCATGAACTATTCTAGGCTCTTAATTCATGTAGAGAATTAGGTTCATACCTTAGATTTGCTGAAATTCAGAGTTTTCTCTGAACTTTTCTCTTCCTTCTCTTCTCTTTCTATTACTTTCAATTAGGGTTCTAAAGGAGTGAAAGAGGCTAAGGGACGTCCTATTTATAGAGAAAAACCCTTCATAATATGCCCCAATGAGTTAGGAAAGACCCCCTTCGAATTAGGAAGGTTTCCTAATTTTTGGTTTTTGACTATTTCCGTAGGGTCGGATGTAGGGTCGTAGAATCCGTCCGGCCTATGTTTTTTAAAACATGCGACCCCACGACCAAAAGTCTTGGGTTGGACTCTTTTGAGGTGGGGTCGGTCATACCTGTCTAGGCATGCGACCACACACTCATACTTGATTATTTTAGAGTTAAATTTCATACCTGGTCTTGTAGTTTCTTCACGCACTTGGTCTACATGGCTCGACCATGGTAGGTAGACCTGGTACAAGGTTGTAATACCGGTTAGTTCGATACGGGTGTTACATGCCACTTCTTCTGTAACATTGGCCAGCGAGTAGACGCGGTGAATGCCGAGTTAATAGTGACTAGCAGGGTCAAGGGGATAGACATCACCCTGACAGTTGCCACTCTAGCCACCATATTGGATGTCTCACTAGATGGGAAGCTCATGTATAGGGCTACATGAAAATGTGATAGGTACTCACCGGGCCAGAGATGAAAGGGGAGGTAAAAGGGGAGAAGGAGTCATCCTTCAAGCCTACCCCTCAACTTCTTAGTAGGATCATACAGCACAATGTCATTCCTAGATCTGATCATAGGGATGAGCTAAACCAGTTTTGCCCTACAAGAGCCAGTTACCCTATGGATGTCTTCTGCCTCGCGTCTTTGTGCACTTCACAGTGAGCCTGGTGGGAGAGGCTGTCGAGAATGAAAAGGATTCATCCATGCTCAACTGGGACACCATCGCTTGGATGTATCGTGGTAACCTAGTCATGGAGGACCTCATCCTTGAGGCACACTCCCGACCACCTAGAGTAGTGCATCCTTCTAGGAGAGCATTAGCAGCAGTAGCAGTAGTAGCTACTAGGGTGGGTACTGGTACTAGTAAGGGCACCAGCCGTGGTGTCAGGAGAGTAACCACAGCACAACAGCCATCATCCACTGATGAGGAGGAGTATGATAATGATGACGACGACAGCGTTGAGGGTGAGGGAGATAGTGATGGAAGCGATGGTGATGACCACATGGAGATGGACACCGCTGCCTAAACAGGAGATGTGCCTCCCATTGCTAGCATGAGAGTGGCACCTGCTACTCGTACTAGAGAGGTACCACCAGTTGTTGGTACTTCGAGGCCCCCTGTAGCTACACCATCATTGAAATTTATAACTAACTTGGGCAAGGTGCTAGAGGTACTCTGGCTCATGCATCAGCAACAACTGGACATGATCTCAGAGGCCCAGACTAGATTAGAATGACGTGTAGAGCTCCATTTGGGGGAGGTGGAGACTTCATTAGGCATCATTGAGATGGATTTAAGGGATGCTAGGACCAGTTTAGGCGAGGTAGAGACATGAACTAGCACTGCAGACAAGCACGTAGACTATATCCATGATGCGATGGGCACTGTTGGCCACTTGCATTACTATGTACAGTGGAGGCCTGTTATTACACCAGCTTCTTTCAGTGTCCCACCATCAGAACCTTAGTAGGATGTCCTTCTAGCTCATGTAGTCCCTAGTACTATACAACCATCTTCCTCTCATGATGAACCGATGGCACCTGTAAGACCCGCACGCCACGAACCCGGTCTAACCTTACATTTCGTGTCATGACCCGTCTACATATGATGGTCAAGCCAGGTGGACCAAGTTTGTGAAGAAACTCAAGACCCAGTATGAAAATTTGCTAAAAAACAGTCAAAATGAGGGTAGGGTCGCATGCCTAAACAAGCAGGTCCGACCCCCTCATCGACCCCCACCATCGACCTGTGACCAGGGGTCGCAGGGGGTCTCGGATTGTCCGACCCCCTCATCGACCCCCTCATCGATCCCCAATATTCGGGAAAAACAGCACGAACCGAAAATTAGGAAACTTTCCTAATTTCGATTGGAACCTTTCCTAAACTCAATGGGACTTATTTTGGGAGGTTTTACACTATAAATAGGATGTCCCTAAGCCTCTTTCACTTCTTTTACAACCCTAATTGGATTGAGATAAAGAGAAGAGAATGAAGAAAAGAAGAAGAGAAGCAAGGAAGAGAAGAAAGCAAAAAGGAGAAGAGTTGCAGAGAAGGAGTATTCTTCTCAGGTATGGATACTAATTCCATGAATTTCTACAGACCATAGGTTAGATAATGAAGAGAGTATGATCTCAGAGAATCCCAAACCATCAACCCATGGTTAGGTTTTCATGGAAAACCATGGGGAAGTCATGAAAGCCATTTAGGTGAATGAATCATGGTTCTAGGCTGTAGAACATGTGTAATATGGACTGTAGTAGAAAGCCATATGACCCCAAACTTGAAGAATGGACTGAAAGCAGAAAAATCAACAAAACCCACAGGGGGTCGCATAGGGGGTCGATGGCCAATCGACCCTAACAGACCATGAACATCGACCCCCAGCATCCGGGAAGTTCAGGAAAGGAGGGGTGGCACCTAGGGTCAATGGAACCTCTGACCCTAGGCATCGACTCCCAGTTAACAACAAGCTGTAAAAATTAAAATAAATTCTAATTAAATTCTATCGACATTGTTAGGTCTTCTAGCAATATAATATTGACATAAAGTGATTCATAAGGCTTGGAAAGAGGATCTACAAACAAGCAAAGGTGAGGGAACAAGACCTAAACTAATTGGTTAATAATAAACTGTTTTATTTCTTGAGTCCAATGCGATATTGATTCTATGTGTGTATGCTTGTATGTGCATTCAACTTGTCATCCAATATTTCTATTATTTGTTCATGCATATTTACTTTATTGTATATATCATGATGATGATGATGATGATAGGAATAGGCATGTGAATGTTTGTGTTTGGCCAGTATATATGGTGCGGGTAAGGATGGTATCAACCGGTACAGCCATGACCGTTCTTCATGGGGTGTCTATTGTGCCATGGTCTACTAAAGTCATGTCCACTGATGTCGTCGTATCATCATTACCTTAGCAGAACTATTGCGATGTTGGGCATCAAGGAGGGTCTCGGTCCTTGAGTCCTATACTCTACCGAGGGGCCTTAGCTCTATCTCTACGGGTGCTCTGAGGGATGCTGGGGTGAGGCCTTGGATACACTGTTTGGTATTAGGATTGGTTAGTTGCGAGCCCAGTTTGCAACCCTAGCTAGCAGGGGTTTATTTGTTGGTATGGTATCAACCGGTACAACCATGACCGTTTTTTCATGGGGTGTATATTGTGCCATTCTGGGTTCATGTGGGGCGACGGTGCTATTTTCATTGGGCGTTTCCACACACTCGTGTATAGAGGTGCGGCGGCAACCTATCCTTTCTATAACACATTGCAAACTTTAAATCAGACCAAAGATATGATTTGACTACATGCATATGTATTGTTGCATTGTTTTGTTTACTCACTGAGCTCAAGGTGGAGAGCTGACCCTCGCGCGCGCAATTCTTTTTAGTTTCTAATGTTGTAGGTACTATGAATGAAGATTTTTTCTACACGCCAACATATGGACGGGTGGAGGCTATGAATGAGCAAGCTGTGGAGAACGAACATGGTTCGTTAAGCGAGCGTTTCAACGGTGGATACGTTTAGTGTTTAGTTTTTGTATTTGGATATTGTAATATGTATTAAGTTATGTTTTGGTTACTTGGAAATAAATGGAATATTAATTATTTATAATGATTAGACCTCAGTTCATTATCTGTAAGACTTCCGCGATTTGTTTTATTACCTCTGATTAATGTGGAATGTGTTTTGGTTTATCATATGTGGGATAGCCTATTGTGAGATCCTGGTTGAACCATTGGTTTATTGACGGTTCATCACACCATTCTGGTTAAAGTAGAATTTGGGGTGTGACAGCACCTACATCTTAGAGTGATTATTTGCTATCACTCCCTGATTACGTGCCTTCTTCTTCAGCACCTGCTACTGGACTTGAGCCCTCTGTCTAGCCAAGTAGTCCTCAGCAAACATAGACCTGATCCAGCACTTTACTTTTGCCAGTTTCTTTTGATAACTCATGCTCATAGGGTAACTATTTGGAGTATGAACCGTAAACTACTTTTGATTTATATACATCATGACTATTAATCTTATACATGTACATTTTCCTTATTAAATTTGACAGTACTGGTATTTATCATTTTACATTGATCAGGGGTTGTATCTAGAGATAATGGTTTAGATTGTGAACCATATCTTAATTTCTTATACTTAAATCAGATACACATATAAATACATGTCTTTGTTTGTTCTTAGTTCATATTATAAGTTATGCTCTTTCTTTAGTTCTTATAATGGAATATTACCTAACTAATTGTTCTCCTTACTTACTACTTGTTGGTTCATAAAAGCTTTTAATTAACCAAGGCATATGTATTGATACATGGAAACAAATGTGCAGAGAAAGTCTATAGGTAGAGTTAGACTGGTTGTGCTCTGATAACATTATTGTTACAGCCCATTCTAGGGAATTCGGTAGGATATCTTGGTCAACCCTCGTAGTAACCAAAATTTTCCAGCGACCAACAACCAAGATGATCTACCAGTAAACCCCACAGTCTACACACACTGTAAGACCCGTATCAAACTAACCCAGTCTTACCACCTTGAACCAGGTCTACCCATCATGGTCGAACCAAATGGATCACGTGCGTGAAGGAGATCACGATCCCAGGTATTAAACTGACCCAAAAATACTCAAAATAAGGGGAGGGTCGCATACCCAGCAAGGGAGGGTCGGACCCCCCCAGTATAAAAGTCAGACCCCCACTTTTACATGGGGGGTCGGACATTTTAAGGACCAGGGGTCGACGGAATCTCCGACACCCCCTATCGACCCCCGGTAGTCGGTAAAAACAGCTCGAACCAAAAATTAGGAAACTTTCCTAATTTCAATTGTATTCCTTCCTAATCTCAATGGGACTTATTTTAGGAGTTTCTACTGTATAAATAGGATGTCCCTAAGCCTCTTTCACTCCTTTTAGTACCCTAATTGGATTGAGAGAAAGAGAAGGAGAAAGAGAAGAGAAGAGAAGGAAAGTGGAGATGAAGACCAAGGAGAAGGGATTCAGAGGAAGAAGCATACATCTCATGTATGGATACTATCTCCATGAATTTCTTAAGACCTTAGAGTAGATAATGAAGAGGGGATTATATAGGAGGAACCCAAATCATCCACCCATGGTTAGGTTTTCATGAAAAACCTTGGGGGAAATCATGAAAGCCATATAGGTGAATAAACCACGATTCTAGGCCATAGAACATGTGTGGAATGGACTGTAGGAGCAAGCCATAGGACCCCAAACACAAAGAATGGACTGAAGGAAGAAAAATTGACAAAACCCATAGGGGGTCGCATAGTGGGTCGATGGCCAATCGACCCTACCAGACCCTGAGCATCGACCCCTAGTGCTCGGTAAGTCCTGAATAGGGGTGGTCGCACCCAGGGTCAATCAAGACTCCGACCCTAGCATCGACCCCTAGTTAGCAGCATGCTTTTTAAAATCTGAATTAACTCTAATTAAATTCTATCGACTTGGTTAGGTTTTCTAGAGATATAATATCGATATATAGTTGATTCTTAGAGCTTGAAAGAGGACTAACGATCAAGTAAACGTGAGGAAACAAGATCTAAACTAATTGATTAATAACAAACTGTTTTTATTTCTTGAGTCCAATGCTATGTTTGATTCTATGCGAATATGCTTGTAATGTGCATTCAACATGTATTGTAATGTTTATAACATGATGATGATGATGATGATAGGAATAGGCATGTGAATGTATGTGTGTGGTTGGTGTACTTGATGCGAGCGAGTATCAGGGGGGTGTCATAGGCTGGGCCTTAGCACTCTAGCTCTATCACTAACTCAAGTCTTGTGCATTAGCATCGTCGTATCACCATTACTTTAGCAGAACTATTACGTCGTAGAGTATCAGGGGCGGTGGTCTCGGTCCTTGTAGTCTCTGACTCTACCGGGGGGCCTTAGCTCTATCTCTATGGGAGTTCTGAGGAATGCTGGGGTGAGGCCTTGGATACACTATTTGGCATTAGGATTGTTTAGTTGCGAGCCCAGTTTGCAAGCCCTCGCCAGCAGGGGCTTACGTGTTGGTATGGCACTATACAGCAATAAACGTTAACCTTTGTTGTAAAATATTCATGGTAGGGTGGATGGGGATGACAAATAAACGTTAACCTTTGGGCGGACTTCCACACCCTGTGTATAGAGGAGGGGTCAATAAACGTTAACCTTTGACCACCGAACCTTTCTATTGCGCATTGCAAACTTTAAACTAAACCAAAGATATGAATTGATTGCATGCATATGTATTGTTGCATTGTTTTGTTTGCACACTGAGCCATGATGTGTGCTCACCCTCTCGACGTCGAATATTTTTAGTTGATGATGCAGGTACTACCGTCGAAGATTATGTCAACGCTCCAGTGTACGGACACATGGCGGCGATGGAAGTTGAAGACGAAGTGGATACGCATGACTCCTCTTGCGAGTGCAATTCATGCGTATTTGATTTGATTTTATTTTAATTACTTAGATTTAGTAAAGAAATGTAATTGATATTTACTTATGTCTTAGTTGATACAGAATAATTTACTACTTAAATATGATTATCACATCTAGATTTCTCAGTTTGTTTTATTATATGACTTCCGCTATTGTGTATTTTACTCTGATTATGAATGTGGATGTATGAGGTTTAGATAAAATAGATATAGCCTACTCGAGATCTTGGTTGAACCGTTGGTTTGCTAGCGGTTCATCACACCATTCTGAATAGTGTAGAATTGGGGTGTGACACACACAATATCCACCATAATCAATAATAGATAATAATAATAATTTACATTGGAATATCAGAGTTATAGCGAAAATCATAATATAGAAATAAGCCAAATAATGATACTTAAATTTTATAAATCTATGATTCAATATGACTATTTTACAATATCTTTACTATTACATACATTCCCTTCTAATAACTAGAATAAATCCAAATATGTTCCTATGGATAGACCAAACCATCATCTATCTACATATAAGAAAATCAATAGAATCAAGAGTTGACTCAAGTCCTGTAGATGCAATCCTCACAGGTACAACCCTTGACATTGTCTCTCAGAGGGACCCTACCAAGAGAAATGCCCTCTATATCATTAGGATCCATATCAGTTGTACCTACAACCAAAGCTAAAAATATTTTGATATCAAGGGGTGAGCTCACATCCCAGCTCAGTGAAAAGTCATGTATCCAATACAATCCTATGAAATAATTTATGAATGTAGTACAAAAGCAAATAAACAAGCAATTGTGAGTGTCATACAAGTGTGTATGCAAATTTATGGTCGACCAGTACCCTAGCGAGAATCCTATCGCGTACCCCATTACATGAGTTATGCCCGTACCACACCGCCTGAGCATATACTCGTACCTTACTACCTAAGTATGCACCCGTGCCCCATTAGTTGAATTATGTTCCTCTTATTAAAGCATAAGTCATCTGGCCAAGTTAATGCATGATCCATTTCCATGTTATTAATAGGGTTACACCCCAACAGAGATCCCCATTCTACTACCATGGGTTGAACGTGTCCCTACTAAGGTGTAACTAGACATAGGGCCATGTATCGTGCCCCCATATGTTCCATGATCATATGCCCCACATACAAACACGTCCATATCCAATCAATCAATCACACAACATGGCATATACACACAGTAAATAAAAATATAATCCAGCAGGAATCCCCGTTCCACTCCCATGGACTGATTGTGTCCCTACTAAAGCATAGAGTGCCAACATGGCATATGTATCGTATTCTCATACTCTACACCTCCATCATACAAGGTCTTAACCAGAATGCACCGAGAAATAACCCCAACTCCCCACTCCCATGGTTCGTTGTGCCTCTACTAAGGTATAGCCACTCCCAACGTGATTCATGAGGTCACTCGTTATTCATGAGGTCACTCGTTACATGAACCACCATACATGGGTGGCATCCCAACAGAGAACCCTGGATTCCCACTCCCATGGATCATCGTGTTTCTACTAGAACACCGACACACCAACATGGTATGCATGCATGTACTTCCATACGTCACACGCACCATCATACATGGTTATGCATACAACAACATCAGCAAGTACCTTCTTGCAGAGACCCCGGATCCCCACTCCCATGGTTCACAATGCCTCTACCAAGGTAACAACAACTACCAACATACAGAGTTATAGTTATATTCAAATGCATGAACAATTATATACAATTCATTGGACAACATGTTATAAAAGAAAAAAAAAATAAACACACAACAAGCACATGCTCAAACTCTATATGACCCAACCCCTCACTTGTAGACACTAGTGGTGCTGCTGAACCTTGAAGCCAGCAGAAGGCTTCATCCACTACCTGTGGTGTTTTACCTAATTTAATTAAATAAGCTTCATTAAGCTAGTAAATATCTTGTAAATAAATATGAACAAGTCCTAGAGTCAATGCATGGGTCCCATGATAAGCTAGGAACTAAAAGGATAGTATCCCTAATTATTTCTAGGCTTATAAGTTAGTACAGAATGAACCAGCAAATTGAACCAGTTGGGCATTCCACCGGTAAGTGGTGTCGGTTAACACTTAACCATTTCTCATGTATACTGAATTAGAAGATAGATTGGATGATTGATCATCTAGTTGGTCATCCACTTCATATACTATTTCTAGTAGTGAGGATTCTAGTACGTTATTCGAAAGCTAGGCTAGGTGATCAATCATCTGGCACTGGCCCCTCTTGTAATTATGTCTACGCAGAGGCATGGCCAAACTGTGCCATACACATAGCCAGTGTGATGTACCCAGTGGTCTGTTATTCCAGTCAAGTGATACCGGTTAAGTGACATTGGATATTTCTTGGTCTAACATGTTAAGAGATTTATCCTGGCGATAGATTGGTTGTGAGTCAATCGGTATTAGGGACACTATCAATTTATTGGTTTGTGTTTTTGGTTTTGGCCCAGAAGCCAATCACAAACTAGAGAGGGTTTTCTTCTTTGGGGAAGGTTTCCCACCATGGTTTCCTTTACTCTAAATGGTGGGAAATACAAACCTACTATTATTGAGTATAATGAGAGCAATTTAGACATCACTATCATCTCTATTCATGGAGAGGGTGAAAACCTAAGCTTCAAGGTTCAGGTTTGGTCCCCATTCATAGAGGGCATTAATGGTGGAGTTCCACCATAGTCTTAAGCCTAGATCCTTACAAGAATGGAAAAAGAAGGAAGGATGAAGAACTCATAACTTCTAGAGGAAACAGGTGCTTGAGTTGAAAGTCTTCAAGCTCTAAGTAGTCTCATTCAGTGAAAGAGGAAAAAGAAGAGTGAGCCCTCCTTTTATAGGACTCGTGGAGAGAGAGTGTCCTACTCTTGCTCAATCTGTAGAAGTCAAGCGAAAGAACATTCCTCTGATTGTGCCTTCGATTGGACTTAAAGGATATCTGGGCCTAGTTTTATGGGCCCAATTTGATGGTGATGCTTCCTAGGCTTTAAGTACTTACTCCCACACGATCTAGTACACCTAAGTGACCTAAGGGGCTGACCCACCTCATATAGAGGATCACAAGATAGAGTGCCAAGGGTTGGCATAGTAAGATCTGATATGGAGAGATCCAAATCGTGAGGAACTCAGAGTGGGTCTTATAGACCGTGGGGTCGGTCACATGCCACACGGTGAGATGACCCCTAATGAAGGCCATCTTTGGGTACCCTGTTTTTAGGAATTTTATGAACTTTCCTATGTGTTCATATCCTTGGAACCATATGTTTTATAGGTATGCTCCATCGTTTCGATTAAAACCAACGCTTTATACCTTATATGCATGCTGTTTAGGATTTCTATGCATTTGGTATGCAGCGAGTGTAAGGTGTTTATTAATGATAATCAGACCTCTAGAAAATATGAATAAATTATTAGGCCATGCTTAGACAAACAATAGAGACAAACAGTGAACTGATAGATAAATATTATTATTATTACTATTATCTAAGGTACAGTAGAACACTAGGGGAAACTACTCAAGACCGTACTCTCTATTACTTTGCTGCTACTACATCAGGTAAGGGAATTGAACCTTGTTTGGTAGATTTAAACTTTTGAATATGTTGTGTGATGCTATGCGATTGATAACATGTTTGTGATAATATGCCATCCAATAAATTGTTTGTTTGCCATGCATATGCATTTTTAAGCTTGGATCAGTAGTGCCGTTAAGGATTGGAGGGCGAGTCGTATAGACACTCATTACCTTTCCAAAAAAGTAACTGACCTATTATTTGACTTGTGATGTCTAGTTAAGTTATTAAGGAGGAAGGTAGGTGGTATAAAATGCTTGTACCATTTTTTACTGACGCTGCTTTGCAATGACCATAGGTGGTAGGACGGACGGGGTTAGAAGCTTGGCAATATTACAGTTGAGTAATTTGGTTAATTGGAAACTTGATTAGTTGAACTGAAATCACCCTAATAACTATTTCTAGCCATTAAGAGGTTATGTAGTTTCATGGGTTCAATAAAGGATGGTATGAACATAGCTATGGTACTCCATATACCCAACGTAGTGTGGATGGGCAGGTAAGTCGACTAGCGGGATTATCACCTCCTCAAGTTGTTGGCGTAATACAAGCTTGGGATGAGTTATGGGTAAGTGGCCGGACTAATATGGGCTTGTTCCATAATGATGGTCCCATATATGGAGGATGTTACAGTTTCCAAGTGAGGTGGTATTCATTCTGATGGGAGGAGACCCATGCAACCGAAGACTCCGTGCGTGGGTTGTCTTGAGTTGGCACTTATAGTTATAAACCAGACCGTCGTTGTAATTCTTGCATTTTGTTTATGAACGTTTGGTTTCCTTGCTATGTTCAGCGGTTGAGCTTACCATTGTTTACATAAATTCTTGCGATAATTTGAACTACCACCCAGAAAGAATTGTCTAAATCACCTACCACCCAAGTTGTTTAAAAAAATCACTTACCACCCAAGTTGGACAAACTTTTATCAAAAAGATCCAGAAGCAACTAATAGAGCCGTTAGTTGCTGATGTCAGCCATTACAAAATATTTGAATGACAATAATACCCTTTTTATGAGGGGAAAAGTTCAATTTACCCTTTTTCTTTTTTCACCCTTTTTCTCTTTTCGTTTCGTGTTTTGTTTAGAACAAAGAAGCCCAAATTTTTACTGTTCCTCAAACACTAAATTCGAACAGTCGATCTGCTACATCACTCTAGTATTTCGATAGCCGATGATGCTTCTGTAGCTCGCCAAGGATGGAGCCATAGAACACAAAGCCCTTCCTTCAATCACCGACGCTATTCCTTTTCTTCCGTCACTCTGCTACTTTACTCTGCTATTCGAATGGTTTCTTGTAGTGATTCCTTTTCTTCTTTCGACTCATGTAGAAGACGATGATGAGACCATTTGAAACAGGTAAGGAACTCTAGCCTTGTATAGCATTCAAATTGAAGTTTCTCCTCTGAATGAGAGAGAGGAAGGAGAGCGGAAAGGGAATCAGATTCATTGTGAGGGAGAGAGGAAGGAGAGGGGAAAGGGAATCAAAGTCATGATGAGGGAGAGACAGAGGGGATAACTGTGAGGGAGAGAGGAAGGGGAGAACAATGAGGGAGAAAAACCCTAACCTTTCCCAAAGTTCATTGTTGCAGCCCAGAACTAAGGAGAACCATAAGTTTTAATTTTTGGTGAGATTGAATCTGATAAGTTAAATGGTGTTATTTACAATAGAAGGGTAAATAAGTAATTTTTAGGTTGGTTAACATTTTTAAGTATAAAATTATGAGGGTATAAATGTCTACACACAATTTTAACTTCTTCCAGTCAGTAAATGGACTAACATTTGTCTAAGTTGGGTGGTAGGTGATTTTTTTAAACAACTTGGGTGGTAAGTGATTTAGTCATTTCTTTTTGGGTGCTAGCTAAAATTTTCTTTAAATTCTTTTAAATGCATGTATGACTGAAGTGGATGATGACATGGATATTAGTGATGACAATGTTCATGATGTGATGTGCGAGTGTGATGAATGTGTCTATGGATATACACTTTGGTAAACTGATAAACTTATTTGAATTTAGAATAGTTCATTTAGATTTGGGGGCTCGTTGCCCATATGAATAATTTATATTTCAAGGATTTAATTATCTTATTTTATATGATTACAATGGTTGGGGGATTTATTTTTGTTATTATCCTGTTAAATCAAATTGGCATTAGTCAATGTTACCTGAAGAAAAGCAACCTCTAGGCTAGTGGCCTCCTGTATAGCCTCAGAAGCCATTGACCTCCGCTCTAGAGCAATCACTCGTTGCTTTACTCTTGAGATGTTCTGTAACATCCGCCTCTTGTGAACATCAAGTATAGTCTGGAGAGAGCACTGATGGTCACCCAGAGCTACCACTAAAGAGCGAGCATCAGCTAGCAAATCATGCAACTCAGTGAACCCTGAAGCCTTAACCTGGGGAGCCACTGCTGCTGGAACCTCATCACCATTTATAGCATGAGATGAACTATCTTGTTCATCATCATCATAATCGGTAGCACCCTTTGCAACCAGCCCAGATGGAGCCTCCTCACTGGAATCTACATTCTTAGGAGAAGCATCCCCACTGCCACTGGGAATGGTTGGCTCACTCTCAGAAGAAGAAGAAGAAGACAAGATCAACCTGCGTTGAACCCTCCTGACTAGCTGACATCTATGAATAGGATGAGGTGGTGAACGTTGCTTTAACTCATCACCACTAAGCACAATGTCCAGTAAACCAAGTTTATGCAGCATGTCCCAACCAAAGTCCGTATGCAGACCAGTTTCGTTGTCAAGCTCCAAAGTAAGGTCGAACCCCATGTTAGCGAACAACTGGGTGAGCAACCAACCATAAGGGAGACTACTAGTCCATGTATTCAAAGTAGTAGGGATCATAGTCTTCATAATCAGATAGCGAAAACAGATTTGATGGCGAACGGTGATGTAGTACGCCACGAACTCACAAAAGTGCACTATCACATCCCTGTGTCCACCCTTGGGCACCAAGTTGTGCTGAATGATGCGACAATATATCCTAAGAACTAGATGACAGTTGCTCTTGCATAAATTTGGACCCAACATCATTCGCTCACGGATCTCAGTAAGCTCCCACTCACCAAATACTAAAAGCTTCAGCTCTACATACACCATCTCCCTAGCACCAGAGATACCTAGACTTTGTACCAAGTTGGCAACGGTAATGACAATTGGTCTACCTCTAACCCAATTAGAGATCTATAGAGTGAAATCATCAACATTGTCCTCCATCCCTCTGTCTACCGGTAGATTACAATAGATGTGGCGAACCATGTCTACTCATGTGGGTAAATGGAAACTAATAGAAGACAACCACCCCATATCATTAAAAGCCTATTGAATATTGAACCTGTCTAACTCATCTGCAAGGACAAACCGACCTGGCTCAACTGACTTACGCTGAAAAGCAGGCCAAGTCCTGCAGCCTTTGTAGTTTTGAGTTGGAATGGATCATAGGCTGGTGGTACCTGTCCTTGTAGTCTCTCTACCCCTGCAGCAGAGGAGTCAACGCTAGAAGATCCAAGAATGTTCTGAGCAACCATAAAAAAGGAAGACTATGCTCAAAGAATGAGAACCTGTATAGGAAAAGTAAGAATAAGCATAAGTGAATGGATAGATGGCAATAACCTAATAATATGCCAAAGTGATCAAAACACTGATGTAGGATGTTGGAACCCATTTCTTTTGACAAAACTCAGTTTTGGGAAAATTATCGTAACGGGAAATACTCGTGGATATGTTAAGGTGATGTTCAAAAGAGGTTTTAATACATTCCAATCATTACTACAGAACCTAGGAAGAGCTTTAAACAAACATGGGATTGAAGAAACCATCAAACCAGATTATCTCAATTTTTGGTTTTGGAAGAAAATATGAAAAAAAATCTCGATTTTGGGTTTTGGTAACAATGTGAAGTGACAAAATCTTGTTAAAACAAGGGAGAAAATATTGCAAACATCTCCTAACTTGTTGATATAGTAAAGCTCCAACATTTCAAGCCATTACATGGGGAAAACAAGGAAGAATCAACAAAACCTGTGCTTGGTGTTATGTGAGAAAAACATCATCCACATAAAATATTACATGTGGAAACACTCATCTTTTGAGCCAACCACGTATGATGCATTGTGCTCGGCGTATACCGCTCGGAGTCACAGTCCTTTTATGACACGATATCGATCGGAGGTATAGACCTACTCGGTTACGTTTTTGGTCGGAGGCCAGAGTCCTAAAACAACTATGTCTTGGTAGGGGAGTCCTTCTCCTAGTGTGATACAACGCCGACTATCACAGCTCTACGACCACTCATAGGGTGACACGAGTTAATCTCCCTGTTGTCCAACTTAGCTTCCTTGGCTACGGTCTCCCACTTCTACTCGGAGTCTATGACTTGGGTGTCCCTCAGAGCAACACTTGGCAGTCCTACTGCCGATCTACTTACCTTAGTCTTGGTGCCTCCATGCCACTTACCAATCTCTATAAGTAGAGGATGATCCCTCAAGGTAATTCATTCACAATCTCTCTCACAACCATTCTCGTACACCCAAACTCTCTCATCGTTCCCCTCTTTCTCTAAACTGGAGATAGCTTCTTGCTATCTCTTGACTGTTTACAGGGAATTTGATTTAGGCATCGGAGTGACCCAGGGCTTAGTTGCCCACTCCATTGTCTCTTCTCTGTGATTGCAGGTTGCTTGGATCACAGCCCAACGGGCGATTTCTGACGGTAAAAGTTTGGCGCCCACCGTGGGGCCACCTTGATTGTATTTGACGAACAGTGCACGAAGACTTTAACTTCGAACTATTTTCGATGGCACACAGGAGAACTCGTGCCCATGCTTCACACCAACCATCTGAAACTTTCGTGCAAGTTAAGGTTGACAGGAGCGGAAGTACATCGGGGACAAACCATACCCCGACACTTGCGCTGACACTAACGGCAACAGTGCCGCAACCACCTTCTCAGTACGTGACTCGTCAGCAATTTGATGAATTGAGGCATCAGATCGACCAGTTGGCTCTAGCCTTGAGGGGTGCTCAAGCAAGTTATTTGATCCCCGGATGGGCAGGAGCAAACCCTCCACCCGCACCAGTGACGAACGCACCACGAGCAGCCCAGTCAGCGGCCCATCAGCCCCCTGCGCTGACGGCTTCAGCGAGAACCACACCGAGCAATCCTCCCATTGGACCTCGCGATCAGAGAAAAGGTTCTCACTACCCTGCAAGTAGCATAGGAGGGTCATCAGGTCGGCATCATCCAGCCGACCGTCCTCAGGCACAGAGAGCGCATAGAGCACCTCCTCCGCCTGAGGGGGACGCGAGGTTCTTTCTCGATGCCCTCTGCAAGTAGAGAGTCAATGTTGAGACGCCGACGACGGTCGCAGTGCGACCTCTGGCAAGCAACTCCCCAGTCCAAGGTCGAGAGGTAATTATTGGAGCAGACTACTCGGCTTCAGCAGGTGGAGCAGAATAAAGTCACTCCACCGAGGACGGCCTACACCGCCATCTTAGCACTTTCTGACGAGATTATGAGGGCTCCCCCTCTTGACAATTTCAAGATGTCAGTCCTACACTCGTACAACGGGGGTACTGATCCCGAGCAGCATCTGGACGCGTTCGTCTCCACAACGCTATTCTACCCTCTCAGTGACAGCCTCATCTATAAAGTGTTTCTTCAATGCTCAGAGGCACTACCTGCACGTAGTTTAAAAACCTACCTCTGAGGAGCATCACTTCGTTCGAACAACTTTCGAACAAGTTCTTGACGCACTCCAGGCCAGCCGAGTGCGCAAGAAGACATCTTATCATCTGCCGACGGTCAAGCAGTAGAAAGACGAACCTTACGGAACTTCATCAAGCGCTTCAATACCGAAGTGCTGGAGATCAAGGACGTCGAGCCCGCAGTGCATATGTCCAGCTTGCAGGCCAGAGTAACGAACAGAGATCTTTGTTGGTCCCTTGCCAAAAATCCCCCGAAGAACTTGGACGATCTGCTGGCCAGATGCGAGAAATACGCTTCTGCAAACGAAACGACAAATGCCTAAAAAAATAATACGATCAACAACCTCAAGACCGATCAGAATCCTATCGACAAAAAGAGGTCCGAGTTGGTAGATCAAGCGCCAAACTCTAGTGACCCTAAGAAGCAAAGGTCCGGCAAAGAGCAAAAACACCGGCACCAGTACAGGACCTTTGACTACTATACTCCGCTCACCACTTCGATGACGGAGATCTTGGAGGTAATCTGGAATGATCTGAACCTCCGACCACCACCAAAGGCTCTAGGTGACGGAAGAAATAAAGACCGCTCTAGATACTGTCACTTCCATCGCGACCACGATCACGATACGGATGAGTGCAAGTACCTCAAGGGGGAAATTGAGGATCTCATCCGGAGGGGTTACTATCGTAATTTAATCAGAGACGCTGGCAGGGGACCTGTGGCAGCAGGGAGAGACCGATGGCTACCCCCTCCACCTCCAAGGAACCAACATCCTAACAATTACCGATCAGACATAGGCGAGGACCAAAACACAAATCAGAGGGACAATCGAGATCCTGAAGGAGGTCCTGCAGCCCCAAGACAGTGGGTCGGTGCCGTTCAATTTGATACAACCGAATGGTCATCACGAAAGGAGCCTGCCAGAATACCAGTAAAGGAAGGGTTGGGAGGAAGACAGGATATCCAGTTCGGGTCCTTCCCATCCTGGTATGAAGCAGAAAAAAGGGGCAGAAGAAGGCGAAGGAATTCCCACCTGGCATCAAAAAGACGAAAATCCGGATGGCGATTCGTTGGTAGTCCTCAACCGAAGGACCGACCACAAACAACTATGGGCCTGCGCATTCCTAGGGATAGCGGCGTCTATGCCATTACGAGGGGGCCAGAGACCAAGGGAAAGGAAGTCCCCACGATCATAGGAGAACCGGCAGCAGGGAATACATCAGGAAGGTCGGCGAAAATGCAGTGGCCGTCAAAAAAAGCTCAGACTGGAGAAATCATCACCTTCAGCGTCGAAGACCTCATCAACGTGGTGGTCCCCCACAAAGATGTCATTGTCTTCACGGCCAAGATCGGACACTACGATGTCACCAAGTGCTCGTTTTACACAAGGAGCTCGCTAGATATCATATTCTACCACGTGTATCAAAGGATGCAGCTAGGAGACGACCAGCTACAGCCAGTCACCTTTCACCTTATTAGCTTTTCTGGGGACCCGGTCAAGGTGAAAGGAGGCATTTAATTACCAGTGATACTCGGCCAAAAACCAAGGCAATAGAGGGTTATGGTCGAATTTATGGTGGTTGATCAGCTATCCGCGCATAATGTGATCCTCGGCCGACTATCGTTGAACAAGCTCAAGGCATGAATGTCTACCTAATACTTGGTGATGAACTTCCTAACAAAGAACGGCATCGGAGAATGTCGAACAGATCAGGTGACATCCAAAAGGTGGTACGACACCTAGCTGAAGAATAGTCAAAGAGCGCTGAAAGCAGCACCCAGTTAACATAGTGGATGTCCAAGACTTTGATCCACCGAACAAGACAAAGCCCGTCAAAGAATTAGAGCAAATCCCTGTGGCAGACGATCAGCCCGAAAAGACGTTCCAGGTCGACTCCTTGCTGCCTGGGGACCAGAGAGAAGAGCTGATAAAATTCTTGAGAGAAAACCTAGACGTATTTGCCTAGTCGGCCTCTGACATGCCAGGAATTCCTAGAGAGGTGATAGAACACCACTTGGCTGTTGACCCCCAGCACTGACCCGTCAGACAAAAGAAGAGGAGCTTTGCACCTGCCCGGTAGTCTGTGATAGACGAGGAAGTCCAGAAGTTGCTAACGGCCGGCTTCGTACGAGGGGTAAATTATCCAGACTAGCTGGCCAATGTGGTCATGGTGCCCAAAGCAAGCGGGAAGTGGAGGATCTGCATAGATTTCACGACCTCAACAAGGCCTATTCGGAAGAAAGCTATCCACTACCGCGTATCGACCAATTGATAGATGCCACAGCTGGGAATGAGCAGCTCAGTTTCCTTGATGCATACTCAGGGTACAATCAGATCAAGATGGGGAAGGCAGATGAGGAGTGCACTTCCTTCATCACCAACCAGGGTCTCTCCTACTACACGGTGCCTTTTGGCCTAAAGAACGCAAGAGCCACCTACCAAAGGTTGGTGAACAAGGTGTTTAAAAACCAAATCGGCCAAAACATGGAAGTATACATCGATGATTTCTTAGTAAAGAGTCAGTAAGCCGATCATCACCTAGCCGACCTAGGCGAAGCATTCCAAGTCCTCCCAGCCACAACATGAAGCTGAACCCCACAAAGTGTGCCTTCAGAGTCGCATCTGGGAAATTCTTGGGTTTCATGGTCTCAGAGAGGGGAATAAAAGCAACCCCTCGAAGATCACGGCCATAATAAACTTGGCCGCGCCGACCGGACCCAAGCAGGTACAGGAGCTGAACGGTTGCATAGCAGAACTCGGCCGCTTTGTGACAAAGTCGGTCGAAAGATGCCTTCCCTTCTTCAAGACATTGAAAGGAGCTGGGATGTTCGAATGGACTGCAATGTACCAGAAAGCCTTTGAGGATCTCAAGGTTTACTTGTCCTCACCACTCCTACTGGTAAAGCCAAATCCTGGAGACGAGTTACAACTTTTTCTCGGAGTCTCCGACCACGCAGTGAGCGACGTTCTGCTGAGAGAAGAAGAGAGGGTCTAGAAAGCAATATACTATGTGAGCAAGGTGGTGTTGGATGCAGAGACCAGGTACAAGCCCACTGAAAAACTAGCGCTCGCCCTGGTAACTACTACACAAAAGCTCCGACCATACTTCCAGGTGTACTCTATCTCGGTGATTACCAACACACCTCTGAAGAAGGTATTTTGATAGCCGGACATATCCAGTTAGCTAGTAAATTGGGCAGTGGAGCTAGGCAAGTTCGATATAATGTACATCCCCAGAACCACCATCAAAGCCCAGGCATTGGCAAACTTTGTTGTCAAGAGCACCCTGCCCGAGAGAGAAGTTGTAGAACCTCAGGTGGTAACTAACCTCGAACCAACCGAAGGCCCATGGACACTGCAGGTAGATGGATCCTCCATGGATGGCCGAGTAGGTGCATGAGTAATATTGTCAAGCCCAAATGGCTTCAAAATCTGATGAGCAGTTAGATTCAAATTCCGGGGGTTAAACAACAAAGCCGAATACAAAGCTTTGCTGGCTGGCCTAAGACTAGAAAAAAGCCTGGCTGTTCGGAGCCTCATAGTTCAGGGTGACTCGTAGCTGGTCATTTGACAAGTACAAGGTGACTATGAAGCCAAGCAACCAGAGATGTAGAAGTACCTAGACAAGGTCAACTGAGCAATCAAAGCCTTCAGAAGAGTCGAGTTGCAGTACGTGTGCCAGGATGAGAACACCGAAGTAGACGAGCTGTCTAGGTTGTCCCTAGAAGACATCTCATGGATGGACTCTGCCGTGTATGTGGAGCTATTAGGGCAGACCAGCAGCTCTGCCAAAGAGGAAGTTGCACCAGTCGAAGCCATCTCTAGCTAGTACGATGACCTCTACCGCTACCTCCGAACAGGTGCACTCCCGGATGACAGGAAAGACACACGGCGCATCCAAGCCCAGTCCAGGAAGTACACCATCCACAATGATGTGATGTACAAGAGATCCTACACCATGCCATTACTTTGGTGTCTCCGAGTGGACGAAGCCGAGCAAGTGATGAAGGATGTCCAAGAAGGAATCTGTGGTCGGCACCAAGGATGCCGATCATTATTTCAAAAAATCCTTCGACGAGGCTACTACTGACTAAGGATGCATGACGACTGCATCGAGCTGGTACGCAAGTGCGACATGTGCCAGTTCTATGCACCAGTCCCCCACATAGAACCTATGCTTGGTGTTATGTGGGAAAAACATCATCCACATAAAATCTTACACGTGGCAACACTCATCTTCGGAGCCGACCACGTATGATGCATTGTACTCGGCTTATACAGCTTGGAGTCACAGTCCTTTTATGACACGATACTGGTCGGAGGTATAGACCTACTCGGTTACATTTTTGGTCGGAGGTCAAAGTCCTAAAGCAACTATGTCATGGCAGGGGAGTCCTTCTCTTAGTGTGATATGACGCCGACTATCACGGCTCTATGACCATTCATAGAGTGACACGAGTCACTCTCCCTATTGACCGACATAGCTTCCTTGGCTACGGTCTCTCACTCCTACTCGGAGTCTATGACTTGGGTGTCCCTCAGAGCGACAGTTGGCAGTCCTATTGGTGATCTACTTCCCTGAGTCCTGGTGCCTCCATGCCTCTTCCCAATCTCTATAAATAGAGGGCCATCCCTCAAGGTAATTCATTCACAGTCTCTCTCTCACAACCATTCTCGTACACCCAAACTCTCTCATCGTTCCCCTCTTTCTCTAAACTAGAGATAGCTTCTTATTATCTCTTAACTGTTTACATTGGGAATCTAACTTAAGCATCAGAGTGTACCCAGGGCTTAGTCTCCCAACTCCGTTGTCTTATCTCTGTGATTGCAGGTTGCTTGGATCACAGACCAACGGGCAATTTCCTACCGTAACACTTGGTTACAAGGAAAAACAAAAATCGTTTGGGGACTTACCATGCAGAGGTGTGATGACGATAACGAGATGGAGGGAAGGAAGAAAACACCAAGGAAGCCCCTCAATGATCGATTTCAGGGGTGTACACCTTTCCTCCTACCACACACAAGCTCTGTTATAGTAAAATGAAAAAATCAGAGTCGCACCCCTTTTTAAATATAGAAGTCGGGACGTGCGGTAATCACGTGGAGTATGCCCCTCACTTGGTCGAGGGTGCGGCCGATCACATAACACATGACTTTCGTCTGTCTGCTTCACTCCGTGTTGAATCTTTGATCATATGATTCATCTGTAATGTGTTAAAACTATAAAATTGAGTTTTAGACATACTAGTTCACATTGTATGTTGTAACTTTAAACGTTCATACCCGTGAGTCAATTGACTACATTTAAATTTTCAGGCTTGAGCAAACTTTTTAACCATGGCTCCTCTTACAAGGCGAAGGTGTAGAGAGCCCAACATCATAGAAAGCAATGCCCCACTAGAGGGGATAAAGTAGGAATCTATGCCTCTGCCAGAGATATATCCAGAGCCAGAACCTGTACCACCACCAGCACCACCTTTGCTAACTGTAGTAGACGTTACTGATATTTTGGGAAACTTTGCCTGAGACATTAATATTCAGCAACAGAAGTTAATGACTAGACTCATATAGGTACTTGGTGGGGAAACCACTCTGGTCATACCAATTTTGGCAATTCCAAGAGCCGCACCAACACCCACTCCAGTGCCAGCGCAACCTCCTGTAAACCCAATGCCTGCATCAGTACCAAATGTGGCAGCACCAGTGCATCCACAAGCATCACCAATGCTTCCTGCTATTCCTCCAATTGCTCCACAACTAGTACTGCAACGTACCTTAACACCAGTGGCAAATGTAGTAGAAGACTTTCAGAAAATGAAGCCTTCTAAGTTCACAGGGGTAGGCAATGATCCCTTGCATCCTACCATATGGATGCATACCATTGAGATGACTCTTAGAATGCCTTGCACGGATGAGAAAATGATACTCATTGCCACCTTCATGTTCGAAGATGAGCCTGACAATTGGTGGGACTCTACTCGTCCTATCCTTGAGGCCAGGTATGGCAACATTTCATGGGAAAACTTCAAGGAAGCATTTCTCGGTAGTTACTTCCCCCAAAGTTATAGAGATCAAAAGAAGGTAGAATATCTGACATTCAGTTAAGTGCAAAGTTCTTTCACTGAATATAAGAGTGATTTTGAGAGACTATACCACTTTGCAACTCCAAGCATGCGTACAGATGTGTTGAAGGTGAAAAGGTTTGTTGTTGACCTTAGGGGATAAGTAGGAGCCATTGTGGAGGCTCAAGGTTATACCACCTACGCCAGCATTGTCGAAACAGCCAAAGTAGTGGAAGACAGTCAAAGAGATGGATACCAAGCACGTTGGAAAGATATAGCAATGACCTTGGGTACCAAGACAGCAAGTACCTTCATCAATAACCGCAATGCCAAGAAGCTGTTTAAGACCTTTGCTATGAAGAAAGTGACCACTCAAGTTTCCACAAAGAAGTCTGCTACCCCTACTTCTAGACCCTACACCTGGCCCAGTAAGGTGCTACAACTGTCAACAAGAGGGACACATCTCTAGATACTATCCTTACACTCCGAAGCAAGGACTATAGTAGGGCAAGGTTTTCGCCACAACGGCCGAAGATGCTGTGAACTCTGCCAGTGTGGTTATAGGTACTACTCTCAGATAGTAAATAAACTGTTATGCATAATGGAGCATGTCCATGAATTATCAACTAAATTAATAAGTTACTAACCATTAGGTGCCATATCTGTAGCTGATTTCTCGACTCGAGTACTCTTTAACTCATGTGTGACCCATTCTTTTGTGTCGCCATCCTTTGCTGAGAAATTGGGAACACCTCTACAGTAGATGGAGTTACAATTTATAGTCAGTATGCCCTTGGGACAGCAAGTAGAGTTGAGCTACTACTACGGCTCATGCAAAGTCCAAATTGGAGATAAGCAAATGGAAGCAAACTTGATACTTGTAAACATGTCAGACTTTGATGTAATTTTAGGGCTGGACTGGCTAGCTACTCATAAGGCCAGCGTCTTATGTGTTGAAGGAATGTCTCTTTTGAAATTGATGGTGATAAGCCAATTGTATTTAATGGAGACAAACCAAAGAAGTAGAAGAAACTTTTTATATCAGCCTTGTAAGCAAGTAAGTTGTTAGATCAGGGTTGTACCGCATACATTGCAACTATTGTAGATACTACTATTGAAACGCCCAAATTGGAAGAACTATGAGTACTAAACGAGTTTCCTGAAGTGTTTCCAGAAGACTTACCAGGATTGCCACATGACAGAGCAACAAAATTTGTAATTGACCTGCTCCCAGGATCGGTGCCTATATCCAAGGTACCCTCTAGAATGGCACCTGTAGAATTAAAAGAACTCAAGATTCAATTACAAGAATCACTAGATAAAGGCTTTATTAGGCCAAGAATTTCACCATGGGGAGTACCAGTCTTGTTCACCAAGAAGAAGGATGGAACCGTCAGACTGTAAGACTTGTGCCCAAATTCCTTTACGATACATCTATTTTGGGCAAGTGTCGGGTCTTTGCACATACAAACCTATCATATCGACACATCCAAAGATGAAAAAATAACCATGAGGTGACACAAAAGATAAATCATGAACCTCTCATATTACTTGAGGGTGCGAAAATACCATAGAAGAAGTCTTGGACCCAGCCTACACAAACCCCAAAAGTCTGACATTCACAACCAAAATTGGTCGACCAAAATGAGGTCTGGTACTATGCAGAGGAGGTGCGGTTGATTACTAACCACAATTATCCAGCCGCACCCCCTGTGCGAGAAAATGGTTTGAGACCAACTTTGTGCAGGACCCACCGTTCGAAAATCAGTCTTTTCCCTCCATAACCGACTAAAATTGGATTCCCTACATGGTAATTGACTTTAATTGGATCAAGAATGGAAGGTGAGGAGAAGGTCCTGCCCCTTTCTATCAATAGTTCCCTATGCTTACCATTTTGGGAAGAAAAGAGATTTCTACCCTCTCCATTCTTGCAATCAGACAACCCAACCAAAAGAATGTGAGAAGGAAAGCTCTAACGTAGGACCAAAGAGAAAGAAGAAGAGAAGATGAAAGGAGAAGAAGAAAAAAAAAATAAGAGAGTAGCTATTTTCTACAAATACTGCCCAGTAGGAAGAAGAAGAGAGAGAGAAAGAGAAGGGAAAGCAGAGGGAGGATGCACGTACCTTTGGATCGACACTCTATTACTGAGGATTCGATAGTGAACTGAATCTCTATAAGTATACCCTCAATTCGACACCTTAATCTTTTAATGTAAAAGAATGGAGTGTGAGGTAATGGGTTAAGTAAAGATTTTAGAATAAACATTGATTAAAGGGAGTAAGGATCCATATTGGCTGTAAGAGGTAGTATTATCAGACCATGATTTGATAGTGGATCTACAGAATGGAAAACGGATCTAAAGGAATTAAAACCAGATCTGAGATATCGATAGTTGTCAAATCAAAATGGTATCCATTACTGTACATAGAGATTGAGTTTTAAATCCAAACTTGGTATGTAGACCAAGAAAATAATGAGAAAACATCAAATAAATTCAGAGACCAGATGGCCACGGTCTATCGTGCTGTCGATGATGATCGCCATGGTAATCAAACTTCGCCTGTGACTTCTTATTAATTAATGAGAACCTATAGAGGGATTGGAACCCCGAAATTTGTATGTCTTGATATGAAAATTCACCACCTATCATGTAATGCATGAGATAAATGATAGTTTACATATTGAATTTATTAATCACGAGTTGTTATGAAAAGATAAGACCTAAAACCAACCCTACAGAGGTTAGGGAAGTTTTTGAGGTGTCGACACTACCAAATAGCCATGGTCCGACGTATAGTCGACCATGTGTGACACAGCTGGTGGCCAATGATCATGTTGTCGATCACGTGCCGCATAAGTTATTTACCTCTATTGATGACCATCATTGGTCAGGACTCTACAAGACTTTTATGAGCTTGCCTGTAGGTGTAGATTTTCACAATCAAATGCTCATAAGTGTTATGTAAGATGTTTCAACTAGTTATACCATAATATAACATGCTGTTTATTATTTCAATTGACAAGTAACCTTAGACACCAGATAAGGAACCTTAGGGATTATAAATCAGACCTATAGGATGATAGAAACCCCTTGCTTCATGATAAGAAGTCCTTCTTTCTATTAAGCTTATAAAACAAAATCCTTGCTAGCAAGTGTGCGGTTTAATGGAGGGTTGATGCTGATAGCACTTTACTCCTATGGACAGCAGATATTTTACAAGCACAGATGTACCCAAGAGTTATGAACAGTAATAAATAAATTTAGTAAGAACCCTAGATGCTATGGCATGATAAGCAATCAATAAATGGACGGCTTAAAACAATAGATAAGCTACTAAGTTATGAACACCTGAAAAATGAACCTAAAGAAAAGTCTAAATAATTATATTGATTATGATTTTGAATACATAGCTACGAGAACTTTGGAAGACAACTACTCGAACGGCCTGCTGAGGACTCACAAGGACAGTGTCACACCCCAATTCCGCACTATTCAGAATGGTGTGATGAACCGCTAATAAACCAACGGTTTAACCAGGATCACGAGTAGGCTATATCCGTGTTATCTAAACTCCATACATCCATAATCATAATCAGAGTAAATACACAATAGCGGAAGTCTTACAATAAAATGAACTGAGAATCTATGTGATATTAAAATTTAAATAGCAAATTATTCTGTGTCAACTGAGACATAAATATTTAAATACCAAATACATGTCTTTAATAAATCCAAATAAATAAACCAAAAATTTAATCGAATACACATGAGTTGCACTCACAAGAGACGTCATGTGTATCCACTTCATCTTCAGCTACCATCACTGCAATGTTCCTGTACTCTGGAGCATTTACATAGTCTTCAACTGTAAAACCTGCATCATCAACTAAAAATATTCGATGTCGAGGGGTGAGCATACATCATGGCTCAGTGAGCAAACAAAACAATGCAACAATATATATGCATGCAATCAATTTATATCTTTGGTCTGGTTTATAGTTTGCACTGTGCTATAGGAAGGATAGGTGGCCGCCGCACATCTATACACGAGTGTGTGGAAACGCCCAATGAAAATGGAACCGTCGCCCCACAAGCACCCAGAATGGCACAATATACACCCCATGAAGAACGGTTATGGCTGCACCCAGTTGATACCGTACCAACAAATAAACCCCTGCTGGCTAGGGTTGCAAACTAGGTTCGCAACTAACCAATCCTAATACCAAAAAGTGTATCCAAGGCCTCACCCCAGTAACCCTCAGAACATTCATAGAGATGGAGCTAAGGCCCCCTGGTAGAGTCAGAGACTACAAGGACCGAGACCACCTCCCCTGATACTCTACGACATAATAGTTCTGCTAAGGTAATGGCGATACGACGACATCAATGGACATGACTTGAGTAGACAATGGCACAATATACACCCCATGAAGAATAGTCATGGTTGTATCGGTTGATAACGTTCCTACCCACGCCATATAAACTGGCCAAACATTAACATTCGCATGCCTAATCCTATCATCATCATCATCATCATGTTATAACAGTAAAACAAAAATGGAAGAACAAATAATAGAAATATTGGATGACATGTTGAATGCACATACAAGCATACAAGCATAGAACCAATATGGCATTGGACTCAAGAAATAAAATAGTTTATTATTAACCAGTTAGTTTAGGTCTTATTCTCTCACCTTAGCTTATTAATATATCCTCTTTCAAGCTTTAGAATCACCTTTATAATGTTATTATATTGCTAGAAGACCTAACAAAGTCGATATAATTTAATTAGCATTAATTCTGAATTTAAAAACCATTCTATTAACTGAGGGTCGGAGGTAGGGTCGGAGTCATGATCGACCCTGGGTGCGACCCTCCCCAATCAGGACTTCCCGAACACTAGGGGTCGATCATCAGGATCACCTAGGGTCGGATGGTCATCGACCCTCTGTGCGACCCTCGGTGGTTCTTGGTCAATTTGGCTCCTTTTAGTCCATTCTTTGTGTTTGGGGTCCTATGGCTTTCTCCTATAGTCCATTCAATATTCATTCCATGGTCTAGAACCATGAATCATCCACCTATATAGCTTTCACGTAATCTCCCATAGTTTTCTATGGAAACCTAATCATGGATTGATGGTTTGGGTTTCTCCGAGATTATACTCTCATCATTACCTAACCTAAGGTCAGTAGAAACTCATGGAATTGGTATCCATACCTGAGAAGAATACTCTTTCTCTGCAACTCTTCTCGTTTTGGCTAAATTCTCATCCTTGCTTCTCTTTTTCTTCTCTTCCTTCTCTTCTCTTTCTCTCAATTCAATTAGGGTTGTGAAAGGAGTGAAAGAGGCTTAGGAACGTCCTTTAATTAGTGTAGAAACATCCTAAAATAAGTCTTTTTGAGATTAGGAAAGAATCCAAATCAAAATTAGGAAATTTCCTAATTTCAGTTTCGACGGCAACTGAGGGTCGATGGGAGGGTCGATGATCCCGTCGAACCTAGGTTTCGAAGTTGTCCGACCCTCCCTTCAAAACTAAGGGTCTAACTTTCTGTCTTGGGGGGTCCGACCCTCCTTAGCTGGGTATGCGACCGTTCCCCTAATTTAAGTGTTTTTGGGTCGATTTAATACTTGGGATCTCAATCTCCTTCACGCCCTTGGTCCATTTGACTCGACCATGATGGGTAAACCTGGTTCAAGGTGATAATACTGGGTTAGATTGACACAGGTCTTACAACTCCCCCCTACTTATAAAAATTTCGTCATCAAAATTGTACGTATCTTCTGAATCAAATAAGTGAGGGTATTGCTTTCGCATAGCATTTTCTTCTTCCCATGTAACTTCTTCCGTGTCTCTAATTTTCCATGTGACCTTAACATAATAGATATCTCGATTGCACAGACGTTGAACCTTTTGACTGGTGATTTCTATCAAAACATGCGTTGGATCCTTGACATACTTCTTCAATAGAGAAATGTGAAATACGTTATGCACACTTGACATAGATAGTGGTAGTGCTAACCGATAAGCCACTTTCCCACGCTTAGCTAGAATCTCATACGGCCCGACATATCATGGACTTAGTTTCCCTTTCTGTCTGAACCTTTTCAATCCTTGCATAGGCGATACCTTCAAAAGTACTTTATCACCTACAGTGAACTCCAGATCTCTGCGTCGAGTATCTGCATATTGCTTCTGACGGTTCTGAGCTGTTTTCACTCTTTCCTTGATAATGTTGACCACTCGACAAGTCTCTTCAATAAATTCAGGTCCAACAATACTACGTTCTCCAACTTCATTCCAAAACAACAGAGTTCGACACTTCCTTCCATACAGTGCTTCATAAGGTGATATCTGTATAGTAGCCTGATAGCTATTATTATAAGCGAATTCGATCCGTGGTAACTTTTCATCCCATGATCCTTTGAAATCAATTACACATGCTCGTAGCATATCTTCTAGAATCTGGATTGTACGCTCTAACTGTCCGCCTGTCTGTGGGTGGAATGTAGTACTGAACTTTAATGTTGTACCCATAGTCTTTTGCAATCCTTCCCAAAACTTGGAAGTGAATCGTGGGTCTCTATCGGATACAATGCTCTTTGGTACACTGTGTAATCGAACGATATTATCCACATATAGCTTTGCTAACCTTTCTAGAGTATACTGAGGTCGTATAGGTATGAAGCGAGCTGTTTTAGTTAGACGGTCGGTGCGTCAACTACTCGAGGAGTCAGTGGTAATCCCGTGATGAAGTCCATAGTGATGCAGTCCCATTTCCATGCTGGTTCTGGTAATGGCTGTAACAGTCCTGCGGGTCTTTGTCGTTCAGCCTTTACTTTCTGACAATTTAGGCATTGAGACACAAACTTAGCTACATCTGCTTTCATTCCTCTCCACCAATACAGTTTCTTTAAGTCATGATACATTTTTGTACTTCTCGGATGTATCGAATAGATGGTGGTATGGGCTTCATTCATTAGTCGGTGTCTAATGTCCACACTTTCTATTTCAGGTACACATATTCTTCGTTTGTATTTTAGTACTTTCTCTTCGTCCAAGTGAACTCAGGATTAGTCCTACCTTTCTCGATATCTTCTTGTACTGTTCTCAGATAAGGATCTGATTTGATAGCTGTCTCCAATTCATCCATTATATCCGGTATAATTATTAATGCAGCGAACATATTTAAAAATTGATGAGTAAACCCTTGGTTGGCTGATTCATCCGTTGAATCTATCACGTACTGCTCGTTGCCATAAGTGAATACCATGTCGGTGGTACACATTTCTGCAGTTGTACTAACCTCTCCCTGTAATTTTATCATCGCCTTTCTGCTTAACGCATCCGCTACTACATTTTCTTTTCCCAGATGATACTGGATATTACAATCATAGTCTTTGAATAGTTCCAGCCATCTTCTTTGTTTCATATTCAACTCCTTCTGATTAAATAAATAAGTAAGACTTTTATGGTCCGACTTAATCTGGAACTTCTCTCCGTATAGGTAATCTCTCCATATCTTGATAGCATGTACTACTGCCGCTAACTCCAAATCATGAGTGGGATAATTTTTCTCATGCGTCTTCAACTGTCTCGAGGCATAAGAAATTACTTATTCTCCTTGCATAAGCACACATCCTAATCCCAGTCCTGACGCATCAGTGTATAAGGTAAATGTCTGTCCTGGAACAGGAATAGTCAAAATTGGAGCGGATATCAATCTGGTCTTCAATGTCTGGAAACTCTTCTCACATTTGTCCATCCACACAAATTTTTCACCTTTCTCAGTTAGAATGGTGAGAGGTACAACAATCTAGGAATAGTCTTCCACAAATATCCGATAATAACCAGCGAGACCCAGAAAACTTCTAATTTCTGAAACGCTCTTTGGTGCTTCCCACTTTACAATAGCCTCGATCTTGCTGGGGTCCACTTTGATACCTTCTGCGGATACTACATGGCCTAGGAAGGCGACTTCACTTAGCCAAAACTCACACTTGGTAAATTTGGCATATAACTTCTTTTTCCATAAACGCTGTAGGGCGGCGTTTAGGTTATTGATATGGGTTTCTTTGTCCTTGGAATATACCAATATATCATCAATGAATACTATAACCGACGTATCCAACATGTCATGGAAAACCCGGTTCATAAGTTCCATGAAAGTTGCTAGTGCGTTTGTTAATCCGAATGACATGACCAAGAACTCATAATGTTCGTATTTGGTCCTGAAAGTTGTCTTAGGAATATCACCTTCTTTAATCATCAACTAATGATAGCCTGATCGAAGATCAATCATAAAAAATACCTTTGCTCCTTGCAACTGATCGAACAAGTCATCGATTCGAGGTAGTGGATATCGATTTTTGATTATCAGTTTGTTCAACTCCCGATAGTCGATAAATAATCGAACGCTACCATCCTTCTTCTTTACGAATAATATTGGTGCTCCCCATGGTGATATACTGGGTTGAATATAACCCTTGTCCAGCAGTTCCTGTAGTTGCACATTCAATTCCATTAGTTCCGTAGGAGCCATTCTATAAGGTGCTTTTGATGCTGGTGCGGCTCCCGATATAAGATCTATTACAAACTCTGTGGCTCGGTCAGGTGGTAATCCTGGTAATTCATCAGGAAATACGTCGAGATAGTCTCGCACGACATCAATATCTTTGATTTGTGGTGCTTCCTTGGTTAGGTCGACCACCGATACCAGATACCCGACTGCCCCCTTTTCAAGGAACTTCTTAGCTTTCAGTGCTGAGAGTATAAGCTTGCGTTTACGGGGAAGTTTGGTTCCCGAAAAACTGAATTCTGCTTCTTCTTTGTCTTTGAATGTTAGCTTCTTTTCGGCGCATAATAGGTTTGCAGAATGTCGAGCTAACCAGTCCATTCCCAAGATGAGGTCAAAGTCTGCCATCTCAAGTTGTATCAAAGTTGCATCTAAGGTTTTCTCGCCAATGAGAACTGGACATGGTCCATAACCTTTCTCTAATTCCACTTCTAACCCCATCGGTGACCGTACAAGTAATTTGTAGTCTAATGTTTTGATGGGTAAATTTAGCTTCTTTTCGAATGACACAGATATAAAGGAATGAGTAGCTCCTGAATGAAAAAGTACTCTGCGGGTACGCCATTTATAGGTACGATACCTGTGATTTATTTACTTAGTCTACATGCTCACAAAACATAATTAAAATTTAAAAGTTTTTAGTCATACCTGTGACCACATCAGGCGATGCGGCAGCATCCTCTGATGTCACAGCATATACTCGTCCTTGATGTAATTGCTTCTTGGGCTTAGGGCACTCCCTTGCCATATGTCCCATTTGGCTGCAGTTAAAACATCTCGGACCTTCAGGATTTGGCTTTGGTTGCTGTTGATTTATTGGGGTAGTCTTGGATGCAGCAGTAATGCCTTGAGCGCAGAAGGATTTAAATGTCTTGTTGTTCCCTCCGTTATAAGTATTTTCAGCTGGCCTTTTCATACCTCTGTTCTGGGTAAAACAACTCTCCTTCTGGCTCGATTCTATAACTCGAGCAATTTGGACAACTTCATTATATATCTTCTTTTCTAATCCCAGAACGTGCTCTCTGATGCTTCCTCTAAGTCCCGTGATAAACCTACGGGTCTTAGTGTCTTCTTCTTGCATACTGAGTGGTGCAAAGAAAAACAGTTCTTCGTAATGCTGTTGATATGCATCCACTGACATCTGCCCCTGATATAAACTCAGGAACTCCTTCTCCATTGAATCTCTGAAGCATCGTGGAAAATACTTCTCAAAGAAAGCTTCTTTATAAATAGCCCAAGTCAATATGGCATGCTTGGTCAATAGATAGGCCCGGGTAGATTTCCACCAATGATGTGCATCGCCTTTGAGCATGAAGGTGGCACATAATACCTTTTCTTCTTCTGTAATAGTCATCATAAGAAAGTTTCTCTCCATCTCGTCGATCCAGTGTGCTGGCCATAATGGATCAGACGGTTTACCGTTAAATTCCCTAGGCTTCATCTTCAAAAATCTCTCAACCAGCCGAGAGTGATCCATCTGATTTTGGGGGTATGCCCCAAACATAGGTTGTGGATACTGATAATTAACCTGGGCTGCTTCCCAACCTGGTACTGGAATCTGTGCAGCTGGTGGTTGAGGTGTTTGAGGTGCTGGGTGGTTACCCACCGGTGCTGCACTGGCTTGTCCTGTCTGCATGGGTGTAGCATGAGTGGCTTGGAACATGATTCCCATTGCAACTTGCATTTGAGCCTGTGCGTGTTGCATCTGTTGCAGTTGCTGTTCCAAATTCATCACCACGGTTGCTAACTCAGGTGGTGGAGGTGGCAAATTTATAGGATTTGCCTGATCTAGATTTCCTGGTACATATATAGTCTCCTGGCCCGTTTCCTCCACAGGTGGTGGTGGTGGAACTGCATTCCAACTCTGTCTGGTTACTCTACGTCCAGACATAATTTCTTCTGAGATTGGTGGTGCCTGAAAATCATCAAATAGGTGAGAAAATCATTGATACTTCATGTAGGCATAAGCGATGTAAAATTTCAAATTCTAGCTCATTTTATAAAAATTTTACTGTCTTTCTTATGTAGGGTCGATGGTGAGGGTCGATGGTAGGTCCGACCCTTAGTATCAGACCCTGGGAATGACCTGTTCTTCCCGAGAGCTGAGGGTCGATGTGATGGTCGATGGGTGTCCGACCCTCAGTATCCAACCCTGGGTTTTTTGTCAGATTCTCGAGAGCCGAGGGTCAATAGGAGGGTCGATCAGAGGGTCGATGGTTCTGGTCGAATTGTCCGACCCTCAGACCAAAAATCAGACTTTTAAGATCCGATTCTGGGTTCATTCTTTGTTGTTTTCCTCCCTTTTCGACTTGTCTCTCTCCTCTGAGTTGCTACAGTGCCACTCCGCTATTTTGGTCAATGTGGATCCGGGTTTCAACATCCACATCATCCCTACAGGTATGTTCTCTCATTTTCCCCTGTTTTTATGTTTTCTTTTCTAGGTTTTTGTCCATTTAACTTGTATTTCTCAAATTAAACTTTTTCCAACCGTAAAAATTTGATTTTTATTGGGGACTTATGTTATAGGTGTCTCGAGGAATGAAAGCCCTCAAAAATTTTTGAGTTTCATCGGTTGGTTATCGAGAAACTTGGATTTTTGCTCTTTTGCCCTAATTTGTCAAAAATTTTGATTTCTTGAAATTTCTTCAAATTGGACCTCATTAGTTAAAATTTCCTACTGTACGTGTGTTGTATGATACGTTAGAACCTACATAAGTCCTCCTGCCCACGTGTATGGGTGACAAGTGAGGCTTTTAGCCACTTACGTCGTTATAATGTCAAATTTTGGATTTTTATCATATTAACTCATTATCTATTTTTCTTTGCAGATACCATGGCTCGTACTAAGGTACCCAGAGTTTGTCATCCGCTTCGCTTCCGCTCTAATGAAGCTGAGGCACAGTATGCCCACTACACTCGTAAGAAGGTAGAGGGTGGTCGTTTGGTGAACTTGGATGAGCTAGCCCTGTTCAATGTGGAGAGAGCATTTGGTGATATGGGGTGTCTCCCTGTCATCACTTACGACGCGTGCACATGCCCGGATTTAGTGCGACAGTTTTATTGTAATCTCCAGGTGGTGGGGGATTACAATGATGTGGATAGGGGTCACGAGCTACGCATCACTAGCTATGTAATGGGAGTGAACATTTCATTTGACTATCGGCAGTTGGCCGACCTACTGGGCATTCCCTATGATGGCCCTATGGTGTACTGTGTGCCTGGAGAGCCCCAGTTTATTTCCATGGAGATGAGGGCACAGATCGACAGTCAGCTGCTACGACCTGATCGCTGGCAGATGAGAGCTTGTTACATTCGTCCAGGTCCACGGGTCTTCTGTAAGATTATCTAGCATAATCTGATTCCACAGAGTGGCCATTACGAGAGGGTTTTTCAGCTGACCCAGTATCTGCTATATAGTATCTACAGTAGATAGCCCGTCTGCCTATCGTACATCATCATGCGGACTATGATTAGTGCCACATTGCCCAGTTGTAGGGGTAATCTACCCTATGGACGTATGATCGCAGTCCTGCTTACTCGCCTGGGGGTTGATTTAGTGGATGAGAAGATTCAGGAGAAAATCTTCTCATCGCCTCTAGATTGGGAGGCTATCTACAAAATGGGCATGCGGGATGCCCAAGTTAGTGACGAGGAGAGGAACGCGATGGTGCGCCCTCGCACTCGCATCGAGATTGCTGACGCTGAGGGAGCTGCTACTGCTAGAACTCATGCAGATCTCGCCGATGATGATGACCACATGTATATGGATGTCGACTCGATACCACCGCCTTCACCTACGCATGCGACTGGAGTTGGTACTTCTTCTGCGGCGGATCCTGCACCTGAGACTGGTCCTTCTCATGCGGCTGGTCCTTCATGCCTACCTCCTGATATGATGGAGATGTTGCATGAGATCAGAGAGGCTCAGCGCAGATCTGATCTGTGGATGGATGAGTTGCTGGATGCACAGCGTCAGACTGATCAGCGGGTGGCTGATCTCACAGCTAGTCTTCAGACGACCCAGACTCAGATAGCCTGGTTGACTAGAGTCTACGCTGAGGACTATGACAGAGATCGTGAGGCACCGCCTCCTCCTTCACCTCCAGCTTCTTGATTGTATTTATTTTCTTGTACTTCAGAGTAACTGTCCAGGTTGTGGACTGTACTCTGCTTTAGTTTTGTATATACGTTTGTTTCTCTCACATTGTATGTAAAATTGTTTCTCCTTTAAAAGATGCATTATTCTCTTTTTAAATTTGGTCTCAACCATCACTTGAGCTTATAGTGTGTTAGTATTACTGTTTTTACCTTTATCCTATCTCAGTTCACAATTGTCTTGAATGTATGCTAGTTCAGCGGACGAGGCCTGAAATGCTCTGATACCAAGTTGCCACACCCCAATTCTGCACTATTCAGAATGGTGTGATGAACCACTAATAAATCAACGATTCAACCAGGATATCGAGTAGGCTATATCCGTGTTATCTAAACTCCATACATCCATAATCATAATCAGAGTAAATACACAATAGCGGAAGTCTTATAATAAAATAAACTGAGAATCTATGTGATATGAAAATTTAAATAGCAAATTATTCTGTGTCAACTGAGACATAAATATTTAAATACCAAATACATGTCTTTAATAAATCCAAATAAATAAACCAAAAATCTAATCGAATACAAATGAGTTGCACTCACAAGAGACGTCATGTGTATCCAGTTCACCTTCAGCTACCATCGCTGCAACGTTCCCGTACTCTGGAGCATTTACACAGTCTTCAATGGTAAAACCTGCATCATCAACTTAAAATATTCGACGTCAAGGGGTGAGCACACATCATGACTCAGTGAGCAAACAAAACAATGCAACAATACATATGCATGCAATTAATTTATATCTTTGGTGTGGTTTATAGTTTGCACTGTGCTACAGAAAGGATAGGTGGCCGCCACACCTCTATACATGAGTGTCTGGAAACGCCCAATGAAAACGGCACCGTCGCCCTACAAGAACCTAGAATGGCACAATATACACCCCATGAAGAACGGTCATGGCTATACCCGGTTGATACCATACCAATAAATAAACCCTGCTGACTAGGGTTAAAAACTGGGCTCGCAACTAACCAATCCTAATGCCAAAAAGTGTATCCAAGGCCTCACCCCAGCATCCCTTAGAACATCCATAGAGATAGAGCTAAGGCCCCCCGGTAGGGTCAGAGACTACAAGGACCGAGACCACCTCCATTGATATTCTACGATACAATAGTTTTGCTAAGGTAATGGCGATACGATGACATCAATGGACATGACTTGAGTAGACAATGGCACATTATACACCCCCTGAAGAATGATCATGGTTGTACCGGTTGATACCATTCCTACCCACACCATATATACTGACCAAACATAAACATTCACATGCCTAATCCTATCATCATCATCATCATCATGTTATAATAGTAAAATAAATATCCATTAACAAATAATAGAAATATTGGATGACATGTTGAATGCACATACAAGCATAAACACATAGAACCAATATGGCATTGGACTCAAGAAATAAAATAGTTTATTATTAACCAGTTAGTTTAGGTCATGTTCCCTCACCTTAGCTTGTTAATAGATCCTCTTCCAAGCTTTAGAATCACCTTTATAATGTTATTATATTGCTAGAAGACCTAACAAAGTCGATAGTATTTAATTAGAATTAATTCTAAATTTAAAAACCATTCTATTAACTGAGGGTCAGAGGTAGGGTCGGAGTCATGATCGACCCTGGGTGCGACCCTCCCCAATCTGGACTTCCCGAACACTGAGGGTCGATCATCAGGATCACCTAGGGTCGGATGGTCATCGACCCTCTATGCGACCCTCGGTGGATCTTGGTTAAGTTCCCTCCTTTTAGTCCATTCTTTGTGTTTGGGGTCCTATGGCTTTCTCCTACAGTCCATTCAATATTCATTCCATGGTCTAGAACCATGAATCATCCACCTATATAGCTTCCACGTAATCTCCAATAGTTTTCTATGGAAACCTAACCATGGATTGATGGTTTGGGTTTCTCCAAGATTATACTCTCATCATTACCTAACCTAAGGTCTGTAGAAACTCATGGAATTAGTATCCATACCTGAGAAGAATACTCCTTCTCTGCAACTCTTCTCGTTTTGGCTAAATTTTCATCCTTGCTTCTCTTCTTCTTCTCTTCCTTCTCTTCTCTTTCTCTCAATTCAATTAGGGTTGTAAAAGGAGTGAACGAGGCTTAGGAACGTCTTTTAAATAGAGTAGGAACATCCTAAAATAAGTCCCTTTGAGTTTAGGAAAGAATCCAAATCGAAAATTAAGAAATTTCCTAATTTCAGTTTCGGCGGCAACTGAGGGTCGATGGGAGGGTCGATGATCCCGTCGACCCTAGGTTTTTTAGTTGTCCAACCCTCCCTTCAAAACTGAGGGTCTGACTTTCTGTCTTGGGGGGTCCAACCCTCCTTAGCTGGGTATGCGACCCTTCCCCTAATTTAAGTGTTTTTGGGTCGATTTAATACCTGGGATCTCGATCTCCTTCACGCCCTTGGTCCATTTGACTCGACCGTGATGGGTAAACCTGGTTCAAGGTGATAAGACCAGGTTTGATTGACACGGGTCTTATAGACAGTAAGTGAATTACACCTTTCTTTGGTAGATTAGTTCTTTCGAATTATGTTGAATAATGTTATGAGATTGATAACATGCGTTTGTGTATGATAACATGCCATCCAATAAACTGTATTATTTTCTCATGCATATGCATTCTCTTGTGTGCGATCAGTGAAACATGTAGTAGTATTCATGATGTCTAATTAAGTCAGTAAGGAGGAAGGTGGGTGTAATGGGCCACTTGCAGAACTTCTTACTATTACTACTTTGCATTGACCAATGTAACATTGCCAAGCCATGGTATCCTAAGTGAGGACTAGACAGGGTCGGAAGCTTGGCAAAGTTACGGTCCAGTAGTATGGCTAATTAGGGGAAAATGGTTAGTTGAACATAAATATCCTGATAGCTGTATCCCTAGCCATTAGGGGGTTATGTTAGGGCATGGGTGCAATAAAAAGTTGGTATGAACATAGCTACGATGTTCCCATACCTGACATAGTGTGGATAGGCAGGCGAGTCGACTAGTCGGATTATCGTCTTCTCGGGTGTCATGAGGTGGACTTGGGAAGATTTGTGGACAGGCGACTGGGGTAATACGAACCTATGCCTCAATGACGTTCCCATACTTGATGCTGGTACTGTATGCCAAGTGAGGTGGTATCATTTGATGGGGGATGACTCGTGCAGACTAGAGACTTCTTGTGCTGGTTGTCTTGAGCTAGCACATACAACTATATACTTGACTATAGTTGATAGTTGCACGCATATTGTATGTTGCACGTTTAGTTTTCTTACTAAGCTCGATGGTTGAGCTTACCCTGTACACATAAACTCTTTTAGATATTACAAGTACTTCTCGTGACTCTTCTGGTTATAGTCCCTCTGGTGTAGAGGACGAGGACTTTGGGCTTGAGGAGGAGCTGTCTGATTCTTAAAGTATTTCATAGAGCTGAGCATGAGCTTAGGCTGTGCCTATGTTTTTTTCTTTTAGTCGGGACTATTCTACTTATTTAGGTTTTACGCTGAGAATAAACTGTGAATAATATTTATGGGTTAAATATAATTTAATTTGGATTATTTATTTTGGATATTAGAACAATGAACTGTGCTTATGAATACTCTGGACTTAAATACAATAATTTATTTTCTAATTGGTTAGCACTGATTTATGGTTTTAATTTGTAAGTCTTTCACTAATTTACTCTCTATAGTATGAATGATTGTTTTAAAATGAGATGGAAAATTTACTCTGATAATTATTATGCCTGGTTTGATTTATGGAATACCATGATTGTGTGATCCTGGAAGGGGATTTCTTGTGCCTGGATAGGACGGAGAGATCCCGTTGCATTATATAGTCCTGATACATTGAGAACAGGGTGTGGCATAGACAGTGCATTGACTATCAAGAACTGAACAAACTCACGATCAAGAAATGATACCGTCTGCCCAGGATCGATGACTTATTCGATCAATTGCAAGGAGCATCAGTATTTTCAAAGATTGACTTACGATTAGGTTATCACCAACTGAAGATCAGAGAATCTAAAATTCCAAAGATAGCCTTTAGAACTCGATATGGTCACTATGATTTCAGGGTTATGTCATTTAGGTTGACAAATGCTCCGGCATCGTTCATGGAGTTAATGAGCAGGGTATTTCATGATTATCTAGAACAGTTCGTCATTGTATTTATTATTGACATCCTTGTATATTTTCTTTCTCTTGAAGAACATGAAGAGCACTTGAGAAAAGTTCTGCAATGATTGAAGGAGGAAAAGTTGTATGTTGAGTTCAAGAAGTTATGAGTTTTGGCTAAGGAAAGTAGCATTCCTTAGACATGTTGTCTCAAGGGAAGGCATAGCTGTGGACCACAGCAAGGTACAAGCAATGTTACAATGGGAAACCCCAAAAATAGTTATAGAAGTATGGAGTTTCCTAGGTCTTGTAGGGTACTATCAATGATTCATTCAGGACTACTCACAACTCACTGTAACACATACCCAACTCACGAAGAAAGGATAGAAGTTCGAATGGATGGAAAAATGAGAAGTGATTTTTCAAGCAATGAAAGAAAAGCTCGTGACAGCCCCAGTGTTGATGGTACTAGATGGTGATACTAGGTACACTGTATACACTGATGGATCCAACATAGGACTGGGTTGTGTTCTAATGCAGCATGATCGAGTCATTGCCTATCCATCTCGATAATTAAAAGAGAATGAGAAGAACTACCCCACGACCTAGACTTGGCAGTAGTAGTGTCACACCCCAATTCTGTACTATTCAGAATGGTGTGATGAACCCTCAATAAATCAACGGTACAACCAAGATCTCAAATAGGCTGTATCCATTTGCTTAAACTATACACATCCACAACCATAATCAGAGTAAATAAACAATAGCAGAAGTCTTATATAATAAATGAACTGAGAGTCTAGTTGCGATAAAGTAAATAAATTATCCAATTATCTTTCATTGACTAAGACATTAAGTAAATAAAATAATCAATTATATTTCCTAAATAATTCAAATAAAAATCTAATCGAAGAAGCATGAGTTGCACTCGCATGACGAATCATGCGACTCCATCATAACGTCTGCTTCCATCGTCGCAGCATGTCTGTACATAGGAACATTCATATAGTCTTCCACAGTAGTACCTGCATCATTAACTAAAAAATATTCGATGTCGAATGGGTGAGCACACACACGGCTCAGTGAGCAAACAAAACAATGCAACAAACATATGCATGCATTCAATTCATATCTTTGCTCTGGTTCATAAGTTTGCAATGTGCAATAGAAAGGATAGGTGGACACCGCACCTCTATACATGAATGTGTGGAACCTTCCAATGGATCAAACACCATTGCTTCCCCCACATGCTCCCACCATGGAATAGAGATAGAGCTAAAGTGCTTAGGACCGCATCACATCACACTTCCCCTGATGCTCTACCCATACCAACACGTAAGCCCCTGTTGGTGAGGGCTTGCAAACTGGGCTCGCAACTATCCAATCCAAATGTCAAACAGTGTATCCAAGGCCTCACCCCAGCATCCCTTAATACGTCCATAGAGATAGTGCTAATGCCCCCCGGCAGAGTCAGAGACTACACGGTCCGAGACCACCTCCCCTGATGCCCTACGACGTAAGAGTTCTGCTAAGGTAATGGCGATACAATGATATTAGGGGATAAGACTTGAGTAGAGATAGAGCTAGAGTCTGGTGACTAGGATGAACCACAGTGTCACGTCCTCCCTCTGATGCCCCACTCGCATCAAGTACACTAACCACACATAAACATTCAAATGCCTATTCCTAGCGTTATCATTATCATATAAATAAACAAAATTAAAAATGCATGAACATTAATAGCAGGAATATGTGATGACATGTTGAATGTACAATACACACATACAAGCATAGAAACATTCATGGCATTGAACTTAACAAACAAAAACAGTTTATTATTAACCAATTAGTTTAGGTCTTGTTCCCTCACCTTTGATTGCTAGTAGATCCTCATTCAAGCTTTATAATTCACTTTTAAACCACTGGAAAGACCTAACAAGTCAATAAATTTTAATTAGAATTAATTCTAATATGTTTAAACTAACTGAAATCGTAGGGTCGCAGGTAGCGTAGCACCTAGGGTAGCAGTTTCTGCGACCCCAGGGTGTAGGGTCGCAGGTGGGGTTGGATACCATTCGACCCTACGTGGGACCACACCCTCCCTGGGACTTCCCGAGGGCATGTGGTCGATCATGTGGTCTTGTATGGTCGGATATCATTCGACCCTACGTGCAACCACACGTTTTCTGATTCGACCTTTCACTCTACACTCCATTCCTTCATGTTTGGATTCTTTGGATTACTATCATGGTCCATTCTTTGATTGTTCTATGGCTCAAAACATTAATTTATACACCATTCATTGTCCAGAATGATTTCCTCCATGGAATCTCTTAGAATCTATTCATGGATGGATGATTAGGGTTTCTCCTAATCCTATGTTCTTCATAAACTATAGGCTCCCTTATTCAAGTAGGGAATTAGGTTCATACCTTAATTCAGAGGTTTCTTTGAACTTCCTCCTATTCCTTAGTCTTCTTCTTCAAGTTTCCTTCTCTTCTTCTCTTCCTCTTCTTTCTCTTTCTCTCACTTCCAATTAGGGTTCTAAAGGAATGAAAGAGGCTAAGGGACATCTTATTTATAGAGAAAAACCCTCGATAATAAGTCCCAATGATTTTACGAAAGACCCCCTTTGAATTAGGAAGGTTTCCTAGTTTCTGAATTCTGTCTGCTATCATAGGGTCGCATGTAGGGTTGCAGAATCCATTGACCCTACGTTTTTCTAGTCATTCGACCCCACGACTAAAAAGTCATGGGTTGAACGCGTTTGTGGTGGGATCGGTCACACCTGTTTAGGCATGTGACCCGACCCCTCACATTTGACTATTTTTGAGTTAAACTTCATACCTAGTCTTGTGGTTTCTTCATGCACTCGGTCCACTTGGCTAGACCATGATAGGTAGACCTGGTACAATGTGGTAAGACCGATTAGTTCGATACGGGTCTTACAACTCCCCCCCCTCTTATTAAAATTTTGTCCTCCAAATTTGTACATATCTTCTGAGTCGAAAAGGTGAGGATATTGCTTTCGCCTATCATTCTCTTCTTCATGTGATCACTTCTATATCTCGGCTCCTCTAGGTGACCTTAACATAGAAGTCATGATTGAGTAGTCGTTGAACCTTTTGGCTGGTGATTTCAGTTGGTGCTACTTCGAATGTCAAATCATCAGTTAGATCTGATGGATCCGCTGTCAAAATGTGTGTTGGATCTCTGATGTACTTCTTCAATAATGAGATATAAAATACATCAGGCACACTTGACATAGATGGTGGTAGTGCTAATAGATAAGCCACTTTCCCACGTTTAGCTGGAATCTTATATGGCCCGACATATCTCGAACTTAGCTTCCATTTCTATCCGAATCATTTTAAACCCCGCATAGGTGACACTTTCAAGAATACCTTATCACCTACAATAAATTCAAGGTCTCGAAGTCGAGTATCTATATACTGTTTCTGACGATTCTAAGTTGTTCTAACTCTTTCTTAGATAATGTCGACTACTCGACAAGTCTCTTCAACAAACGCTGGTCCAACAATGCTACGTTCTCCAACTTCATTTCAAAGCACAGGAGTTCGATATTTCCTACCATACAGTACGTCATATGGTGACAACTGTATAGTAGCCTAATAGTTGTTGTTATAGGTGAACTCGATCAATGATAATTTCTCATCCCATGACCCTTTGAAATCAATAACACAAGCTCGAAGCATGTGTTCTAAAATCTGAATGGTACGCTCCGACTGTCCGTCTGTCAGAGGATGGAATGCAGTACTGAATTTCAATGTTGTACCCCTAGCCTACTGTAATCCTTCCCAAAACTTTGAAATAAAGCGTGGGTCTCTATTCGACACAATGCCTTCAGGTACTCCATGTAATCTGACAATATTATCCACATATAGCTTGTCTAACCTCTCCAGGGTATACTGTGGTCGTATAGCTATAAAGTGAGTTGTCTTAGTTAGACGATCTATAATCACCCAGACCACATCAACTACTCGAGGAGTCAATGGTAACCCGGTGACGAAGTCCATAGTGATGCAGTCCCATTTCCATGCTGGTTCTAGTAGTGGCTACAATAATCCTGTAGGCTTTTGCCGTTCTTTACCCTCTGACAATTTAGGCATTGAGTCATGATTTTAGCTACATCTGCTTTCATTCCTCTCCACCAATATAATTTCTTCAAATCATGATACATCTTTGTACTTTCAGGATGTACCAAATAAGCGGTGGTGTGAGCTTCCTTCATTAGTCGGTGTCTAATGTCCAAGTTTTCCATTTCAGGAACACATACTCTTCCTTTGTACTTTAATACCTTTTCATCGCCCAAGATGAACTCAGGAATAGTCCTACCTTTTTTGATGTCTTATTGTACCATTCTCAGATAGTAGTCTGATTTAATAACGACTTTCACTTCATCGATTATATCAGGTACAATCTTCAATGTTACAAACATATTTGAAAATCGATGAATAAACCCTTGGTTGGTTGATCCACCCGGTGCATCTATCATGAACTGCTCATTACCATAATTGAATACATTTCCTATAGCATACATCGCTGCAGTCGTGTTAACCTCTCCTTGAGATTTTATCGTTATTTTTCTGCTTAGCACAACACCAACTACATTATCCTTTCCTGGATGATACTGGATATCGCAATCATAATCCTTCAATAATTCCAGCCATCTTCTTTGTCTCATGTTCAACTCATTCTGATTAAAAATATAAGTGAGACTCTTATTGTAAGACCCGTACCTAACTAACCGGTCTTACCACCTTGTACCAGGTCTACCTATCATGGTCGAGCCACATGGGCCAAGTTCGTGAAGGAAATCACAAGACCAGGTATGAAATTGATCCAAAAACAGTAAAATGGAGGTTAGGGTCGCATGCCTAAACAAGTAGGGTCGACCCTCACCTCAACAGAATCCAACCCATGGTTTTTAGGTCCTAGGGTCGGATGACTTCAGACCCTAGGGTCGACGGAATCCGTGACCTTAGCATCCACCCCAGGACGACAGACAAAAATTGGAAATTAGGAAACTTTCCTAATTCAAAGGGAACCTTTCCTAAAGTCATGGGGACAGATTTTGGGAGGTTTTCCTCTATAAATAGGACGTCCCTTAGCCTCTTTCAGTCCTTTTGAAACCCTAATTGATAGTGAGAGAAAGAGAAGAGAATGGGGAGAAGAAAAAGAGAAGGGAAATTTGAGAAGACAACTAAAGAGAAGGAATTTAGAGAAATCTTTGAATCTCAACAACCCTAAGTTATGAACACATTCTCCATAAACTATGTAAGACCCTATAATAGTTTATGAAGAAGTTAGGGTTGGGAGAAACAAAAATCATCTACCCATGGATGAGTTTCGAAGGAATCCATGAAGGTAATCATCATAGGCGATGGAAAGTGTGTATGAAACACATCTATGAGCCATAGAACATTCTTAGAATGGACCTACAAGACAATAGGATTGACCCCATGCTCTCGGGAAGTCTAGGGAAGTTGTGGTCGCACATAAGGTTGATAGGTAACTGACCCTTTGACCGACCCTACACCCTGGGGTCTCAGATACTTGCGACCATCCTGCGACCCTAGCTTTACAATAAGCTTAAATTATTGGGAATTATTTCTAATTAAATAATATTGACTTGTTAGATTTTTCTAGTGATATAATGGTGATTCTTAAAGCTTGAAAGAGGATCTACACTCAAGCAAAGGTGAGGGAACAAGACCTAAACTAATTTACTAATAATAAACTATTTTCGTTTATTGAGTCCAATTCCATGTATGATTTTATGATTGTATGATTGTAATGTGCGTTCAACATGTCATCTTCTATTCCTACTATTACTGTTCAGGCATATTTAATTTCATATATTTATAACAAGATGATGATGGTGATGTTAGGAATAGGCATGTGAATGACTGTGTGGGGTTAGTGTATTTGATACGAGTGGGGCATCAGGGGGAGGACGTGATATCGTGGTGTGTCCTGGTCACTAGAATCTAGCTCTATCTCTACTCAAGTCTTGTCCACTAACATCGTTTTATCGCCATTACGTTAATAGAACTAATACATCGTAGGACACCAGGGGGGGGGACGTGGCATTGGGGTGTGTCCTGGTCACTAGACCCTAGCTCTATCTCTATGGGTGTATTGAGGGATGCTGGGGTGAGGCCATGGGTACATTGTTTGACATTAGGATTGGTTAGTTGTGAACCAAGTTTGCAAGCCCTCGCCAATAGGGGCTTATGTGTTGGTATGGGCAGCCGGTAGAGCAATGCCATTTTCATTGGGTGTATACTTGTCCACGGTGGTTGCATGTGGGACTGCAATGCCGATATTCATTGGGCGGCTCCACACACTTGTGTATAGAGGTGAGGCGGCCTCCGAACCTTTCTATAGCACATTGCAAACTTATATACCAGACCATAGATAATTGAATGCATGCATATCTTTGTTGCATTGCTTTATTTGCTCACTGAGCCGTGATGTGTGCTCACCCTTTCTAAATTCAAATATTTTTAGTTGATGATGCAGGTATGACTATGGAAGATTATATGAGTGCTCCCACATACGGGCATGTTGCGGCGAAGGACGCAGATGATATAGTGGAGACGCATGACTCGTCATGCGAGTGCAACTCATGCGTTTTTTATTATATTTTTATTTGGATTATTATGGAATGTTATTTGATGTTTTATTTACTTATGTCTCAGTCAATGCAAGATAATTGGATATTTTATTTATGATTATCACATTTAGATTCTCAGTTCATCTAATATTAAAACTTTCGCTATTGTGTATTTACTCTGATTATAATTGTGGATGTGTATGGTTTAAACAAACGGACATAGCCTATTCAAGATCCTGGTTGAACCGTTGGTTATTAGCAGTTCATCACACCATTTTGAATAGTGCAGAATTGGGGTGTGACAACTTGGTATCAGAGCTCTCAGGCCTGTCTGGTGAACCAGTATGATTCCACAAAAGTTCTTGAACTGAGTTAGGAAAAATTTAAAAGCTGTAATAAATGTAAGCACCTGTGTTGTTTGAGACAAAATTAAGAAAGAGAATAATGCATATATAAAGGGAGAAACAAGTTTTATATACATCAAACAAAAGCAAGTTTATATACATATCCAAAGCAGAGTACCGTCCACAATCTGGACAGTTACTCTGTAATACAAAAGAAGAATAAAAAGAAAAATACATCATGAAGCTGGAGGTGATGGGGGAGGTGGTGCCACGAGATCTCTGTCACAGTCCTCAGCATAGACTCTAGTCAACTAGGCTACCTGAGTTTGGGTCGTCTGAAGACTAGTCGTCAACGCAGTCATCCACTGATCAGACACACGCTGAGCATCTAGAAGCTCTCCCACTCTCAAATCCATCGCGCGTTGAGCCTCCCTAATCTCATGAAGTAATCCAATCATATCATCAGATGGTGGGCGTGAAGGACCAGCCATGCATGAAGGAGTCTGAGATGGACCAGCTCCAATAGGATGCAGAGGTGATGGAGGAGGTATGGAGTCCACATCCATGTACATACGATCCTCATCTTCAGCATCACCCCCATGAACCCCTACTCCAGCTGCTGCTGCTGCTGCTGCCTCAGCGTCTGCTACCTCCACCCGAGTACGAGGATGCACCAGAGTATTCCACTCCTCATCACTAACCTGAGCATCCCGTATGCCCATCATACAAATGGCCTCCCAGTCCAGAACCGATGAGATGGTCTTCTCCTGAATCCTCTCATCCACTAAATCAACACCTAAGCGGGTAAGCAGGGTGGTGATCAGACGTCCATAGGGCAGGTTGCCTATCTGACCAGGCAGCGTAGCACAGATCATCGTCCGCATAATAATATAAGGGAGGCAGACAGACTGCCTAGTGCAGATACAGTAATGTAAGTACTGTGTCAACTGGGAGATCCTCTCGTAGTGTTCACTATGGGGAATCAGATTGTGATGTATGATCTTACAGTACACCCGAGGCTCTGGACGTAGGTTGATCGCTTTCATCTCCCAACGATCCTCTTTGATAAACTGACGGTCTATCTCAGCCCGCATCTCTAAGGAAAAGAACTGGGGCTCCTTGGGAGCACAATATACCAAGGGGCCGTCATGTGATATGCCCAAGATGTCTACTAACTGTTGGCAGTAAAAGGAAACCTCTACTCCATTTGACGTAGCTCGTGATCCTGAGCTCCCACCCCATCTCAGTGTCATTGTAATCCCCCACCACCTGGAGATTACAATAGAACTGTCTCACCAGATCCAGATGGGTACATACATCGTAGGTAATCACGGGAAGCCAGCCCATGTCACCAATTGCTGTCTCCATGTCGAACAAGGCTAAACTAGCCAAGTCCACACGACGACCGCCCTCTACTTTCTTACGAGCGTAAAGACCATACTGAGCCTCGTCCTCGTTAGAGAGGAAACGATATGGGTCGTGAATCATAGGCACTTTTGTATGAGCCATATTAGCTGCCAAAACAAAGAAAAACAGATAATAGATCAGAAATGGTAAAAAAAAAAAACCTAAAAATTTTGGCATTACAACGGCATAAATTGGTCAAAAGCCTCACTCTTCACCCATACACTGGGCAGGAGGACTTACATAGACTCTAAACTATCCTGGAAGGCTCATATAGTTGGAAATTTAATCTGAGTTGATTGACTTTGAAGAAATTTCAATAAATTCAAAAAAATCTCAAAAATTAGGTCAAAATTAGAAATTTTCAAGTTTCTCGATAACCAACCGATGAAACATGAATATTTTTTAGGGCTTTCGTCAATTGGGTGACCAACAGCAAAAGCCCCCAATAAAAATTGAATTTTTACGATTAAAGAAATTTTAATTTGAAGAAAACGATATAATTGGGCAAAACCCTAGTTAAGAAACCTTAAAAACATGAAACAGAAGAGCACACACCTGAAGAGAAGGAGTGAGAGTCTCGAATGTATGATAGAATCACCAAACGGGTCGGAGTTATTACTATTGCAACTTAGAGGAATAAGCTGAGTCGGAAGGCAGGAGAAGGAATGGGAAATGAATCCAAATTCGGGTTTAAAAACCTAATTCTGGGTCCTAGGGTCGCATAATTCGACCAAAACATGCGACCCTACCTCCGACCCCCTCATCGACCCTAACCTCTTGGTGATCTGATAGAGAACTAGGGGTCAACCCTAGGGTCAGAGATATACCGACCCTACCCTTGACCCTAGGCTCTCGGTAAGTTGACAGTGATTCTCAGGGTCAAATAACCTAGGGTCGCATAAGGATCGACCCTACCATCGACCCTATGCTGGAAAATATAGTAATTTTGACAGAATGATCTGAAAAATTTGAAAATGATATGGATTAGTTGGATTTTTGACTGGAGAATAATTATATTGATTGCCTCACATGTGCTATGATTACTTACGGGCACTACCATCATCAGAATGAAAAAATGGCTGGGCGAAGAGTAACCAGGCAATGCCGAAACTCCATTCCACCACCACCACCTATGCGGGAAGACAGCCATATACGTCTTGAAACACAGGAGGATCTGAACATGACACCGTCCGTAGTTAATGGTAAGAGAAATTCTACCAATCTGCCAGCTCCAACTACATACCTGGCTACAGCCGTAATGAACTTGGCCCAACTGCTGCAGCAAATACAACATGTACAAGCTACTATGCAAGCTGCCCTAGGCATGGCTTTTCCAGCTGCACAAACGACACTGATGCTAGCAGGACAGGCAAGCACAGTACCAGGGGGAAGTAACACGATACTCTATGCACCTCAAACTCCCATCACACAGGCTCAAGTTCAGAACCCTGAAGTAGCTCAAGGTGGTTATCAGTACCAACCGCCTATGTATGGGGCCTATGTTCCTCATCAGCTAGACCACACCAGATAGGTTGATCGTTTTCTGAAGATAAAGCCCAAGGAGAATAATGGTAAGCCAGCTGATCTGTTGTGGCCAGCACAATGGATTGATGAGATGGAGAGGAATTTTACGATGATGACGGTGAACGAAGTGGAGAAAGTGTTGTGCGCAACATTCATGATGAAAGGTGATGCACACCACTAGTGGAAGTCCACACAGAATTACCTATTAACTAAGCACACCCAACTGACCTGGGGTATATACAAAGAGGCATTCTTTGAGAAGTATTATCCTAAAAGTTTTAGAGATTCTTTGGAGAGAGATTTCTTAAGTTTGTATGAGGGGCAAAAGACTGTGCACGCATATCAATAGCGTTATGAGGATCTGTTGTTATTTGCACCCTCTAGCATGCGAGAGGAAAACACAAAGACCTGAAGGTTCCTCACGGGACTGAGGGGAAGCATCCGTGAACATGTCCTGGGACTTGAGAAGAAAGTATACAATGAAGCTGTACAAATTGCTCGCGTGATAGAGTCGAGCCAGAAAGAGAGTTATTTTGCTTAAAACAGGGGTATTAAAAGGCCAAATAGAAATTCTTACAACGGAGGGAACACCAAGGCATTTAAACCCTTCCGTACCCAAGGTTTCAATGCTGTAGCCAAGAGCACTTCAGCTGCCCTACCGCAACCAAAGCCAAATGGCGAAGGAAAAAGATGTTTTAACTGCAATCAAGTAGGGCATATCTCAAGAGAGTGTACTAAGCCCAGAAAAGAACTACAACAAGGGAGAGTTTACGCTGTTACGTCTGAGGATGCTGCCGCATCGCCTGAAGTGGTCACCGGTATGACTTGAACCTTTTTCATTTTGTGTTACATTGTGTGAGCATGTAGACTAAATTAAAATAAATCACAGGTATGGTACCTATTAATGACATTCCCGCCAGAGTACTCTTTGATTCTGGAGCTACTCATTCTTTTATATCTGTGGCATTTGGAACGAAGCTAAATCTACCCCTCAAATCTTTAAACTATAAACTGCTTGTACAATTGCCGATGGGATTAGAAGTGGAATTAGAAAAAGGTTATGGACCATGTTTAGTTCTTATTGACGAGAAAACTTTGGATGCAACCTTAATTCATCTTGAGATGGCAGACTTTGACATCATCTTGGGAATGGATTGGTAAGCTCGGCATTCTGCAAACCTATTATGTGCCAAAAAGAAGCTGACATTTAAAGACAATGAAGGAGTAGAGTTCACTTTTGCGGGAACCAAACTTCCCCGTAAACAAAAACTCATCCTCTCTACATTAAAGGGTAGGAAATGCCTCGAGAAAGGGGGAGTTGGGTATCAAGTCTCAGTGGTCGACCTCACCAAGGAAGCACCACGAATGGAGGATATTGATGTCGTGCATGACTTTCCAGATGTATTTCTTGAAGAACTACCATGACTACCACCCGACAAAGCTACAGAGTTTGTTATAGATTTGATATCCGGAGCCGCACCAGTATCTAAAGCACCTTATCGAATGACCCCTATTGAACTAAAGGAATTAAAAGTACAGTTACAAGAACTACTGGACAAGGGTTACATCAGACCTAGCATATCACCATGGGGAGCACCAGTATTATTTGTTAAGAAGAATGACGGTAGTGTTCGACTGTGTATAGACTATCGAGAACTCAATAAGCTGACAATCAAGAATCGATACCCATTGCCTCGGATCGATGATCTGTTCGATCAGTTGCAAGGTGCCAAGGTGATCTCCAAGATCGATCTTTGGTCAGGATACCGTCTATTGAAGAATAAGGATGGTGATATTCCCAAGACAGCATTCAGAACAAGATATGGACATTATGAATTTTTGGTCATGTCTTTTGGATTGACGAACGCACCAGCAACTTTTATGGAACTTATGAATCGGGTATTCCATGATATGTTGGATACGTCGGTCATCGTATTTATTGATGATATATTGGTTGACTCTAAGGACAAAAAAAATAATATTATGAATCTAAGAGCCGCTCTGCAGTGGTTACGGGAAGAGAAGCTTTACGCCAAATTTACAAAGTGTGAGTTTTGGCTAAATGAAGTCGCTTTCCTAGGCCATGTTGTATCCGCTGAAGGGCTTAAAGTGGATCCTAGTAAGATTAAAGCCATTGTAAAGTGGGAAGCACCGAAGAGCGTTGCAGAAATTAAAAGTTTCCTAGGTCTAGCTGGGTATTATCGACGATTTATGGAAGACTATTCTGGAATTTCTGTACCTCTCACCAGTTTGACTAAGAAGGGCAAAAAGTTTGTTTGGACAGATAAATGTGAGCAGATTTTCAAACATTGAAGGCTAGATTGTTATCTGCTCTGGTCTTGACTATTCCTATACCATGACAGCAATTTCTTTTGCACACTGATGCGTCAGGATTGTGTTTAGGATGTGTACGTATGCAGGTAGAACAAGTAATTGCATATGCCTCAAGACAACTGAAGACACATGTGAAGAACTACCCCACTCATGACTTGGAATTAGCCGTAGTGGTACATGCTGTCATGATATGGAGACATTATTTGTGCAGAGAGGAATTTCAGATTAAATATGATCATAAGAGTCTTACTTATCTCTTTAACTAGAAGGAGCTGAATATGAGACAAAGAAGATGGCTGGAACTGTTGAAAGACTATGATTGTGATATCCAGTATCATCCGAGAAAAGCTAATGTGGTTGTTGATGCATTAAGCAGGAAAGCAATGATAAATCTCAAGGAGAAGTTAACACGACCACAACAACGTGTACTACAGGAAGAGTATTTAATGATGGTAATGCGCAGTTCGTGATAGATGCACTGGGTGAACCAACCAACCAAGGGTTTATTCATTGGTTTTCAAATATGTTTACAACATTGAAGTTTAGTACTGCATTCCATCCTCAGACAGACGGACAGTCTGAGCGTACAATTTAGATTTTAGAAGACATGCTCCAAGCCTGTGTAATCGATTTTAAAGGATCATGGAATGAAAAATTCCCATTGATCGAGTTCGCTTATAACAACAGCTATCAGGCTACTATACAGATATCACCCTATGAAGCACTATATGGTAGGGAGTGTCGAACTCCTTTGTTTTGGAATGAAGTTGGAGAACGTAGCATTGTTGGACCAGAATTTGTTGAGGAAACATGTCTAGTAGTCGACATTATCAAGGAAAGAGTAAGAACGGCTGAGAATCGTCAGAAATAGTATGTAGATACTCGACGCCGAGACCTTGAATTTTCCATAGGTGATAAGGTATTTCTGAAAGTATCACCTATACGAGGTTTGAAATGGTTCGGACAGAAAGGGAAATTAAGTCCGAGGTATGTCGGGCCTTATAAGATTCTATCCAAACGTGGAAAAGTGGCTTACCAGTTAGCACTATCACCATCTGTGTCAAGTGTGCATGATGTATTCCATGTTTCATTATTGAAGAAGTACATCAGAAATCCAACGTACGTGTTGACAGTAGATCCACCTGATTTGACTGATGATTTGACATTTGAAGTAGCACCAACTGAAATCACCAATCGAAAGGTTCAACAACTACACAACCGTGACATCTATTATGTTAAAGTCACCTAGAGAAGCAGAGATATAGAAGAAATCACATGGCAAGAAGAGAATGCTTTGAGAAAGCAATACCCTCATCTTTTCGACTCGGAAGGTATGTACAAATTTCAAGGATGAAATTTTTAAGAAGCAGGGGGGAGTTGTAAGACCCATAAAAAAATAACCGCTCTTCCACCTTATACCAGGTTTATCTATCATGGTAGAGCCACATGGACCAAGTACGTAAAGAAAATCACAAGACCAGGTATGAAATTGACCCAAATATAGTAAAATGGAGGGTAGGGTCGCATGCCTAAACAAGTAGGGTCGACCCCCACGTCAATAGAATCCAACCCATGGTTTTCAGGTCCTAGGGTCAGATAACTTGAGACCCTTGGGTCGACGGATTCTGCGACCCTAGCACCGACCCTAGGATGACAGACAGAAACAGAAAATTAGGAAACTTTCCTAATTCAAAGGGAACCTTTCCTAAACTCGTTGGGACGGATTTTGGGAGGTTTTCCTCTATAAATAGGATGTCCCTTAGCCTCTTTCACTCCTTTTGAAACCCTAATTGATAGTGAAAGAGAGAGAAGAGAAGGAGGAGAAGAAGAAGATAAGGAGAATTTGAAAAGACATATAAAGAGAAGAAATTCAGAGAAATCTCTGAATCTCAGCAACCCTAAGGTATGAATACATTCTCCATGAACTATGTAAGACCCTAGAATAGTTTATGAAGAAGGTAGGGTTGGGAGAAACCCAAATCATCTACCCACGGATGAGTTTCGAAGGAATCCATAAAGGTAATCATCATAGGCGATGGAATGTGTGTAAAAAACATAGTTATGAGCCATAGAACATTCTTAGAATGGACCTACGAGACTATAGGATCGATCCCATGCTCTCGAGAAGTCCAGGGAGGCTGTGGTCGCACATAGGGTCGATAGGTAACCGACCCTATGACCGACCCTACACCCTGGGGTCCCTGATACCTGCGACCCATCCTGCGACCCTAGCTTTACAGCAAGCTTAAATTGTTGGGAATTGTTTCTAATTAAAAACTATCAACTTGTTAGGTTTTCCTAGTGATATAAAGGTGATTCCTAAAGCTTGAAAGAGGATCTACACTCAATTGTAATGTGCATTCAACATGTCATCTTCTATTCCTGCTATTACTGTTCATGCATATTTAATTTTGTATATTTCTAACATGATGATGATGGTGATGTTTGGAATAGGCATGTGAATGATTGTGTGTGGTTAGTGTATTTGTTGTGAGTGGGGCATCGGGGGGAGGATGTGATATCATTGTGTGTCCTGGTCACCATACTCTAGCTCTATCTCCATTCAAGTTTTTTCCACTAATATTATCGTATCGCCATTACCTTAGCATAACTAATACATCGTAGCGCATTAGGGGGGGACTTGGCATTGTGGTGTGTACCAAACCCTTGCTCTATCTCTATGGGTGTATTGAGGGATGCTTGAGTGTGGCCTTGGATAGATTGTTTGACATTAAGATTGGTTAGTTGCGAACCCAGTTTTCAAGCCCTCTCCAATAGGGGATTATGTGTTGGTATGGGCAGCCGGTACAGCAATGCCGTTGTCATTGGGTGTATACTTGTCCATGGTGGGGGCATGTGGGACGACAATGCCAATATTCATTGGGCGGCTCCACACACTCGTGTATTGAGGTGAGGCGGCCTCCGAACCTTTCTATAGCATATTGCAAACTTATATACCAGACGACAGATACGAATTGAATGCATGCATATGTTTGTTGCATTGTTTTGTTTGCTCACTGAGCGGTGATGTGTGCTCACCCTTTTCGAATACAAATTTTTTTAATTGATGATACAGGTATGATTGTGGAAGATTATATGTGTGCTCCCGCATACAAGCATGTTTCGACGATGGACGCACAAGATATAGTGGAGACGCATGACTCGTCATGTGAGTGCAACTTATGTGTTTTTTATTAGATTTTTATTTAGATTATTAAGGAATGTAATTTGATGTTTTATTTACTTATGTCTCAGTCAATGCAAGATAACTGGATATTTTATTTATGATTATCACATTTAAATTCTCAGTTCATTTAATATTAAGACTTCCGCTATTGTGTATTTACTCTGATTATGATTGTGGATGTGTATGGTTTAAACAAACGGACAAAGCCTATTCGAGATCCTGGTTGAACCATTGGTTATTAGCAGTTCATCACACCATTCTGAACAGTGCAGAATTGGGGTGTGACACTTATGATATGATTTAATCTGAAATTTCTCTCCATACAAATAATGTTTCCATATCTTCATAGCCTATACTATAGCTGCTATTTCCATGTCATGAGTAGGATAATTCTTCTCATGTGTTTTTAGTTGTCTTAAAGCATACGCAACTACTTGTTCTCTTTTCATAAGTACACATCCTAAACCCAATCCAGATGCATCGGTGTACAAGGTAAATGGCTGTCCTGGAATAGGAATAGTCAAGATCGAAGCAGATATCAATCTAGCCTTTAATGCTTGGATACTTTTCTCACATTTTTCGGTCCAAACAAATTTTTGTCCTTTCTTAGTCAAACTGGTGAGAGGTACGACAATTCTAGAATAGTCTTCCACGAATTATCGATAATATCCAGCTGGACCTAAGAAACTTCTAATTTCTACAACACTCTTAGGTGCTTCCACTTCACAATGGCTTCAATCTTGCTAGGATCCACTTTAATTCCTTTAGTGGATACAACATGGCCTAAGAAAGTGACCTCATTTAGCCAAAACTCACACTTTGTAAATTTGGTGTAAAGCATCTCTTTCCTTAATCGCTACGGAGCGGCTCTTAGATTCATGACATGAGTTTCCTTGTCCTTGTGGTAGACAATATATCGTCAATAAACACAACTATCGATGTATCCAACATATCATGGAATACCCAATTCATGAGTTCCATAAAAATTACGGGTGCGTTATTCAATCCAAAAGACATGACTAAAAATTCATAATGTCCATATCTTGTTATAAATGCAGTCTTTGGAATATCACCATCCTTAATCTTCAACTGATGGTATCCTGGCCGAAGATCGATCTTGGAGAACACATTGGAACCTTGCAACTGATCGAACAAGTCATCGATCTAATGCATCGGGTACTGATTCTTGATTGTCAGCTTATTCAATTCCTGGTAGAATATACACAGACAAATGCTACCGTCCTTCTTCTTTACAAATAATACTGGTGCTCCCCATGGTGATATGCTAGGTCAGATATAACCTTTGTCAAATAATTCCTGTAACTATACCTTCAATTCCTTCAGTTTAGTAGGAGCCATTCGATAGGGTCCTTTAAATACTGGAGCAGCTCCGGGTATCAGATCTATAACGAACTCTGTCGCTCGGTCGGGTAGTAGTCCTGGTAGTTCTTCAAGAAATACATCTGGAAAGTCACGCACAACGTCAAAATTCTTCATTTGGGGTGCTTCTTTGGTGAGTTCGACCACTGATACTAGATACCCAACTCCTCCTTTCTCGAGGCATTTTCTAGCCTTTAATGCAGAGAGGATAAGTTTCCGTTTACGGAGAAGTTTACCCACAAAACTAAACTCTGCTCCTTCCTTTTCTTTAAATGCCAGTTTCTTTTCTGCAGATAATAGGTTTGCAGAATGCCGAGCTAACCAATCCATTCCCAAGATGTGTCAAAGTCTGCCATCTCGAGTTGAATCAAGGTTACATCCAAAGCCTTCTCGCCAATAAGAACTGGACATTATCCATAACCATTTTTTAATTCCACTTCTAATCCCATAGGTGATCGTACAAGCAGTTTGTAGTCTAAATATTTGAGTAGTAGATTCAACTTCTTTCCAAATGTCACAAATATAAAATAATGAGTAGCTCTAGAATCAATGAGTACTCTAGTCGGTATGCCATTATTAGGTACGATACATGTGATTTGTTTTAATTTAGTCTATATGTTCACACAATGTAATCACAAAATAAAAGGTTCAGGACATTCCTGTGACCACATCAGACGATGCAATAGCATCCTTAGATGTAACAGCATAAACCTTTCCTTACTGTAGCTGCTTTCTGGGCTTAGGACACTCCCTTGAATAATGTCCTATTTGGTTGCAGTAAAAGCATTTTACTCTTTCGTTATTTTGCTTTTGTTGTGGTTGCGCTGCTGGAGTAGTCTTGGCTGCAGCATTAAAGCCTTGAGTATGGAAGGGTTTGAAGGTCCTTGCATTATCTCCGTTGTATGAATTTTCATTTGGCCTTTTTGTACCTCTATTTTGAGCAAAATAGCTCTCTTTCTGGCTCGACTCTATCACTCAAGCAATCAGTACTGATTTGTCTTAGACTTTCTTCTCCCGTCCCAAAACATGATCGCGAATGCATCCACAAAGTACCATGACGAACCATCGGGTCTTTGTATTTTCCTCTTGCTTGCTAGCGGGTGAAAAGAAAAACAACTCCTCATAATGTTGTTGGTATGCATCCACAGTCATCTAGCCCTAATATAAGCTCAGGAACTCTCTCTCCATAGAATCTTTGAAACTTCTGGGGAAGTACTTCTCAAAGAATGCCTCTTTATAGATAGTCCAGGTCAATTGGGAGTGCTTGGTTAACAGATAAGTTCGTATGGACTTCCACCAATGGTGTGCATCGCCTTTTAGCATGAATGTTGCTCACAGTACTTTCTCCTCCTCATTTACTGTCATCCTCATAAAATTCCCTTCCATTTTATCGATCCAATGTGGTGGCCACAAAGGATCAGCTGGTTTACCATTATATTCTTTAGGCTTCATCTTCAGAAAACGCTTGATCATTCGGGAGTGGTCTAGCTGATAGGGAGCATAGGCCCCATACATAGGTGGTTAGTACTGGTAACTACCTTGTGCTACCTCAGGATTTTGCACTGGAGCCTGCATGACTGGTGTTTGAGGTGTGTGGGGTGCCATGTTGCTTCCCCCAGGTATTGTGCTAGATTGCCCTGCTGGCATAGGTGTCATATGGGCAGCTAGAAAAGCAATTACTATAGCTACCTGCTGTATTTGCTGCAGCTGTTGTGCCAAGTTCACTAAGACTGTAGCGAAATCCGTAGGTGGGGCTGGCAAGTATGTAGGATTTTCCTACCCATTAGCTACTGGCGGTGCCGTATTTAGATTCTCTTGTGCTTTAGGATTTACATGGCTGTCTTCCTCCATAGGTGGTGGTGGTGGAATTGGGTTACAGCCTCGTTCGATTATTCTTTACCCAACCATTTCCTGTTCTGGTGGTGGTAGTGTCTGAAAACAATCATAGAACATGTGAGGAAATCAATATAAGTTGTTTCCAAGTCAAACTCTGACTAATCAATATAAATTTTGAATTTTTCAAGTCATTTAGTTCAAATACAGAATTTTCCATCGTAGGGTCGATGGTAGGGTCACTCCTTATGCGACCCTAGGGTATTTGACCCCAGAAACCCTGTTAGCTCACCGAGAGCCTAGGGTCAATCGAAGGGTTGGTATATGTCTTATCCTAGGTCCGACCCATGGTTTCTATCAAATTACCGAGAGCCTAGGGTCGATGGTAGAGTGGGTAATAGGGTTGCACATTTTGGTTGAATTTTGCAACCCTATGATCCAAAATTAGGTTTTTAAACCTGATTTTGGATTCATTTCCCATCATTCTCCCTTCTTCCAACTCAACTCGCTTCCCCTAAGTTGCTACAGTATAGACCCCTAGTGTTTGGTGATCATTTCTTCCGTTCACGACCTCCGTTCCTTTCCTTCAGGTATGCTCTCTACTGTTTCATAATTTTAAGCTTTCAAAACTTGGTTTTCATCCATTTATATAGTTTTCTTTAAATTAAAAATTTTTTAACCGTAAAAATTTAATTTTTATTAGGGGCTTTTGCTATTGGTCACCCAATGGATGAAAGCTCTCAAAAATATTTGAGTTTCATCGGTTGGTTATCGAGGAACATGAAATTTTCCATTTTTGACCAAATTTTCGTGATTTTTCCAATTTGTTGAAATTTCTTCAAATTCGATCTTCCTAGATTAAATTTTCAATTGTATGAGCTTTGCAGGATGGCTTGGAACCTATGTAAGTCCTCCTGCCCAGTTGTTTGGGTGAAAAGTGAGGCTTTTGGCCAAATCATGCCGTTATAATGCCAAAATTTTAAATTTTTTACCATATCTAATATCTTGTTTATTGTTCTGTGTCTTTGTAGATAGTATGGCTCGTACCAAGGTTCCTAGGGCCCCTGACCCCGTTCGTTTCTGCTCCAATGAGGCAGAGGCTCAGTATGCTCGTTATAAGCGTAAGAAAGTAAAAGGGGGTCCTTGTGTAAACTTGGCTAGTCTAGCCTTGTTTAATGTAGAGGGTGCCTTCGGTGACATGGGCTGGCTTCATGTGATCACCTATGAGGCTTGTACTTGTCCTGCTTTGGCGAAGCAGTTCTATTGCAACCTCTAGGTAGTGTGGGATCGCAATGACACAAAGTGGGGTAGGGAGCTCAGGATCACTAGATACGTAAAAGGGGGTGGGGGTTTCATTTCACTGCCAGTAGTTGGCTGATCTTTTGGGCATATCAAATGACGGCCCTTTGGTGTACTGTGCTCCTAAGGAACCCCAGTTCCTATCCTTGGCGATGCGTGCTGAGATTGATAGTCAGCTCCTTAGAGGTGATCGCTGGGAGATGAAAGCGATCAACCTATGGCCAGAGCCTCGGGTGTACTGCAAGATTATCTAGCACAACCTGATCCCACGAGTGGCCACTATGATATGATTTCTCAGTTGACCCAGTATGTCCTATACTGTATTTGTACAAGGCAACTTGTCTACCTACCTTATATCATCATCAGGACTATGACATGTGCTACGCTACCTGGTCAGCTAGACAACCTTCCCTATGGATGTCTAATTACTACACTGCTCATCCGCCTATACATTGATTTATTGGATGACAGGATTCATGAGGATACCATCTCATTGGACCTTGAGTAGGAGGCTATCTGTAAGATGGGTATGCTGGATGCTCAGGTCAGTGATGATGAGTGGAACGCTCTGGTGCGTCCTCGTACACGAGTAGAGATACCAGACGCCGAGGAGGCAGCAGCAGCAGGGTTCCATGGGGGTAATGCTGAGGGTGAGGATTGTATGTTCATGAATGAAGATGCCATACCTCCTCCATCACCTCTACATTCTACTAGAGCTGGTCCATCTCGGGCTCCTTCACACATTGATGGTCCTTCACACCCACCATCTGATGATATGATGGGGTTACTGCGTGAGATTATAGAGGCTCAACTCATGACTGATCTTAGAGTAGGAGAGCTTCTAGATGCCCAGTGCGCGACTGATGAGAGAGTAGGCGAGCTTTTAGATGCTCAGCATGCATCCGATCAGCGGATGACCGAGTTGACAGTTAGTCTCCAGACGACCAAGACTCAGGTAGCCTGGTTGACTAGAGTGTATGCTGAGGACTACGATAGAGATCACGAGACACCTCCTCCTCTAGCACTTCCAGCTCCATGATTTACCTTTTCTTTTATTTTTCCTTGTACTACAGAGTAACTGTCCAGATTGTAGACCTTATTCTGATTTGGATAAGTATAAAGGTTGCTTTTTATTTGATGTATTTGAAGCTTGTTTCTCCTTTTATATATGCATTATTCCCTTTTCTAATTGTGTGTTATACAACACAGGTGCTTATAGTGTGTTCTTATTACAACTTTTAAATTTTTATCCTGACTCAGTTCACGAACTTTTGTGAAAGTATATCGGTTTAATAGACAGGGCCTAAGAGCTCTGATACCAAGTTGTCATACCCCAATTCCACACTATTCAGAATGGTGTGATGAACAATCAATAAACCAACGCTTCAACCAGGATCTCGAATAGGCTGTGTCCATTTGCTTAAACCATACACATCCACAACCATAATCAGAGTAAATAAATAATAGCGTAAGTCTTATATAATAAATGAACTGAGAGTTTAGCTGTGATAAAGTAAATAAATTATCCAATTATCTTTCATTAACTAAGACATAAAGTAAATAAAATAATCAATTACATTTCCTTAATAATTCAAATAAAAATCTAATCGAAGACGCATGAGTTACACTACATGACTAATCATGCGACTCCATTAAAACCTCTACATCCATCGCCGCAGCATGTTCATACATAGGAACATTCATATAGTCTTCCACAGTAGTACCTGCATCATCAACTAAAAAATATTCAACGTCGAAAGGGTGAGCACACATCATGGCTCAGTGAGCAAACAAAATAATGCAATAAACATATGCATGCAATCAATTCATATCTTTGGTCTGGTTCGAAAGTTTACAACGTGCATTAGAAACGATAGTTGGTCACCGCACCTCTATACATGAATGTGTGGAACCGCCCAATGGATCAAACACCATTGCCACCCCCACATGCACCCACCGTGGAATAGAGATAGAGCTAAAGTGCTTTGGACTGCACCACATCACACTTTCCCTGACGCTCTCCCATACCAATACGTAAGCCCCTATTGGTGAGGGCCTGCAAACTGGGCTCGCAACTAACCAATCCTAATGTCAAACACTGTATCCAAGGCCTCACCCTAGCATCCCATAATACGTCCATAGAGATAGAGCTAAGGCCCCACGGCACAGTCAGAGACTACACGGTCTGAGACCACCTCGCCTGATGCCCTACGATGTAATAGTTCTGCTAAGGTAATGGTGACACGACGATGTTAGGGGACAAGACGTGAGTAGAGATAGAGCTAGAGTCTGGTGACCATGATGAATCACAGTGTCACATCCTCCCCATGATGCCCCACTCTCATAAAGTACACTAACTACACACAAACATTCACATGCCTATTCCTAGCGTCATCATTATCTTGTTATAAATAAATAAAATTAAATATGCATGAACACTTATAGAAGGAATATTGGATGACATGTTAAATGCACAATAAATGCATACAAACATAGAAACATTTGTGGCATTGGACTCAATGAACAAAAATAGTTCATTATTAGCCAATTAGTTAAGGTCTTGTTCCCTAACCTTTGATTGCTAGTAGATCCTCATTCAAGCTTTATAATTCACTTTTTAACCACTGGAAAGACCTAACAATTCGATAGATTTTAATTAGAATTAATTCCAGTATGTTTAAACTAACTGAAATCGAAGGGTCGCTGTTAGGGTAGCTCCTAGGGTTGCAATTTCTATGACCCCAGGGTGTAGGGTCGTAGGTGGGGTCGGATACTATTCCACCCTACTTGCGACCACACCCTCCCTGAGACTTTTCGAGGGCATGTGGTCGATAATGTGGTCTTGTAGGGTCGGATATCATTCGACGTTACGTGCGACCACACATTTTCGGAGTCGACCTTTCACTCTACATTCCATTCCTTCATGTTTGGATTCTTTGGCATTCTATCATGGTCCATTCTATGATTTTTCTATGGCTTAACACTATAATTTATACACCATTCATTGTCAATAATGATTTTCTCTTTGGCATCTCTTGGAATCTATCCATGGATGGATGATTTGGGTTTCTCCTAATCTTATGCTCTTCATAAACTATTATAGGCTCTCTTATTTAGGTAGGGAATTAGGTTCATACATTAATTCAGAGGTTTCTCTGAACTTCCTCATCTTCCTAAGTCTTCTTCTTCAAGTTTCCTTCCCTTCTTTTCTTCCTTCTCTTTTTCTTTCTTTCACTTTCAATTAGCGTTCTAAAGGAGTGAAAGAGGCTAAGGGACATCCTATTTTTAGAGGAAAACCCTTCATAATAAGTCTCAATGAATTTAGGAAAGACCCTCTTTGAATTAGGAAGGTTTCTGTCTGCTATCGTAGGGTCGCATGTATGGTCGCAGAATCCGTCGACCCTACTTTTTTCTAGTCATACGACCCCATGACTAAAAAGTCATGGGTTGAACTCCGATGTGGTGGGGTCAGTCACACCTGTTGATGCATATGACCCCACCCTCATATTTGATTGTTTATGAGTTACACTTCATACCTGATACAATGTGGTAAGACCGGTTAATCACTTGTGGTTTCATCACGCACTTGGTCCACTTTGCTCGACCATGATAGGTAGACCTGGTACAATGTGGTAAGACCGATTAGTTCAATATGGGTCTTACAAGTAGTCTTTGCACTAAAGATATGGAGGCATTATTTATTCGGTTCTGCTTTTAAGAACATATTGGATCACAAGAGCTTGATCTATTTATTCAACCAAAAAGAGTTGAACTTGAGGCAACACCTGTAAGACCCATATCGAACTAACCGATCTTACCACCTTATATCAGGTCTTCCTATCATGGTTGGACCAAGTCGACCAAGTGCATGAAGAAACCCCAAGATCAAGTACGAGAATTAACCCAAAAACATTCAATTATGAGCGTGGGGTCGCATACCTAAACAAATGTGAACGACCACACCTCAAATTAATGCAACCACAGGAATTTAGTTTGTCTGGTCCCATGTTTCAGAGGGTGTGGTTGACGGGTTCTGCGACCATACCTCGGACCACATAGATTCTAGACATAACTGAGTTTAGGAAACCTTCCTAATCTGAAGGGGGTTATTTCCGAAACTCAGTAGGGCATATTATGGAGGGTTTTCCTCTATAAATAGGACATCCCTTAGCCTCTTTTACCCTTTTAGAAGTTAAACTAGAAGTGAGAGAAAGATAAGAAAAGGAAGATAAGGAGAATTGAAGGGGAAGACTAAGGAGGAAGAAAATTCAGAGAAAACTCTAAATCTTCAACAAGCTTAAGGTATGAAAATATTCCCCATGTTAAATTGAGAGCCTAAAATAGTTCGTGAAAGAGATAGGATTTAGGTGAAACCCAAATCATCAATCCATGGATAAATTCCATGAGAATCCATGGGAGGAAATTATGTGGACAATGGATTGTGTATAAAATAATATTTCTGAGCCATAGAACAATCATAGGAAGGACCATGATGATTAGCCAAGGGATCCAAACATGAAGGAATGTAGTTGAGGGTGAAAAAGTCGATCATCACACCTGTGGTCGCATGATGTCTGACCACACGAGACACACATATCGGACAACATACCCTCGGGAAGTTTCCAAGGAGGGTGTGGTCCCTTGTGTGGTCGCAGGATATGCGACCACACCCTGCTACCACACACCCTGTGGTCGAAGAAATGGAGACCACATGTGCTGCCACACCTACGACCCCTCAGTTTCTGTTAGTCTAAATTCATGGGAATTAATTCTAATTTAATATCTATAAAATTTTTTGGTTTGTAATTGGTTTAAAATATATTTATAAAGCTTGAACGATGATCTACTATCAACCAAAGGTGAGGGAATAAGACCAAAATTAATTGGCTAATAATAAATTATTTTTATTTATTGAGTCCAATGCCATGAATGATTTTATGCTTGTATGTATGTATTGTGCATTTCACATGTCATCCAATAATCATGTTATTACTGTTCATGCATATTTAATTCAGTTTGTTTATAACATGATGATGATGATGATGTTAGGAATAGACATGTGAATGTATGTGTGTGCTTAATATGCTTGATGAGATTGGAGCATCAGGGGGAGGACGTGACACTGTGCTTAATCCTGGTTACCAGACTCTAGCTCTGTCTCTACTCAAGTCTTGTCCACTGACATCATCGTATTTCCATGACCTTAGCAGAACTATTATGTCATAGGGCATCAAAGGAGCTGGTCTCAGACCGTATAGTCTCTGACTCTGTCGGGGGTCCTTAGCTCTATCTCTATGGACATATTGAGGGATGCTGTGGTGAGACCTTGGATACACTGTTTGTCATTAGGATTGGTTAGTTGCGAGCCCAGTTTGCAAGCCCTCGCCAATAGGACCTTACGTGTTGGTATGGGTAGGGCATTAGGGGAAGTGATGCGACGTTCGATCTGGGCACTTTAGCTCTATCTCTATTCCACGATTGGTGCATGTGGGACAGCAATGGTGTTTGATCCATTGGGCTACTTCACACACTCGTGTATAGAGGTGCGGTGGCCACCTATCATTTCTATAGTACATTATAAACTTATGAACCAGACCAAAGATTTTAATTGAATGCATGCATATGTTTGTTGCATTGTTTTGTTTGCTCACTGAGCCATGATGTGTGCACACCCTTTCGACGTCGAATATTTTTAGTTGATGATGCAGGTCCTCCTGTATGTGAATGCTCCGTGTATGGACATGTTGCGGCAATGGATATGGAAGCTATGATGGAGTTGCATGATTGGTCATGCGAGTGCAACTCATGCGTCTTTGATTAGATATATTTGTTTATTCAAAATATGTAATTGATTAAATTATTTTATTTTATGTTTTCAGTTATTTGAGATAATTGGATACTTTATTTATGATACCACAGTTAGATACTCAGTTCATTAATATTAAATACTTCCGTTATTGTTCATTTACTCTGATTATGGTTGTGGATGTGTATGGTTTAAGCAAAAAGGACACAGCCTATTCGAGATCTTGGTTAAACCATTGATCATAGATGGTTCATCACACCATTCTGGTTGGTGTAGAATTAGGGTGTGAAAATTTTGTATCAGAGCTCTCAGGCCCAGTCCATTAAACCTGTATACTTCCACAAAAGGTTTGTGAACTGAGTTAGGATAAAATTTAAAAACTGTGATATGAACACACCATAAGCACCTGTGTTGTATGAGACAAAAATTAAGAAAGTGAATAATGTACTTATAAGATGAGAAAAAAGTTTCGTATATACATTGGATAAAAACAATATATATATATATATATATATATATATATATATATATATATATATCCAAATCAAAGTACAGTCCATAATCTGGACAGTTACTCTGTAGTATAAGGAAAAAGAAAAATATGCATCATGGAGCTGGAGGTGCTAGAGGAGGAGGTGCCTCATGATCTCGGTCATAAACCTCAGCATACATCCTCGTAAGCCAGGCTACCTGAGTCTGGGTCACCTGGAGACTAGCTGCCTGATCTGCCACATGCTGATCAGTCGAATGCTAGGCCTCCCGAATCACATGTAGCAGCCCCATCACGTCATCAGGTGGTGGATGCGAAGGACCAGCTGAGTAGGAAGGAACCCGAGAAGGGCCAACTGGAGTGGAATGCAGTAGTGATGGAGGAGGTATGGCATCCACATCCATGTATATACGATCATCATCCTCAACATCATTCCCATGGACCTCTGCTGCTGCTATTGCTGCCACCTCAGCGTCTGCTATCTCTACCCGAGTAAGGGGACGCACCATAGCATTCATCTCCTCGTTACTGACCTGCGCATCTCGCATCCCCATCTTGCATATGGCCTCCCAGTCAAGGTCAGTCGAGAAGGTGTCCTTATGAATTATCTCATCAACTAAATCGACATGCAGGAGAGTGAGCAGGTTAGTGATCAAACGACCATAGGGTAGGTTGCCCATCTGACTAGGCATCGTAGCACGGGGCATCGTCCTGATGATAATTTATGGGAGGTAGATGGGTTGCCTAGTTCAGATGCAGTATAGGAGATACTGGGTCAACTGGGAAACCTTCTCATAGTGCCCACTCTAAGGAATCAGGTTGTGCTGAATACCTTGCAGTACACCCGAGGTTCCGGATGTAGGTTGATTGCCTTCATCTCCCAGCAATCATCCCTAAGAAGTTGGTGGTCAATCTCTGCACGCATCATCACAGATAGAAACTGGGGCTCCTTGGGTGCACAGTATACTAAGGGGTCATCGTTTGATATAACCAGGAGATCAGCCAACTCCTGGCAGTTAAAGGAGATCTCCACCCCTTTAACCTAACTAGTGATCCTGAGTTCTCTATGTAAGACCCGTGTCAATCTAACCCGGTCTTACCACCTTGAACCAGGTTTACCTATCATGCTTGAGTCAAATGGACCAAGGGCGTGAAGGAGATCGAGATCCCAGGTATCAAATCGACCCAAAAATACATAATTTAAACGGAGGCTCGCATACCCAGCCAAGGAGGGTCGGACTCATTAGAAACCTAGGGTCGACGGGATCATCGACCCCCCATCGACCATATCCCGTCAACCATCGATTGCCTCCGAAACTGAAATTAGGAAATTTCTTAATTTTTGATTTCCACTATTTCCTAATCTCAAAGGGACTTATTTTAGGATGTTCCTACCCTATTTAAAAGACGTCCCTAAGCCTCTTTCACTCCTTTCACAACCCTAATTGAATTGAGAGAAAGAGAAGAGAAGGAAAAGAAGAAAAAGAGAAGCAAGGAAGAGAATTTAGCCAAAAGAGAAGAGTTGCATAGAAGGAGTATTCTTCTCAGGTATGGATATTAATTCAATGATTTTCTACAGACCTTAGGTTAGATATTGATGAGAGTGTGATCTCGGAGAAACCCAAACCATCAACCCATGGTTAGGTTTTCATGGAAAACAATAGGAGAATGCGTGAAAGCTATTTAGGTGGATGATTCATAGTTTCAGACCATGGAATGAATGTAGAATGGAAGGTAGGAGCAAGCCATAGGATCCCAAGCATAAAGAATGGACCAAAAGAGGGAAATTGACCAAAGTACACCGAGGGTCGCACCGAGGGTCGATGACCATCCGACCCTAGGTGATCCTAACTATCGACCCTCAGTGTTCAGGAAGTTCAGAGTTTGGGGAGGGTCACACCTAGGGTCGATCATGACTCCGACCCTACCTCCGACCCTCAGTTAACATAATGATTTTTAAATTTTGAATAAATTTTACTTAAATTTTATCGACTTTGTTTGGTCTTCTAGTAATATAATAACAATATAAAGGTGATTCTAAAATTTGGAAAAGTATCTATTAGCAAGCTAAGGTGAGGAAATAGAACTTTAAACTAATTGGTTAATAACAAACTATTTTCCATTTTCTTGAGTCCAATGCCATGCTTGATTTTATGCGAATATGTTTGTAATATGCATACAACATGTCATCCAATATTTCTATTATTTGTTCATGCATATTTATTTTTATTGTTTATAATATGATGATGATGATGATGATAGGAATAGGCATGTGATTGTATGTGTGTGGTTGGTGTGCTTGATGCGAGCGAGTATCAGGGGAGGTGTGATGAGAACGTCAATAAACGTTAACCTTTGGCGGCTTTCAGCACTTTAGCTCTATCTCAAACTCAAGTCTTGTGCATTAGCATCGTCGTATCGCCATTACTTTAGCAGAAGATTTATGTCGTAGAGTATTAGGGGAGGTGGTCTCGGTCCTTGTAGTCTCTGACTCTACCGGGGGGCCTTAGCTCTATCTCTATGGACATTTTGAGGGATGCTGGGGTGAGGCCTTGGATACACTTTTGGCATTAGTATTGGTTAGTTGCGAGCCCAGTTTGCAGCCCTCCCCAACAGGGGCTTACGTGTTGGTATGGCACTATAGAGCAATAAACGTTAACCTTCGTTATATAATGTTCATGATTGGGTGCTTGTGATTCGACGATAAACGTTACCTTCGGGCGGCGTCACACACTTGTGTATAGAGGCGGGGTCAATAAACGTGACCTTTGACTACCTAAACCTTTCTATTGCATATTGCAAACTTTAAACCAAACCAAAGATATGAATTGATTTCATGCATATGTTATGTTGCATTGTTTTGTCTACTCACTGAGCCGTGATGTGTTCTCACCCCCTCGACGTCGAATATTTTAGTTGATGATGCAGGTTTCACAGTTGAAGACTATGTGAATGCTCCAGTGTATGGGAACGTAGCGGCGATGGAAGCTGAAGCTAAAGTAGATACACATGACTCCTCTTGCGAGTGTAAATCATGTGTATTCAATTAGATATTTTCTAGTTTTCTTTATTTGGATTTATTAAAGACTTGTATTTGATATTAACTTATGTCTCAGTTGATACAGAATAATTTACTATTTAATTGTTAATATCACAGTTGATTCTCAGTTCATTTTATTCTAAGTCTTCCGCTATTGTGTATTTACTCTGATTATGATTATCGATGTATGGGTGTTTGGATAACACGGATATAGTCTACTCGAGATCTTGGTTAAACCATTGGTTTGCTAGCGGTTCATCACAACATTCTGAACAGTGCATAATTGGGGTGTGAAAACTTGGTATCAGAGCATCTCAGGCTTTGTCCGCCGAACTAACATACATTCGAGATAAATTGTGAACTGAGATAGGATAAAAGTAAAAATAGTAATATTAATACACTGTAAGCACAAGTGATGGGTTGAGACCAAATTTAAAAAGAGAATAATGCATCTATTAAAGGGGAAACAAGTTACATACAATGAGAGAGAAACAAAATGTATATGCATAACTAAAGCAGAGTACAGTCCACAACCCGGACAGTTACTCTATAGTACAAGGAAAATAAAGTACAATCATGAAGTTGGAGGTGAAGGAGGAGGCGGTGCCTCACAATCTCTGTCGTAGTCCTTGGCATAGACTCTAGTCAACCAGGCTATCTGAGTCTGGGTCGTCAGTAGACTGGCCGTAAGATCGGCTACCCTCCAATCAGTCACACGTTGAATCTCCATAAGCTCACCCATCCGCGTCTCTAATATGCGCTGGGCGGCTAGCAGCTCATCTACTCTCATACGCTGAGCGTCTAGCAACCCCTCCATCCTCAGATCAGATCTGCGCTGAGCCTCCCTGATCTCCTGCAGCATCTCCATCATATCAGAAGGTGGGCGTGAAGGACCAACCGCATGAGAAGGACCAGTCTCAGGTACAGGATCCACCGCAGAAGAAGTACCCACTCCAGCCGCATGCGTAGGTGAAGGCGGTGGTATCGAGTCGACATCCATATACATACGGTCGTCATCATCGACAGGATCCACATGAGCTCTAGCAGCGGCGGCAACAGCCTCAGTGTCAGCCATCTCAACGCGAGTGTGAGGGCGTACCATCTCATTCCTCTCCTCGTCTCTAACTTGGGCATCCCGTATGCCCATCTTGCAGATAGCCTCCCAATCTAGAGGCGACGAGAAGGTCTTCTCCTGAATCTTCTCATCCACCAAGTCAACCCCCAGGCGGGTCAGAAGAACAGTAATCATGCGTCCATAGGGTAGATTACCCCTATGACCGGATAAAGAAGCACTAATCATGGTCCGCATGATGATGTAGGGAAGGCAGACTGGCTGTCTGGAGCAGATACTATATATCAGAAACTGGGTCAGCTGAGAAACCCTCTCATAGTGCCCACTCTGTGGAATAAGATTATGCTGGATAATCTTGCAGAAGACCTGTGGAGCTGGACGCAAGTAACAGGCTCTCATCTGCCAGCGATCAGGTCGTAGCAGCTGGTTGTCGATCTCTGCCCTCATCTCCATGGAAACAAACTGAGGCTCTCCACGCGCACAATACACCATGGGGCCATCATAAGGAATGCCGAGCAGATTGGCCAGTTGCCAATAGTCAAATGAAATGTGCACCCCTTTAACATAGATGGTGATGCGCAACTCTTGACCACGCTCAACGTCATTGTAATTCCCCACCACCTGGAGATTACAATAGAACTGGCGCACCAAATCCGGACATGTACACGCATCGTAAGTGATGAAAGGGAGCCACCCCATATCATCAAATGCCCTCTCTACGTTGAACAAGGCTAGCTCAGCCAAGTTCACCATACGACCACCCTCCACTTTCTTACGAGCATAGTTGGCATACTGTGCCTCGGCTTCGTTGGAGCGGAAGCGAAGCGGATCACGAACTCTAGGTATCTTGGTACGAGCCATGGTACCTGCAGATAAGAAAGAAAAGGGGGACAAGGAGTTAATAGGATAAAAATCCAAAATTTCACATTTTAACGACGTAAATTGGCCAAAAAGCCTCACTTTCACCCATACAAGTGGGTAGGAGGACCTACGTAGGTTCCAACATAGCCTATGACACCCACACAGTAGGAAATTAGAACTAACAAAGACCAATTTGAAGAAATTTTGAGAAATCGAAAAAATTCCGACAAATTAGGGAAAACAAGCAAAAATCCAAGTTTCTCGATAACCAACCGATGAAACTCAAAAATTTTTGAGGGCTTTCATTCCTTGAGACACCAATAACAAAAGCCCCCAATAAAAATTGAATTTTTACGGTTGGAAAAAATTTAATTTGAAGAATACCAGTTAAATAAGCAAAAACCTAGAAAAGAAAACCTAGAAAGAGGTAAAAATAGGAGAACATACCTGTATGGATGACGTGGACGTCGAAACCCGGACTCAAATCAACCAAAAACAGTGGAGTGGCACTGTAGCAACTCAGAGGGGAGAAACGAGTCGAAACGGGAGGGAAATAATAAGAAATGACCCAAAATTGGATCTTAAAAATCTGATTTTTGGTCCGAGGGTTGGACAATTCGACCAGAACCATCGATCCTCGGATCGACCCTCCCATCGACCCTCGGCTCTTGGGAATCTGACAGAAAATTGAGGGTTGGAACTGAGGGTCGGACACCCATCGACCCTCACATCGACCCTCAGCTCTCGGGAAGAACAGGTTATTTCCAGGGTCGGATACTAAGGGTCGGACATACCATCGACCCCCACCATCGACCCTGCATAGAAAAGACAGTAATTTTTTCATAAAACGAATTGAAATTGAAAGTTTACATTGGTTAATGTGCCTACATGGAGTATCAATGATGTTCTTACTTATTTTGATGATTTTTAGGCAACACCCATCTCAGAAGGAAAATATGTCTGGAAGAAGTGTAACCAGACAGAGCCAAAATGCACTTCCACCACCACCACCTGTGGAGGAAACAAGCCAGGATAATGTACATGTCCCAGGCAATCCAGATCAGGCAAATCCTATAAATTTTCCACCTCCACCACCCGAACTAGAAACCGTGGTTATGAACCTAGCTCAGCAGCAGCAACAGATGCAACACGCACAGGCCCAGATGCAGGTTGCAATGGGAATCATGTTCCATGCTGCTCATGCTACCCCCATGCAGACGGGACAAGCCAGTGCAACACCAGTGGGTAACCACCCAGCACCTCCGACACCTCAACAACCTAAGCAGCTCAGGTTAATTATCAGTATCCACCACCTATGTTTGGGGCATACCCCCAAAACCAGTTGGATCACTCTCGACTGGTTGAGAGATTCTTGAAGATGAAGCCCATGGAATTTAATGGCAAGCCGTCTGATCCATTATGGCCAGCACACTGGATAGACGAGATGGAGAGAAATTTCCTCATGATGACTATTACAGAGGAAGAAAAAGTATTATGCGCCACCTTCATGCTGAAGGGTGACGCACATCATTGGTGGAAATCAGCCAGGGCATACTTACGGACCAAGCATGCCCAACTGACTTGGGCTGTTTATAAAGAAGCTTTCTTTGAGAAATATTTTCCACGGAGCTTCAGAGATTCTATTGTAAGACCCGTGTCAAACTAACCCAGTCTTACCACCTTGAACCAGGTTTACCCATCATGGTCGAGTCAATGGACCAAGGCGTGAAGGAGAGCGAGATCCCAGGTATCAAATCGACCCAAAAACACTTAAAATAGAGCAAGGGTCGCATACCCAGCTAAACAGGGTCGACCCTCTCAAATTAGAAACTCAGACCCTGAAAAATGGATAGAGGGTCGGACAGTGTCAGACCACAGGGTCGACGGGATCATCGACCCTCTAATCAACCCTCACTTACTGCCGAAAATGAAATTAGGAAACTTCCTAATTTTCGATTGGTATTCTTTCCAAATCTCAATGGGACTATTATAGGACATTCCCACTCTATTTAAAGGACGTCCCTAAGCCACTTTCACTCCTTTCACAACCCTAATTGAATTGAGAGAAAGAGAGAAGAAGGAAAAGAGGAAAAAAAGAGGCAAGGAAGAAGACTTAGCAAAAAGGAGAGGAATTTCCAGAGAAAAGTAATATTCTCAGGTATGGATACTAATTCCATGAGTTTCTACGGACCTTAGGTTAGTTAATGTTGAGAGTGTGATCTCGGAAAAACCCAAACCATCCATCCATGGTTAGGTTGTCATGGAAAAAACTAGGATAATTCATGAAACCATCTAGGAGGATGAATCATGGTTTCAGACCATGGAACGAATGTTTAATGGAATGTGGAAGCAAGCCATAGGACCCCAAACATGAAGAATGAATTAAAAACTAGAAATTGGACCTGATTGCACAGAGGGTCGCACACAGGGTCGATAGACCCATCGACCCTATGCACCCTGACCATCGACCCTCAGCATTCGGGAAGTTCAGACAGAGGACAGGGTCGATAGACCCATCGACCCTATGCATTCTGAGCATCGACCCTCTGATCGACCCTCAGTTAACAGCATGGTTTTTAAATTCGGAATTAATTCTAATTAAATTCTACCGACTTTGTTAGGTTTGCTAGCATTATAATAATACTATAGAGGTGATTCTAAAGCTTGGAAAAATATCTATTAGCAAGCTAAGGTGAGGAACCTTAAGTCCAAACTAAATTGGTTAATAATAAACTGTTTTCTATTTCTTGAGTCCTATACTATGCTTGATTCTATGCGAATATGTTTGTAATGTGCATACAGCATGCCATCCAATATTTCTGTTATTTGTTCATGCATATTTACTTTATTGTCTATAACATGATGATGATGATGATGATAGGAATAGGCATGTGCTTGTATGTGTGTGGTTGATGTACTTGATGCGAGCGAGTATAAGGGGAGGTGTGATGAGAACGTCAATAAACGTTAACCTTTGGCGGGTCTCAGCACTTTAGCTCTATCTCTAACTTAAGTCTTGTGCATTGGCATCGTCGTATCGCCATTACCTTAGCGGAACTATTATGTCGTAGAGTATCAGGGGAGGTGGTCTCGGTCCTTGAGTCCTATACTCTACCGGGGGGCCTTAGCTCTATCTCTATGGATGTTCTGAGGGATGCTGGGGTGAGGCCTTGGATACACTGTTTGGCATTAGGATTGGTTAGTTGCGAGCCCAGTTTGCAGCCCTCGCCAACAGGGGCTTACGTGTTGGTATGGCACTATATAGCAATAAACGTAACCTTTGTTATATATTGTTCATGGTTGGGTGCATGTGATATGACGATAAACGTGATCTTCGGGTAACGTCACACACTCGTGTATAGAGGCGGAGTCAATAAACGCGACCTTTGGCTACCTCAACCTTTCTATTGCATATTGCAAACTTCAAACCAGACCAAAGATATAAATTGATGTGCATGCATATGTAGTGTTGCATTGTTTTGGCTACTCACTGAGCCGTGTTGTGTGCTCACCCCTCGACGTCGAATATTTTTAGTTGATGATGCAGGTTACACAGTTGAAGATTATATGAACGCGTCTGCGTACGGGAATATAGCAGCAATGGATGCTGGAGCTGAAGATGATACACACGACTCCTCTTGGGAGTGCAACTCATATGTATTTGATTAGATATTTTTTTTCCTTTATTGGATTTATAAGACTTGTATTTGATATTTAAATATTTATGTCTCAGTTGAAAATAAAATAATTTGCTATTAAAGTAATGATATCATCTTAGTTGCTCAGTTCATTATATTATAGATTTTCCGCTATGGTGTATTACTCTGATTATGATTATGGATGTGTGAAAGTTTGGATAAAACGGGGATAGCCTATTCGAGATCCTGGTTGAACCGTTGTTTTATTAGCGGTTCATCACACCATTCTGGTTAGACCAAAATTGGGGTGTGACAACTTGGTATCAGAGCATCTCAGGCCTTGCCCGCCGAACTGACACACATTCAAAACCATTGTGAACTGAGATAGGATAAATTAAAAGCTTTATTACAAACACACTGTAAGCACAAGTGATGATTGAGACCAAATTTAAAAGAGAATAAGGTACATAAAAAGGTGGAACCATATATATATACTCACACAGAAAGAGAAGATAAAAAATTATTCTAATAAATGAGCAATATAGGGTATTATCTATAAGTTGGATAGTTATCCAAGTATACAGGGATATAATACAGTAGCAAGAAGGGAGCTTCTGTAAAGCAGAAAAATTTGAAATACCAAGTTGGTACTCACAAGATGTGAACCTCGAGGTAGGACAGAAGAAGAAGGAGAATGGCTAGTAATGCCCAAAACCCCAGTAGAAAAAGGTCTCGGGCTAAATCCGAAAGACATGACCAAGTACGGTACCAATTGGTAGCATCACTGTATCCCAACACATGTTAGCTATAACACAGTGCTTACCATACAGTAAGTCCCAGTAATGCATACCCCAGTGTAGAAGTTTGGTGCACAACAAGCAGTATATCAAGGTGGTTAACCTTACCAGCCACCGATGTATGGGATAGTTGCAATGATCCAACCAAGGATTGAAGAATGTTCTGAAGACGAAGCCTTAAACGTTTTCAGTAGAGGACCAAATCTAATTGTGGCCATATAACTGGATATGATTATATAGGATGCGGTGCATTATTGATTTACTCTTATGATTATAGAGGATGCACATACCAGATTTAAAATTCGCGTGCCTTGACAGGATACCTTCTTGATTTAACTTGTCAATTGGAGTTACAGATATTGTTTCTTTAGTATTAGTCCTGATTATACCAATCTGCACCATTTTCATGATCGACAACATGAACAGAGATACGAACTGAATGAACAGTTAAATTCTTAATCATGTTGAGCATACATCTACTGATTTATACCTGATTTATTAATGTACAAATTTTTTTTCCAGATTTATACCTGATATACTGATGTATGAAATCTTCTCTAGATTTATTCCTATAGTGCCTTGACCAATGGCATTATATATACTTAATAGAACCTGTAACCATGAGGTCAAGAACTGTAGAACCTCTATTTTCATATATTTGGACCACCGTGCAATTTAATGATCTTTTGATGCCGGTTGGATTACCACAGATTTACTCCTGATTCTTTAAACCTAGGTTCACTAGATAAAGCAAGTGTTTTTCATTATACTAAATCGACAGAAGGAAGTGAATCACTTTTGGATGAACATTTTGATTCATACACTCCCTGACCTTTGATGATAAAGAAGATTAGTGATAATGGAATTATTGGAAGAAAGATGATTGGATTCAGATTAAATACTATAGCCAATGAACCTCAGATGAAGTAATGGAGAATGTATTTTGAGATTGCTAAACGGGTGGATATGAATCATGTCTATAAAAGAGTGCATGCGACAAAAGTGAGAACTATCAAGGGTAGCCAGTAAAGAAATAGATAGCACTCTAGTAGAGTAAAAGATGGCTATATCGGTACAAATTTTGACAAGGTAGAAGATTCCTAAAGGCAAATTTAAGAGTGGATACGAGGATAAGTCATGGCATAAGTAGTACTCGATTTAATACAATGATAATTGAGTTATGCCCAATGTTGAGGGATATGATTAAGTAAAGACCAAATAGTTTAGCTGAATTAATGAATTTATAAGCATATACCCTAATGCTTATAGATAGACTTGGGATATGAAGTAACAATCACAAGATTTTTCGAGGTATATGGAAGAGAGAGCAAGGTAGAACATCAAGGATAAAAAGAAATACAAGGTAATGAGTGCAATATTAGATTTTGATGATAGTCTTTGAAAAAAAAAAAATCAAAAGAGATGAAGGAACTAGACAAGCTCTTAAGACCGTTACACCAGATTTTCTAGTTCAAGTCTTTTTGGACTAGATGTTCAATTGGATGAGTGTTATGAACGAAGTCCAAATCGTATGGATGGATGGAATTTGGACGCAATCTAATTAGACTTGAGATGGCAGACTTTGATGTCATCTTGGGGATAGACTGGTTGTCTCAACACTCTACAAGTGTTATGTGCATAGAAGAGGTTATCATTCAAGAATAGAGATGACATATAATTTAGTTTTATTGGAAGCATGTTGCTTAGGAAGTGAAAGCGGATCTGCTCTATGCTAAAGGCGAAGAGATGCTTTGAAGAGAAATGAGTTGGATAAATGGTATCTGTGGTATACGTTACCAAATAAGCACCACAGATCACAGATATTGATGTGATGCATTAATTCCCTGATGTGTTTCCAGGAGACTTACCGGGTTATCACCTGATCGTGCGACCGAGTTCGTCATCGACTTGTTACCAAGGACGATACTCGTGTCAAAGGCGCCTGTAGAGTAGCTTCTATGGAGTTAAAGGGATTGAGATGCAACTACAACAGTTATTAGACAAGGGTTTTAATTGGCTAAGTATTGCATCATGGGAAGTGTCAATGCAATTCATGAAGAAGAAGGATGGTAGTGTGGTCTACGTATAGACCACCGAGAACCGAACAAGCTCACGATCAAGAATCGATATTCATAACCTCAGATCGATGACTTGTTTAAACAGTTGCAAGGAGCAAAGGTATTTTCTTCAGTCAAGATATCAATAGCTGAAGAATTTTGGATAGAAATATCTCGAAGATAGCTTTTAGAATCGGGATTAGACATTATGAGTTCTCGATTATGATGTTTGGATTAACCAATGCCCTTACATCTTTTATGGAGCTGATGAACTGGGTGGTTCATGACATGTTGGACACGTCGGTCATAGTTTTCATAGATGATATTTTGGTTTATTCCAAGAATGAAGCAACTCATACAACGAATTTTAGAACAGCTTCACAACAGCTGAGAAGGGAAAAGCTTTATACCAATTCCAAGGAATATGAGACCCGATTAAACAAAGTGATCTTATTAGATCACGTAGCATCATAAAAAGGAATAAAGTGGACCCTATTAAGATAGAAGTAAACATATGGTGAGAAACACCTAAAGAATATTGCAAAGATCAGAAGTTTCTTGGGTTAGCTGGTTATTACAGACGATTTTTGGAGGACCACTCTAAGATCGCAATATCTCTTACCAAGCTAACCAGGAAAGGAGAGGAATTTAATTTGACTAATTAGGGTGAAGAATATTTCTACATTCTAAAGTAAGATTGATATCAGCTCCCATCTTGATCGTTTCGCACCAGGGAAACCTTTTACCCTATCCATTGGAGCTTACGATTGGATCTAGGATGCGGGTTGATGTAAATAAGCGATTTCATATGCTTTAAGAAAACTGAAAGAGCATGGGAAGAGTTACCCAACTCATGATTGGAGTAAACAATTGTGTTTCATGCAATCAAGACATGGAAACATTATTTAAACGAAGAGGAATTTTAGATTAGATCGGATTACAAGAGTTTTATTTATTTCTTCATTAGAAAGAGTTGAACACGAGGATAAGGAGATGGTTAGGAATACTTGAAGGAATAGGACTGTGATAATCAATGTCACCCGAGCAAGGCTAATGTAGTAGCTAAGGCCTTAAGAAAAAAGGGAATTATGAAGTCCGAAGAAGGACCTAGTATAAATGCTGCCTTATGTTCCGCAGCAACAGATTCAGATTTGGAAGAAGAGTAACATATAATAGAAACTCGTGATGATCCAATTGAGCGAGAACTTAGGGACAAAGAAAAAGTAGTAATTTTGTTATATCTGTATATAAGAGCGGTACAAGAAGATTTAGAGAAATTTCATATTAAGTCGGACCATAAAAGTCTTACTTATTTATTTAATCAGAAGGAGTTGAATATGAGACAAAGAAGATGGCTTGAACTATTGAAAGACTATGACTGTGATATCCAGTATCATCCAGGAAAAGCGAACGTAGTAGCAGATGCATTGAGTAGAAAAGCAATGATAAAATCTCAAGGAGAAGTTAGCATGACTGCGGCAATGTGCACTATCGGAATGGTATTCAATCACGGCAACGAGCAGTATGTGATAGATACAGTGGATGGATCAGCCAACCAAGGGTTTATTCATCGGTGTTCAAATATGTTCGCGGCGTTGAAAATTATACCGGATATAGTGGACGAAGTGAAGACAGCTATCAAAGCCGATCCTTATCTGAGAACAGTACAAGAAGACATTGAGAAAGGTAGGACTAACCCTGAGTTCACCTTGGATGAAAGAAAAGTATTGAAATACAAAGGAAGAATATGTGTACCCGAAACAGAAAGTGTGGACATTAGACACCGACTGATGAAAGAAGCTCATACCACCATCTATTCGATACATCCTGAAAGAATAAAAATGTATCATGATCAAAAGAAACTATATTGGTGGAGGGAAATGAAAGCAGATGTAGCTAAGTTCGTGTCTCAATGCCTAAATTTTCAGAAAGTAAAGGTTGAACGACAAAGACCTGCAGGACTGTTACAGCCGTTACCGGAACCAGCATGGAAATGGGACTGCATCACTATGGACTTTGTCATAGGACTACCATTGTCTCCTCGAGTAGTTGACGCAGTTTGGGTGATTGTAGACCGTCTGACAAAAACAGCTCGTTTCATACCTATACGACCTCAGTATACACTGGAAAGGTTAGAGAAGCTGTATGTGGATAATATTGTTCGCTTACACGGTGTACCAGAAAGCATTGTGTCTGATAGAGATCTCCGATTTACTTCCAAGTTTTGGGAATGACTACAAAAGGCTATGGGTACAACATTAAAGTTTAGTACGCCATTCCATCCACATACAGATGGACAGTCGGAGCGTACAATTCAGATTCTAGAAGATATGCTACGAGCATATGTAATTGATTTCAAGGGATCATGGGATTAAAAATTACCATTGATTGAGTTCGCTTATAATAATAGCTATCAGGCTACTATACAGATGTCACCGTATGAAGCACTGTATGGAAGAAAGTGTCGAACTCCTTTGTTTTGGAATGAAGTTGGAGAACGTAGTATTGTTGGACCGGAATTCGTTGAAGAAACTTGTCGAGTGGTCGACATTATCAAGGAAAGAGTAAGAACAGCTCAGAACCGTCAGAAGCAATACGCAGATACTCGACAAAGAGATCTAGAGTTCGCCATAGGTGATAAAGTATTTTTGAAGGTATCGCCTATGCGAGGATTGAAAAGGTTCGGACAAAAAGGGAAACTAAGTCCAAGATATGTCGGGCCATATGAAATTCTGGCTAAGCGTGGAAAAGTAGCTTATCAGTTAGCACTACCACCATCTATGTCAAGCGTGCATGACGTATTTCACATTTCCTTATTGAAGAAGTATGTCAAAGACCCAATGCATGTTTTGACAGTGGAGTTGCCAGAATTGACTGATGATTTGACATTTGAAGTAACACCAACGAAAATCACTAGTCGAAAGGTTCAACGTCTACGCAACAGAGATATCTACTATGTTAAGGTCACATGGAAAAGTAGAGACATGGAAGAAGTTACATGGGAAGAAGAAAATGCTATGCGGAGGCAATACCCTCACTTATTTGATTCAGAAGGTACGTCCAATTTCGATGATGAAATTTTTATAAGTTGGGGGGAGTTGTATGACCCGTGTCAAACTAACCCGGTCTTACCACCTTGAACCAGGTTTACCCATCATGGTCGAGTCAATGGACCAAGGGTGTAAAGGAGAGCGAGATCTCAGGTATCAAATCGACCCAAAAACACTTAAAATAGAGCAAGGGTCGCATACCCAGCTAAACAGGGTCGACCCTCTCAAATTAGAAACTCAGACCCTGAAAAATGGATAGAGGGTCGGACAGTGTCAGACCACAGGATCGACGGGATCGTCGACCCTCTAATCGCCCCTCACTTACTGCCGAAACTGAAATTAAGAAACTTCCTAAATTTTTATTAGGATTCTTTCCAAATCTCAATGGGACTAATATAGGACATTCCCACTATTTAAAGGATGTCCCTAAGCCACTTTCACTCCATTCACAACCCTAATTGAATTGAGAGAAAGAGAGAAGAAGGAAAAGAGGAAGAAAAGAGGCAAGGAAGAAGACTTAGCAAAAAGGAGAGGAATTTCCAGAGAAAAGTAATCTTCTCAGGTATGGATACTAATTCCATGAGTTTCTACAGACCTTAGGTTAGATATGGTTGAGTGTTGGATTTCGGAGAAACCCAAACCATCCATCCATGGTTAGGTTGTCATGGAAAAACCTAGGATAATCCATGAAAGCCATCTAGGAGGATGAATCATGGTTTCAGACCATGGAACAAATGTTTAATGGAATGTGCAAGCAAGCCATAGGACCCCAAACATGAAGAATGAATTAAAAACTAGAAATTCAACCTGATTGCATAGAGGGTCGCACACAGGGTCGATAGACCCATCGACCCTATGCACCCTGACCATCGACCCTCAGCATTCGGGAAGTTCAGACAAAGGACAGGGTCGATAGACCCATCGACCCTATGCATTCTGAGCATCGACCCTCTGATCGACCCTCAGTTAACATCATGGTTTTTAAATTTGGAATTAATTCTAATTAAATTCTATCGACTTTGTTAGGTTTGCTAGCATTATAATAATACTGTAGAGGTGATTTTAAAGCTTGGAAAAATATCTATTAGCAAGCTAAGGTGAGGAACCTTAACTCCAAACTAAATTGGTTAATAATAAACTGTTTTCTATTTCTTGAGTCCTATACTATGCTTGATTCTATGCGAATATGTTTGTAATGTGCATACAGCATGCCATCCAATATTTCTGTTATTTATTCATGCATATTTACTTTATTGTCTATAACATGATGATGATGATGATGATGATAGGAACAGGCATGTGCTTGTATGTGTGTGGTTGATGTACTTGATGCGAGCGAGTATCAGGGGAGGTGTGATGAGAACGTCAATAAAAGTTAACCTTTGGCGGGTCTTAGCACTTTAGCTCTATCTCTAACTCAATTTTTGTGCAATGGCATCGTCGTATCGCCATTACCTTAGCGGAACTATTATGTCGTAGAGTATCAGGGGAGGTGGTCTCGGTCCTTGAGTCCTATACTCTACCGGGGGGCCTTAGCTCTATCTCTATGGATGTTCTGAGGGATGCTGGGGTGAGGCCTTGGATACACTATTTGGCATTAGGATTGGTTAGTTGCAAGCCCAGTTTGCAGCCCACGCCAACAGGGGCTTACGTGTTGGTATGGCACTATATAGCAATAAACGTAACCTTTGTTATATATTGTTCATGGTTGGGTGCATGTGAGTTGACGATAAACGTGATCTTCGGGTAACGTCACACACTCGTGTATAGAGGCGGAGTCAATAAACGCGACCTTTGGCTACCTCAACCTTTCTATTGCATATTGCAAACTTCAAACCAGACCAAAGATATAAATTGATGTGCATGCATATGTAGTGTTGCATTGTTTTGGCTACTCACTGAGCCGTGTTGTGTGCTCACCCCTCGACGTCGAATATTTTTAGTTGATGATGCGGGTTACACAGTTGAAGATTATATGAACGCGTCTGCGTACGGGAATATAGCAGCAAGGGACGCTGGAGTTGAAGATGATACACACGACTCCTCTTGCGAGTGCAACTCGTGTGTATTTGATTAGATATTTTTTTTTCCTTTATTGGATTTATAAGACTTGTATTTGATATTTAAATATTTATGTCTCAGTTGAAAACAGAATAATTTGTTATTAAAGTAATGATATCATCTTAGTTGCTTAGTTCATTATATTATAGATTTTCCGCTATGGTGTATTACTCTGATTATGATTATAGATGTGTGAAAGTTTGGATAAAACGGGGATAGCCTATTCGAGATCCTGGTTGAATCATTGTTTTATTAGCGGTTTATCACACCATTCTGGTTAGACCAAAATTGGGGTGTGACATCTATGGAGAGGGAGTTCCTGGGTCTATATCAGGGACAGATGTTAGTGGATGCATATCAACAGCGTTATGAGGAGTTGTTTTTCTTTGCACCACTTAGTATGGAAGAAGAGGACACCAAAACCCAAAGGTTTGCCACGGGACTCAGGGGAAGCATCAGAGAACCTGTACTGGGCTTAGAAAAGAAGATTTATAATGAAGTTGTCCAAATAGCTCAGGTTATTGAATCGAGCCAGAAGGAGAGATATTTCACACAGAACCGGGGTATCAAAAAGCCAGCTGGAAATTCTTACAACGGAGGGAACAAGAAGACATTTAATGTAAGACCCGTGTCAATCTAACCCGGTCTTACCACCTTGAACCAGGTTCACCCATCATGGTCGAGTCAAATGGTCCCAGGGCGTGAAGGAGATCGAGATCCCAGGTATCAAATCGACCCAAAAACACTTAAATTAGGGGAAGGGTCGCATACCCAGCTAAGCAGGGTCGGACCTCCCAAAACAAAGAGTCAGACCCTTAGTTTTGAAGGGAGGGTCGGACAGCTTAAGACCCTAGGGTCGACGGGATCATCGACCCTCCCATCGACCCACAGTTCCTGCCGAATATAGAAATTAGGAAATTTCTATATTTTTCGATTGGGATTCTTTCCAAATCTCAATGGGACTTATTTAGGATGTTCCTAGTCTATTTAAAGGATGTCCCTAAGCCACTTTCACTCCTTTTACAACCCTAATTGAATTGAGAGAAAGAGAGGAGAAGGAAAAGAGGAAGAAGAGAGGCAAGGAAGAGAACCTAGCAAAAAGGAGAAGAGTTGCAGAGGAAGATTAATCTTCTCAGGTATGGATACTAATTCCATGAGTTTCTACAGACCTTAGGATAGTTATTGGGGAGAGAGTGATCTCGGGAAAATCCAAACCATCCATCCATGGTTAGGTTTTCATGGAAAACCATAGGTGGATGCATGAAAACTATTTAGATGGATTATACATGGTTTCGGACCATGGAATGGATGGAGAATGGAATGTAGGAGCAAACCATAGGACCCCAAACACGAAGAATGGATTAAAAAGTGGAAATTGGAACAAAGTGCACCAAGGGTCGCACCGAGGGTCGATGACCATCCGACCCTAGGTGGCTCTGACCATCGACCCTCAGCATTCGGGAAGTCCAGAAAGAGGGGAGGGTCGATAGACCTATCGACCCTAGCATCGACCCTAGCATCGACCCTCAGTTAACAGAATGGTTTTTAAATTCCGAATTAATTCTAATTAATTCTATTGACTTTGTTAGGTTTGCTAGCAATATAATAACATTATAACGGTGATTCTAAAGCTTGGAAAAGTATCTATTAGCAAGCTAAGGTGAGGAACCTTAACCCCAAACTAAATTGGTTAATAATAAATTGTTTTCTATTTCTTGAGTCCTATGCCATGCTTGATTCTATGCATATATGTTTGTAATGTGCATACAGCATGCCATCCAATATTTCTATTACTTGTTCATGCATATTTATTTTATTGTTTATAACATGATGATGAATGATGATGATAGAAATAGGCATGTGCTTGTATGTGTGTGGTTGATGTGGTTGATGCGAGCGAGTATCAGGGAAGGTGTGATGAGGACGTCAATAAAGATAACCTTTGGTGGGTCTCAGCACTTTAGCTCTATCTCCAACTCAAGTCTTCTGCATTGGCATCGTCGTATCACCATTACTTTAGCAGACCTATTATGTCGTAGAGTGGTCTCGGTCCTTGTAGTCTCTGACTTAACCGGGGGGCCTTAGCTCTATCTCTATGGGCATTCTGAGGGATGCTGGGGTGAGGCCTTGGATACACTGTTTGGCATTAGGATTGGTTAGTTGCAAGCCCAGTTTGCAGCCCTCGCCAACAGGGGCTTACGTGTTGGTATGGCACTATATAGCAATAAACGTAACCTTTGTTATATAATGTTCATGATTGGGTGCATGTGAGTTGACAATAAACGTGATCTTCGGGTATCGTCACACACTCGTGTATAGAGGCGGAGTCAATAAACGCGACCTTTGGCTACCTAAACCATTCTATTGCATACTGCAAACTTTAAATCGGACCAAAGATATAAATTGATTTTTGCATGCATATGTACTGTTGCATTATTTTGGCTACTCACTGAGCCGTGATGTGTGCTCACCCCTCGACGTCGAATATTTTTCATTGATGATGCAGGTTATACCGTTGAAGACTATATGAATGCGTCTGCATACGGGAACATGGCAGCTATGGAAGTTGGAGCTGAAGATGATACGCACGACTCCTCTTGCGAGTGCAACTCGTGTGTATTTGATTAGATATTTTATAGGTTTCGTTAATTGGATTTTATTCAGACATGTATTTGATATTTAATACTTATGTCTCAGTTGAATACAAAATAATTTGCTATTAAATTATTAATATCATTTAGTTTCTCAGTTCATTTTATAATAAAACTTCCGCTATTGTGTATTTACACTGATTATGACATGGATGTATGGAGGTTCAGTTAACATGGGGATAGCCTATTTGAGATCCTGGTTGAACCGTTGGTTTATTAGCGGTTCATCACATCATTCTGAATAGTGCAGAATTGGGGATAGCCTCTTGCTCTGATACCAAGTTGTCACACCCCAATTCTGGTCTATTTAGAATGATGTAATGAACCACAAAATAACCAATGGTTCAACCAGGATCTCTAATAGGCTATCCCCACGTTATCCAAACTTTCACACATCCATAATCATAATTAGAGTAAATACACAATAGTGGAAGTCCTATAATAACATAAACTGAGAACTAAAATGAAATCATTAATTTAATAGCAAATTATTCTGTTTTCAACTGAGACATAAATATTTAAATACCAAATACATGTCTTGATAAATCCAACAAAGAAATTTATAAAATATCTAATCAAATACACACGAGTTGCACTCGCAAGAGGAGTCGTGCGTATCATCTTCAGCTACAACTTCCATAGCTGCCACGTTCCCGTACGCAGACGCGTTCATATAGTCTACAACGGTATAACCTGCATCATCAACTAAAAATATTCGAAGTCGAGGGGTGAGCACACATCACGGCTCAGTGAGTAGCCAAAACAATGCAACAATACATATGCATGCAAAAATCAATTTATATCTTTGGTCTGGTTTAAAGTTTGCAGTATGCAATAGAAAGGTTTAGGTAGCCAAACGTCACGTTTATTGACTCTGCCTCTATGCACGAGTGTGTAACGTTACCCGAAGATCACGTTTATCGTCAACTCACATGCACCCAATCATGAACATTATATAACAAAGGTTACCTTTATTGTTATATAGTGCCATACCAACACGTAAGCCCCTGTTGGTGAGGGCTGCAAACTGGGCTCGCAACTAACAAATCCTAATGCCAAACAGTATATCCAAGCCCTCACCCCGGCATCCCCCAGAATGTCCATAGAGATAGAGCTAAGGCCCCCCGGTAGAGTCAGAGACTACAAGGACCGAGACCACCTCCCATGATACTCTACGACATAATAGTTCTGCTAAAGTAATGGCGATACGACGATGCCAATGCACAAGACTTGAGTTAGAGATAGAGCTAAGTGTTGAGACCCGCCAAAGATTACGTTTATTGACGTCCTCATCACACCTCCCCTGATACTCGCTCTCATCAAGCACATCAACCACACACATACAAGCACATGCCTATTCCTATCATCATCATCATCATCATGTTATAAACAATAAAATAAATATGCATGAACAAGTAATAGAAATATTGGATGGCATGCTGTATGCACATTACAAACATATTCGCATAGAATCAAGCATGGCATCGGACTCAAGAAATAGAAACCAATTTATTATTAACCAATTTAGTTTGGGGTTAAGGTTCCTCAACTTAGCTTGCTAATAGATACTTTTCCAAGCTTTAGAATCCGTTATAATGTTATTATATTGCTAGCAAACCTAACAAAGTCGATAGAATTAATTAGAATTAATTCTGAATTTAAAAACTATTCTGTTAACTGAGGGTCGATGCTAGGGTCGATGCAAGGGTCGATGGGTCTATCGACCCTCCCCTATTTCTGGACTTCCCAAATGTTGAGGGTCGATGGTCAGAAACACCTAGGGTCGGATGGTCATCGACCCTCGGTGCGACCCTTGGTGCACTTTGGTCCAATTTCCACTTTTTAATCCATTCTTCGTGTTTGGGGTCCTATGGCTTGCTCCTACATTCCATTCTACATCCATTCCATGGTCTGAAACCATGTATAATCCATTTAAAGAGTTTTCATGCATCCACCTATGGTTTTCCAAGAAAACCATACCATGGATGGATGATTTGGATTTCTCCGAGATCACTCTCTCTCCAATAACTATCCTAAGGTCTGTAGAAACTCATGAAATTAGTATCCATACCTGAGAAGATTAATCTTTCTCTGCAACTCTTCTCCTTTTTGCTAGGTCCTCTTCATTGCCTCTCTTCTTCCTCTTTTCCTTCTCCTCTATTTCTCTCAATTCAATTAGGGTTGTGAAAGGAGTGAAAGTGGCTTAGGGACCTCCTTTAAATAGACTAGGAACATCCTAAACATGTCCCATTGAGATTTGGAAAGAATCTCAATCGAAAAATTTAGAAATTTCCTAATTTCTTTATTCGGCAGGAACCGAGGGTCGATTGGAGGGTCGATGATCCCATCTACCCTAGGGTCTTAAGCTGTCTGACCCTCCCGTCAAAATTGAGGGTCTGATTCTTTGTTTTGGGAGGTCCGACCCTGCTTAGCTGGGTATGCGACCCTTCCCCTAATTTAAGTGTTTTTGGGTCGATTTGATACCTGGGATCTCGAACTCCTTCACGCCCTTGGTCCATTTGACTCGACCATGATGGGTGAACCTGGTTCAAGGTGGTAAGACCGGGTTAGATTGACACGAGACTTACAACTCCCCCCAACTTATAAAAATTTCGTCCTCGAAATTGTACATACCTTCTGAATCAAATAAGTAAGGGTATTGCTTTCTCATAGCATTTTCTTCTTCCCATGTAATTTCTTTCATGTCTCTACTTTTCCAAGTGACCTTAACATAATAGATATCTCGGTTGCGTAGACGTTGAACCTTTCGGCTGGTGATTTCTATTGGTGTTACTTCAAACGTAAAATCATCAGTTAATTCTGGTAAATCCACTGTCAAGACATGCGTTGGGTCTTTGACATACTTCTTCAATAGGGAAATGTGAAATACGTCATGTACACTTGACATAGATGGTGGTAGTGCTAACTGATAAGCTACTTTTCCACGTTTAGCTAGAATTTCATACGGTCCGACAGATCTTGGACTTAGCTTCCCTTTTTGTCCGAACCTCTTCAATCCTCGCATAGGCGATACTTTCAAAAATACTTTATCACCTACCGCGAACTCTAGATCTCTTCGTCGAGTGTCTGCATATTGCTTCTGACGGTTCTGAGCTGTTCTCACCCATTCCTTGATAATGTCGACCACTCGACAAGTCTCTTCAACAAATTCCGGTCCAACAATGCTACGTTTTCCCACTTCATTCCAAAACAAGGGAGTTCAACACTTCCTGCCATACAGTGCTTCATAAGGTGACATCTGTATGGTAGCCTGATAGCTATTGTTATAGGCGAACTGGATCAATGGTAACTTTTCATCCCACGATCCTTTGAAATCAATTACACATGCTCGTAGCATATCTTCTAGAATCTAAATTGTACGCTCTGACTGTCTATCTGTCTGTGGGTGGAATGCAGTACTGAACTTCAATGTTATACCCATCGCCTTTTGCAATCCATCCCAAAATTTGGAAGTAAATCGTGGATCTCTATCGGACACAATGCTTTCTGGAACACCATGTAACCGAACAATATTATCCACATACAGCTTTGCTAACCTTTCGAGTGTATATTGGGGTCGTATAGGTATAAAGCGAGCTGTCTTAGTCAGACGGTCCACAATCACCCAAACTGCGTCAACTACTCGATGAGTCAATGGTAGTCCCGTGACGAAGTCCATAGTGATGCAGTCCCATTTCCATGCTGGTTCTGGTAATTATTGTAACAGTCCTGCGGGTCGTTGTCGTTCAATCTTTACTTTCTGATATTTTAGACATTGAGACACGAACATAGCCACATCTGCTTTCATTCCCCTCTACCAATATATTTTCCTCAGATCATGATACATTTTTGTACTTCCAGGATGTATTGAATAAATGGTGGTATGGGCTTCTTTCATCAGTCAGTGTCTAATGTCCAAACTTTTTTGTTTCTGGTACACATATCCTTCCTTTGTATTTTAGTTCTTTCTCGTCATCCATGGTGAACTCAGGGTTGGTCCTACCTTTCTCAATGTCTTCTTGTATTGTTCTCAGATAAGGATCTGCTTTGATAGCTCTCTTCATTTCGTCCACTATATCCGGTATAATTTTCAATGCCGCGAACATATTTGAAAACCGATGAATAAACCCTTGGTTGGCTGATTCATCCGTTGTATCTATCACATACTGCTCGTTGCCGTGATTGAACACTATTCCATTGGTACACATTACTGCAGTCGTGCAAACTTCTCCTTGAGATTTAATCATTGTTTTTCTGCTTAATGCATCCGCTACTATGTTCGCTTTTCCCGGATGATACTGGATATCACAATCATAGTCTTTCAATAATTCCAGTCATCTTCTTTGTCTCATATTCGACTCCTTCTGGTTAAATAAATAAGTAAGACTTTTATGGTCCGACTTAATCTGGAATTTCTCCCCGTATAAATAATGTCTCCATATCTTGACAGCATGTACTACTGCCGCTAGCTCCAAATCATGAGTGGGATAATTTTTCTCATGTACCTTTAACTGTCTTGACGCATAAGCAATTACTTGCTCTCCTTGCATAAGCACACATCCTAGTCCCAGTCTCGATGCATCGGTGTATAAAGTAAATGTCTGTCCTGGAACGGGAATGGTCAAAATTGGAGCGGATATCAATCTGGTCTTCAATGTTTGGAAACTCTTCTCACATATATCCGTCCACACAAATTTTTCACCTTTCTTAGTCAAACTGGTGAGAGGTACGGCAATCCGAGAATAGTCTTCTACGAATCTCCGGTAATAACCAGCTAGACCCAGAAAACTTCTAATTGTCGAGACGCGCTTTGGTGCTTCCCACTTTACAATAGCCTCGATTTTGCTGGGGTCTACTTTGATTCCTTCTGCGGATACAACATGGCCTAGGAATGCGACTTCACTTAGCCAAAACTCGCACTTTGAAAATTTGGCATATAGCTTCTCTTTCCTTAACCGCTGTAGGGCTGCGTTTAGGTTCTTGATATGGGTTTCCTTGTCGTTGGAGTATACCAATATATCATCAATAAATACTATCACCGATGTATCCAACATATCGTGGAAAACTTGGTTCATAAGTTCCATGAACGTTGCCGGTGCGTTAGTTAATCCGAAAGATCATAATCATAATTGAAAACTCATAATTGGCCTATTCCGATTCTAAAAACTATCTTCGAGATATCGCAATCCAAATTCTTCAGCTGATGATATCTTGATCGAAGATCAATCTTAGAAAATACCTTTGCTCCTTGCAACAATTCATAAATCTGAGGTTGTGAATATCGATTCTTGTTCATGAGCTTGTTAAATTCTCGGTAGTTTATATGCAGACAACACTACCATCCTTCTTCTTCACGAGTTGCGTTGGCGCTTTTCGTGACGCAATACTTAGCTGATTAGAACCCTGGTCTAATAAATCTTGTAGTTGAGTCTCAGTTCCTTCAACTCCATAGGAGCTACTCTACAGCTGCCTTTGACACAAGTATCGTCCTTGGTAACAAGTCGATGACGAACTCGGTCACTTAATCAGATGGTAACCCGATAAGTTTCCTAGAAATACATCAGGAAATTCACGTATCACATCAATATCTTCCATCTGTGGTGCTTCTTTGGTAACGTATACCACAAGATACCATATATCTAACTTCTTTCTCTTCAAACATCTCTTCGCCTTTAGCATAGAGAGGATCAGCTTCCGCTTCCTAGGCAACATACTCCCAATGATACTAAATCATATTCCGTTTTATTCTTGAATGATAACCTCTTCTATGCACATAATCACTTGTAGAGTGTTGAGACAACCAATCTATTTCCAAAATGACGTCAAAGTCTACCATCTCAAGTCGACTCAGGTTGCATCCAAATTCTGTCCATCCATAAGATTTGGATATTGTTCGTAACACTCATCCCATACAACATCTAGTCCAGAGGGCTTGAACAAGCAAAATCTGGTATAAGGTATGAAAACCTTGTCGAGTTCCTTCATCTCTTATGATTTACCAAAGACTATCATCAAAATCTCATATTGCACTCATTAGCTTGTATTTCTTTTATCCTTGCTGTTCTACCTTGCTCGCTCTTCCATATACCTCGAAAAATATCTTGTGATTGTTACTTCATATCCGAAGTCTATTTATAAGCATTAGGGTATATGCTTATAATTTAATTAATTCAGCCAAACTATTTTGGTCTTTACTTAATCATATCCCTCAACATTGGGCATAACTCAATTATCATTGTATTAAATCGAGTACTACTTATGCCATGACTTTATCCATGTATCCACTCTTAAATTTGCCGTTAGGAATCTTCTACCTTGTCAAAATTCATACCGATATAACCATCCTTAACTCTACTTGAGTGCTATCTATTTCTTTACTATCTACTCTTAATAGTTCCGAAATTTTCTCATGCACTCTTTTACAGGCATGATTCATATCCATTCATTTGGCAATCTCAAAACAAATTCTCCATCACTTCATCTGAGTTCCATTGGCTATAGCATTTAATCTGAATCCAATCATCTTTCTTTCAATAATTCCATTATCACTAAACATTTTTATCATCAATGATCAGGGAGTTTATGAATCAGAATGTGCATCCAAAATAATTCTTTCTCTTCTTTCAATTATCATAGTGACAACCACTTGCTTTATCTAGTGAATCAAGGTTTCAAGGATCAGGAGTAAATCTGTGGTAATCCAACCGGCATCAAAAGATCATTAAATTGCACGGTCGTCCAAATATATGAAAGTAGAGATTCTATAGTTCTAGACCTCATGGTTGTAGGTTCTATTGCATATATAATGTCATTGGTCGAGGGACTACAGGAGTAAATCTGGAGAAAGATTTCGTACATCAGTAAATCAGGTATAATCTGGACAAAAATTTCGTACATCAATAAATCAGGTGTAAATCGAAAAGATGTACACTCAACATGATTAAACATTTAACTGTTCATTCTGTTCATATCTTTGTTCATGTTGTTGATCATGAGAGTGGTTCAGATTGGTATAATCAGGACTAAGACTAAAGAAACAATATCTATAACTCCAATTGACAGGTTAAATCAAGAAGGTATCCTGTCAAGACACGCGAATTTAAAATCTTGTATGTGCATCCTCTATAATCATAAGAGTAAATCAATAATGCACCGCATCCTATATAATCATATCCAGTTATATGGCCACAATTAGATTTGATCCTCTACTGAAAATGTTTAAGGCTTTGTCTTCAGAAAATATTCTTCCATCCTTGGTCGGATCATTGCAACTATCCCATACATTGGTGGCTGGTAAGGTTAACCACCTTGATATACTGCTTGTTGTGTACCAAACTTCTGCACTGGGGTGTGCATTACTGAAACTTGCTGTATGGTAGGCACTGTGTTATATCTAACATGTGTTGGGGTACAGTGATGCTACCAATTGGTACCATACTTGGTCATGTCTTTCGGATTTAGTCCGAGACCTTTTTCTACAGGGGTCTTGGGCATTACTAGCCATTTTCCTTCTTCCTCTGTCCTACATCGAGTTTCACATCTTGTGAGTACCAACTCGATATTCCAATTTTTCTGCTTTACAGAAGCTCCCTTCTTGCTACTATACTATATCCCCAATTCTGTACTATTCAGAATGATGTGATGAACTGCTAATAAACCAACGGTTCAACCAGGATCTCAAATAGGCTATCCCCGCGTTAACTGAACCTCCATACATCCATGTCATAATCAGAGTAATACATAATAGCATAAGTCTTATAATAAAATGAACTGAGAAACTAAATGATATTAATAATTTAATAACAAATTATTCTGTATTCAACTGAGACATAAATATTAAATATCAAATACATGTCTGAATAAAATCCAATTAAAGAAACCTATAAAATATCTAATCAAATACACACGAGTTGCACTCGTAAGAGGAGTCGTGTGTATCATCATCAACTCCAACTTCCATAGCTGCCACGTTCCCTTAGGCAGACACATTCATATAGTTTTCAACGGTATAACCTGCATCATCAACTAAAAATATTTGACGTCGAGGGGTGAGCACACATCACGGCTCAGTGAGTAGCCAAAACAATGCAACAATACATATGCATGCAAAAATTAATTTATATCTTTGGTCCGGTTTAAAGTTTGTAGTAAGAAATAGAAAGGTTTAGGTAGCCAAAGGTCGCGTTTATTGACTCCGCCTCTATACACGAGTGTGTGACGTTACCCGAAGATCACGTTTATCGTCAACTCACATGCACCCAATCATGAACATTATATAACAAAGGTTACGTTTATTGCTATATAGTGCCATACCAACACGTAAGCCCGTGTTGGCGAGGGCTGCAAACTGGGCTCGCAACTAACCAATCCTAATGCCAAATAGTATATCCAAGGCCTCACCCCAGCATCCCTCAGAATGCCCATAGAGATAGAGCTAAGGCCCCCCGGTAGAGTCAAAGACTACAAGGACCGAGACCACCTCCCCCGATACTCTACGACATAATAGTTCTGCTAAAGTAATGGCGATACGACTATGCCAATGCACAAGAATTGAGTTGGAGATAGAGCTAAAGTGCTGAGACCCGCCAAAGGTAACATTTATTAACGTCCTCATCACACCTCCCCTGATACTCTTTCGCATCAAACACATCAACCACACACATACAAGCACATGCCTATTCCTATCATCATCATCATCATCATGTTATAAACAATAAAATATATATGCATAAACAAGTAATAGAAATATTGGATTGCATGCTGTATGCACATTACAAACATATTCGCATAGAATCAAGCATGGCATAGGACTCAAGAAATAGAAAAGAGTTTATTATTAACCAATTTAGTTTGGGGTTAAGGTTCCTCACCTTAGCTTGCTAATAGATACTTTTCCAAGCTATAGAATCACCGTTATAATGTTATTATATTGCTAGCAAACCTAACAAAGTCGATAGAATTAATTAGAATTAATTCTGAATTTAAAAACCATTCTGTTAACTGAGGGTCGATGCTATGGTCGATGGGTCTATCGACCCTCCCCTCTTTCTGGACTTCCCGAATGCTGAGGGTCGACGGTCAGAAACACCGAGGGTCGGATGGTCTTCGACCCTCGGTGCAACCCTTGGTTCACTTTGGTCCAATTTCCACTTTTTAATCTATTCTTCGTGTTTGGGGTCCTATGGCTTGCTCCTACATTCCATTCTACATCCATTCCATGGTCTGAAACCATGTATAATCCATCTAAATAGTTTTCATGTATCCGCCTATGGTTTTCCATGAAAACCTAACCATGGATGGATGGTTTGGGTTTCCCCGAGATCACTCTCTCTCCAAAAATCATCCTAAGGTCTGTAGAAACTCATGGAATTAGTATCCATACCTGAGAAGATTAATCTTTCTCTGCAACTCTTCTCCTTTTTGCTAGGTTCTCTTCCTTGCCTCTCTTCTTCCTCTTTTCCTTCTCCTCTCTTTCTCTCAATTCAATTAGGGTTTTGAAATGACTGAAAGTGGCTTAGGGACGTCCTTTAAATAGACTTGGAACGTCCTAAATAAGTCCCATTGAGATTTGGATAGAATCCCAATGGAAAAATATCAAAATTTCCTAATTTCTATATTCGGCAGGAACCGAGGGTTGATGGGAGGGTCGATAATCCCGTCGACCCTAGGGTCTTAACCTGTCCGACCCTCCCTTCAAAACTGAGGGTCTGACTCTTTGTTTTGGGAGGTCCGACCCTGCTTAGCTGGGTATGCGACCCTTCCCCTAATTTAAGTATTTTTGGGTCGATTTGATACCTGGGATCTCGATCTCCTTCACGCCCTTGGTCCATTTGACTCGACCATGATGGGTGAACCTGGTTCAAGGGGGTAAGACCGGGTTAGATTGACACGGGTCTTACAACTCCCCCCAACATATAAAAATTTTGTCCTTGAAATTGTACATACCTTCTGAATCAAATAAGTAAGGGTATTGCTTTCTCATAGCATTTTCTTCTTCCCAAGTAATTTCTTCCATGTCTCTACTTTTCCAAGTGACCTTAACATAATAGATATCTCGGTTGTGTAGACGTTGAACCTTTCGGCTGGTGATTTCTATTGGTGTTACTTCAAACGTCAAATCATCAGTCAATTTTGGCAATTCCACTGTCAAGACATGAGTTGGGTCTTTGATATACTTCTTCAATTGGCAAATGTGAAATACGTCATGTACACTTGACATAGATGGTGGTAGTGCTAACTGATAAGATACTTTCCACGTTTAGCTAGAATTTCATATGGTCCGACATATCTTGAACTTAGCTTCCCTTTCTCTCCGAACTTCTTCAATCCTCGCAAAGGCGATACTTTCAAAAATACTTTATCACCTACCGCGAACTCTAGATCTCTTCGTCGAGTGTCTGCATATTGCTTCTGACGGTTCTGAGCTGTTCTCACCCTTTCCTTGACAATGTCGACCACTCGACAAGTCTCTTCAACAAATTCCGGTCCAACAATGCTACGTTCTCCCACTTCATTCCAAAACAAGGGAGTTCGACACTTCCTACCATACAGTGCTTCATAAGGTGACATCTGTATGGTAGCCTGATAGCTGTTGTTATAGGAGAACTCGATCAGTGGTAACTTTTTGTCCCATGATCCTTTGAAATCAGTTACACATGCTTGTAACATATCTTCTAGAATTTGAATTGTACGCTCTGACTGTCCATCTGTTTGTGGGTGGAATGTAGTATTGAACTTCAATGTTGTACCCTTCACCTTTTGCAATCCATCCCAAAATTTTGAAGTAAATCGTGGATCTCTATCGGACACATTGCTTCCTGGAACACAATGTAACCGAACAATATTATCCACATACAGATTTGCTAATCTTTTGAGTGTATATTGGGGTCGTATAGGTATGAAGCGAGCTGTCTTAGTGAGACGGTCCATAATCACCCAAACTGCGTCAACTACTCGAGGAGTCAATGGTAGTCCCGTGACGAAGTCCATAGTGATGCAGTCCCATTTCCATGCTGGTTCCGGTAATGGCTATAACAGTCCTGCGGGTCGTTGTCGTTCAGCCTTTACTTTCTGACAATTTAGACATTGAGACTTGAACTTAGCCACAACTGCTTTCATTCCCCTCCACCAATATAGTTTCTTCAGATCATGATACATTTTTGTACTTCCAGGATGTATCGAATAAATGGTGGTATGAGCTTCTTTCATCAGTCGGTGTCTAATGTCCATACTTTCTGTTTCAGGTACACATATGCTTCCTTTGTATTTTAGTACTTTCTCGTCATCCAAGGTGAACTCAGGGTTGGTCCTACCTTTCTCAATGTCTTCTTGTACTGTTCTCAGATAAGGATCTGCTTTGATAGCGGTCTTCACTTCGTCCACTATATCCGGTATAATTTTCAACACCGCGAACATATTTGAAAACCGATGAATAAACCCTTGGTTGGCTAATTCATCCATTGTATCTATCACATACTGCTCGTTGCCGTGATTGAACACTATTCTGTTGGTACACATTGCTGCAGTTGTGCTAACTTCTACTTGAGATTTAATCATTGTTTTTCTGCTTAATGCATCCGCTACTACGTTCGCTTTTCCCGGATGATACTGGATATCACATTCATAGTCTTTCAATAATTCCAGCCATCTTCTTTGTCTCATATTCAACTCCTTCATGTTAAATAAATAAGTAAGACTTTTATGGTCCGACTTAATCTGGAATTTCTCCCCATATAAATAATGTCTCCATATCTTGACAGCATATACTACTGCCGCTAGCTCCAAATCATGAGTGGGATAATTTTTCTCATGTACCTTTAACTGTCTTGATGCATAAGCAATTACTTGCTCTCCTTGCATAAGCACACATCCTAGTCCCAGTCCCGATGCATCGGTGTATAAAGTAAATGTCTGTCCTGGAACAGGAATTGTCAAAATTAGGGCGGATATCAATCTGGCCTTCAATGTCTGGAAGCTCTTCTCACATTTGTCAGTCCACACAAACTTTTCACCTTTCTTGGTCAAACTGGTGAGAGGTACGGAAATCCGAGAATAGTCTTCTATGAATCTCCAGTAATAACCAGCTAGACCCAGAAAACATCTAATTTGTGAGACGCTCTTTGGTGCTTCCCACTTTACAATAGCCTCAATTTTGCTGGGGTCCAATTTGATTCCTTCTACGGATACTACATGGCCTAGGAATGCGACTTCACTTAGCCAAAACTCGCACTTTGAAAATTTGGCATATTGCTTCTCTTTCCTTAACCACTGTAGGGCTGCGTTTAAGTTCTTGATATGGGTTTCCCTGTCCTTGGAGTATACCAATATATCATCAATAAATACTATCACCGACGTATCCAACATATCGTGGAAAACTCGGTTCATAAGTTCCATGAACGTTGCCGGTGCATTAGTTAATCCGAAGATCGTAATCATAATTGAAAACTCATAATTGGCCTATCCTGATTCTAAAAACTATCTTCGAGATATAGCAATCCAAATTCTTCAGCTGATGATATCTTGATCGAAGATCAGTCTTAGAATATACCATTGCTCCTTGAAACAAGTCATAAATCTGAGGTTGTGAATATCGATTCTTGTTCGTGAGCTTTTTAAATTCTCAGTAGTTTATACGCAGACAACACTACCATCCTTCTTCTTCAAGAGTTGCGTTGGCGCTTTCCGTGACGAAATACATAGCGGATTAGAACCCTGGTCTAATAACTCTTGTAGTTGAGTCTCAGTTCCTTCAACTCCATAGGAGCTACTCTACAGGTGCCTTTGACACAAGTATCGTCCTTCGTAACAAGTCGATGACGAACTCGGTCACTTAATCAGATGGTAACCCGATAAGTTTCCTGGAAATACATGAGGAAATTCACGTATCACATCAATATCTTCCATTTGTGGTGATTCTTTGGTAACCTATACCACAAGATACCATATATCCAACTTCTTTCTCTTCAAACATCTCTTCGCCTTTAGCATAGAGAGGATCAGCTTCCGCTTCCCAGGCAACATACTCCCAATGATACTAAATCATATGCTGTTTTGTTCTTGAATGATAACCTCTTCTATGCACATAATCACTTGTAGAGTGTTGAGACAACCAGTCTATTTCCAAGATGACGTCAAAGTCTACCATCTCAAGTTGACTCAGGTTGCATCCAAATTCTGTCCATCCATAAGATTTGGACATTGTTCATAACACTCATCCCATACAACATCTAGTCCAAAGGGCTTGAACTAGCAAAATCTGGTATAAGGTATGAAGAGCTTGTCTAGTTCCTTCATCCCTTATGATTTTCCAAAGACTATCATCAAAATCTCATATTGCACTCATTAGCTTGTATTTCTTTTATCGTTGCTGTTCTACCTTGCTCTCTCTTCCATATACCTCGAAAAATATCTTATGATTGTTACTTCATATCCCAAGTCTATTTATAAGCATTAGGGTATATGCTTATAATTTCATTAATTCAGCCAAACTATTTTGGTCTTTACTTAATCATATCCCTCAACATTGTGCTTAACTCAATTATCATTGTATAAAATCGACTACTACTTATGCCATGGCTTTATCCTTGTATCCACTCTTAAATTTGCCTTTAGGACTCTTCTACTTTGTCAAAATTCATACCGATATAACCATCCTTAACTCTACTTAAGTGCTATCTATTTCTTTACTGGCTACTCTAAATAGTTCCCACATTTTCTCATGTACTCTTTTACTGGCATGATTCATATCCATTCATTTAGCAATCTCAAAACAAATTCTCCATCACTTCATCTGAGTTCCATTGGCTATAGAATTTAATCTGAATCCAATCATCTTTCTTTCAATAATTCCATTATCACTAAACATTTTTATCATCAATGATCAGGGAGTTTATGAATCAGAATGTGCATCCAAAATAATTCTTTTCCTTCTTTCAATTGTCATAGTGACAACCACTTGCTTTATCTAGTGAATCTAGGTTTCAAGGATCAGGAGTAAATCTGTGGTAATCCAACCGGCATCAAAAGATCATTAAATTGCACGGTGGTCCAAATATATGTAAGTAGAGATTCTATAGTTCTTGACCTCATGGTTACAGGTTCTATTGCATATATAATGTCATTGGTCGAGGCACTACAGGAGTAAATCTGGAGAATGATTTCGTACATTAGTAAATCAGGTATAATCTGGAGAAAAATTTCGTACATCAATAAATCAGGTGTAAATCGAAAAGATGTACACTCAACAAGATTAAACATTTAACGGTTCATTCTGTTCATATCTTTGTTCATGTTGTTGATCATGAGCGTGGTTCAGATTGGTATAATCAGGACTAAGAATAAAGAAACAATATCTATAACTCCAATTGATAGGTTAAATCAAGAAGGTATCCTGTCAAGACACGCGAATTTAAAATCTGGTATGTGCATCCTCTATAATCATAAGAGTAAATCAATAATGCACCGCATCCTATATAATCATATCTAGTTATATGGCCACAATTGGATTATATCCTCTACTGAAAACGTTTAAGGCTTCGTCTTCAGAAAATATTCTTCAATCCTTGGTCGGATCTTTGCAACTATCCCATACATCGGTTGCTGGTAAGGTTAACCACCTTGATATACTACTTGTTGTGCACCAAACTTCTACACTGGGGTGTGCATTACTGAAACTTGCTGTATGGTAGGCACTGTGTTATAGCTAACATGTGTTGGGGTACAACGATGCTACCAATTGGTACCGTACTTGGTCAAGTCTTTGGGATTTAGACCAAGACCATTTTCTACAAGGGTCTTGGGCATTACTAGCCATTTTCCTTCTTCCTCTGTCCTACATCGAGTTTCACATCTTATGAGTACCAACTCGATTTTCCAATTTTTCTTCTTTACAGAAACTCCCTTCTTGCTACTGTACTATATCCCCAATTCTGCATTATTCAGAATGATGTGATGAACCACTAATAAACCAATGGTTCAACTAGGATCACAAATAGGCTATCCCCACGTTAACTGAACCCCCATACATCCATGTCATAATCAGAGTAAATACATAATAGTGGATGTCTAATAATAAAATGAACTGAGAAACTAAATGATATTAATAATTTAATAGCAAATTATTCTGTATTCAGCTGAGACATAAATATTAAATATCAAATACATGTCTGAATGAAATCCAATTAAAGAAACCTATAAAATATCTAATCAAATACACACGAGTTGCACTCGCTAGAGGAGTCGTGTGTATCATCTTCAGCTCCAACTTCCGTAGCTGCCACGTTCCCGTAAGCATACGCATTCATATAGTCTTCAACGGTATAACCTGCATCATCAACTAAAAATATTTGACGTCGAGGGGTGAGCACACACAGTGAGTAGCCAAAACAATGCAACAATACATATGCATGCAAAAATCAATTTATATCTTTGGTCCTGTTTAAAGTTTGCAGTATGCAATAGAAAGGTTTAGGTAGCCAAAGGTCACGTTTATTGACTCCGCCTCTATACACGAGTGTGTGACGTTACATCGTCAACTCACATGCACCCAATCATGAACATTATATAACAAAGGTTACGTTTATTGCTATATAGTGCCATACCAACACGTAAGCCCCTGTTGGCGAGGGCTGCAAACTAGGCTCGCAACTAACCAATCCTAATGCCAAACAGTGTATCCAAAACCTCATCCCATTATCCCTCAGAATGCCCATAGAGATAGAGCTAAGGCCCCCCGGTAGAGTCAGAGACTATAAGGACCGAGACCACCTCCCCTGATACTCTACGACATAATATTTCTGCTAAAGTAATGGCGATACGACGATGCCAATGCACAAGACTTGAGTTGGAGATAGAGCTAAAGTGCTGAGACCTGCCAAAGGTTACGTTTATTGACGTCCTCATCACACCTCCCCTGATACTCGCTCGCATCAAGCACATCATCCACACACATACAAGCACATGCCTATTCCTATCATCATCATCATGAACATGTTATAAACAATAAAATAAATATGCATGAACAAGTAATAGGAATATTGGATGGCATGATGTATGCAGATTACAAACATATTCCCATAGAATCAAGTATGGCACAGGACTCAAGAAATAGAAATCAGTTTATTATTAACCAATTTAGTTTGGGGTTAAGGTTCCTCACCTTAGCTTGCTAATAGATACTTTTTCAAGCTATAGAATCACCGTTATAATGTTATTATATTGCTAGCAAACCTAACAAAGTCAATAGAATTAATTATAATTCATTCTGAATTTAAAAACCATTCTGTTAACTGAAGGTCGATGCTAGGGTCGATGCTAGGGTAGATGGATCTATCGACCCTCCCCTCTTTCTGGACTTCCCGAATGCTGAGGGTCGATGGTCAGAAACAACTAGGGTCGGATGGTAATCGACCCTCGGTGCGACCTTTGGTGCACTTTGGTCCAATTTCACTTTTTAATCCATTCTTCGTGTTTGGGGTCCTATGGCTTGCTCCTACATTCAATTCAACATCCATTCCATTGTCAGAAACCAAGTATAATCCATCTAAATGGTTTTCATGCATCCACCTATGGTTTTCCATGAAAACCTAACCATGGATGGATGGTTTGGGTTTCCCCGAGATCACTCTCTCTCCAATAACTATCCTAAGGTTTGTAGAAACTCATGGAATTAGTATCCATACCTGAGACGATTAATCTTTCTCTGCAACTCTTCTCCTTTTTGCTAGGTTCTCTTCCTTTCCTCTCTTCTTCCTCTTTTCCTTCTCCTCTCTTTCTCTCAATTCAATTAGGGTTGTGAAAGGAGTGAAAGTGGCTTAGGGATGTCCTTTAAATAGACTAGGAACCTCCTAAATAAGTCCCATTGAGATTTGGAAAGAATCCCAATCGAAAAATATAGAAATTTCCTAATTTTTATATTCGGCAAGAACCGAGGGTCGATGAACCCGTCAACCCTAGGGTCTTATGCTGTCCGACCCTCCCTTCAAAACTGAGGGTCTGACTCTTTGTTTTGGGAGGTCCGACCCTGCTTAGCTGGGTATGCGACCCTTCCCCTAAATTAAGTGTTTTTTGGTCGATTTGATACCTGGGATCTCGATCTTCTTCACACGCTTGGTCCATTTGACTCGACCATGATGGGTGAACCTGGTTCATAGTGGTAAGACCGGCTTAGATTGACACAGGTCTTACAACTCCCCCCAACTTATAAAAATTTTGTCTTCGAAATTGTACATACCTTCTGAATCAAATAAGTAAGGGTATTGCTTTCTCATAGCATTTTCTTTTTCCCATGTAATTTCATCCATGTCTCTACTTTTCCAAGTGACCTTAACATAATAGATATCTTGGTTCCGTAGACGTTGAACCTTTCGGCTGGTGATTTCTATTGGTGTTACTTCAAACGTCAAATCATCACTCAATTTAGGCAAATCCACTGTCAAGACATGAGTTGGGTCTTTCACATACTTCTTCAAAAGGGAAATGTGAAATACGTCATGTACACTTGACATAGATGGTGGTAGTGCTAACTGATAAGTTACTTTTCCACGTTTAGCTAGAATTTCATATGGTCCGACATATCTTGGACTTAGCTTCCCTTTCTGTCCAAACCTCTTCAATCCTCGCATAGGCGATACTTTTAAAAATACTTTATCACCTACCGCGAACTCTAGATCTCTTCGTCGAGTGTCTACATATTGCTTCTAACGGTTCTGAGCTGTTCTCACCCTTTCCTTGATAATGTCGACCACTCGACAAGTTTCTTCAACAAATTCCGGTCCAACAATGCTATGTTCTCCCACTTCATTCCAAAACAAGGGAGTTCGACACTTCCTGCCATACAGTGCTTCATAAGGTGACATCTGTATGGTAGCCTGATAGCTGTTGTTATAGGCGAACTCTATCAATGGTAACTTTTCGTCCCATGATCCTTTGAAATCAATTACACATGCTCGTAGCATATCTTCTAGAATCTGAGTTGTACGCTGTGACTGTCCATCTGTCCATGGGTGGAATGCAGTACTGAACTTCAATGTTGTACCCATCGCCTTTTGCAATCCATCCCAAAATTTAGAAGTAAATCATGGATCTCTATCGAACACAATGCTTCCTGGAACACCATGTAACCGAACAATATTATCCACATACAGCTTTGCTAACCTTTCGAGTGTATATTGGGGTCGTATAGGTATGAAGCAAGCTGTCTTAGTCAGACGGTCCACAATCACCCAAACTGCTGCGTCAACTACTCGAGAAGTCAATGGTAGTCCCGTGACTAAGCCCATAGTGATGCAATCCCATTTCCATGCTGGTTCCGGTAATGGCTGTAACAGTCCTGCGGGTCATTGTCGTTCAGCCTTTACTTTCTGACAATTTAGACATTGAGACATGAATTGAGCCACATCTGCTTTCATTCCCCTCCACCAATATAGTTTCTTCAGATCAAGATACATTTTTGTACTTCCAAGATGTATCGAATAAATGGTGGTATGGGCTTCTTTCATCAGTTGGTGTCTAATGTCCATACTTTCTGTTTCAGGTACACATATCCTTCCTTTGTATTTTAGTACTTTCTCATCATCCAAGGTGAACTCAGGGTTGGTCCTACCTTTCTCAATGTCTTCTTGTACTGTTCTCAGATAAGGATCTGCTTTGATAGCTATCTTCACTTCGTCCACTATATCCGGTATAATTTTCAACACCGCGAACATATTTGAAAACCGATAAATAAACCCTTGGTTGACTGATTCATCCGTTGTATCTATCATATACTGCTCGTTGCCGTGATTGAACACTATTCCATTGGTACACATTGCTGCTGTCGTGCTAACTTCTCTTGAGATTTATTCATTGTTTTTCTGCTTAATGCATCCGCTACTACATTCGCTTTTCCTGGATGATACTGGATATCACAATCATAGTCTTTCAATAATTCCAGCCATCTTCTTTTTCTCATATTAAACTCCTTCTTGTTAAATAAATAAGTAAGACTTTTATGGTCCGACTTAATCTGGCATTTCTCCCCATATAAATAATGTCTCCATATCTTGACAGCATGTACTACTGTCACTAGCTCCAAATCATGAGTGGGATAATTTTTCTCATGTACCTTTAACTGTCTTGACGCATAAGCAATTACTTGCCCTCTTGCATAAGCACACATCCTAGTCCCAGTCCCGATGCATCGGTGTATAAAGTAAATGTCTGTCCTGGAACGGGAATGGTCAAAATCGGGGCGGATATTAATCTGGCCTTCAATGTCTAGAAGCTCTTCTCACATTTGTCAGTCCACACAAACTTTTCACCTTTCTTGGTCAAACTGGTGAGAGGTACGGTAATTCGAGAATAGTCTTCTACGAATTTCCAGTAATAACCAGCTAGACCCAGAAAACTTCTAATTTCCGAGACGCTCTTTGGTGCTTCCCACTTTACAATAGCCTCGATTTTGCGGGGGTCCACTTTGATTCCTTCTGTGGATACTACATAACCTAGGAATGCGACTTCACTTAGCCAAAACTCGCATTTTGAAAATTTGGCATATAGCTTCTCTTTCCTTAACCGCTGTAGGGCTGCGTTTAGGTTCTTGATATGGGTTTCTATGTCCTTGGAGTATACCAATGTATCATCAATAAATACTATCACCGACGTATCTAACATATCGTGGAAAACTTGGTTCATAAGTTCCATGAACGTTGCCGGTGCATTAATTAATCCGAAAGACATAACTAAAAATTCGTAATGTCCATATCTGGTCCTGAATGCTGTCTTCGGAATATCACCTTCTTTAATCTTCAACTAATGATAGCCCGATCGAAGATCGATCTTAGAAAATACTTTTGCTCCTTGTAACTGATCGAACAAGTCATCGATCCTGGGTAGTGGATATCGATTCTTGATTGTCAGCTTGTTCAACTCCCGATAGTCAATACATAATCGAACGCTACCATCCTTCTTTTTCACGAACAGTACCGGTGCCCCCCATGGAGATATACTTGGTCAAATATAACCCTTGTCTAGCAGTTCTTGTAGTTGTACTTTTAATTCCTTCAGTTCAGTAGGAGCCATTCTATAAGGTGCTTTTGATACGGGTGCGGCTCCAGGTATCAGGTCTATTACAAACTCCATGGCACGGTCGGGTGGTAATCCGGGTAGTTCCTCCAAAAATACGTCAGGGTAATCCCGAACGACGTCAATGTTTTCCATTCGTGGTACTTCCATGGCTAGGTCAACCACTGATACTAGATACCCGACTGCTCCCTTCTCAAGACACTTCTTAGCCTTTAATGCTGAAAGTATGAGCTTGCGTCTCCGAGGAAGTTTGGTTCCCGAGAAACTGAATTTTGTCCCTTCTTTGTCTTTGAATGTTAGCATCTTTTCGGCGCATAACAAATTTGCAGAATGTCGAGCTAACCAGTCCATTCCCAAGATGACATCGAAGTCTGCCTTCTCAAGTTGTATCAAGGTTGCATCTAAGGTCTGCTCTCCAATGAGAACTGGACATGGTCCGTAACCCTTTTTTAGTTCCACTTCTAACCCCAACGGTGACCGTACAAGTAATTTGTAGTCTAATGTTTTGATGGGTAATTTTGTCTTCTTTCCAAATGACACAGATATAAATGAATGAGTAGCTCCGGAATCGAAGAGTACTCTTGCGGGTACGCCATTTATAGGTACAATACCTGTGATTTATCTTTACTTAGTCTACATGCTCATTCAACGTAATTATAATTTTAAAAGTTTTGGTCATACCTGTGACCACATCGGGTGTTGCGGCCGCATCCTCGGATGTAACAGCATATACCCGTCCCTGATGTAACTGCTTCTTGGGCTTTGGGCACTCCCTTGCCATATGTCCGGGTTGGTTGTAGTTAAAACACTTTAGAACTTCAGAATTTGACTTTGACTGAGGTTGCACTGCTGAAGTGGTCTTGGGTGCAGTAGTAAAGTTCTGAGGACAGAAAGGCTTATACGTCCTGGCATTTCCTACGTTGTAGGAGTTTCCGGCTGATCTCTTGATGCCTCTGTTCTGGTTCAGATAACTCTCCTTCTGGCTCGATTCAATCACTCGAGCAATCTGGACTGCTTCATTATATATTGTCTTCTCTAAGCCCAGAACATGTTCTCTGATGCTTCCTCTCAGTCCCCTGACGAACCTAAGGGTTTTGGTTTCTTCTTCTTGCATACTCAGTGGTGCGAAGAAAAACAGCTCTTCATAACGCTGTTGGTATGCATCCACTGACATCTGTCCCTGGTAAAGACTCAGGAACTCCTTCTCCATCGAATCTCTGAAGCTTCGTGGAAAATATTTCTCGAAGAATACTTTTTTATATATAGCCCATGTCAGTAGGGCGTGCTTGGTCAGTAAATATGTCTTCGTGGATTTCCACCAATGGTGTGCGTCGCCCTTGAGCATGAAGGTGGCGCATAGTACTTTCTCTTTCTCTGTAACGGTCATCATGATGAAGTTTCCCTCCATCTCGTCTATCCAGTGTGCTGGCCACAATGGATCAGACGGGTTGCCGTTGAATTCTCGGGGTTTCATCTTCAAAAATCTCTCCAATAGCCGGGAATGATCCAGCTGATTTTGGGGGTTTGCCCCAAACATAGAGGGTGGATACTGATAATTTCCTTGAGCTGCTTCCGGTACCTGCCGTGGAATCGGCGCAGCTGGTTGTTGAGGTGTCTGAGGGGCTGGGTGGTTACCTACTGGTGCGGTACTAGCTTGTCCGGTGTGCATGGGTGCAGCCTGAGTGGCTTGGAACATAATTCCCATGGCAACCTGCATCTGAGTCTGTGCGTGTTGCATCTGCTGTAACTGTTGAGCTAGGTTCATAACCACAGTTGCTAGCTCTAGTGGTGGTGGTGGCAAATTGGTAGGATTTGCCTGATCTGGAATGCCTGGAACATTAACATTCCCTTGGCTAGTCTCCTCCACAGGGGGTGGTGGTGGAACTGCATTTCGGCTCTGTCTGGTTACTCTTCTTCCAGACATATTTTCCTTCTGAGATGGGTGGTGCCTGAAAATCATCAAAATCAGTGAGAAATCATTTATACTTAATGTAGGCACGCTAACCGATATAAAATTTAAAATCCTCAATTCATTCTGTGAAAAATACTGTCTTTTCTATGCAGGGTCGATGGTTTGTCCGACCCTTGGTATCCGACCCTGGGAATGACCTGTTCTTCCCGAGAGCTGAGGGTCGATGGGTATCCGACCCTCAGTTCTGACCCTCGATTTTCTGTCAGATTCCCGAGAGCCGAGGGTCGATTGGAGGGTCGATCCGAGGGTCGATGGTGCCAGTCAAATTGTCCGACCCTCGGACCAAAAATCAGATTTTTAAGATCCGATTCTAGGTCATTTCTCACTATTCCTCCTCCGTTTTGACTCGTCTCTACTCTCTGAGTTGCTACAGTGCTACTACACTATTTTTGGTCGGTTTAACTCCGGGTTTCGATGTCCACGTCATCCCTACCAGTACGTCTTCCAATTTTTACCTGTTTTTAGGTTTCCTTTTCTAGGTTTTTGCCCATTTAACTCATATTTTCCAAATTAAACTTTTTCCAACCGTAAAGATTCGATTTTTATTGGGGGCTTTTGTTATTGGTGTCTCGAGGAACGAAAGCCCTTGAAACTTTATGAGTTTCATCGGTTGGTTATCAAGAAACTTAAAATTTTCTCTTTTTGCCCTAATTTGTCGAAATTTTGATTTTTCTTGAATTTCTTCAAATTGGACATCGTCAGTTAAAATTTCCTACTGTATGTGGATTGTTGGATATGTTTTAACCTACGTAAGTCCTTATGCCCACTTGTATGGTGAGGAATGGGCATTATGGTCAACTTACGTCGTTATTACCTCAAATTCTGGATTTTCACCTTGCTAACTCCTTGTTTCCTTTCTCTTTCTTAATTTGCAGATACTATGGCTCGTACCAAGGTACCCAGAGTGCGTGATCCACTTCGCTTCCGTTCGAATGAAGCCGAGGCACAGTATGCTGACTATGCCCGTAAGAAGGTTGAAGGGGGTCGCCTGGTGAACTTGGCTGAGCTAGCCTTGTTCAATGTAGAGGGAGGGTTTGGTGATATGGGTTGGCTCCCTGTCATCACATACGATGCGGGCACCTGTCCAGACTTGGTATGCCAGTTCTATTGTAATCTCTAGGTGGTGGGGAATTACAATGATGTTGAGCATGGTCAAGAGTTGCGCATCACCAGTTACGTCAAGGGGTGCACATTTCCATTGATTATCGGCAGCTGGTCGATCTGTTGGGCATTTCTTATGATGGCCCCATGGTGTACTGTGCACCGGGAGAGCCACAGTTTGTTGAGACGGAGATGAGAGCAGAGATCAAAAACCAGTTGCTCCATCCCAATAGATGGCAGATGAGAGCTTGCTACTTACGTCCAGCTCCACGGGTCTTTTGCAAGATTATCCAGCATAATCTGATCCCGTAGAGTGGGCACTATGAGAGGGTATCTTAGCTGACCCAGTTCTTGATCTACAGCATCTGCACTCGTCAGCCGGTCTGCCTACCTTGCATCATCATGCGGACGATGATTAGTGCTACATTGTCCGATCATAAGGGGAATCTACCCCATGGACGCATGATTACTGTGCTACTGACCCGTCTGGGGATGGATCTGGTGGATGAGAAGATCCAGGAGAAGACCTTCTCGTCGCCTCTGGATTGGGAGGCTATCTGCAAGATGGGGCTGCGAGATGCAGAGGTTAGCGATGAGGAGAGGAACGCGATGGTGCGCCCTCACACTCGGGTCGAGATGGCTGATGCTGAGGCTGCTGCTGCTGCTGCTAGAGCTCATGTGGATCCGATCGACGACGACGATCTTATGTATATGGACGTCGACTCGATACCACCGCCATCACCCACACATGCGGCTGGAGTTGGTACTTCTACTGCGGTGGCTCCTGCACCAGAGACCGGTCCTTCTCATGAGGCTGGTCCTTCACGCCTACCAACTGACGACGTGCTGAGTATGTTTCACGAGATTAGAGAGCCTCAGCATGCATCGGATCTGAGGATAGGGGAGCTCCTAGACGCCCAGCGTCGGACTGATCAGTGGGTGGCTGATCTCACAGCTAGTCTGCAGGCGACTCAGACTCAGGTGGCATGGTTGACTAGGGTCTATACCGAGGACTACGACAGAGACCATGAGGCACCGCCTCCTCCTTCGCCTCTAGCTTCCTGTGTGTACTTTTATTTTTCTTTGTACTACAGAATAACTGTCTGGGTTGTGGACTGTACACTGCTTTCATTATGTGTTTACATTTTGTTTCTCTCTCTCATTGTATGTAACTTGTTTCCCCTTTAATAGATATATTATTCTCTTGAAATTTGGTCTCAATCATCACTTGTGCTTACAGTGTGTTTATATTAAAGCTTTTAATTTATCCTATCTCAGTTCACAATTGTGTTGAATGTATGCTAGTTCAGTAGACAAGGCCTGAGATGCTCTGATACCAAGTTGTCACACCCCAATTCTACACTATTCAGAATGATGTGATGAACCGCTAATAAACCAACGGTTCAACTAGGATCTCAAATAGGCTATCCCCGCGTTAACTGAACCTCCATACTTCCATGTCATAATCAGAGTAATACACAATAGCGGAAGTCTTATAATAAAATGAACTGAGAAACTAAATGATATTAATAATTTAATAGCAAATTATTCTGTATTCAACTGAGACATAAATATTAAATATCAAATACATGTCTGAATAAAATCCAATTAAAGAAACCTATAAAATATCTAATCAAATACACACGAGTTGCACTCACAAGAGGAGTCGTGCGTATCATCTTCAGCTCTAACTTCCATAGCTGCCACATTCCCGTACGCAGACGCATTCAAATAGTCTTCAATGGTATAACCTGCATCATCAACTAAAAATATTCAACGTCGAGGGGTGAGCACACATCACGGCTCAGTGAGTAGCCAAAAAAATGCAACAATACATATGCATGCAAAAATCAATTTATATCTTTGGTCCAGTTTAAAGTTTGCAGTATGAAATAGAAAGGTTTAGGTAGCCAAAGGTCGCGTTTATTGACTCCGCCTCTATACACGAGTGTGTGACGTTACCCGAAGATCACGTTTATCGTCAACTCACATGCACCCAATCATGACCATTATATAACAAAGGTTACGTTTATTGCTATATAGTGCCATACCAACACGTAAGCCCCTGTTGGCGAGGGCTGCAAACTTGGCTCACAACTAACCAATCCTAATGCCAAACAGTATATCCTAGGCCTCACCCCAACATCCCTCAGAATGCCCATAGAGATAGAGCTAAGGCCCCCCGGTAGAGTCAGAGACTACAAGGACCGAGACCACCTCCCCTGATACTCTACGACATAATAGTTCTGCTAAAGTAATGGCGATACGATGATGCCAATGCACAAGACTTGAGTTGGAGAGAGAGCTAAAGTGCTGAGACCCGCCAAAGGTTACGTTTATTGACGTCCTCATCACTCCTCCCCTGATACTCGCTCGCATCAAGCACATCAACCACACACATACAAGCACATGCCTATTCCTATCATCATCATCATCATCATGTTATAAATAGTAAAATAAATATGCATGAATTAGTAATAGAAATATTGGATGGCATGCTGTATGCACATTACAAACATATTCGCATAGAAACAAGCATGGCATAGGACTCAAGAAATAGAAAACAGTTTATTATTAACCAATTTAGTTTGGGATTAAGTTTCCTCACCTTAGCTTACTAATAGATACTTTTCCAAGCTTTAGAATCACCGTTATAATGTTATTATATTGCTAGCAAACCTAACAAAGTCGATAGAATTAATTAGAATTAATTCTGAATTTAAAAACCATTCTGTTAACTGAGGGTCGATGCTAGGGTCGATGCTAGGGTCGATGGGTTTATCGACCCTCCCCTCTTTCTGGACTTCCCTAATGCTCAGGGTCGATGGTTAAAAACACCTAGGGTCGGATGGTCATCGACCCTCGGTGCGATCCTTGGTGCACTTTGGTCTAATTTCTACTTTTTAATCCATTCTTCGTGTTTGGGGTCCTATGGCTTGCTCCTACATTCCATTCTACATCCTGTCCATGGTCTGAAACCATGTATAATCCATCTAAATAGTTTTCATGCATCCACCTATGGTTTTCCATGAAAACCTAACCATGGATGGATGGTTTGGGTTTCCCCGAGATCACTCTCTCTCCAATAACTATCCTAAGGTCTGTAGAAACTCATGGAATTAGTATCCATACCTGAGACGATTAATCTTTCTCTGCAACTCTTCTCCTTTTTGCTAGGTTCTCTTCCTTGCCTCTCTTCTTCCTCTTTTCCTTCTCCTCTCTTTCTCTCAATTCAATTAGGGTTGTGAAAGGAGTGAAAGTGGCTTAGGGACGTCTTTTAAATAGACTAGGAACATCCTAAATAAGTCCCATTGAGATTTGGAAAGAATCCAAATTGAAAAATATAGAAATTTCCTAATTTCTTTATTCGGCAGGAACTGAGGGTCGATGGGAGGGTCGATGATCCCGTCGACCCTAGGGTCTTAAGCTGTCCGACCCTCCCTTCAAAATTGAGGGTCTGACTCTTTGTTTTGGGAGGTCCGACCCTGCTTAGCTGGGTATGCGACTCTTCCCCTAATTTAAGTGTTTTTGGGACGATTTGATACCTGGGATCTCGATCTCCTTCACGCCCTTGGTCCATTTGACTCGACCATGATGGGTGAACCTGGTTCAAGGTGGTAAGACCGGGTTAGATTGACATGGGTCTTACATTTAAACCCTTCCGTGCTCAGGGCATTACTGCTGCACCCAGGACTACTCCAGTAGCTCAGCATGAGCCAAAGTCGAATTTTGAAGCCCCAAAGTGTTTTAACTGCAACCAACCGGGACACATGGCAAGGGAGTGTCGTAAGCCCAAGAAGCAGTTCCATTAGGGAAGAGTATATGCTGTTACATCCGAGGATGCTGTCGCATCACCCGATGTGGTCACAGGTATGACTAAAACATTTTTAAGTTGTAATTACATTGTATGAGCATGTATACTAAGTAAAATAAATCACGGGTATCGTACCTATAAATTCCGTACCCGCCAGAGTACTCTTTGATTCCGGAGCTACTCATTCATTTATATCTGTGTCATTCGAAAAGAAGATAAACTTACCCATCAAAACATTAGACTACAAATTACTTGTACGGTCACCGATGGAGTTAGAAGGGGAATTAGAGAAAGGCTATGGACCATGTCCAGTTATCATTGGAAAGAAAACCTTAGATGTAACCTTGATACAACTTGAGATGGCAAACTTTGACGTCATCTTGGGAATGGACTGGTTAGCTCGGCATTCTATAAACCTATTATGCGCTGAAAAGAAGCTAACATTTAAAGACAAAGAAGGAGCAGAATTTAGTTTTTCGGGGACCAAACATCCCCATAGACGCAATCTCATACTCTCAGCACTAAAGGCTAAGAAGTTCCTTGAGAAGGGGGTAGTCGGGTATCTTGTGTCAGTGGTCGACCTAACCAAGGAAGCACCATAAATGGAAGATATTGAAGTTGTGCGGGACTATCCCGACGTATTTCCGGAAGAACTACCAGGATTACCACCCGATCGAGCCACATAGTTTGTGATAGACCTTGTACCTGGACCCGCACCCGTATCTAAAGCACCTTATAGAATGGCTCTAACGGAACTGAAGGAACTAAAAGTGCAACTACAGGAACTACTGGACAAGGGTTATATTCGACCCAGTATATCACCATGGGGAGCGCCAGTGTTATTCGTGAAGAAGAAGGACGGTAGCGTTCGATTATGCATCGACTATCTGGAGTTGAATAAACTGACAACCAAGAATTGATATCCTCTACCTCGGATCGATGACTTGTTCGATCAGTTGCAAGGAGCAAAGGTATTTTCTAAGATCGATCTTCGATTAGGCTATAATCAGTTGAAGATTAAAGAGGGTGATATTTCGAAGACAACTTTTAGGACCAGATATGGACACTATGGGTTCTTGGTCATGTCTTTTGGATTAACAAATTCACTAGCAACTTTTATGGAGCTTTTGAACCGGGTCTTCCATGATATGTTGGATACGTCGGTTATAGTATTTATTGATGATATATTGGTATACTCCAAGAACGAAGAAACTCATATGAAGAACCTAAACGCCACCCTACAGCGTTTAAGGAAAGAAAAGCTATATGCCAAATTTTCAAAGTGTGAGTTTTGGCTAAGTGAAGTCACCTTCTTAGGCTATGTAGTATCTGCTGAAGGAATCAAAGTGGATCCCAACAAGATCGAGGCTATTGTAAAGTGGGAAGCACCAAAGAGCATTTCAGAAATTAAAAGTTTTCTGGGCCTAGCTAGTTATTAATTCGTAGAAGACTATTCCCGCATTGCTGTACCTCTCACTAGTCTGACTAAGAAAGGGGAAAAGTTTGTGTGGACGGATAAATGTGAGGAGAGCTTCCAGACATTGAAGACCAGATTGATATCCGCTCTGATTTTGACTATTCCTGTTCCAAGACAGACATTTACTTTATACACTGATGCGTCAGGACTGGGACAAGGATGTGTGCTTATGCAAGGAGAGCAAGTAATTGCTTATGCCTCGAGACAGTTGAAGATACATGAGAAAAACTACCCCACCTATGATTTGGAGTTAGCGGTAGTAGTACATGCTATCAAGATATGGAGACATTACCTATACGGAGAGAAATTTTAGATTAAGTCGGACCATAAATGTCTTACTTATTTATTTAAGCAGAAGGAGTTAAATATGAGACAAAGAAGATGGCTGGAACTACAGAAAGACTATGATTGTGATATCCAGTATCACTCGAGAAAAGCAAACGTAGTAGCGGATGCGTTAAGAAGAAAAGCAATGATAAAATCGCAAGGAGAGATTAGCACAACTGCAGCAATGTGTACTACCGGAATGGTCTTCAATCACGGCAACGAGCAGTATGTGATAGACACAACGGGTGGATCAGCCAAACAATGGTTTATTCATCGATTTTCAAATATGTTCGCTGCTTTGAATATTATACCGGATATAATGGATGAAGTGAAGACAGCTATTAAATCAAATCCTTATCTGAGAACAGTACAAGAAGATATCGAGAAAGGTAGGACTAACCCTGAGTTCACCTTGGATAAAGAGAAAGAATTGAAATATAAAGGAAGAATATGTGTACCTGAAACAGAAAGTATGGACATTAGACACCGACTGATGAAAGAAGTCCATACCACTATCTATTCGATACATCCTAGAAGTATAAAAATGTATCGTGATCTAAAGAAACTATATTGGTGGAGGGGGATGAAAGCAGATGTATCTAAGTTCTCAATGCATAAATTGTTAGAAAGTAAAGGCTGAACGTCAATGACCCGCAGGACTGTTACAGCCGTTATCGGAGCCAGCATGGAAATGGGACTGCATCACTATGGACTTTGTCACGGGATTACCACTGACTCCTCGAGTGGTTGACGTAGTTTGGGTGATTGTAGACAGTCTGACTAAGACAGCTCACTTTATACCGATACGACCTCAGTATACACTAGAAAGGTTAGCAAAGCTGTATGTGGATAATATTATTCGATTACACGGTGTACCAGAGAGCATTGTATCCGATAGAGATCCACGATTTACTTCCAAGTTTTGGGAAGGATTACAAAAGGCTATGGGTACTACGTTGAAGTTCAGTACTGCATTCCACCTACAGACAGACGGACAGTCAGAGTGTACAATTCAGATTCTAGAAGATATGCTACGAGCATGTGTAATTGATTTCAAAGGCTCATGGGATGAAAAGTTACCATTGATCGAGTTCGCGTATAACAATAGCTACCAGCCTATAATACAGATATCACCTTATGAAGCACTGTATGGTAGAAAGTGTCGAACTCCTTTATTTTGGAATGAAGTTGGAGAACGTAGTATTGTTGGACCGGAGTTCGTTGAAGAGACTTGCCGAGTGGTCGACATTATCAAGGAAAGAGTGAGAACGGCTCAGAACCGTCAGAAGAAATTTGTAGATACTCGGCGCAGTGATCTGGAGTTTGCTGTAGGTGATAAAGTATTTTTGAAGGTATCGCCTATTCGAGGATTGAAAAGGTTCAAACAGAAAGGGAAACTAAGTCCAAGATATGTCGGGCAGTATGAAATTCTAGCTAAGCGTGGTAAAGTGGCTTATCAGTTAGCACTACCACCATCTATTTCGAGTGTACATGACGTATTTCACATTTCTCTATTGAAGAAGTATGTCAAGGATCCAACGCACTTGTTGAAAGTAAACTTACCAGATTTGACTGATGATTTGACATTCGAAGAAACACCAACAGAAATCACCAGCCGAAAGGTTCAACGTCTACGCTACCGAGATATCTATTATGTTAAGGTCACATGGAAAAGTAGAGACATGGAGGAAATTACATGGGAAGAAGAAAATGCTATGCGAAAGCAATACCTTCACTTATTTGATTCAAAAGGTACGTACAATTTCGAGGTCAAAATTTTTATAAGTAGGGGGGAGTTGTAAGACCCGTGTCAATCTAACCCGGTTTTACCACCTTGAACTAGGTTTACCTATCATGGTCGAGTCAAATGGACCAAGGGCGTGAAGGAGATCGAGATCCTAGGTATCAAATCGACCCAAAAACACTTAATTTAAGGGGAGGGTCGCATACCCAGCCAAGGAGGGTCGGACCTCCCAAAACAGGAAGTCAGACCCTCAGTTTTGAAGGGAAGGTCGGACTCATTAGAAACCTAGGGTCGACGGGATCATCGACACTCCCATCAACCCTCAGTTGCCTCCGAAACTGAAATTCAGAAATTTCCTAATTTTTTATTTGGACTCTTTCCTAATCTCAAAGGGACTTATTTTAGGATGTTCCTACCCTATTTAAAGGACGTCCCTAAGCCTCTTTCACTCCTTTCACAACCCTAATTGAATTGAGAGAAAGAGAAGAGAAGGAAAAGAAGAAGAAGAGAAGCAAGGAAGCGAATTTAGCCAAAAGAGAAGAGTTACAGAGAAGGAGTATTCTTCTCAGGTATGGATACTAATTCCATGAGTTTCTACAGACCTTAAGTTTTATATTGATGAGAGTGTGATCTTGGAGAAACCCAAACCATCAACCCATGGTTAGGTTTTCATGGAAAACAATAGGAGAATGCGTGAAAGCTATTTAGGTGGATGATTCATGGTTTCAGACCATGGAACGAATGTAGAATGGAAGGTAGGAGCAAGCCATAGGATCCCAAGCATAAATAATGGTCTAAAAGAGGGAAATTGACCAAAGTACACCGAGGGTCGCACCGAGGGTCGATGACCATCCGACACTAGGAGATCCTAACTATCGACCCTCAGTGTTCGGGAAGTTCAGAGTTTGGGGAGGGTCGCACCCAGGGTCGATCATGACTCCGACCCTGCCTCCGACCCTCAGTTAACAGAATGGTTTTTAAATTCTGAATAAATTCTACTTAAATTTTATCGACTTTGTTAGGTCTTCTAGCAATATAATAACAATATAAAGGTGATTCTAAAGCTTGGAAAAGTATCTTCTAGCAAGCTAAGGTGAGGAAACAAAACTCTAAACTAATTGATTAATAACAAACTGTTTTTTATTTTCTTGAGTCCAATGCAATGCTTGATTCTATGCGAATATGTTTGTAATGTGTATACAACATGTCATCCAATATTTCTATTATTTGTTCATGCATATTTATTTTTATTGTTTATAACATGATGATGATGATGATAAGAATAGGCATGTGATTGTATGTGTGTGGTTGGTGTGCTTGATGCGAGCGAGTATCAGGGGAGGTGTGATGAGAACGTCAATAAACGTTAACCTTTGGCGGGTCTCAGCACTTTAGCTCTATCTCTAACTCAAGTCTTGTGCATTAGCATCGTCGTATCGCCATTACTTTTGTAGAACTATTATGTCGTAGAGTATCTGAGGAGGTGGTCTCGGTCCTTGTAGTCTCTGACTCTACCGGGGGGCCTTAGATCTATCTCTATGGACATTTTGAGGGATGCTGGGGTGAGGCCTTGGATACACTTTTGGCATTAGGATTGGTTAGTTGCGAGCCCAGTTTGCAGCCCTCGCCAACAGGGGCTTACATGTTGGTATGGCACTATATAGCAATAAACGTTAACCTTTGTTATATAATGTTCATGATTGGGTGCTTGTGAGTGGACGATAAATGTTACCTTCGGGTGGCGTCACACACTTGTGTATAGAGGCGGGGTCAATAAACGCGACCTTTGACTACCTAAACCTTTCTATTGCATATTGCAAACTTTAAACCAGACCAAAGATTTGAATTGATTTCATGCATATGTAATGTTGCATTGTTTTGTCTACTCACTGAGCCATGATGTGTGCTCACCCCCTCGACGTCGAATATTTTAGTTGATGATGTAGGTTTCACAGCTGAAGACTATGTGAATGCTCCAGTGTATGGGAACGTTGCGGCGATGGAAGCTGAAGCTGATGTAGATACACATGACTCCTCTTGCGAGTGTAACTCATGTGTATTCGATTAGATATTTTCTAGTTTTCTATATTTGTATTTATTAAAGACTTATATTTGATATTTACTTATGTCTCAGTTGATACAGAATAATTTTCTATTTAATTATTAATATCAAAGTAGATTCTCAGTTCATTTTATTCTAAGACTTCAGCTATTGTGTATTTACTATGATTATGATTATGGATGTATGGGAGTTTGGATAACACGGATATAGTCTACTCAAGATCCTGGTTGAACCGTTGGTTTGCTAGCGGTTCATCACACCATTCTGAACAATGTGGAATTGGGGTGTGACACCCTACCCCTGTCTGTATCATTTGGATCACCCACTACTTGAAGATTGCAATAAAACTACTTCACCACTACAGGATAGGTGCAACCCTCATACAAGTTCACAGGGAGCCGACCCATATCACCAAAGACAACCTTCACATTAAATAAGGCTAAATTAGCCAGGTTTACACATGGACACCCTTCCACCTTCTTACGCTCATAACGAGCATACTGAGTCTCTGCTTTATTAGACCAGAAACAAAATGGGTCATGAACTCTGGGGACCTTGGTACGAGCCCTGTTATCTGCAAAGACACAGACCAACAAGCAAGATATTAGTTATAGAGAAAAACTCAAAATTTTGGCATTTTAACGGCATGATTTGGCCAAAAGCCTCACTTTTTAGCCAAACCGTTGGGCAAGAGGACTTACATATGTTCCAAACTATCCTGCAAGGCTCATACAATTGGAAATTTAAACTAGGAAGATCGAATTTGAAGAAATTTTGACAATTTGGAAAAATCCCAAAAATTAGGTCAAAATGGAAAATTTCAAGTTTATCAAAAACTAACTGATGAAACTCTAATTTTCTTGAGGGCTTTCATCCATTGGGTGGCCAATAGCAAAATCCCCCAACAATAATCAAATTATTACAGTTAGAGAAATTTTAATTTGAAAAAAATGCTATAAATGGAGAAAAATCTAGATTTAAAAACATAAAAATGAGGACCAGTAGAGAACATACCTAAAGAACAGAGCGTAGGTTGTGAATGGAAGAAAGAATCACCAAACACGAGTGGTTGACACTGTAGCAACTTAGTGGAAGCGAGTTGAGTTGAAAGCAAAAGAGAAAGTGGGAAATGACTCTAATAATCCGGTTTAAAAACCTGATTTGGGGTCGTGTGGTCGCAAAATTGGGCCAAATATGCGACCACATGATCGACCCCACGATCAACCACAGGTTCTCGGTGAGCGGACAGACTTGTATGGTCGGACCCTGTGGTCACACATATTGCGACCACACGATCGAACACAGGCTCTCATTGAGCAGACAAGGTTTTGTGAGGTCGCATACCCTTTGGTCGCATATATTGCGACCCCACCATCATCCACACGTTGGAAAATATAGTATTTTGACTGAATGACTTGGATATTTGAAATTTTACAATGACTAATTAGAATTTAACATGGGAATGACGAATATTATGATTGCCTCACATGTTCTACGATTTTCAGACACTACCACCACCGAAAACAGGAAAGGGCTGGTCGAAGAGTTACCAGGCGAGGACGTAACCCAATTCCACCACCACCACTTGTGGAGGATAATAGCCATGAAAACCATGAAAGGCAAGAGAATCAAAATGTGGTACCACCAGGAGCCAACGACCAGGCTAATCCTACAAACTTTCCAGCCCCACCTACAGATTTGGCTACCATGGTAATGAACCTAGCACAACAGCTACAGCAAATACAGCAGGTGCAAGCTAATATGCAAGCTGCTATGGGAATGGCTTTTCCAATTGCACATATTACAACTATACCAACCAAACAAGCTAGCACCGTACCAGGGGATAGCAACATGGTACCTCAAGCACCTGAAACGCCAGTTATACATGCTCCAGTACAAAACCCTGAAGTAGCCCAAGGCAGTTACTAGTATTAACCACCTATATATGGAGCCTATGCTCCGTATCAGTTGGACCATTCTCGACTAATCGAGCGTTTTCTGAAAGTAAAGCCTAAAGAATATAATGGTAAGCCAGTGGATCCTTTGTGGCCAGCTCACTGGATCGATAAAACGGAAAGAAATTTCATGATGATGACTGTTAATGAAGAGGAAAAAGTGTTGTGTACCATATTTATGCTTAAGGGTGATGCACACCACTTGTCGAAGTCTACTCGGACTTATTTGTTAACCAAGCACGCCGAATTGACCTGAGCTATTTATAAAGAGGCATTCTTCGAGAAATATTTTCCCAAAAGTTTCAGAGACGCTATGGAAAGAGTGTTCCTCAGTTTATATCAAGGACAGATGACTGCGGATGCATATCAACAGTATTATGAAGAGCTATTTTTCTTTGCTCCCTCTAGCATGCAGGAGGAAAATACTAAAACCCGAAGGTTCATCATGGGACTTAGGGGAAGCATTCGGGAGCATGTTTTGGGGCTAGAAAAGAAAGCTTATAATGAAGCCATACAGATTGCTCGAGTGCTAGAATTGAGCCAGAGAGAGAGAGCTACTTTTCTCTGAATAGAGGTATCAAAAGGCCAATTGGAAATTCATATAATGGAGGAAACACAAAAACATTTAAACCCTTCCGTACTCAAGATTTTAATACTGCAGCCAAGACTACTCCAATACTCCAACCTCAACAGAAGCAAAATAGTGAAGGAGTAAAATGCTATAACTGTAATCAAATGGGACATTATTCAAGGGAGTGTCATAAGCTCCGGAAGCAACTACAGTAAGGAAAGGTTTATGCAGTTACATCTGAGAATGCTGCCGCATCTGCTGATATGGTCACAGGTATGACCTGAACCTTTCATTTTGTATTATCCTGTGTGAGCATGTAGACTAAATTAAAATAAATCACAGGTATCGTACCTATTAATGGCAGACCTGCCAGAGTACTCTTTGATTCTAGAGCTACTCATTCTTTTATATCTGTGTCATTTGGAAATAAGATAAATCTACCCCTCAGATCTTTAGACTACAAATTGCTTGTACAATCACCTATGAGTTTATAAGTGGAACTAGAAAAAGATTATGGACCATGTCGAGTTCTTATCGGTGATAAGATTTTGGATGCAACATTAATTCAAATTGAGATGGCAGACTTTGACGTTCTCTTGGGAATGGATTGGTTAGCTCGACATTCTACAAACCTATTATGTGCAAAAAAGAAACTGACATTTAAAGACAAGGAAGGAGCAGAGTTTAGTTTTGTGGGAACCAAACTTCCCCGTAGACGAAAACTCAACCTCTCTACATTAAAGGCTAAAAAATGCCTCGAGAAAAGACGAGTTGGGTATCTAGTATCCGTGGCTGATCTCACCAAGGAAGTACCACGAATGGAAGATATTGATGTTGTGCATGACTTTCCAAATGTATTTCCTAAGGAACTACCAGGACTACCACCCGATCGAGCGATAAAGTTCGTTATAGTTCTTATACCCGGAGCCGCATTAGTATCTAAAACACCCTATCAAACGGCTCCTACTGAACTGAATGAACTAAAGGTATAGTTATAGGAATTACTGGACAAGGGTTATATTAGACCCAGCATATCACCATGGGGAGCCCCGGTATTGTTTGTGAAGAAGAAGGATGGTAACGTTCGACTGTGTATAGACTATCGAGAGTTGAATAAGCTTACAATCAAGAATCCGTAGCCGTTGCCTTGGATCGATGACTTGTTTCATCAGTTGCAAGGTGCCAAGAAGATTGATCTTAGGTTAGGATACCATTATTTGAACATTAAGGAAGGTGATATTCCAAAGACAGCAATTAAAACGAGATATGGACATTATGAATTTTTAGTCATGTCTTTTGGATTGACTAACGCACCCGCAACTTTTATGGAACTCATGAATCAGGTATTCAATGATATGTTGGAATGTCAGTCATTGTGTTTATTGGTGATATATTGGTCTACTCCAAGGACAAAGAAACTCATGTCATGGATCTAAGAGCAGCTCTACAGCGACTATGAAAATAGAATCTTTACACCAAATTTACAAAGTGTGAGATTTGGCTAAATGAGGTCGCTTTGTTAGGCCATGTTGTATCCACTGAAGGAATTAAAGTGGATCCTAGCAAGATTGAAGCCATTCTGAAATGGGAAGCCCTTAAGAGTGTTGCGGAAATGAGAAGTTTCCTAGGTCCAGCTGGGTATTACCGACGGTTCATGGAAGATTACTCAAGAATCGTCGGACCTCTAACCTTTTTGACTATGAATGGAGAAAAGTTTGTTTGGACTGATAAATGTGAGGTAGGTTTTCAAATATTGAAAGCTAGATTGATATCTGCTCCCATATTGACTATTCCTATTCCAGGACAACCATTTACCTTGTACACTAATTCGTTTGGGTTAGGTTTACGATGTGTGCTTATGGAAGGAGAACAAGTAGTTACGTATGACTCAAGACAACTGAAAACACATGAAAAGAACTATCCCACTCATGACTTGGAATTAGCAGTGGTAGTACATGCTGTCAAGATATGGAGACATTATTTGTATGGAGAGAAATTTCAGATTAAATCAGATCATAACAGTCTCACTTATCTTTTTATTCAAAAGGAGTTGGACATAAGACAAAAAAGATGGCTAGAATTATTGAATGATTATGATTGTGATATCCAATATCATCCAGGGAAGGCTAATGTAGTTGCTGATACACTAAGTAGAAAAGCCATGATAAAATCCCAAGAAGAGGTTAACACGACTGCGGCAATGTTTGTTACAGGAAAAGTATTCAAGCATGGTAACGAGAAGTTAGTATAAGATGCACCAGGTGGATTAACCAACCAAGGGTTTATTCATCAATTTTCAAATATGTTCGCAACATTGAAGATTATACCTGATATATTAGATGAAGTCAAGGCCGCTAATAAATCAGACCCTTATCTGAGAACGGTGCAAGAAGATATCGAAAAAGGTAGGACTTCCGGAGTTCACCTTGGACGTTGAAAAGGTACTAAAATATAAAGGAAGAGTATGTGTTCCTGAAAATAAAGACTTGGATATTAGACACAGAAAAATGAAGAAAGCTCACACCACCATTTATTCGATACATCCTGGAAGTACGGTGATGTATCATGATCTGAAGAAATTATATTGGTGGAGAGGAATGAAGACAGATGTAGCTAAATTTATGTCTCAAAGCCTAAATTGTCAGACGGTAAAAGGTTGAACGCCAAAGACTTGCCAGATTGTTGCAACCACTGCCAGAACCAGCCGGGAAATGAGACTGCATCATGATGGACTTCGTTACCTGGTTACCATTGAGTCCCCGAGTAGTTGACGCGGTTTGGGTGATTGTAGATTGTCTGACTAAGACAGCTCGTTTCATAGCTACACGACCTCAGTATACCCTACACTGGTTAGCCAAGCTATATGTGGATAATATTGTTAGATTACAAGGTGTACCTGAAAGCATTGTGTCCGATAGAGACCCACGCTTTACTTCAAAGTTTTGGGAAGGATTACAGAAAGCTAGGGGTACAACGTTGAAGTTTAGTACTGTATTCCATCCTCAAACAGATGGACAGTCGGAGCATACCATTCAAATTTTAGAAGACATGCTTCGAGACTTTGTTATTGATTTCAAGGGATCATGGGATGAGAAACTTCCTTTGATCGAGTTCGCCTATAACAATACCTATCACGCTACTATACAGATGTCACCCTATGAAGCACTCTATGGTAGGTAGTGTCAAACTCCTTTGTTTTGGAATGAAGTTGTTGAGCGGAGTATCGTTGGACCAAAATTTTCTGAAGAGACTTGTCGAGTAGTCGACATTATCAAGGAAAGAGTTAGAACAGCTCAGAATCATCAAAAATAGTATGCAAATACTCAACGTCGAGACCTTTATTTCATTGTAGGTGATAAGGTATTCTTGAAAGTATCACCTTGCGAGGCTTAAAACGATTCAGACAGAAAGGGACGTTAAGTCCAATATATATCAGGCCATATGAGATTCTCACTAAACGTAGAAAAGTGGCATATCAGTTAGCACTACCCCCATCTATGTTAAGTGTACATGATGTATTTCATATCTCATTGTTGAAAAAGTACGTCAGAGATCCAACACACGTTATAACAACGGATGCACCGGGTGTAACTGATGATTCGACATTCGATGTAGCACCAACTGAAATCACCAGCAGAAAGGTTCAACGTCTATACAACCGTGACATTTATTATGTTAAGGTTACATGGAGGAGCCAAGATATAGAAGAGATCACATGGGAAGAAGAGAATGGTATGCGAAAGCAATATCCTCACCCTTCGACTTGAAAGGTATGTGCACATTTTGAGGATGAAATTTTTAATAAGAGGGGGGGGGGATTTGTAAGACCCGTATCGAACTAACTGGTCTTACCACCTTGTATCAGGTCTTCCTATCATGGTCGGGCCAAGTGGACCAAGTGCATGAAGAAACCACAAGACCAGGTATGAGAATTAACCCAAAAATAGTCAATTATGATCGTGTGGTCACATACCTAAACAGGTGTGATGAACCATCTATGATCCAACGGTTCAACCAAGATCTCGAATAGGTTGTGTCCTTTTTGCTTAAACCATACACATGCACAACCATAATCAGAGTAAATAAACAATAGCGAAAGTCCTCAATATTAATGAACTGAGTATCTAACAGTGATAACATAAATAAAGTATGCAATTATCTCAAATAACTGAGGACATAAAATAAAATAATTTAATCAATGACATATTCTGAATAATCCAAGAAATATATCTAATCAAAGACGCATGAGTTGCACTCGCACGACAAATCACGCGACTCCATTATAACTTCCATATCCATTGCCGCAACATGTCCGTACACTGGAGCATTCACATAATCTTCTACAATAGGACCTGCATCATCAACTTAAAATATTTGACGTCGAAAGGGTGAGCACTCATCATGGCTTAGTGAGCAAACAAAACAATGCAACAAACATATGCATGCATTCGATTCATATCTTTGGTCTCACAAGTTTGCAATGTGCAATAGAAAGGATAGGTGGCCGAAGCACGTCTATACACGAGTATGTGAAGCCGCCCAATGTATCAAACACCATTGCCATCCCACATGCACCCATCTTGGAATAGAGATAGGGCTAATGTGCCCGGATCAAATGCCGCATAACGCTTCCAATGATGGCCTACCCATACCAACATGTAAGCACCTATTGGCAAGGGCTTGCAAACTGGGCTCGTAACTAACCAGTCCTAATGTCAAACAGTGTATCCAAGGCCTCACCCCAGCATCCCTCAGTACGTCATTAGAGATAGAGCTAAGCCACCCCAGCAGAGTCAATGACTACATGGTCCGAGACCACCTCCCCTGACGCCCTACGACATAATAGTTCTGCTAAGCTAATGGCGATACGATGATATCAGTGGAGAAGACTTGAGTAGGGATAGAGCTAGAGTCTGGTAAGCAGGATGAACAACAGTGTCACATCCTCCCCCTGATGCTCCACTCGCATCAAGCACACTAACCACACACATAAATTCACATGCCTATTCCTAGCATCATCATCATCATCATGTTATAAATAAACTAAATTAAATATGCATGAATAGTAATAACAGGAATATTGGGTGACATGTAAAATGCACAATACACGCATACAAGCATAGAATCATTCATGGCAATGGAATCAATAAATAAAAACAATATATTATTAGCCAATTAATTTAGGTCTTGTTCCCTCACCATTGGTTGATGGTAGTTCCTTGTTCAAGCTTTGTAAATCACTTTTAGACCACTTGGAAACCTAAAAAATTTATAGATTTTAAATTAGAATTTATTTCCAGCAATTCAGACAAACAGAAACTGAGGGGTCGCAGGTGTGGCAGCACCTGTGGTCTCAGTTTCTACCACCACTGGGCTTGTGGTCACATGGTGTGGTCACATATCCTGCCACCAAACATGCATCCACACCTTCCCTAGAAACTTCCAAAGGGCATGTGGTCGGATATGTGTGTTTCGTGTGGTCGCATATCATGCGACCACACGTGCGACCACATGTGTGATAATTGAATTTTTCATCTTCAACTCCATTCCTTCATGTTTGGATCCCTTGGCTAATCATCATGGTCCTTCCTATGATTGTTCTATGGCTCAGAACTATTATTTTATACACAATCCATTGTCCACATAATTTCCTCCCATGGATTCTCTTGGAATTTATCCGTGGATTAATGATTTGGGTTTCACCTAAATCCTATCTCTTTCATGAACTATTCTAGGCTCTCAATTGAACATGGGGAATGTTTTCATACCTTGAGCTTGTTGAAGATTCAGAGTTTTCTCCGAATTTTCTTCCTCCTTAATGTTCCTCTTAAATTATCCTTCTCTTTCATGTCTTTTCTTTCTCTTACATTCAGTTTGAGTTCTAAAAGGGTAAAAGAGGCTAAGGGACTTCCTATTTATAGAATAAAACCCTCCTTAATAAGCCCTACTTAGTTTAGGAGAAAACCCCCTTCGGATTAGGAAGGTTTCCTATGCTCGGATTTGTCTGAAATCCATGTGGTCGGAGGTGGGGTTGGAGAATCCGTCGACCACACCCTCTGAAACATGCGACCACACAACCTAAATTCATGTGGTTGCATTATTTCAAGGTGCGGTCGATCACACCTATTTAGGTATGCGACCACACGCTCATAATTGACTATTTTTGAGTTAAATTTCATACCTGGTCTTGTGGTTTCTTCATGCACTTGGTCCACTTGGCCCGACCATGATAGGAAGACCTGATAAAAGGTGGTAAGACCGGTTAGTTCGATAAAGGTCTTACAACTCCCCCCCTCTTATTAGAAATTTCATCATCGAAATTTACACATACCTTCCGAGTCGAAAAGGTGAGGATATTGCTTTCGCATAGCATTTTTTTCTTCCCATGTGATCTCTTCTACATCTTGGCTTCTCCAAGTGACCTTAACATAATAAATATAACAGTTGCACAGACATTCAATCTTTTGGCTGGTAATTTAAGTTGGTGCTATCTCAATGTCATCTCATTAGTTAGACCTGGTGGATCTACTGTTATAACGTGTGTTGGATCTCTGACGTACTTTTTCAATAATGAGATATGAAATACATCATGCATACCTGACATAGTTGGGGATAGTGCTAATTGATACACCACTTTCCCACATTCAGCGAGAATCTCATATGGCCCGACATATCTTGGACTTAGCTTCCCTTTCTATCCGAACCATTTTATGCCTCTCATTGGTGATACTTTCAAGAATACTTTATTACCTATGACAAATTCAAGGTCTCATCGTCGAGTATCTACATAGTGTTTCTGACGGTTCTGAGCTGTTCTAACTCTTTCCTTGATAATGTCAACTACTCGACAAGTCTCTTCAAAAAATTCTGGTCCAATGATACTCCGTTCACCAACTTCATTCCGAAACAAAGGAGTTCAACACTTCCTACCATACAGTGCTTCATAGGGTGATATCTGTATAGTGGTCTGATAGCTGTTGTTATAGGCGAACTCGATCAATGGTAGTTTCTCATCCCATGATCCCTTGAAATCAATAACATAGGCTCGAAGCATGTCTTCTAATATCTGAATTGTACGATCCGACAGTCCATCTATCTGAGGATGGAATGCAGTACTAAACTTCAACGTTGTACCCGTAGCCTTCTGTAATCCTTCCCAAAACTTTGAAGTAAAGCATGGGTCTCTATCGGACACAATGCTTTCAGGTACACCATGTAAATTGACAATATTAACTACTTATAGCTTGGTTAACCTCTCGAGGGTATACTGAGGTCGTATAGATATGAAGTGAGCTGTCTTAGTCAGACGATCTACAATTACCCAGATCGCGTCAATAACTCGGTGAGTCAATGGTAATCCAGTGATGAAGTTCATAGTAATGCAGTCCCATTTCCAGGATGGTTCTAGAAGTGGCTGCAAAAATCCTGCAGGTCTCTGCCGTTTGGCCTTTATCCTCTGTCAATTTAGGCATTGAGATAAAAATTTAGCTACATCCGCCTTCATTGCTCTCCACCAATAAATTTTCTTCAGATCATGATACATCTTTGTACTTTCAAGATGTATTGAATAAGTGGTGGTGTGAGCTTCCTTCATTAGTCTATGTCTAATATCCAAGTCATCATTTTTAGGAACACATACTCTTCCTTTATATTTTAGTACATTTTCAACGTCCAAGGTGAACTCAGGAATAGTCCTACCATTTTCGATATCTTCTTGCATCGTTCTCAGATAAGTTTCTGATTTATTAGCGGCCTTGACTTCATCTAATATATCAGGTATAATCTTCATTGTTGTGAACATATTTGAAAACCAATGAATAAAACCTTGGTTGGTTGATCCACTTGGTGCATCTTTCACGAACTTCTCATTACCATGTTTGAATACATTTCCTGTAACACACATTGCCGCAGTCGTGTTAATCTCTTCTTGGGATTTTATCATTGCTTTTCTGCTTAGTGCATCAGCAACTACATTAGCCTTCCCTAGATGATACTGGATATCGCAATCATAATCCTTCAATAATTCCAGCCATCTTCTTGGTCTCATTTTCAACTCATTTTTATCAAAAAGATAAGGGAGACTCTTATGATCAGATTTAATCTGAAATTTCTCTCCATATAAATAATGTCTCCATATCATGACAGCATGTACTACCGCTGCTAATTCCAAGTCATGAGTGGGATAGTTCTTCTCATGTGGTTTTAGTTGTCTTGAGGCATACGCAACTACTTGTTCTCCTTGCATAAGCACACATCCTAAACCCAACCTAGACGCATCAGTGTACAAGGTAAATGGTTGTCCTATAATAGGAATAGTTAAGATGGGAGCAGATATCAATCTAGCTTTCAATGTTTGAAAACCTACTTCACATTTAACGGTCCAAACAAACTTTTTTCCTTTCTTAATCAAACTGGTGAGAGGTACGGCGATTCTAGAATAATCTTCCATGAATCGTCGGTAATACCCAGCTAAACCTAGGAAACTTCTGATTTCTGCAATATCTTAGGTGCTTCCCATTTCACAATGTCTTCAATCTTACTAGGATCCACTTTAATTCCTTCAGTGGATACAACTTGGCATAAGAAAGTGACCTCGTTTAGCCAAAACTTACACTTTGTAAATTTGGCATAAAGCTTCTGTTTTCTTAGTCGCTGCAGAGCGGCTCTTAGATTCATGACATGAGTTTCTTTATCCTTAGAGTAGACCAATATATCACCAATAAACACAATGACTGACGTATCCAACATATCATGGAATACCCAATTCATTAGTTCCATAAAAGTTGCAGGTGCGTTAGTTAATCCAAAAGACATGACAGGAAAAGTATTCAAACATGGTAATGAGCAATTCGTGATAGATGCACCAGGTGGATCTACCAACCAAGGGTTTATTCATCGATTTTTAAATATGTTCGCTACATTGAGGATTATACCTGATATATTAGATGAAGTCAAGGCCGCTAATAAATCAGACCCTTATCTGAAAATGGTGCAAGAAGATATCGAAAAAGGTAGGACTATTCATGAGTTCACCTTAGACGTTGAAAAGATACTAAAATATAGAAGAAGAGTATGTGTTCCTAAAAATGAAGACTAAGATATTAGACACAGACTAATGAAGGAAGCTCACACCAACGCTTATTCGATACATCCTGGAAGTACAAAGATCTATCATGATCTGAAGAAATTATATTGGTGGAGAGGAATGAAAGCGGATGTAGCTAAATTTGTGTTTCAATGCCTAAATTGTCAGAGGGTAAAGTCTGAACGGCAAAGACCTACATGATTGTTGCAACCATTGCCAGAACCAGCATGGAAATGGGACTGTATCACTATGGACTTTGTCACCGGGTTATCATTGACTCCCCGAGTAGTCGACACGGTCTGGGTGATTGTAGATTGTCTGACTAAGGCAGCTCACTTCATGGCTATATGACCTCAGTATACCCTAAATTGGTTAGCCAAGCATTATATGGATAATATTGTCAGATTACATGGTGTACCTGAAAGCATTGTGACCGATAGAGACCCACACTTTACTTTAAAGTTTTGAAAAGGAGTACAGAAGGAAATGGGTACAACGTTGTAGTTTAGTACTACATTCCATCCTCAGACAGACAGATAGTCGGAACGTACCATTCAGATTTTAGAAGACATGCTTCAAGCCTGTGTTATTGATTTCAAGGGATCATGGGATGAAAAACAACAATTGATTGAGTTAGCCTATAACAACATTTACCAGGCTACTATACAGATGTCACCTTATGAAGCACTGTATGATAGGAAGTATCAAACTCCTTTGTTTTGGAATGAAGTTGGTGAATAGAGTATCGTTGGACAAGAATTTGTTGAAGAGACTTGTCGAGTAGTTGACATTATCAAGGAAAGAGTTAGAACAACTCAGAATCGTCAAATATAGTATGCAGATACTCGACGTCGAGGCCTTAAATTCGTTGTAGGTGATAAGGTATTATTTAAAGTACCACCTATGCGAGGCATAAAACGATTCTGACAGAAAGGGAAGCTAAGTCCAAAATATTTTGGGCCATATGAGATTCTCGCAAAACATGGAAAAGTAGTGTATCAGTTAACACTACCCCCATCTATGTCAAGTGTTCATGATGTATTTCATATCTCACTGTAGAAGAAGTACGTCAGAGATCCAACACACGTTATATTAGCAGATCTGCCGGGTGTAATTGATGATTTAACATTCGAAGTAGCACCAACTGAAATCACTAGCTGAAAGGTTTAACGTCTACACAACCATGACATTTATTATGTTAGGGTTACTTAGAGGATCCAAGATATAGAAGAGATTACATGGGAAGTAGAGAATGCTATGCGAAAGCAATATCCTCACCTTTTCGACTCGGAAGGTATGTATAAATTTTGGGGACAAAATTTTTAATAAGAGGGGGGAGTTATAAGACCCGTATCAAACTAACCGGCCTTACGACCTTGTATCAGGTCTTCTTATCATGGTCAGGCCAAGTGGACCAAGTGCATAAAGAAATCACAATACCATGTATGAGAATTAAGCTAAAAACAGTCAATTATGAGCATGTGGTCGCATACCTAAACAGTTGTGATCTACCACACCTCAAAATAATGCAACCATAGGAATTTAGGTCCTGTGATCGCATGTTTCAGAGGGTGTGGTTGATGGGTTCTACGACCCCACCTCCGACCACACGGATTCTAGATAGAACCGAGTTTAGGAAACCTTCCTAATCCGAAGGGGGTTCATTCCTAAACTCAGTAGGATTTATTATGGAGCATTTTCCTCTATGAATAGGATGTCCCTTAGCCTCTTTCACCCTTTTCGAACTCAAACTAAAAGTGAAAAAAAGAAAAGAGAAGGAAGAGAAGGAGAATTAAAGAGGAAGACAAAGCTCTGATTCTTCAATAAGCTTAATGTATGAAAATATTCCCCATGTTAAATTGAGAGCCTATAATAGTTCATGAAAGAGGTAGGATTTAGGTGAAACCCAAATCATCAATCCATAGATAAATTCCAAGAGAATCCATGGGAGAAAATTATCTGTATAATGGATTGTGTATAAAATAATAGTTCTGAGCCATAGAACAATCATAGGAAGGACCATGATGATAAGCCAAGGGATCCAAACATGAAGGAGTGGAGTTGAGGATGAAAAAGTTGATCATCACATGTGTGGTCACATAATGGTGCGACCACACGAGACACACATATCTGATCACATGCCCTCGAAAGGTTTCCTGGGAGGGTGTAGTCGCATGTGTGGCGACAAGATATGCAACCACACCCTCGACCGCAAATCCTGTGGTCACAGAAACTAAGACCACAGGTGCTGCCACACCTGCGACTCCTCAGTCTCTGTTAGTTTAAATTCATGGGAATTAATTCTAATTTAAAATCTATAAATTTGTTAGGTTTCCAAGTGGTTTAAAAGAGATTTACAAAGCTTGAATGAGGTTCTACTATCAACCAAATGTAAGGGAACAAGACATAAATTAATTGGCTAATAATAAACTATTTTTATTTATTGAGTCCGATGCCATGAATGAATCTATGCTTGTATGCGTGTATTGTGCATTTCACATGTCATCCAATATTCCTGTTACTACTGTTCATTCATATCTAATTCAATATATTTTTAACATGATGATGATGATGATGCTAGGAATAGGCATGTGAATATATGTGTGTGGTTAGTGTGCTTGATGCGAGTGGAGCATCCAGGGGAGGATGTGACACTGTGGTTCCATCATGGTCGCCAGACTCTAGCTCTATCTCTACTCAAGTCTTGTCCACTGACATCGTCGTATCGCCATTACCTTAGCAGAACTATTATGTCATAGGGCATCAGGGAGGTGGTCTCGGACTATGTAGTCTCTGACTCTGTGGGGGGCCCTTAGCTCTATCCCTATGGACGTATTGATGGATGCTAGGGTGAGGCCTTGGATACACTGTTTAACATCAGGACTGGTTAGTTGCGAGCCCAGTTTGCGAGCCCTCGCCAATACGGGCTTACGTGTTGGTATGCGTAGGGTATCAGGGTAATTGTTATGCTATGTTTGATCTGAGAACTTTAGCTCTATCTCTATTCCATGATGGGTGCATGTGAGACGGCAATGGTGTCTGATCCATTGGGTGGCTTCACACACTCATGTATAGAGGTGCGGTGGCCAACTATCCTTTCTATTGCACATTGCAAACTTATGAACCAGACCAAAGATATAAATTGAGTGCATGCATATGTTTGTTGCATTGTTTTGTATGCTTAGTGAGGCATGATGTGTGCTCACCCTTTTGACGTCGAATATTTTTAGTTGATGATGCAGGTCCTACTGTAGAAGATTATGTGAATGCTCCAGTGTACGAACATGTTGCAGCAATGGATATAGAAGTTGTAATAAAGTCGCATGATTCGTCGTGCTAGTGCAACTCATGCGTCTTTGATTAGATATATTTATTGGATTATTCAGAATATGTAAGTGATTAAATTATTTTATTTTATATCTTCAGTTATTTAAGATAATTGGATACTTTATTTATGATATCACTGTTAGATACTTAGTTCATTAATATTAATGACTTCTGTTATTGTTTATTTACTATGATTATGGTTGTGGATGTGTATGGTTTAAGCCAAAAGGACACAGCCTATTCGAGATCTTGGTTAAACCGTTGGATCATAGACGGTTCATCACACCATTCTGGTTGGTACAGAATTGTGGTGTGACAACACCGCTGGCTGGAATTTCTAAAAGATTATGAGCCGGACATACAGTATCACCCGGGAAAGGCAAATGTAGTGGCAGATTCCTTAAGTACAAAAGTTATTGGCTCAAGGATTGAAAAAATGCAAGAAGAAGAAAGCGATGCTTATATTTCCACACAATAGGTAGTTACTCAACTTGCACCCACATCTGGTGATGCAAATATGGAAATGTTGTTTAAAGAGTTGGTCATGTCTGTCTCCATACTCTTCAGCACTCTGAGTTTTGCGCCAACCCTGCGAGCTCAAATAAAGGAAGCACTGCAAAAGTATCCCAATTTGTGGAAGATCATAATGGACATGAAGGAATGCAACCTAGTCCCAGATTTTGCTATAAGTGACGATGGATTGCTTTACTTTTGGAAAAGAATATGCATCCCTGAAAGTGATCAAAACATTAAAAAGACATCATGGTGGAAGCACATATGACACCATACACTGTGTATTCCGATAGCACAAAGATGTACTAGGATCTAAAACAAAATTTTTGGTGGAAGAAAATGAAGGCCAATGTGGCCAAGTTTGTTTATAAATGCCTAACCTACTAATAGGTTAAGGCTGACCACCAAAGACCAATAGGAAAGCTACAACTGTTACCTATCCCTGAATAGAAAGCGGATCACATAACGATGGACTTCGTCATAGGTCTACATTTAACGGCTCGAGGGGCAGACGCCATTAGGGTAATTATTGATCGTTTCATAAAGACTTCAAGGTTCATTGTTGTACACCCACAATACTCTATGGATCGATTAGTCAAACTTTACATAGACAATATTGTTCGCTTACATGGAGTATCGACCAATATAGTATCAAATTGAGACCCACGATTTACTTCGCTCTTTTGGGAGGGATTACATAGTGTGATGGATACTCAATTGAAATTCAACACAGCATATAACCCACAAAGTTGGCCAATTAGAAAGGACAATCCAAATATTAAAAGATATGCTCAAGGCATGCGCATTGGATTTCAAAACCAAGGGGATGAGAACTTAGTACATATGGAGTTTCCTTACAATAATAGTTACCAAGCTACAATTGGTATAGCTCCATATGAGGCATTGTATGGACGGAAGTGCAAAACCCCATTTTATTGGAACAAAGTTGGAAAGAGAAAAATTATAGGACCTGACATTGTCCAAGAAACCAGTAAGAAGGTAGATCTGATTCGAGTAAGGATTAATGCAGCACAAGCTCAACAGAAGAGTTATGCATACCTAAGACAAAAGGAATTGGAATTTAATGTCAGAGATAAAGTGTTCTTAAAGGTTTCTCCATTCAGAGCGGTGAAGAGATTTGGCAAGAAGGGAAAGCTGAGTCTTGGACCCTATGAAATCATAGGGAGGAGTGGAACGGTAGCCTACAAATTGGTACTGCCTCCATCACTATCAGGAGTCTACAATGTGTTCTACATGTCTATGCTGAAGAAATACATTAAAGATCTAGGACAAGTGTTGACCACCAAACCACCATAACTAAAGGATGATTTGTCCTATGAAGTTGAACCTTCAGGAACTATAGACCAAAAAGTACAAGAGCTCAGAAACAGAGGCATTCCTTTTGTCAAAGTGATATGGAAGAGTCATAGTGAAGAAGAAGCCTTTTGGGAAAAGAAGATGATATTAGGGAACAATATCCGCATCTGTTCAATGATGAAGGTATGTCAAATTTTGAGGATGAAATTTCTTTGTAGGGGGTGGAGTTTTAAGACCCACACCCAAAATTTTAGTCCTAATTTGAAATTTTGACTTTATAACAAGTCTTACCATGATGAATGGTCCAAACCAAGGTGGATCATGTTTATGAAACCAAATGGAGGTAACTGAGTAAGACCCTTCACACTTAAGTACACAAACTAGACTCTAAAAGGAGGTCCGACATGACACCACCTAGGTGCGGTCGGTCACGTACCACACCCTAGTGCCGCACCCCTTGAAGCGAGTCTGGTTTAGAAAACCAACTCGATTAGACCCATGGTCAAACCTAGTCTCGAATTAGATTCATGGGAAATTTTGTCCAGGTTCATTACCCCCTTTAAAGTAGTAAGAAGGAGGGAATCCTCCAACTTACCATGATTTGGAAACCTAAAACCAATCCCAAACATGGTTGGAGTCTCTATTCCACTCACTCCCTTGTTCTTTCACCATCTAAATAGAAACGTGAGAGAGGGAAATAGAGTGACTCAGCCGGCATTGGAGAAAGAAGAAGAGAAGGGGAAACGACTACCCTCGGAGGAAGCTCGACCAACATCGATTGTGAAAGCAACATTGGTATCAAACCCCTTCCTCTTTTTTCACTCTTCCTTCGAATAGAAAATAATCCAACAAAGTCATGAAGGATTCTAGTAAAGGATCACTGACCATGATCTCTTTTCTCCATCTCTGATATGCACCCAAGTACCTGTTGGTGTGTGGATTAGATTTGTAGAGAACCAGGATCTGGATAAGTGAGAAAGGATGGATGAGAATGATGAGTGAATGACCTAAAATTAATATCCATATATTCATCTTGATTATATATTTAATTACTAAGCTTTTAGGCTAAACTGGAAGTGGGATCTAAATCAGTGAAGAACTGAGATCTTAGAAATACTGGAAAATAGATGAAATGGATAAATAATTGAATCTATGAACCCTAAAGTTCGAAGATTATTTATAATGGATTATGAATTTAAAACCCAAGGAAAAACCTCTTCTGATATTGTTGGAATTGAATATGAGAAATAAAATAAAATCCAGCAATATTGGTAGACTGAGAAATGGAATCGATGCCAAGAACCTAAACTAGAGTGGGATTTTCGAGCCAAACTCATTGCCTAAGCTTGATAAAATCTTAGAAAATCCACCAGAGAAGTTTTGGTATGTGCTGACCATGTTTTGTTTTGTGGTCTGTTACGTGCCACATGCCTGTGGTGAATGAACGTGCTGTCGGTCATGTGCCGCATGGTGAGATGACCCTAGATGAAGGCCATCTGTGGATACCATTTTTTTGAGAATTTTATGAACCTACCTATGTGTTCATATCCCTGGAACCATATGTTTGCATAGGTATGCTCCATCGTTTCGATTAAAATCAACGCTTTGTACCTTATATGATTGCTATTTAGGATTTTTATGCATTTGGAACTCTAGCCAGTGTAAGGTGTTTATTAATGATAATCAGACGTCTAGAAAATATGAATAAATTATTAGACTATGCTTAGACAAATAAAATAGACAAACAGTAAACTAATAGATAAATATTATTATTATTATTATTATCTAAGGTATAGCAAAGCACTAGGAGAAATTACTTGACACCGTACTCTCTAGTACTTAGCTGCTACTACATCAGGTGAGGGAATTGAACCTTGTTTGGTAGATTTAGTCTTTTTAATATGTTGTATGATGTTATGTGATTGATAACATGTTTGTGATAACATGCCATCCAATAAATTGTTTGTTTGCCATGCATATGCATTTTTGAGCTTGGGGTCAGCAGTGCTATTAAGGATTGGAGGGATAGTGGTATAGACACTCACTACCTTTCCACAAAAGCTACTGACCTATTGTTTGACTCATGATGTCTGGTTAAGTTATTAAGGAGGAAAGCAGGTGGTATAAAACCCTTGTACCATTTCATACTGGTGCTGCTTTGCAATGACCAAAGATAACCTAGTCAAGCAACGACGCCTTAGGTGGGAGGATAGACGGGGTTGGAAGCTTGGTGATGTTACTGTCCAGTAATTTGGTTAATAGAAAACTTGGTTAGCTGAACTGAAATCACCCTAATAACTATATCCATAGTCATTGGGGGTTATGTAGTGGCATGGGCTCTATAAAGGGTGGTATGAACGTAGCTATGATGCTCCCATTCCCGACGTAGTGTGGATGGGCGGGCGAGTCGACTAGTGGGATTATCACCTCGTCAAGTGGCTGGCGTAATACAAGCTTGGGAGGAGTCATGGGCCTGTGGCTGGTATAATACAGGCTTGTTCCATAAGGATGGGCCCATATATGGGGATGTTACCCTACGCCGAGTGAGGCTGTAATCATTTTGATGGGAGGAGACCAATGCAGCCGGAGACTCCGTATATGGGATGTCTTGAGTTGGTACTTACAGTTATAAACTAGACTATAGTTGTAATTTATGCATTTTGTTTGTGTACGTTTGATTTCCTTGCTAAGCTTGGTGGTTGAGATTACCCTTGTGTACACAAATTCTTTTAGATACAGGTATGACCATAGTTATTTAATTCGGATTCGAGAATTATTCAGAAGGAGAATAATTCGGAATGAGTCATTTCGATAATTTAAGAATTCGGTCAAATATACGGTAAAAAAATAGGACATAAAATAAAATTCGATTTTGGTTCGGTTTGGGAATTATTCTTTTGTCTCAAAAAAATTCGAACAAAAAATTCGGATGTTAATTTTTAATATTTGGTGCTTCTATTAATCAATTATTACACTTGCATAATATATAAGTGACATTAGAATAACATTTAATTTATAAATAACAATATAATACGTAATAGATGAGTATGTGTGTATAACGGTGGATTTATTAGATTTCATTAAAGATATATTGTGGATAATTAGATTTTATTATGATTTCAATACCAATCTAGTGGAGCTGATGTTCATAAAATCAAATATTTTCTTTAATTCATCCAATCATCCTCATGAAATCTATTTCTTTTTCACGTTAATTAATTACACCTCATGCTTATTATAATATTTATTTTTAGACTCATATTTAGTCCTAATTGGAAAAGCACATGAAAGTAATGATTTGCTTTGTATTATGGTGATTTTTATACTCATATTTAATTTCGTGTTGTCAAAAAAAAATTAATGATTTTTTTGTGTTATGATTTGATTTTCATAATATTTAATCTCACATTGGAAAAAAAATGAAATTAATGATCTATTTTATATTATGACGTGATTTTTAGACTTATAATTAGTCTTATATTGGAAAGAAAATGCAAATAATTATGGCATTAAGTTTTTTTTTTTTTTTTTGAAAAACTTTGTTTGAGAATAGTAATTAAGGCATTAAGTCCTCCATTAGGATATTAATAGTTTTTTTAAGTATAAGAAATATTCGGTATAATTCGGATTTGAAAGAATTATTCATGATATTTATTTTAGACAAAAAAGATAGAATTTTAAAGAATCATTAAATATAATTCGAATTCGGGAGAATTATTCGTATTATTCGTTTCGGAAGAATAATTCATGAATAATTTAGAGAATTAAATAACTATGGGTATGACTAAAGTAGATGATGGTGACATGGATGCTAGTGATGACGACGTTCATGACGAAACATACGAGTGTGACGATTGTGTCTACGGATAGACACTTTGATAAATTGATAAACCTATTTGAATTTTGAATATATCATTTGGATTTGGGGCGCGTGTTGCCCATATGAATAATTTATATTTTAAGGATTTAATTATCTTATTTTATATGCTTACAATGGTTAGGTGATTTATTTATGCTTTTATCATTTGATTATTTCAGCAGTTATTATTTAATAATTTTAGGACTTCCACTATACTCTTGATTTAAATACATTTATTCTGGTGGTTTGGATTATTATTACTTCTTGTGTTTTGTTGGGTTTATTAGTTAGTGTTTCATATTCCGTGATCCTCGAAGGGGATTTCCAATGCCCTAAATTAGGATGTGGAGATATCGTCCATTCCATAGTACCGATATGTCGAGAATGGGGTTTGATAGTCACCCATTATGACCCCACTACTAATGAAGAAGTACCAAGGATTAACTTGGACATGTTGGAGGAAACCATAGACTAGGTTCAGATCAAAATCACAGGTGGCAAGTAGCCAAACACTACAATAAGCATGTCCATGAGCACTCATTCAGGGTAGGCGACCTCATCCTTAGAAGCATTCTTGCATCAAATCCAACCAACCAGGGAAAGCCAGCCCCTAATTGGGAAAGACCATACAGAGTTGCTCAGTCATTTCATAATGGAGCTTACCATCTTGAAGACTTTGAAGGAAAGCCACAGCCTTGCACACTGAAAGCCAAGCACCTATTTATGTTTTACCAATAGTTTTCCACTGATCATGATGTATTCAATACAGTAGGTCTCTTTGCCTAACAATGACTCTTTTTTTTTTGTGCTAGAAGCAAGGATTAAATTGATGAAAAAGGAAAAATAAATACAAAACAACCTCTAGGGATGTAATACCTCCACCTTCAGCAATGTCATCAGCAGAAGCCATCTAGGGTGACTAGAAAAACCTAAAATGAGGCCTTTGCAAAGCATCCCACGTAGCCTTAGAATCCTTGAAGTCTAGAAAAGTTTCCAAAAACCAAAGAATCATATCCTTTGCCTAACAATGACTCAAATTTCAAAGAAAGCAATGCTTGATTAGCATTACATTGTCTGCATTTTCAACCAATAAAACTAACCATTGTCCAAAAGAGCTCGCCAACCACGAAGCACATTTGGCCGAGGAGGGTAGATCAAACATTTACATTAATTGAGACCCAGTCAGCCAAATGAGCTCACCCATCACCAAGCACATTTCATTTAGGAGGGTAGATCAAGCTTCTACATTAATTATGACCTAGTCGGTCAAAAGAGCTTGTCAATCACCGAGCACATTTGGCCGAGGGGGGTAGATTGCATTTCTACATTAATTGAGACCCAGTCGGCCAAAAGAGCTCATCAATCACTGAGCACATTTGGCTGAGGAGGGTAGATCGAACTTTTACATTAATTGAGACCCAGTAGGCCAAGAGAGCTCGCCATCGCTGTGAACATTTGGCCAAGGAGGGTAGATCAAACTTCTATATTAATTGAGACACAGTTGGTCAAAAGAGCTCACCAATCACCGAACACATTTGACCGAGGAGGGTAGATTGCACTTCCACATTAATTGAGAACCAGTCGACTAAAAGAGCTCGACAATCACTGAGCACATTTGATCGAGGAGAGTAGATGGAATTTCTACGTTTATTGAGACCCAATCAGCGAAAAGAGCTTGCCAATCACCGAGTACATTTAACCAAAAAGGATTGTCGAACCTCTATATTATTTAAGACCCAGCTAGCCAAAAGTGCACGCAAATAACCGGGCACATTTGGCCGAGGTAGGTAGATGATAGGGCTATAGCACATATGCTGACACTCGTTGACTAAGGTGAACATATCGGCCAACCGAAAAGTGATCGAAAATAATCCCCGACCATTACTGACCGAGGCGGGCGTATTGGGCTCGGCAAAAATGTTGAAAATAAATTAACATTATTCCAGCCGTCATTTGACATCGGTATAAAGAAATGAAACCAGTTCGAAGTAAGCATACAACAAGATAGTACAAAGTATAGTCATTAATGACAAGGCGTGTATAGCTATATAGTTCAGAAACTGTAAATACATTCTCCGAGGGGAACCTCCTGCTACAAAAATATATAATCGAGGAAGACCCCTATGTACGAAAAAAAAAAAGGTTAGGGGAATAAAAGATTCATATATATATCCGAATCAAACAGTAGTAAAGGCCCTTTACAAATAAAAAAAAAAAGACTACAAGATCATTGTTCACTACTACACGCAGTGCCGTCTCCACTGCTAGGGGCGTCAGGGTCAGGAGAAAGGTTGATATTGCTACCCAAGTTAAGAGGGGGCCCGTATTGGAAGAAATTCTGATTTGGGTGTCGAAGGAGACTCTTCATTTGTTTTAGGACGCAGAGGGTCGAGGGATGAAAGATCTTCCTTTTTGAGCTTTAGAGAAGGAGGCAGACCCTCTTCGTCCAAAACATCCTCGAGCTGATGGAAAACTAATGTGTCATCCTTTACCTCATCATCCTCGCATAACTTGACAGACCTTAAACTATAGGCCTTGGAATAATCCACCCCCGGCACTCTCTGATTAACATACTCCTTGAGGGCCTGAGCCCCCAAATGTATAACATGGGAAGGATCTCTTCCCCACCAACTCCTTGAACACCTCAGACTTTTTGTATAAGAAAATAGCATTGGCACAGATGGATCGAGCCCTTATAAAACAGTCCTTGTACATGGTGCCCGAGATCTGGCAGCCTTGGCAAATGCCTTCAACTTCTATGTCCGACCCTTGGAGGTCTTCTCAACCTGGACCAAGGTAGCCCTCTCGTCATCCGCTCTCTTCTTCAAACAATCAACCTCGGCCCTAAGGGCAATAGTATCTGATGTGAGTGAGATCACCTGATCATCCTTCGCACTGAGCTACGATTGAGCCTCATCCCTCTCCTTTTCAACCTTGCAAAGTTTCTCCTCAGCCACATTAAGATGTTTTACAGTATAGTTGAGTTGGAATTTGAGGTCCTCCTCATAATCCAAAAGCTGCACCATGATAGAACATGAGCTCAACACCCAAAAACAAATAGAAAGAAAATAGAAGGTGGGACTCACCGATGACATTAGAGTATTCGAGCCAGAAATCATAGCCAAGGTAGTAAGGCTGTAGACTACATCTTGGTCATGTTTGAGACTACATCCCATCATTAGTTTCTGGGATACAAGGGGGTCCCCCATCACGGTCTCATCTTTCATAATTGACCAATCTGGTTGAAAGGCCAGCTCGCCTTGAGTCTTGTCCCTTAGAAGAGGACACATCAATGGAATCTACCTCATTTTGCTCAGGTCACCACCCATACACGAATATTCCCCAATCTTAAGGGGAGGCCACCTAGCAGTACTAGAACCCCCAGCTTCTGGAAGGGCCGAAACTAACTTGGGGCAATACTCAATGTCCCCTTGTCTGAAATGTCAAGAGCACAATGCATAGGAGTCAATGCCTTAGCATATTTACAGGCAACCTCACCATGGGCCGTATAGGGAGAATGCTTACATGCTCTATTCTTAGAGATCTTCTTCATTGGAGGCTCACCCTTACTTCCCCCGACTGGGGCAGTCTGCTTACTTTGGACCGATGATTTTTCTCTTGCTTCTTTGGCATTTCTTGGGCTTGCTTTGCCTTATTTTTCCTCTGCCTCATGAGCCTTGTCCGCCTCCTTTCTTCGTAACTCCTCTAGGTATTCCTTGGACAGCATTACTACATCAAGACATGCAAAAATCAGCAAATAGTTAGATACTAGACCCCAAATACATAAAGATAGAACACTCACAAAGTTTATTTTCATGCAGAAAGAAAGGGTTCAGATGATATGAGACTCGAATTGTGGCACCCTCTCTAGCCTTGACATGGTCTAAAATGTGAGACTCTTTGGGTGTTAGCGTTACATCTGTATTGAAACTATCAACATCCACCTCCAACCAAATATTGTCAAAGGGTGCCTCTTCACCTCGGACGTAAAAAAAATTTATTCTTCCAGAGCTTGATGGAAGTCGGCTTATCGGAAACGATTTGAGGATACTCCGGGCAGTTAGCGAAATAATACCAGCCCGACGCCTGATAAATATTGAAATTAAGCAAGGCTAAGAACATATTCAGGGTGGGCCTCACCCCTAACCTTAGAAAGAAAGCTATGAACCCAGTGATCGTCTTCCATGAGTTCGGCATTATCTAGACCAGGGCAAATGTGTAGTGTTCGACAATTTCGCATATCAGCTGAGGCATAGGTATCCAAAACCCTACCTTGAACATCTCTAGGATGACACATAGTTCATATTCCATATTATAGTAGGCCCTTTCTATTGCTTTCGGCATTCGGACTGAAAAGCTGTCTAGTATCTGATAACGCTCGCGAAATCTAGAAAATTCCATCATGGTCAGCAGACAACCTTGTTTCAAAGTGTCAAAATCCAGGTGCAGATTGGCGTCTTCTTTAGCTTATTGTACAACATTTGTGGCCAGGTCTTGAGTAGATGTACCCACCTCAGGCATTTCCTCGGTCGGATACCCACCTCGGGCATCTCCTCAGTTGGAAATTCTTTTCCATCATCACCCTCTAAATCATGATTTATCGACCACTCATCTTTAGAGGAAGATGAGCTACTAATTGTACTACTATTGTCAGAAGAGGTGGATGACTAACTCGTGGTTGATACGGATAGCTCTGGAACATCTAAGGTCCCTGTATCTACCATCTCCACATCTACATCTTCCCCTCCTGTACCTAACATAGTTAAAAAAATGGAAACAAAGCACTCAAGAAAAGAAAAACTTACTGATGGGCAAAGAAACGAAGCAACCAACATAAGATATCAAACCGATCCCATAGCTCCCATGATTGAATTGATAGAATGCTTGTAGAACCTCAAACTTACAGGGTGGTAAAAACTATCTAAGGCATGCCAATATATAGGATAACATCGGCATGGGAAAAAGTGAAAAATTGGTACCACGAGGCAGTTTGCTTTAGGAGAGACTTCAGTAGGTAATAAATGTTGACTTTCCAAGGTTGGTCCGTTAATCGGGTCTCACCAAGCGGTATCCATAAAAAGACCCCAATCAAACGGACTTGATCTATATCCAAATCTTCAAGCAGTCATGTGCTGGACAATACCCTTCACATAGGAGGTCCTTCAAGAAATGACTGATGCGAATTGACTGAGGCATCCACATTGGCCAAGACACATCGGAGAATCATCAATGCCTTAAAACCTCGAGGCAATCACATGCTTAACACCATGCCTCACCTCAGAAGACCTTTAAGAATGACCAATGTACATTAACTGAGGCATCTACATCGGTCATATTACTTCAGAGATTCATCAATCAGTACCTCAAGGCAGTTACGTGCTCAACACCATGCCTTACCTTGAAAGACCTTCAACAAATGACCGATGTGAATTGACTGAAACGTCCACATCAGCCAACACACATTGGAGATTCATCGATCAATACCTCGAGGCAGTCACATGTTAAACACTATGCCTAACCTCGAAAGTTCTTCAAGAAAGAAATGATGTATATTGATCGAGCCATCTACATCGGCCAACACACATTGGAGATTCATCGATCAATACCTCAAGGTAGTTTGTGCTCAAAACCATCCTCACCTCGGCAGTTTTAAAGAAATGATCGATGTCAATTGGCTAAGGCATCCACATCAGTCAGAACACAACGGGCAGTCATCAATCAAAGCATCGAGGCAGTTACGTGCTCAAAACCGTGCCTTGCTCTGGCAGCTATTCAAGAAATGATCGATATGAATTGATCGAGGCATCCACATCAATTAAAACACATCGAACAGTCATCATTTGAAGCATCAAGGTAGTCACGTGCTCAAAACAGTGCCTCACCTCGGCGGTTACTCAAGGAATGACCGATGTAAATTGACCGAGGAATCGACATCGGCCAAAACAAAATGAACAATCGTCAATCAAGGTAAATGGCCTCAAGGGCTCATATCGACACCAAGAGATATTTTTTAGACCGCCTCCTTTGGACAGGCCATGCCAAATGGCCTTAGGGGCTAGTGTCAACTTCAAAAACAAATAAGACCTCACCCCCTAGCAATGCAAAGGAGGCTGGCCTAGGGAGGGTAGAAGGGGAGGGAATACTCACCTCAAAAATTTTCTTCTTCTTTTTCTTTGCTCGGTCAAACCGAGCCTATTCAACAAATCAAGGAGGCAAGTGTCAACTTTGAATTTCTCATTTTACTTACTCGATTGAACCTTGTAGATTCAATATAGCAAGGAGGTATCTCTTAGGGAAATTTCCCACACAACCAATAAGATGGCGACAGCTGGAAAGGTGCGATCCACATCAGTACCCCCAAATGGGTCTAAGGGACATCCCCATAATTTCTACCATTAGGTAAGGATAAAAGCATCTCTTTGCTAATTTAAAAGGCTATTTTTGTCATTACCATAGGAGATAAGGGCAAAAATGATGTTTATAAAGGACCACTATTTACTATAAATACTGTAAATCCCGATATTTTAGGTATACAACATTTAATACTCTTTCCAAGGGATTATCATTTTGATACCTCGGACTGAGAATCTCTCACTTACCCCATATATATTTAAGTGGGTTCGGATACTAGGCCCATTGACTGTTAACAGATCCCTGACTTTGGCATCAGAGTGGACCCAGGGCCATAGGCCTACCTTTCTTTTGTCTTTTGTTTTGTCTTGCAGGCCAAGTTAGCATTGTGGGCCTCGGGAATGGATTTTGGATGAAAGAGTATGATTGGAAGAGACAAAGGTAGTAAAGAAGAGTATAATGCACAATATAAAGGAAGAAAGCATATATATAAATGAATCATATTGTGTCCAAACAAAAATAATAGGGTACAGACCATAGGTCAGACAATTACCCTAAAATGAACAACTAATAGAAAAACAAAAATAAAAAAAGATATATCACTGGGCTGGTGGGGGAAGTGGTGTAGGTGCCATGTCATCCGGCTCATAATCCTGTGCGTAAGCCACTATAACAAGTATACCTCGTTCTATTTGACTGTGATACACTGACTAATCTCCTCTAGGCATTGGTCTATCACACGTTGAGCCTCCCTAATCTCTCGGAGTAGCGACATCATCTGATCAAAAGAGGACTGTGATGGTCGAACTATTGGAACGGGTGGGGTAGTAGGAGCTAGGATGTCCTCTATGTGCTCATCCTCATCAACTCAGACATCCTTTGCTGCTACCTTGGCTGCTGCTGAAGTTGCTGCCCCTCTCAATGGCTGCTGATGAGCCTCCAGCTCCTCATCTCTCAGAACGATGTCATGCATCCGTATCTTGTAGATGGCTTCCCAATCATGATCAGCCATCATTGTTTTGTCATAAATCTGCTCACCCTCCATGTTCATGCCAAGGCGATCCAGAAGAGTAGTGACCAGTCGACGATAGTGTAGGTTACCCTTTAGCCTGGGTGTCGTCGCATGATAGATAGTCCTAATGATGATGTATGGAAGACATACCTCCTACCTAGTGTGTAAGACACGTATCGGTCATATGACTTTGTACCAGGTCTACCTATCATGGTCGAGCCAAATGGACCAAGTGCATGAAAGAAGTAGCGAAACCAGGTATTAACCTAACCCAAAAACAGTAAATTAGAGGGTAGGGTCGCATGCCTAGATAGGCAGGGTCAGACCCCCCTCATTAGGAATTTAGACCATTGATATTTTAACTGGGGGTCGGACAATTTAGAGCTGAGGGTCGACGGGATCATCGAACCCCTCGTCGACCCCCTCTTTTCCGATAAAAACCGTAAATAGGAAACATTCCAAATTTCAAGGGGATTCTTTCCTAATCCCAATGAGACTTATTTTTGGAGGCTCTCCTCTATAAATAGGATGTCCCTCAGCCTCTTTCATTCCTTTTGAAACCCTAATTGAAAGTGAGAGAAAGAGAAGAGAAGGATATGATAAGAAAAGTTGGAAAAGAACACTAAAGTGAAGAATTCAGAGAAACCTCTGAATCTTAGCAAAACCTAAGGTATGGATATGTTTCCATTAATGATTTAAGACCTTAGAATGGTTCATGAAGAGGGTATGGTGTAGGAGAAACCCAAATCATCCATCCATTGGATGATTTCAATGAAATCCATTGAGGAAATCATGATAGGCAAAGTAAGGAAAAAACCTAGAGTTTTAAGCCATAGAACAAGCATAGAATGGATTGTGGAAGTAAGCCATAGGACCTAAACATGAAATAATGGACTGTAGGATGAAATTCTTGACTCAAACCACAGGGGGTAGCACCTGGGGTCGATTGGGAATTGACCCTACCAGGCTACAGGATCGACCCCCAGCATTCGGGAAGTCCAGGGATGGGGTGGTCGCACCCATGGTCGATGGAACATCCGACCCTGGCATCGACCCTACCTTGGGGGTCGAGTAAACTGCTACCCTACCTGTGACCCACCCTGCGACACTCGCTTAACAGTAAATCTAAAATTGTCGGGATGACTTCTAACTAAATTCTATCGACATGTTAGCTTTTCTTATTGATATAAAAGTGATTCTTAAAACTTGAAAGAGGATCTACACTCAAGCAAAGGTGAGGGAACAAGACCTAAACTAATTGGCTAATAATAAACTATTTTTATTTTCTTGAGTCCAATGCCATGACTGATCCTATACGCGTATGCTTATAATGTGCATTCAACATGTCATCCAATATTCCTGCTATTGATGTTCATGCATATTTAATTCTATTTTATTTATAACACGATGATGATGATGATGATGCTAGGAATAGACATGTGAATGTTTGTGTGTGGTTAGTGTACCTGATGCGAGTGGGTCATCAGGGGAGGTGTTATGCGGTCTTTGATCCAGGTACATTACCTCTATCTCTACTCAAGTCTTGTCCACTGACATCGTCGTATTACAATTACCTTAGCAAAGCAATTACGTCGTAGAGCGTTATGGGAGGTGGTATCGGACCGTGTAGTCTTCGACTTTGTCGGGGGGCCTTAGCTCTATCTCTATGGACGTATGAGAGATGCTGGGGTGAGGCCTTGGATACACTGTTTGACATTAGGATTGGTTAGTTGCGAGCCCAGTTTGCAAGCCCTAGTCAGCAGGGGCTTACGTGTTGGTATGGGTAGGGCATCAGGGGAGGTGTTATGCAGTGTTTGATCCGGACACTTTAGCTCTATCTTTTTTTTTTAATTTTGGGGTGGATGTAGACAACAATGGTGTTTGATCCATTGGGTGGGCTTACACAGCCTGTGTATAGTGGTGAGGCAGTCACCGAGCCTTTCTATAGCACATTGTAAACTTATATACCAGACCACAGATATGAATTGAATGCATGCATATGTTTGTTGCATCGTTTTGTTTGCTCACTGAGCCGTGATGTGTGTTCACCCGTTCGACGTCGAATATTTTTAGTTGATGATGCAGTTACCACTGTGGATGACTATATGAATGCTTTTGTTACAGGCACGTTGCTTCGATGGAGACTGAAGACATAGTAGAGACGCATGACTCCTCATGCGAGTGCAACTCATGCGTTTTTTATTTGATTTTTATTTAAACTATTAAGGAAATGTAATTGATATTTTATTTATTTATGTCTCGGATAATACAACATAATTTGATATTTTACTTAAGATTATCACAGTTAGATTCCTCAGTTCATTTATAATTAAGACTTCTGCTATTGTGTAATTATTATGATTATGGTTGTGGATCTGTATGGTTTAGTTTACAAGGACACATCCTATTAGAGATCCTTGTTGAACCGTTGGTTTGTTAGTGGTTCATCACACCGTTCTGAATAGTACAGAATTGGGGTGTGACAACTTGGTATTAGAGCTCTCAGGCCCGATCTTTTAAACCAGTATACTACCAAAAAAGTTTGTGAACTGAGATAGGATAAAAATTTAAAAGCTGTAATAATAACACACCATAATTGTGTTGTTTGAGACAAAATTGAAAGATAATAATGCATCTATTAAATGAGAAAGAAATTTAAATACATTCAAAGGAAGAACAAACGTATATATACATAAGTCTAAAGCGATGTACAGTCCATAACTCGGACAGTTACTCTGAAGTACAAAAAAAAAAATAAAAAGAAAATACATCAGGAAGCTGGAGGTGATGGGGGAGGCGGTACCTCACGATCTCTGTCATAATCCTCAGCATAGGCTTTAGTCAACCAAGCTATCTGAGTCTGGGACATTTAAAGACTAGCTGTGAGAGCAGCCACCCGCTGATCCGTTGTGCGCTGAGCATCTAGAAGCTCTCCCACCCTCATATCCGACATGCGCTGAGCATCTAAAAGTTCTCCTTTCCTCAGATTAGACATGCGTTGAGCCTCTCTGATCTCACGCAATATCCCCATCATGTCATCAGAAAGTTGGTGTAAAGGACCAGCTGCATGTGAAGGACCAGCTGCATAAGAAGGACCAGCTCCTGTAGCATGAGTAGGTGGTGGAGGAGGTATGGAATCCATATCCATGTATAAACGATCATCATCACCCCCATGAACCCCTGCTCCAGCGGCTACTGCTGCTTCCTCAGCCTCAGCCATCTCCACTCGAGTACGTGGACGCACCAAAGCATTCCTCTCATCGTCGCTGACCTGGGCTTCCCGCATGCCCATCTTACTGATGGCCTCCCAATCCAGAGGTAATGAGAAGGATTTCTCCTAAATCCTCTCATCCACCATATCAACACCCAGGTGGGTAAGCAGCATAGAGATCATGCGTCCATAAGGTAGGTTTCAAGTATGATCGGGCAATGTGGCATGATCATCATCCGCATAATAATGTAGGGGAGGCAAACAGGCTGCCTAGTGCAGATACAGTACTGCAGGAACTGGGTCAATTGGGATATCCTCTCGTAGTGCCCACTTTGAGGTATCAGGTTGTGCTGAATAATCTTACAGTATACCAGAGCTCTGGACATAGGTAGATCACTTTCATCTCCTAGCGATCCTCCCTATTGATCTGACGGTCTATCTCAGCCCTTATCTCCAATGAAAAGAATTGGGGCTCTCCAGGAGCACAGTACACCAAGGGGCCATCGTATGAAATGCCCAACAGGTCGGCTAGCTGCCGATAATCAAAAGAAATCTCGACTCCCTTGACGTAGCTGGTGATCCGGAGCTCTCTACCCCTCTCAGTATCGATGTAATCCCCCACCACTTGGAGATTACAGTAAAACTGTCTCACCAAATTTAGCCGAGTACAGGCGTCATAGGTGATCACAGAAAGCCAGCCCATATCACCAAAAGCTCTCTCCACATTGAACAAGGCTAGGCTAGCCAAGTCCACCACGCGACCTCCCTCTACCTTCTTACGACAGTAGTTGGCATACTGTCTCTCAGCCTCATTTGAATGGAAGTGGACTAGGTCATGAACCCTGGGTACTTTGGTATGAGCCATACTATCTGCAAACACAAATAAAAACAGATACTGGCTTAGTAAAGATGAAAAACTCAAAAAATATTGACATTATAATGACATAAATTGGTCAAAAGCCTCACTTTTCACCCATACACATGGGCATGAGGACTTATATAGTTTCTAAACAATCCTACAAGACTCAAACAGTTGGAAATTTCATCTAAAGAGATTGAATTTGAAGAAATTTCAAGAAATTCAAAAATCTCGACAAATTAGGGCAAAAATGGGAAATTTCAAGTTTCTCGATAACCAACCGATGAAACTCAAAACATTTTGAGGGCTTTCATCCATTGGGTCACCGAAAACAAAAGCCCCCAATAAAAATCAAATTTTTACGGTTGGAAAAAGTTTAATTTGAAGAAAATGATATAAACGAGCAAAAACCTAGTTAAGAAACCCTAAAAACATGAAACCGTGGAGAACATACCTGAAGAGGAGGAGTAGACGTCGAAATGAGAAGCAAAAACCACCAATGGGTCGGAGTTGTCACTGTAGCTACTCAGAGGGACGAGCCGAGTCAGAAAGGTGGAGGAAGAATGAGAAATGGATTCAAAATCGGGATTAAAAACCTGACTTTTAGTCCGAGGGTCGGAGAATTAGACCCAAACATCCGACCCCCCCCCCTCCGACCCCCTCATCGACCCTCGACTCTCGGTGATCTGACAGAGAACCAGGGGTCGAACCCATGTTCGGACATGCATCGACCCCCTCATCGACCCCTGGCTCTTGGTAAGAATCAGTGATTCTCAAGGTCGCATACCTGAGGGTCGGACATCCATCGACCCCCACCATCGACCCTGCAATGGAAAATACAGTATTTTTGACAGAATGATCTAAAAATTTTGAAAATATCAATTGTTAGTAGATTTAAATATGAGAATGAAGTATATAATGATTGCCTCACATATTCTATGATTTTCAGGCATTCCCACTACCAGAACAGATAATGGCTGAACGCAGATTGACCAGACAAAGCCGTAACTCTATCCCACCACCTGTGGGGAAAGACAACCAGATACACCCGAAAATACAGGAGAATCTGAACACGGCACCCTCCGTAGTTAATGGGCAGACAAATCCTATAAATCTGTCAGCTCCACCTACAGACTTGGCTACATCCGTAATGAATTTGGCCCAACAGCTGCAGCAAATACAATAGGTACAAGCTACTATGCAAGCTGCCATAGGCATGACTTTTCCTACTGCACAGACGAAACCAATGCCAGTAGGACAGGCAAGCACAGTACCAGGGGGAAGAAACACAGTACCCCACGCACTTCAGACTCCCATCATGCAGGCCCAAGTACAAAACCCTGAAGTAGCTCCAGGTGGATATCAATACCAACCACCTATGTATGGGGCTTATGTCCCGCATCAACTAGACCATTCCAGACTGGTGTAGCATTTTCTGAAGATGAAGCCTGTCACACCCCAATTCCGCACTATTCAGAATGGTGTGATGAACCGCTAAATAACCAACGGTTCAACCAGGATCTCAAATAGGCTATCCCCGCGTTATCCAAACTTACATGCATCCACAATCATAATCAGAGTAAATACACAATAGCGGAAATCTTATAAATAAATGAACTGAGAACTAAGATGATATCAATAATTTAATTGCAAATTATTCTGTTTCCAACTGGGACATAAATATTTAAATATCAAATACAGGTCCTTATTAAATGCAATAAAAGAAACCTATAAAATATCTAATCAAATACACACGAGTTGCACTCGCAAGAGGAGTCGTGCGTATCATCTTTAGCTCCAGCTTCCAATGCTGCCACATTCCCATACGCAGATGCGTTCATATAGTCTTCAACGATATAACCTGCATCATCAACTAAAAATATTCGACGTCGAGGGGTGAGCACACATCACGGCTCAGTGAGTAGCCAAAACAATGCAACAATACATATGCATGTAAAAATCAATTTATATCTTTAGTCTAGTTTAAAGTATGCAGTATGCAATAGAAAGGTTTAGGTAGCCAAAGGTCACGTTTATTGACTCCGCCTCTATACACGAGTGTGTGACGTTACCCAAAGATCACGTTTATCGTCAACTCACATGCACCCAACCATGAACATTATATAACAAAGGTTACGTTTATTACGATATAGTGCAATACCAACACGTAAGCCCCTGTTGGCGAGGGCTGCAAACTGGGCTCGCAACTAACAAATCCTAATGCCAAACAGTGTATCCAAGGCCTCATCCCAGCATCCCTCAGAATGTCCATAGAGATAGAGCTAAGGCCCCCTGGTAGAGTCAGAGACTACAAGGACCGAAACCACCTCCCCTGATACTCTACGACATAATAGTTCTGCTAAAGTAATGGCGATACGACGATGCCAATGCACAAGACTTGAGTTAGAGATAGAGCTAAGGTGCTGAGACCCGCCAAAGGTTAACGTTTATTGACGTCCTCATCACACCTCCCCTGATACTCGCTCACATCAAGCACATCAACCGCACACATATAAGCACATGCCTATTCCTATCATCATCATCATCATCATGTTATAAACAATAAAATAAATATACATGAACAAGTAATAGAAATATTGGATGGCATGCTGTATGCACATTACAAACATATTCGCATAGAATCAAGCATGGCATAGGACTCAAGAAATAGAAAACTGTTTATTATTAACCAATTTAGTTTAGGGTTAAGGTTCCTCACCTTAGCTTGCTAATAGATACTTTTCCAAGATTTAGAATCACCGTTATAATGTTATTATATTGCTAGCAAACCTAACAAAGTCGATAGAATTAATTAGAATTAATTCTGAATTTAAAAACCATTCTGTTAACTAAGGGTCGATGCTAGGGTCGATGGGTCTATCGACCCTCCCCTCTTTCTGGACTTCCCGAATGCTGAGGGTCGATGGTCAGAAACACCTTAGGTCAGATGGTCATCGACCCTCGGTGCGACCCTTGGTGCACTTTGGTCCAATTTCCATTTTTTAATCCATTCTTCATGTTTGGGGTCCTATGGCTTGTTCTTACATTCCATTCTACCTCCATTCCATGGTCTAAAACCATGTATAACCCACCTAGATAGCTTTCATGCATTCTTCTATGGTTTTCCATGGAAACCTAACCATAGCTTGATGGTTTGGGTTTCTCCGAGATCACACTCTCAACATTAACAAACCTAAGGTCTGTAGAAACTCATGGAATTAGTATCCATACCTGAGATGATTACTTTTCCTCTGAAATTATTCTCCTTTTTGCTAAGTTCTCTTCCTTCCCTTTCTTCTTCCTCTTTCCTTCTCTTCTCTTTCTCTCAATTCGATTAGGGTTGTGAAAGGAGTAAAAGTGGCCTAGGGACGTCCTTTAAATAGACTAGGAACATCCTAAAATAAGTCCGTCTGAGATTAGGAAAGAATCCCAATCGAAAATTAAGAAATTTCCTAATTTTAATTTCGGCAGAATCCGAGGGTCGATGGGAGGGTCGATGATCCCGTCGACCCTAGGGCTCAAGATGTCCGACCCTCCCTTTTAAATCGAGGGTCTGACTTTTTGCTTTGGGAGGTCTGACCCTGCTTAGCTGGGTATGCGACCCTCTCCTCAAAATTAGTGTTTTTGGGTCGATTTGATACCTGGGATCTCGATCTCCTTCACGCCCTTGGTCCATTTGACTCGACCATAATGGGTAAACCTGGTTTAAGGTGGTAAGACCGGGTTAGATTGACACGGGTCTTACAACTCCCCCCAACTTATAAAAATTTCATCCTCGAAATTGTACGTACCTTCTGAATCAAACAAATGAGGGTATTGCTTTCGCATAGCATTCTCTTCTTCCCATGTAATTTCTTCCATGTCTCTACATTTCCATGTGACCTTAACATAGTAGAAATCTCTGTTGCGTAGACGTTGAACCTTTCGACTAGTGATTTCTGTTGGTGTTACTTCAAACATCAAATCATCAGTCAATTCCAGCAGATCCACTGTCAAAACATGCGTTGGGTCTTTGACATACTTCTTCAATAGGGAAATGTAAAATACGTCATGCACATTTGACATAGATGGTGGTAGTGCTAACTGATAAGCTACTTTTCCACGCTTAGCTAGAATTTCATACGGCCCGACATATCTTGGACTTAGTTTCCCTTTCTGTCCGAACCTCTTCAATCTTCGCATAGGCGATACCTTCAAAAATACTTTATCACCTGCGACGAACTCCAGATCTCTTCGTCGAGTATCTGGATATTTCTTCTGACGGTTCTGAGCTATTCTCACTCTTTCCTTGATGATGTCGACCACTCGGCAAGTCTCTTCAATAAATTCTGGTCCAACAATACTACGTTCTCCAACTTTATGCCAAAATAAAGGAGTTCGACACTTCCTGCAATATAGTGCTTCATAAGGTGACATCTGTATAGTGGCCTGATAGCTATTGTTGTAAGCGAACTCGATCAATGGTAACTTTTCGTCCCATGATCCTTTAAAATCAATTATACATGCTCGTAGCATATCTTCTAGAATCTGAATTGTGCGCTCCGACTATCCATCTGTCTATGGGTGGAATGAAGTACTGAACTTCAATGTTGTACCCATAGCCTTTTGCAATCCTTCCCAAAATTTGAAAGTAAATCGTGGATCTTTATCGGACACAATGCTTTATGGAACACCATGTAATCAAACAATGTTATCCACATACAGCTTCGCTAACCTTTCCAGTGTATACTAAGGTCGTATAGGTATGAAGCGAGCTATTTTTGTCAGACGGTCCACAATCACCCAAACTGCGTCAACTACTCGAGGAGTCAATGGTAGTCCCGTGACGAAGTCCATAGTAATGCAGTCCCATTTCCATGTTGGTTCCGGTAGTGGCTGCAACAGTCCTACGGGTCTTTATCGTTCAGCCTTTACTTTCTGACAATTTAGGCATTGAGACACGAAGTTGGCTACATCTGCTTTCATTCCCCTCCACCAATATAGTTTCTTCAGATCATGATCCATTTTTGTACTTCTAGGATGTATCGAATAGATAGTGGTATGGGCTTCTTTCATCAGTCGGTGTCTAATGTCCGTACTTTCTGTTTCAGGTACACATATTCTTCCTTTGTATTTCAGTACTTTCTCTTCATCCAAGGTGAACTTAGGGTTAGTCCTACCTTTCTCAATATCTTCTTCTACTGTTCTCAGATAAGGATCTGCTTTGATAGCTGTCTTCACTTCATCCACTATATCGGGTATAATCTTCAAAGTGGCGAACATATTTGAAAATCGATGAATAAACCCTTGGTTGGCTGATTCATCCGTTGTATCTATCACATACTGCTCGTTGTCGTGATTGAATACCCTTCGGATAGTACACATTGCTGCAGTCGTGCTAACTTCTCCTTGAGATTTTATCATTGCTTTTCTACTTAACGCATCCGCTACTACGTTCGCTTTTCCTGGATGATACTGGATATCACAATCATAGTCTTTTAATAGTTTCAGCCATCTTCTTTGTCTCATATTCAGCTCCTTCTGATTAAATAAATAAGTAAGACTTTTATGGTCCGACTTAATCTGAAATTTCTCTCCGTATAGGTAATCTCTCCATATCTTGACACCATGTACTACTGCCGCTAGCTCCAGATCATGAGTGAGATAATTTTTCTCATGTACCTTTAACTGTCTTGAAGCATAAGCAATTACTTGCTCTCCTTGCATAAGTACACATCCTAGTCCCAGTCCCGACGCATCAGTGTATAAAGTAAATGTCTGTCCTGGAATGGGAATAGTCAAAATCGGGACAGATATCAATCTGGCCTTCAGTGTTTGGAAACTCTTCTCACATTTATCGGCCCACAGAAACTTTTCACCTTTCTTAGTCAAACTGGTGAGAGGTACGGCAATCCGAGAATAGTCTTCTACGAATCTCCGATAATAACCAGCTAGACCTAGAAAACTTTTAATTTTTGAAATGCCCTTTGGTGCTTCCCACTTCACAATAGCCTCGATCTTGCTGGGGTCCACTTTGATTCCTTCAGCGGATACTACATGGCCTAAGAATGCGACTTCACTTAGCCAAAACTCGCACTTTAAAAATTTGGTATTTAGCTTCTCTTTCCTTAAACACTGTAGGGCTGCGTTTAGGTTCTTGATATACGTTTCCTTGTCCTTGGAATATACCAATATGTCATCAATAAATACTATAACCGACGTATCTAACATATCGTGGAAAACTCGGTTCCTAAGTTCCATGAACGTTGCCGGTGCATTAGTTAATCCGACAGACATAACCAAAAATTCATAATGTCCGTATCTGGTCCTGAAAGATGTCTTCGGAATATCACCTTCTTTAATCTTTAACTGGTGATAGCCCAATCGAAGATCGATCTTAGAAAATACATTTGCTCCTTCTTGATTGTCATTTTATTTAACTCCCGATAGTCGATACATAATCGAACGCTACCATCCTTCTTCTTTACGAACAACACCGGTGCCCTCCATGGAGATATACTGGGTCGAATATAACCCTTGTCCAGAAGTTCTTGTAGTTGCACCTTCAGTCCCTTCAGTTCCGTAGGAGCCATTCTATAGGGTGCTTTTGATACGGGTGCGGCTCCAGGTACAAGGTCTATCACAAACTCTATGGCTCGGTCGGGTGGTAATCCGGTTAGTTCCTGCGAAAATACGTCAGGATAGTCCCGCACAACTTCAGTATCTTCGATTCGTGGCGCGTCCTTGGTTAGGTCGACCACGGATACTAGATACCCGATTGCCCCCTTCTCAAGGCACTTCTTAGCCTCTAGTGCTGAAAGTATGACCTTGCGTCTCCGGGAAAGTTTGGTTCCCGAAAAACTTAGTTCTGCCCCTTCCTTGTCTTTGAACGTTAGCTTCTTTTCGGCGCATAATAGATTTGCAGAATGCCGAGCTAACCAGTCCATTCCCAAGATGACAACAAAGTCTGCCATCTCAAGTTGTATCAAAGTTGCATCTAAAGTCTTCTCTCCAATGAGAACTGGACATGGTCCATAACCTTTCTCTAGTTCCAACTCTAGCCCCATCGGTGACCGTAGAAGTAATTTGTAGTCTAACGTTTTGATGGGTAATTTCGTCTTCTTTCCAAATGACACAGATATAAATGAATGAGTAGCTCCGGAATCGAAGAGTACTCTGGCGGGTATGCCATTTATAGGTACAATACCTGTGATTTATCTTTACTTTGTCTACATGCTCATTCAATGTATTTATAACTTTAAAAGTTTCAGTCATACCTGTGACCACATCGGGTGATGCAACCGCATCCTCGGACGTAACAGCATATACACGTCCCTGATGGAATTGCTTCTTGGGCTTAGGGCACTCCCTTGCCATATGTCCCGGCAGGTTGCAGTTAAAACACTTCAGGACTTCAGAATTTGGCTTTGGCTGAGGTTGAGCTACTGGAGTAGTCTTGGTTGCAGCAGTAAAATTTTGAGGACGGAAAGGCTTATATGTCTTGTTATTGCCTCCGTTGTAAGAATTTCCGGCAGGCCTTTTGATGCCTCCGTTTTGAGTAAAATAACTCTCCTTCTGGCTCGATTCTATAACTCGAGCAATCTGGACAGCTTCATTTTAGATTTTCTTCTCTAAGCCCAGAACATGTTCTCTGATGCTTCCTCTCAGTCCCGTGACAAACCTATGGGTTTTGGTTTCTTCTTCTTCCATACTCAGTGGTGCGAGGAAAAACAGCTCTTCATAACGTTGTTGGTACGCATCCACTGACATCTGTCCCTGATAAAGACTCAGAAACTCCTTCTCCATCGAATCTCTGAAGCTCCATGGAAAATATTTCTCAAAGAAGGCTTCTTTATATATAGCCCATGTCAGTAGGGCATGCTTGGTCAGTAGATATGCCTTCGTTGATTTCCACCAATGATGTGCGTCGCCCTTGAGCATGAAGGTGGCGCATAGTACTTTCTCTTCTTCTGTGATAGTCATCATGAGAAAATTTCTCTCCATCTCGTCTATCCAGTTTGCTGGCCACAACGGATCAGACGGTTTTCCGTTGAATTCTCTGGGTTTCATCTTCAAAAATCTCTCCACTATTCGGGAGTGGTCCAATTGGTTTTGGGGGTTTGCCCCAAACATATGGGGTGGATACTGGTAATTCCCTTGAGCTGCTTCTGGAACCTGCATTGGAATCTATGCAGCCGGTTGCTGAGGTGTCTGAGGAGCTGGGTGGTTACCTACCGGTGCTGCACTGGCTTGTCCTGTGTGCATGGGTGCAGCCTGAGTGGCTTGAAACATAATTCCCATGGCAACCTACATCTGAGCTTGTGCGTGTTGCATTTGCTGCAGCTGCTGTGCCAGATTCATCCCCACGGTTGCTAGCTCTGGTGGTCGAGGTGGCAAATTTGTAGGGTTTGCCTGTTCTGGATTACCCGACGCATGGTTATTCTCTTGACTAGTCTCCTCCACGGGTGGTGGTGGTGGGACTACATTTTGGGTCTGTCGGGTTACTCTACGTCCAGACATGATTCCTTTTGATGATTGGTGGTGCCTGAAAATTGTCAAAATAGGTGAGAAGTCATTCATATTTCATGTAGGCACGCTAACCGATAATCAATTCCAATTCTAGCTCATTTTATAAAAAAAATACTGTCTTTTCTATGCAGGGTCAATGGTGAGGGTCGCTGGTATGTCCGACCCTTAGTTTCCGACCCTGGGAATGACCTGTTCTTCCCGAGAGCTGAGGGTCGATGCGAGGGTCAATGGGTGTCCAACCCTCAGTTCCGACCCTTGATTTTCTATCAGATTCCCGAGAGCTGAGGGTCGATGGGAGGGTCGATGGGAGGGTCGATTCGAGGGTCGATGGTTCTAATCGAATTGTCTGACCCTTGGACCAAAAATCAGATTTTTAAGATCCGATTCTGGGTCATTTCTCACTATTCCTCCTCCGTTTCGACTCGTCTCTACTCTCTGAGTTTCTACAGTGCTACTCCACCATTTTTGATTGGTTTGACTCTGGTTTTTGATGTCCACGTCATCCCTACAGGTACATCTTCCCATTTTTACCTGTTCCTAGGTTTTTGCACCTTTAACTTGTATTTTCCAAATTAAACTTTTTCCAACCGTAAAAATTCATTTTTTATTGGGGGCTTTTGTTATTGGTTTCTCGAGGAACGAAAGCCCTCAAAAATTTTTGGGTTTCATCGGTTGGTTATCGAGAAATTTGAAACTTTCTCTTTTTTCCCTAATTTGTCGACATTTTCGATTTTTCTTGAATTTCTTCAAATTGGACATCGTCAGTTAAAATTTCCTACTGTATGTGGATTGTAGGATGTATTTTAACCTACGTAAGTTCTCATGCCCACTTGTATGGTGAGAAACGGGGCTTTATGGTCAACTTACGTCGTTATTAAATCAGTTTCAGATTTTTATCCTATTAACTCCTTGTTTTCCTTCTCTTTCTTATTTTACAGATACCATGGCTCGTACCAAGGTACCCAGAGTTCGTGATCCCCTTCGCTTACGTTCTAATGAAGCCGAGGCATGGTATGTTGACTTTGCCCGAAAGAATGTTGAGGGTGGTCGTATGGTGAACTTGGCTGAGTTAGCCGTGTTCAATGTAGAGGGAACCTTTGGTGACATAGGGTGGCTTCCTGTCATCACCTACGACGCGTGCACATGCCCGGATTTGGTGCGTCAGTTCTATTGTAATCTCCAGGTGGTGGGGAGTTACAATGACGTTGAGCATGGTCAGGAGTTGCGCATCACCAGTTACGTCAAAGGGGTAGATATCTCTTTCGACTATCGGCAGCTGGCCGACTTGTTGGGCATTCCCTATGATGGCCCCATGGTGTACTGTGCGCCTGGAGAGCCCCAGTTTGTTGAGATGGAGATGAGGGCAGAGATCGATAATCAGTTACTCCATCCTAATCGATGGCAGATGAGAGCTTGTTATTTGTGTCCAGCTCCACGGGTCTTCTGCAAGATTATCCAGCATAATCTGATCCCACAGAGTGGGCACTATGAGAGGGTTTCTTAGCTGACCCAGTTTTGATCTATAGCATCTGCACACACCAGCCCGTCTGCCTTCCATACATCATCATGCAGACTATGATTAGTGCTACATTGTCCGGTCATAGGGGTAATCTACCCTAGGAACGCATGATTACAGTGCTACTGACCCGTCTGGGGGTTGACCTGTTAGATGAGAAGATCCAGGAGAAGACCTTCTCGTCACCTCTAGATTAGGAGGCAATTTGCAAGATGGGTATGCGGGATGCCCAGGTTAGTGATGAGGAGAGGAACGCGATGGTGCGCCCTCACACTCGTATCGAGATGGCTGATGCTGAGGCTGCTGCTGCCGCTGCTGCCGCTGCTAGAGCTCGTGTGGATCCTGTCGACGATGATAACCGTATGTATATGGATGTCGACTCGATACCACCGCCTTCACCCACACATGCGGCTGGTGTTGCTACCTCTTCTGCGGCGGATCCTGTACTTGAGGCTGGTCCTTTGCATGCGGCTGGTCCTTCACTCCCACCTTCTGACATGATGGAGATGCTGCAGGACATCAGGGACGCTCAGCACAGATCTGATCTGAGGATGGAGGAGTTGCTAGACGCCCAGCGTATGGGGGTGGATGAGCTGTTATCGGTCCAGCGGGCAACTGATAAGAGGGTAGCCGATCTTGCAGCTAGTCTCCAGACGACCCAGAACCAGGTGGCTTGGTTGACTAGGGTCTATGCTGAGGACTATGACTGAGATCGTGAGGCACCGCCTCCTCCTTCACCTCCAGCTTCATGATTGTATTTATTTTCTTGTACTATAGAGTAACTGAATGGGTTGTGGACTGTACTCTGCTTTAGTTATGTATATACATTTTGTTTCTCTCACTCATTGTATGTAACTTGTTTCCCCTTTAATAGATGCATTATGATCTTTTTAAATTTGGTCTCAATCATCACTTGTGCTTATAATGTGTTTATATTACTGTTTTTACTTTTATCCTATCTCAGTTCACAATTGTCTTGAATGTATGTTGGTTCGGCGGGCAAGGCCTGAGATGCTCTGATACCAAGTTGTTACACCCTAATTCTGCACTATTCAGAATGGTGTGATGAACTGCTAAATAACCAACGGTTCAACCAAGATCTCAAATAGGCTATCCCCGCGTTATCCAAACTTACACGCATCCACAATCATAATCAGAGTAAATACACAATAGCGGAAATCTTATAAATAAATGAACTGAGAACTAAGATGATATCAATAATTTAATAGCAAATTATTCTGTTTCCAACTGAGATATAAATATTTAAATATCAAATACAAGTCCTTATTAAATGCAATAAAAGAAACCTATAAAATATCTAATCAAATACACACGAGTTGCACTCGCAAGAGGAGTCGTGCGTATCATCTTCAGCTCCAGCTTCCATAGCTGCCACATTCCCGTACGCAGACGTGTTCATATAGTCTTCAATGGTATAACCTGCATCATCAACTAAAAATATTCGACGTCGAGGGTGAGCACACATCACGGCTCAGTGAGTAGCCAAAACAATGCAACAATACATATGCATGCAAAAATCAATTTATATCTTTGGTGTGGTTTAAAGTTTGCAGTATGCAATAGAAAGGTTTAGGTAGCCAAAGGTCACGTTTATTAACTCCGCCTCTATACACGAGTCTCTGACGTTACCCGAAGATCACGTTTATCGTTAACTCACATGCACCCAACCATGAACATTATATAACAAAGGTTACGTTTATTGCTATATAGTGTCATACCAACACGTAAGCCCCTGTTGGTGAGGGCTACAAACTGGGCTCGCAACTAACAAATTCTAATACCAAACAGTGTATCCAAGGCCTCACCCCAGCATCCCTCAGAATGTCCATAGAGATAGAGCTAAGGCCCCCCGGTAGAGTCAGAGACTACAAGGACCGAGACCACCTCCCCTGATACTCTACGACATAATAGTTCTGCTAAAGTAATGGTGATACGACGATGCTAATGCACAAGACTTGAGTTAGAGATAGAGCTAAACTGCTGAGACCCGCCAAAGGTTAACATTTATTGACGTCCTCATCATACCTCCCCTGATACTCGCTCGCATCAAGCACATCAACCACACAGATACAAGCACATGCCTATTCCTATCATCATCATCATCATCATGTTATAAACAATAAAATAAATATGCATGAACAAGTAATAGAAATATTGGATGGAATGTTGTATGCACATTACAAACATATTCGCATAGAATCAAGCATGGCTTAGGACTCAAGAAATAGAAAACAGTTTATTATTAACCAATTTAGTTTGGGGTTAAGGTTCCTCACCTTAGCTTGCTAATAGATACTTTTCCAAGCTTTAGAATCACCGTTATAATGTTATTATATTGCTAGAAAACCTAACAAAGTCGATAGAATTAATTAGAATTAATTCTGAATTTAAAAACCATTATGTTAACTGAGGGTCGATGGGTCTATCGACCCTCCCCTCTTTCTGGACTTCCCAAATGCTGAGGGTCGATGGTCAGAAACACCTATGGTCGAATGGTCATCGAACCTTGGTGCGACACTTGGTGCACTTTGGTCCAATTTCCACTTTTTAATCCATTCTTCGTGTTTGGGGTCCTATGGCTTCTTCCTACATTCCATTCTACCTCCATTCCATTGTCTGAAACCATGTATAACCCACCTAGATAGCTTTCATGCATTCTTCTATGGTTTTCCATGGAAACCTAACCATAGCTTGATGGTTTCGATTTTTCCGAGATCACACTCTCAACATTAACTAACCTAAGGTCTGTAAAAACTCATGGAATTAGTATCCATACCTGAGAAGATTACTTTTCCTCTGAAATTCTTCTCCTTTTTGCTAAGTTCTCTTCCTTCCCTTTCTTCTTCCCCTTTCCTTCTCCTCTCTTTCTCCCAATTCGATCAGGGTTGTGAAAGGAGTGAAAGTGGCTTAGGGACGTCCTTTAAATAGACTAGGAACATCCTAAAATAAGTCCCTCTGAGATTAGGAAAGAATCCCAATCGAAAATTAAGAAATTTCCTAATTTTAATTCCGGCAGAATCCGAGGGTCGATGGGAGGGTCGATGATCCCGTCGACCCTAGGGCTCAAGATGTCCGACCCTCCCTTTTAAATCGAGGGTCTGAGTTTCTGCTTTGGGAGGTCTGACCCTGCTTAGCTGGGTATGCGACCCTCCCCTCAAAATTAATGTTTTTGGGTCGATTTGATACCTGGGATCTCGATCTCCTTTACGCCCTTGGTCCATTTTACTCAACCATAATGGGTAAACCTGGTTTAAGGTGGTAAGACCGGGTTAGATTGACACGGGTCTTACAAAGCCCAAGGAGTATAGTGGTAAGCCAGCTAATCCTTTGTGGCCAGCATACTGGATAGATGAGATGGTGAGAAACTTCATGATGATGACGGTGAATGAAGAAGATAAGGTATTGTGTGCAACATTCATGCTAAAAGGTGATGCACACCACTGGTGGAAGTCCACACGGACGTATCTGATGACAAAGCACACCCAATTAACTTGGGAAATATACAAGGAGGCATTCTTTGAGAAGTATTTTCCTAGGAGTTTCAGAGATACTATAGAGAAGGAGTTCCTGAGTTTATATCTGGGACAGATGACTGTCGATCATATCAACAGCGTTATGAGGAGCTATTTATCTTTACACCAGTCAGTATGCAAGTGCAAGATACAAAGACTCGAAGGTTCGTCATTTGACATAGGGGAAGCATACATGAACATGTTCTGGGACTTAAAAAGAGAATCTACAATGAAGCTGTAGAAATTGCTCGAGTTATAGAGTCGAGCCAGAAAGAGAGCTACATTGCTCAAAATAGAGGAATCAAACGGCCTAATGGAAATTCCTACAACGGAGGGAACACCAATGTATTCAAACCCTTTCGTACTCAAGGTTTCAATGCTGCAGCCAAGACTACTTTAGCAGTTTAATAGCAAAAAAAGCCAAATAATGAAAGGTTAAAATGCAGTAACTACAATCAAGTGGGACATTATTTATGGAAATGTCCTATGCCCGAGAAGCAACTACAATAAGGCAGAGTTGATGTAGTTACATCTGGGGATGCTGCCGCATTGCCTGATGTGTTCACAAGTATGACCTAAATCTTATCATTTTGTGTTACATTATGTGAGCATATAGACTAAATCAAAACAAATCACAGGTATCGTACCTTTTAATGGCATTCTCGCCAGAGTACTATTTCATTAAGGAGCTACTCATTCTTTTATATCTGTGTCATTTGGAAAGAAGCTAAATCTATCCCTCAAATCCTTAGACTACAAACTGCTTGTACGATCGCCTATGGGATTATAAGTGGAATTAAAAAAAGGTTATGGACCATGTCCAGTTCTTATTGATGAAAGGACTTTGGATGCAACCTTGATCCAACTTGAGATGACAGACTTTGACGTCATCATGGGAATGGACTGGTTAGCTCGGCATTTTACAAACCTATTGTGGGCCGAAAAGAAGTTGACATTTAAAGACAAGGAAGGAGTAGAGTTCAATTTTTCAGGAACCAAACTTCTCCGTAAACGAAAGCTTATACTCTCTGCATTAAAGGCTAGGAAGTGCATTGAGAAATGAGCAGTTGGGTATCTAGTATCTGTAGTCGATCTTACTAAAGAAGCACCACGAATGGAGGATATTGATGTCGTGCGTGACTATCCAGATGTATTTCCTGATGAACTACCAGGACTACCACCCAACCGCGCTATAGAGTTTGTTATAGATCTGATACCCGGAGCCGCACTAGTAACTAAAGCACCTTATCGAATGGCTCCTACTGAATTGAAAGAATTAAAATTACAACTACAAGAATTGCTGGACAAGGGCTACATCCAAACTAGCATATCACCATGGGGTTATTCGTGAAGAAGAAGGATGGTAGTGTTCGACTGTGTATAGACTACTGAGAACTGAATAAACTGACAATCAAGAATCGGTATCCATTGCCTCGGATCGATGACCTATTCGATCAGTTGCAAGGTGTCAAAGTGTTCTCCAAGATCGATCTTCGATCAGGCTACCATCAGTTGAAGATTAAGGACGGTGATATTCCCAAGACAGCATTTAGGACAAGATATGGACATTATGATTTTTGGTCATGTTTTTTGGATTGACGAACGCACCAGCAACCTTTATGGAACATATGAATCGAGTATTCCACGATATGCTGGATACGTCGGTTATTGTATTCATCGATGATATATTGGTCTACTCCAAGGACAAGGAAACTCATATAAAGAATCTAAACACCACTCTGCAGCGATTACAGAAGGAGAAGCTCTACGCTAAATTTACAAAGTGTGAGTTTTGGCTAAAGGAAGTTGCTTTTCTAGGCCATGTTGTATCCGCCGAAGGAATTAAAGTGGATCGAAGCTATTGTCAAGTGGGAAGCACCGAAGAGCGTTGCAGAAATTAGAAGTTTCCAAGGTCGAGCTGGGTATTATCGACGATTTGTGGAAGAATATTCCCGAATTACCATACCTCTCACCAGTTTGACTAAGAAGGGCGTAATGTTTGTGTGGACTGATAAATGCGAGAAGAGTTTCCAATCATTGAAGGCTAGATTGATATCTGCTCCAATCTTTACCATTCCGATAGCAGGATAGCCAATTATTTTGTACACTGATGCGTTAGGATTGGGATTAGGATGTGTACTTATGCAAGGAGAACAAGTAATTGCTTATGCCTCAAGACAATTGATGACACATGAGAAGAACTATCCCACTCATGATTTGGAATTAGCGGCAGTAGTACATGCTGTAAAAATATGGAGACATTACTTGTACGGAGAGAAATTTCAGATTAAATCAAATCATAAGAGTCTTACTTAAATCTTTAATCTGAAGGAGTTGAATATGAGACAAAGAAGATGGCTGGAACTATTGAAAGACTATGATTATGATATCCAATATCATCCGGGGAAAGCTAATGTGGTTACTAACACACTGAGTAGAAAGGCAATGATGAAATCTCAAGAGGAGGTTAGCACCACTGCTGCACTGTGTACTACCATAAAAGTATTCAATTACGATAATGTGTATTTTGTGATAGATGCACTGGGTGAATTAACCAACCAAGGGTTTATCCATCGGTTTGTAAATATGTTCGCCACATTGAAGATTGTACCCGATATACTTGATGAAGTGCAAACAGCGATTGAATCAGACCCTTATCTAAGAATGGAAGAAGAAGACATCGACAAAGGTAGAACTATTCCTGAGTTCACCTTAGAGGTTGAAAGGGTACTGAAGTACAAAGGAAGAATATGTGTACCTGAAACAGAAAAATTGGACATTAGACAGCGACTAATGAAGAAAGCCCATACCACCGCCTATTCGATACACCCAGGAAGTATAAAAATGTATCATGACCTAAAGAAATTATATTGATGGAGAGGAATGAAAGCAGATATAGCCAAGTTTGTGTCTCAATGCCTAAATTGTCAGAAGGTGAAAGCTGAATGACAATGACCAGCAGGACCAGTACAGCCGTTATCAGAACCAGCATGGAAATGGGACTGCATCACTATGGACTTCGTCAAAGGGTTACCATTGACTCCCCGATTAGTTGACGCATTTTGGGTGATTGTAGACCGACTGACTAAAACGGCTCGATTTATAGCTATACGACCTTAGTATACACTGGAGAGGATAGCTAAGTTGTATGTGGATAATATTGTCAGATTACACGGTGTACCTGAAAGATTGTATCCGACAGAGATCCACGAATTACTTCAAAGTTTTGGGAAGGATTCCAGAAGGCTATGGGTACAACATTGAAGTTCAGTACTGCATTCCATCCTCAGACAGACGGACAATCAGAGCACACCATTCAGATTCTAGAAGACATGCTCTGAGATTCTATAATTGATTTTGAAGGATCATGCGATGAAAAGTTACCACTGATTGAGTTCGCTTATAACAATAGCTATCAGGCTACTATACAGATGTCACCCTATGAAGCACTGTATGGCAGGAAGTTTCGAACTCCTTTGTTTTGGAATGAAGTTGGAGAACGTAGTATTGTTGGACCAGAATTTGTTGAAGAGACATGTCGAGTAGTCGACATTATCAAGGAAAGAGTAAGAACGGCTCAGAATCGTCAGAAGCAATATGGAGATACTAGACGACGAGACCTTGAATTCACCATAGGTGATAAGGTATTCCTCAAAGTGTCACCTATGCGAGGTTTGAAATGGTTCAGACAGAAAGGAAAACTAAGTCCGAGATATGTCGGACCATATGAGATTCTAGATAAACATGGGAAAGTGGCTTACCAGTTAGCACTACCACCATCTATGTCATGTGTGCATGATGTATTTGATATCTCCTTATTGAAGAAGTATGTCAGAGATCCAACGCATGTTTTGACAGTAGATCTACCTGATTTGATTGATGATTTGACCATTGAAGTAGCACCAACTGAAATTACCAGCCGAAAGGTGCAACGACTATGCAACCATGACATTTATTATGTTAAAATCACCTGGAGAAGCAGAGATATAGAAGAAATCACATGGGAAGAAGAGAATGCTATGAGAAAGCAAAACCCTCATCTATTCAACTCGGAAGGTATGTACAATTTCTAGGATGAAATTTTTATAAGTAGGGGGGAGTTGTAAAACTCGTATCGAACTAACCGGTCTTATCACCTTGTACCAGGTCTACCTACCATGGTCGAGCCAAATGGACCAAGTGCGTAAAGGAAGTAGCGATACCAGGTATTAAACTGACTCAAAAATAGTAAAATAGAGGGCAGGGTTGCATGCCCAGATAGGTAGGGTCGGACCCCCCTCATTAGGAAGTCAGACCCCTGATATTTTAACTGGGGGTCAGACAATTTAGACCTGAGGATCGACGGGATCATTGGCCACCTCTTTGCTGATAGAAACCGTAAATAGGAAACTTTCCAAATTTTAAGGGGATTCTTTCCTATTCTCAATGGGACTTATTTTGGGAGGTTCTCCTCTATAAATAGGACGTCCCTAAGCCTCTTTCACTCCTTTTGAAACCCTAATTGAAAGTGGGAGAAAGAGAAGAGAACGAGAAGAGAAGGAAAGTTGGAAAATAAGACTAAAGTAAGGAATTCAGAGAAACTTCTGAATCTCAGCAAAACCTAATGTATGGGTATGTTTCCATTAATGATTTAAGACCTTAGAATGGTTCATGAAGAGGGTATGGTCTAGGAGAAACCCAAATCATCCATCCATGGGAAGACTTCAATGAAATCCATGGAGGAAATCATGGTAGGCAAAGTAAGAAAGAAACCTAGAGTTTTAAACAATAAAACAAGCATTGAATGGATTGCAGAAGTAAGCCATAAGACCTAAACATGAAAGAATGGACTGTAGGATCAAATTCACGACTCAAAACACGGGGGGTCGCACATGGGGTCGATTGGGAATTGACCCTACCAGACCACATGATTGACCCCCAGCATTCAGGAAGTCCAGGGATGGGGTGGTCGCACCCAGGGTCGATGGAACATCTGACCCTGGCATCGACCCTACCCTGGGGGTCGCAGTAAATTGCTACCATACCTGCGACCCACCCTGCGACCCTCGCTTAACAGCAAGTCTAAAATTATCGGAATGATTTCTAACTAAAATCTATCAACTTGTTAGGTTTTCCTATTGATATAAAAGTGATTCTTAAAGCTTGAAAGATGATTTACACTAAAGCAATGGTGAGGGAAGAAGACCTAAACTAATTGGCTAATAGTAACTATTTTTATTTTCTTGAGTCCAATGCCATGACTGATCCTATGCGTGTATACTTGTAATGTGTATTCAACATGTCATCCAATATTACTGCTATTAATGTTGATGCATATTTAATTCTATTTTATTTATAACATGATGATGATGATGATGCTAGGAATAGACATGTAAATGTTTGTGTGTGGTTAGTGTACTTGATGCTAGTGGAGCATCAGGGAAGGTGTTATGCGGTGTTTGATCCGGGCACTTTAGCTCTATCTCTTCTCAAGTCTTGTCCACTAACATCATCGTATCGCCATTACCTTAGCAGAGCTATTACGTCGTAGAGCGTTAGGGGAGGTGGTCTCAGACCGTGTAGTCTTTGACTCTACCGGGGGGCCTTAGCTCTATCTCTATGGACGCATTGAGGGATGCTGGGGTGAGGCCTTGGATACTCTATTTGACATTAGGATTTTTTAGTTGGGAGCCCACTTTGCAAGCCCTCACCAGCAGGGGCTTACGTGTTGGTATGGGTAGGGCATCAGGGGAGGTGTTATGCGGTGATTGATCCAGACACTTTAGCTCTATCTCTATTCCATGTTGGGGTGGATGTGGATGACAATGGTGTCTGATCCGTTGGGTGGGCTTACACACCCTGTGTATAGAAGTGAGGCGGCCACCAAACCTTTCTATAGCACATTGCAAACTTATATACCAGACCACAGATATGAATTAAATGCATGCATATGTTTGTTGCATCGTTTTGTTTGCTCACTGAGCCGTGATGTGAGCTCACCCTTTCGATGTTGAATATTTTTAGTTGATGATGCAGGTACCACTGTGGAAAACTATATGAATGCTTCTGTGTACGGGCACATTGCTGCGATGGAGGCTGAAGACATAGTGGAGACGCATGACTCCTCATGCGAGTGCAACTCATGCGTTTTCGATTGGTTTTTTATTTGAACTATTAAGGAAATGTAATTAATATTTTATTTATTTATGTCTCGGATAATACCACATAATCTGATATTTTTTTATGATTATCGCAATTAGATTCCTCAGTTCATTTATTATTAAAACTTTCGCTATTGTGTATTTATTCTGAATATGGTTGTAGATGTGTATGGTTTAGTTTACAAGGACACAGCCTATTAGAAATCCTGGTTGAACCATTGGTTTGTTAGCGGTTCATCACACCGTTCTAAATAGTGCGGAATTGGGGTGTGACATAGTGGCCGTGCAGAAGGTCAGTACTGTGCTAGCTACGACACCTCATTGTAGTGGTTGCTCTGAGGGAGGATGTTGTGTTGAATGATCCAACAATACACATGACAAAGAGGACGCAAGTTGACCGCCTTCATAGGGTGGCCAGGCTAGAAAATATGACCATACAATCTTGCAATGCTCCTCTATCAGATACTTGTGCTTTTTAGGCACACAATAAACCAAGTCACCATCGTTGGGGAGGTCACCATTGTTGGGGATACCCAAAAACTCTGCCAATGCCTAAGTGTAGAAGTAGATGTCCACACCCTTAACCGTACTGGTGATACAGAGCTCTCTGCCTCGAACAAAATCGTTGGGGTTGCCCACCAATTCTAAGTTGCAGTAAAATTACCATAGCAGGTCAAGATGAGTGACTGCATCGTACTGCATCACTAGAAACCAACCCAAAGAACCAAACACTGCCTTTACATTGAATTTGTGTAACTGTTGCAAGTTTACAAAGCGGCCAACCTCTATACTTTTGCCCTGGTACCATGGGTACCGTGCCTCAGCCGCAACAAAATGGAAGCGAAACTCATCATATAGTTGAGTGGGTGGGGGTAGACCTTGAGAGCTAGATGGTGACACATTTTTGGCAATTGCTCTGTGTCTAGACATGATGTATACCTACAAAATCAAACCAAATAAGCTTAAATTAGTCAAAAATATTTGAAAATTTTGACAGCATAATGGCTTAAAAGGGGGCAGAAGCCTCGAACTTGTCAATTCCATGACAAGAGGACATAAAACAATTTAGGAAACATCCAAGCAAACAAATAAAAACCCAATTGATCAAAGATTTGAAGAAATTAAGGAAAATTCTAATTTTGGGAATTTTCCAAAAACCTATGGTAAAAATTCAAAATTTTGGGTTTTCGATAAAACAACTAATAAAACCCCAAATTGATTGAGGGGTTTTGCTCATTAAGTCCCCAATATCGATTCCAAATGAAGAAATAAGATTTCCTATGTTTGAAATTTTTTAATCAAGGAAAAACTAGAAAAGAGCTCAGAAAACCATAGGGAAATTTCCAAGAGAGGATAGGAAGGGAAAAACTAACCTCTGGGATGATGCCGTACACTTTGACTGGAGTGAACTACCTCTAAACTTGTCTGGAGAGACTGTAGAAACTCATCAGTGTCGAGTGAAATAGTAGACTCAGAGAAACCAAGAAAGAGAGTGAGAAAAATGACTTAAACTGCCGGTTTAAAAGCAAATTTTTGTTGTCAGGTCGAACTTTTTGATTTCCATGTGCGATCGGACAAGCAACCGGACATGCAACCAGACAGCCTCTAGAAGTGTCTAAAAGATTGTCCGGATTGATGTCCAGTATGGTTATGACCAGACTGAATAGTTTAATTGGATAAATTTTTCAAACTTCCCAAATATGTCCAGTGAGATGACCGGTGGGACAAGGCATCCCAGACCTGTGACCTATCAAGTGCGACCGGATAAATTTTCTTATATAAGTGTTTGTCTGGAAAATTTTGCTGCTCATTTCTATTGGGATTTGGCTACAGTTGTAAAAAGTCTGGTCTACCAAATGCAGGAAAAATAGAGGGAGTTAACTGAGCTTCGTGCTGCACTAAGAACAGTTGTTCCTGTAAGACCTGTATCGTACCAACCGGTCTTACCACCTTGTATCAAGTCTTCCTATCATTGTCGGGCCAAGTGGACCAAGTGCGTGAAGAAACCACAAGGTTTGGTATGAAATTTGAATCCAAAATCATCAAATTAGGAGTCTGGGATGTCTGGGATGTGTGGTTGCATTTTTTGGACGTATGGTCGACAGGTTCTGGAACCCCATGTGCGACCACACGAAGTAAAACTGACTCTGTGATTAGGGAAACTTTCTAATCCGAAGGGGGTTCTTTCCTAATCTAAGTAGGAATCTATATGGAGGGTTTTCCTCTATATATAGGACGTCCCTTAGCCTCTTTTATCCTTTTAGAACCCAAACTGAAAGAGAGAGAAAGAGAAGAAGAATTGAAGAGGAAGACTAAGAGAAGGAAATTCAGAGAGAACTCTGATTCTTCAACAAGTTTAAGATATGAAACATTCCCCATATCAGTTAAATGCCTAGGATAGATCATGGAGGAGATAGTGATTGAAAATGAGATACCAATCATAAAATCATGGACAAATTCTAAGAGATCCATGGAGGGAATCTATTAGGATGATGGATTATGTAAAAATATGAATTTTAAGCCATAGAACAATCATAGGAAGGATCATGATGATAAGCCAAGGAATCAAAACATGAAGGAATTGAGTTGAGAGTGGAAAAATCGACCATCACTCGTGTGGTCGCAGTTTGATCGACCACACAAGGCACATATGATCGACCACACGCCCTCGGGAAAGTTCCAGGGAGGGTGTAGTCGCATGTGTGGTCGCATGATATGCGACCACACAAGACACATTTGATTGACCACCTGCCCTTGGGAAAGTTTCAGGGAGGGTGTGGTCACATGTGGGGTTACATGATATGCGACCACACATATCGACCACACGCCCTCGAAAAAGTTCCAAGGAGGGTGTGGTTGCATGTATGGTAGCATGATATGCGACCACACATAGCGACCATACACCCTGTGGTCACAGAAGCTGATACCATAGGTTGAGCCACACTTGCGACCACTCAGCTTCTAAAAGTCTGAATTAATGGAAATTAACTCTAATTTAAAATATATAAATTTTTTAGGTTTCCATGTGGTATAAAAATGACTTACAAAGCTTGGACGAGGAACAACCATTGACCAAAGGTAAGAGAACAAGACCTAAACTAATTGGCTAAAAACAAGTTGTTTTACTTATTGAGTGCAATGCCAAGAATGATTCTATGCTTGTATGCTTGTAATGTGCAGTTCACATGTCATCCAATATTCTATCTATTACTGATATATGCATGTGGTTAGTGTGCTTGATGCGAGTGGAGCATCAGGGGGAGGACGTGACATTGTGATTCATCCTCGTCCCCAGACTCTAGCTCTATATGTACTCAAGTCTTTCCCAGTAACATCGTGGTATCGCCATTACCTTAGCATAACTATTACGTTGTATGGCATCAAGGGCGGTGGTCTCGGATTGTGTAGTCTCTGACTCTGCCAAGGGGCCTTAGCTCTATCTCTATGGACGTATTGAGGGAGCTGGGGTGAGGCCTTGGATATACTGTTTGGCAATAGGATTGGTTAGTTGCAAGCCCAGTTTGTAAGCCTTTTCCAATAGGGGCTTAAGTGTTGGTATGGGTAGGGCATCAGGGGAAGCGTTATGCGGTGTTTGATCCTGGCACTTTAGCTCTATCTCTATTCCATGATTGGTGCATGTGGGACGACAATGGTGTTTGATCCATTGGACGGATTCACACACTCGTGTATAGAGGTATGGCGGCCACCAATCCTTTCTATTGCACATTGCAAACTTATAAACCAGACCAAAGATATAAACTGAATGCATGCATATATTTGTTGCATTGTTTTGTTTGCTCACTGAGCCATGATGTGTGCTCACCATTTATACATCGAATATTTTTAGTTGATGATGCAGGTCCTACCATAGAAGTTTATATGAATGCACCAATGTACGGACATATTGCTGCGATGGATGTGCAAGCTATGGTGGAGTCGCATGATTCATCGTGCGAGTGCAACTCATGAGTTTTTTATTAGATTTAGTTGTTAGATTATCAGAATATGTAATTGATTACTTTATTTTATTTTATGTATTTAATCATTTGGAGATAATTGGATAATTAATTACGTTATCACTGTTAGATACTCAGTTCATTAATATTAAAGACTTTTGCTATTGTTTATTTACTCTGATTATGGTTGTGGTTGTATTTGCTTTAATCAAATGGCACGGCCTATACGAAATCCTGGAAGAACCATTGGTTCATAGACGGTTCATCACACCAATCTAGTTGATTCAGAATTTAGGGTGTGACAGTTCCAACCATGGTCAATAACACACCTGGACCCTAAGGCAAAAACAATATGGCACCAGTGGACATTTATACCATCCCTGCAGCCCAACAAAAACACCAACAGATTTCGATATTGATTGCTCCAAACAGTATTAGGGCAGATATCATTGTGGTTACCCGGGAGGGTACCCATATTACCCATAGATGTATGTAATGGTTTCTCTATAGTAGAATGATCTAACAAGGGTGGTGGAGCATTTTCTAAAGATGAAACCCAAGACATTCATAAGCAAGGGATTGAACCAGATATGGCAGCACAATGGATAGATGAACTAGAGAAAATATTCCATATGATCGTGTGTACTGAAGATGAGAAGGTGTTGTGCGCTACCTAAATGCTGAGGGAAAGGGTGAATCACTGGTAAAACTCTACCCGCACCTATCTGATGACCAAGCATACTCAGGTGACTTGGGCAATATTCATGGAAGTATTCTTTCTACAAGTACTTCCCCAGAAGCTTCTGAGATTAGATGGAAAGGGAGTTCCTCAATCTAAATCAAGGATAGATGACTGTAGATGCCTATCAGCAGAGGTATGAGGAACTGTTCTTCTTTGCACTTGGGAGTATGAAGGAAGAAGCCACTAAAACCCGATGATTCATTATGGGGCTTAAAGGCAGTATCCGTGAGCATGTGTTGGGTCGGGAGAAGAGCATCTACAATGAGGCAGTATAAATTGCATGAGTTCTGGAGTCTAGTAAGAAGGAAAGCTTCTTTGCATAGAACTGTGGACTGAAATGGCCTTGCACTGATACAACAGCTAGGGTAAATTCAAATCCTTTCTAACCATTTTGGCCCCAGACCATGGTAGAACCAGCTAAGACTGTTTCAACCAATACACAACAAGAGGGCTAACAAGCTTGAAATATCAAGTGCTACAACTATAACCATATGAGGCATTATGCAAAGACATGCCCATAACCCAAGAAGCAGTTACAATAAAGAATGGTGTATATTATGACCTCAAAAGACGCAGTCCCATTGCCTGATGTGGTTACAGGTATGATTTAATTTATTTACAGCATACTTGTGTGAGCATTTAGACTAAGAAGTAGTTATGACTATATGTACTATAAATATAGCCGGTGTACCCACCAGAGTTTCCTTCGACTCTTGGGCCACCCATTCTTTTGTGTCCATCTTGTTTGGAAAGAGATTGGAAGTAGCAGTTAGACCTTTAGACTAGCATTTACTAGTACAATATCCTTTGGGACTAGAAGCAGTGTTAGATGAATGCTATGGACATTGTCCAATTTGTATCGACGGAAGAGATTTGGAAGTGAACCTAGTTCGACTTGAAATGGTAAACTTTAATGTTATCTTGGGATTGGATTGGTCAGCTCAATACTTAGCGAAGCTGCTATGTTCCAATAAGGATAGCATAGAATTTGGTTTCACTAGAATCAAATTTCCTCAGATGTATAAGCTCATTCTTTATGCTCTCAGAGCAAAGAGGTGTCTCAAAAAGGGCAGAATAGGCTATCTCGTATCAGTGGTGGATGTTACCATAAAAGTACCACGAATGGAAGACGTCAAAGTGATGTGAGAGTTTCTTGATGTGTTTCTAGAGGACCTATCCGGGTTGCTACTAGATCGAGCAACTGAGTTCATGATAGACCTTCTACCAGGGTCATCCCTAATATCTAAGGCACCCTATCGACTAGCTCTTACTAAACTGAAGGAACTGAAGACTCAATTAAAGGAGTTGAGGTTAAGGGTTTTACACAACCAAGTATATTTCCATGGGGAGCACTAGTGCTATTCATGAAGAAGAAGGACAATAGTGTTTGCTTGTGCATAGATTATTGGGAATTGAATAGCTCATTTTCAAGAACTGATACCCATTGCCTCAAATATATGATTGATTCAATCAGTTTCAAGGTGTGAAGGTGTTCTCAAATATAGATCTTCGGTCAAGGTACCATCAGTTAAAGATCAAGGATGGTGACATCCCTAAGACAACATTCAGAACCAAGTAAAGACACTATGCGTTCCAGGTTATGTCATTTGGATTAACCAAGGCCCGCACATCATTTATGGAGCTTATGAACTATAAGACCCCCATGCCATGAACCTAGTCTAACCTTACATTCTCGTGTCTTGACTAGTCTTCCCATCATAATCGGCTGAAGTGAACCAATTGTATGAATAAACCAAAAGATGAGGTAAGCAACAAGTCAAATTTAGTTGGTGTGGTTGATTGTTTAGTTTGAATAGAAGCAACCAGTCAAAAACTAAAAACTAATAAATTTTGGACGACTAGTGGTATTTTATTAGGGTACGATCGCACGTACGGCTGACCATATTGAGAGTTCACAATCAACCGTACGAACCCAGAACCGACTACATGTTTAGGATACTTTCTTAATTTGAGGAGGACTCTTTCCTAATTGAAAATGACTCTATATGGAGGTTTTCCTCTATATAAAGGACGTCCCTTAGCCTCTCTCACTCTTTTAGAACCCAAATTGAATCTCTAAACCTAAGAGAGAAAGAGAGAGGAAGAGATGGAGAAGGAGATTTGGAGAAGAAGGCTGAGAGAAAGGTTTTTGTAGAAAAGAGTTTTATCTCTCTACAACAAGCTTAAGGTATGGACTTGAATCTGTAGGGTAGATCAGATAGAATAGTTTCTTTTCAAATTGATATATGGAACCTAATACAATGATTCGGTTATAGGTTTTCTGTGGGAAACCATAGAGAGTAGGGTAGGGATAATTGAAAAGGATAAACTGTGATTAAAGGCCATAAGATGATTTAAGGATGAATCCCATTGATGAGCCAAGAGGAAGAACTCATATGAGAAGTAAAAATTATCCTGACTATGTATGGTCTTAGCTATGGTCGAACATAGGTTGACCAGAGTATCGACCATAACCATTCGGAATGAATTCAGGAACCGTATGGTCGTAAGTACCGTCAAATATAGTGAGACCATAGGGTATCGACCGCACGTCGTATAGTGGCATATATTGTGTCACACACCAATTCTGAACTAACTATAATGGTATGATAAACCATCAATAAACCAAAGGTTCAACCAGGATCTCTGTTAGGTAGTAGCTACCATATCCACCATATACACATTCCACAATATTAATCAAAGATAATAAACAAATAAGCAAAAGTGTTTATAAATAATGAATTGAGCATCTATCCATGATATATAATTATTTAATCTAATTATCTCAAAAACTCAAGACATAAAAGTAATTAACCAATTACATGTTTCAATAATCAAATATAACTAAACTAATAAAAAATGCACTGATTGCACTCACATGAAGGATCATGCGTATCTTCTATAGTTTCTACATCTATGGCTGCAACTTGTCCGTACATCGATGCATTCACATAATCTTCAATAGTAGGACCTGCATCATCAACTAAAATATTCGATGTGGAAAGGGTGAGCACACATCAAGGATCAGTTAGGAAACAAAACAATACAACAAACATATGAATGCATTCAATTCATATCTTTGGTCTGGTTTTTATGTTTGCATTATGCTATAGAATGTTTGGTGGCCCCCGCACCTCTATATACAAGTGTGTGAATTCATCCAATGGATCAAACACCATTGCCGTCCCACATGCATGCAGCATGGAATAGAGATAGAGCTAAAGTGTCTGGATCAAACACCGCCAACACTTTCCCTGATGCCCAACCCATACCAACACCTAAGCCCCTATTGGCGGGGGCTTACAAACTGGGCTTGCAACTAACCAATCCTAAATTTCATCCAATGTATCCAAGGCCTCACCCCAGCATCCCTCAATGCATCCATAGAGATAGAGCTAAGGCCCCCTGGCAGAGTCAGAGACTACACGGTCCGAGACCATCTCCCCTGATGCCCTACGACGTAATAGTTCTACTAAGGTAATGGTGATACGACAATGTTAATGGGAAACACATGAGTAGAGATAGAGCTAGAGTCTGGTGACTAGGTCAAAGACCACCATGCCACGTCCTCCCCCTGATGCTGCACTGGCATCAAGCACACTAACCACACACTCACAATCACATGCCTATTCCTAGCATCATCATCATCATCATATTATAAGTAGACATAAATAAATATGCGTGAGCAGTAATAACAAGAATATTGGATGACATGTGAGATGCACACTACAAGCATAAAAGCATAGAATCAATCATGGCATTGGACTCAATAAGTAAAATAGCTTGTTATTAGCCAATTAGTTTAGGTCTTGTTCCCTCACCTGTTAGCAAAACTCGATCTCCTTTCATGCCTTGTAATTCTCTTTAAATCGATTTAATAACCTAATAGTTATATGAATTTAAGTTAGGGTTCTTATGTAACATGTTACAGTAGTGGAAAATTGAAACATAGTACTGATAGGTGTCTGATTGGTCCTATGGTCTCATACTGTGTCAAACTTACTGCCTACGGTTGCACCATATGCAACCATACCTGTAATCATATGGTTTTCGAATTCTTCCCGAATGCCAATGGTCGATAATTTTGATCGAGCTGGTCATGGTAAAGTCGACCGTAGATACAACCTTAAGATTTTTTGTCACAAACTACATTCAATTTGAGTTCTTCTTGGGTCAACTCCTCGGCTTGTCTCTTGGGTTCATACTAGGTTATCCTGTGGTCATCATTAGTAGTTTCTCATCAACCATTATCACCAAACTTACCCCTCATGATTAGCCTTGGGATTTACTCAAATAATCACATGGATCATAATAGTTTGACATCTCCAATCCCCCATAGAAACCTTATTCCATAGAATTTACATCTTCAGAGATTAGGTTCATACCTTTGCCTATGGTAGAGAGTTAAGATCTTCTCAGCAAAACCTTCTCCTTAGTCTTCTCATCTTTTTCTTCTTTTCCTTCTCTTCCTCTAGGGTTTACTAATGTTCTAAAAGAGTGAAAAAGGTTGAAGGACGTCCTTTATATAGAGAAAAATTCTCCATATAGAGTTATCCCACATTAAGAATGAAATCCCCGCTTGAATTAGGAAAGTTTTGAACTAGGAGTCTGATCTGGGGTCTCATGATCGATGGCCTACGGTACCAGAATCCGTCAACCATAGGGTCAAAAACAACGACCGTAGGGTCCTGGATCACTGACCTTTGTTTTCCACCTTATGGTTTACCATACCTACCCAGGTATTCGACTATACACATACTTTTGAGCATTTTAACTCGATTCATACCTGGTTTTATGATCCATCTTCACACGGTCGGTCCACTTGGTCCAGCAATGATAGGAATACCTCGCATGACACGGTTAAACCAAGTTAGTATAGTGCGGGTCTTACATATTACAACCATAAGATCGACCATAGGGTATCGACCATACGATAACAGCAAGTATATTTTGAGACCAGATATGGTTTTTAACTATCGTAAATTGGTAAACTTGAATCTTAACTTAAATACATTAATTTTTTAGGTACCTAATAGATTCAAAGTGACTTTCAAAGCTTGGGAAAAGAACAAACATCAATCAAAAGTGAGGGAACAAGACCTAAACTAATTGAATAATAATAAACTATTTTATTTATTTGTCCAATGTAATGATTGATTCTATGCTTGTATACTTGCAATGTGCAACTCACATGTCATCCAATATTACTGTTATTACTGTTCATGCATATTTACTATTGTCTATTTTCTACCATGTTGATTGATGATGATAGGAATAGGCATGTGATTGTGTAAGACCCACACTGCAATAACCTGATTTAATCGTATCGTGCCAGGTCTTTCCATCATTTTCGGACCAAGTGGACCGACCGTGTGATCATAAACCAGGTATGAAAATTGATCCAACATTCTAAAAAGTATACGTATGGTCGAATAACTGGGTAGGTGTAAGACCCGTGTCAATCTAACCCGGTCTTACCACCTTGAACCAGGTTTAGCCATTATGGTCGAGTCAAATGGACCATGGGCGTGAAAGAGATCGAGATCGCAGGTATCAAATCGACCCAAAAACACTTAATTGGAAGGGAGGGTCGCATACCCAGCTAAGCAGGGTCGGACCTCCCAAAGCAGAAAGTCAGACCCTCAATTTTGGAGGGAGGGTCGAACATCTTGAGCCCTAGGGTCGACGTGATCATCGACCCTCCAATCGACCCTTGGATTCTGTCGAAATAGAAATTAGGAAAATTTCCAAATTTTCGATTGGATTCTTTCCTAATCTTAAAGGGACTTATTTTAGTATGTTCCTAGTCTATTTAAAGGACGTCCCTAAGCCATTTTCACTCCTTTCACAACCCTAATCGAACTGAGAGAAAGAGAGGAGAAGGAAAGAGGATGAAGAAAGGGAAGGAAGAAAAATTAAGCCAAAAGAGAAGAGTTGCAGAGAAAGCTTAATCTTCTCAGGTATGGATACTAATTTCATGAGTTTCTACAGACCTTAGGTTAGTTAATGTTGAGTGTGTGATCTCGGAGAAACCCAAACCATCAATCTATGGTTAGGTTTTCATGGAAAACCATAGGAAAATGCATGAAAGCTATCTAGGTGGGTTATACATGGTTCAAACCATGGAATGAATGTAGAATGGAATGTAGGAGCAAGCCATAGGATCCCAAGCACGAAGAATGGTTTAAAAGAGAGAACTGGACCAAAGTGCACCGAGGGTCACACCAAGGGTCGATTACCATCCGGCCCTAGGTGTTCCTGACCATCGACCCTCAGTGTTCGGGAAGTTCAGAGTTAAGGGAGGGTCGCACCCAGGGTCGATCCTGACTCTGACCCTACCTCCGACCCTCAGTTAACAGAATGGTTTTTAATTCTGAATAAATTTTAATTAAATTCTATCGACTTTGTTAGGTCTTCTAGCAATATAATAACAATATAAAGGTGATTATAAAGTTTGGAAAAGTATCTATTAGCAAGCTAAGGTAAGGAACCAGAACTCCAAACTAAGTTGGTTAATAACAAAAACCGTTTCCTATTTCTTGAGACCTATGCTATGCTTGATTCTATGCGAATATGTTTGTAATGTGCATACAACATGCCATCCAATATTTCTGTTACTTGTTCATGCATATTTACTTTATTGTTTATAACATGATGATGATGATGATGATAGGAATAGGCATGTGCTTGTATGTGTCGTTGATGTACTTGATGCAAGCGATTATTAGGGGAGGTGTGATGAGAACGTCAATAAACGTTAACCTTTGGCGGGTCTCAGCACTTTAGCTCTATCTCTAACTCAAGTCTTGTGCATTAGCATCTTCGTATCACCATTAATTTAGCAGAACTATTATGTCGTAGAGTATCAAGGGAGGTGGTCTCGGTCCTTGTAGTCTTTGACTCTACCGGGGGGCCTTAGCTCTATCTCTATGGACATTATGAGGGATGCTGGGGTGAGGCCTTGGATACACTGTTTGGCATTAGGATTGGTTAGTTGCGAGCCCAGTTTGCAGCCCTCGCCAACAGGGGCTTACGTGTTGGTATGACACTTTATAGCAATAAACGTAACCTTTGTTATATAATGTTCATGATTGGGTGCATGTGAGTTGACGATAAACGTGATCTTCGGGTAACGTCACACACTCGTGTATAGAGGCGGGGTCAATAAATGCGACCCTTGACTACCTAAACCTTTCTATTGCATACTGCAAACTTTAAACCGGACCAAAGATATAAATTGATTTGCACGCATATGTATTGTTGCATTGTTTTGGCTACTCACTAAGCCGTAATGTGTGCTCACCCCTCGACGTCGAATATTTTTAGTTGATGATGCAGGTTATACCATTGAAGACTACATGAACGCGTCTGTGTACGGGAACGTGGCAGCAAGGAAGCTGAAGCTGAAGAGGTACACACGACTCCTCTTGCGAGTGCAACTCGTATGTATTTGATTAAATATTTTATAGGTTTCTTTATTGGATTTATTAAGACATGTATTTGGTATTTAAATATTTATGTCTCAGTTGAAAATAGAATAATTTGCTATTAAATTATCGATATCATCTTAGTTTCTCAGTTCATGTTATTATAAGACATCCGCTATCGTGTATTTACTCTGATTATTATTACGGATGTGTGTAAGTTTGGATAACGCAGGGATAGCCTATTTGAGATCCTGGTTGAACCGTTGGTTTATTAGCTGTTCATCACACCATTCTGAGATGTGTGAATTGGGGTGTGACAACTTGGTATCAGAGCGTCTCAGGCCTTGCCTGCCGAACTAACATACATTCAAGACAATTATGAACTGAGATAGGATAAAAGTAAAAATAGTAATATAAACATACTGTAAGCACAGGTGATGATTGAGACCAAATATAAAAAGAGAATAATGCATCTATTAAAGGGGAAACAAGTTACATACAATGAGTGAGAGAAACAAAATGTATATACATAACTAAAGCAGAGTACAGTCCATAACCCGGACATTTACTCTGTAGTACAAGAAAATAAAGTACAATCAAGAAGATGGAGGCGAAGGAGGAGGCGGGGCCTCTTGATCTCGATCATAATCCTCAACATAGACCCTAGTCAACCAGGTCACCTGGGTCTGGGTCGTCCGGAGACTAGCTGCAAGATCGGCTACCCTCCTCTCAGTCGCCCGCTGGACCGATAACAGCTCATCCACCCTCATACACTGAGCGTCTAGCAACTCCTCCATCCTCAGATTAGATCTGTGCTGAGCCTCCCTGATCTCCTGCAGCATCTCCATCATGTCAGAAGGTGGGAGTGAAGGACCAGCCGCATGAGAAGGACCAGCCTCAAGTACAGGATCCGCCGTAGATTAAGTACCAACACCAGCCGCATGTGTGGGTGAAGGCGGTGGTATCGAGTCGACATCCATATACATACGGTCGTCATCGTCGATAGGATCCACGTGAGCTCTAGCAACGGCAGCAGCAGCCTCGGCATCAGCCATCTCGATACAAGTGTGAGGGCGAACCATCGCGTTCCTCTCCACATCACTAACCTGGGCACCCCGCATACCCATCTTGCAGATTGCCTCCCAATCTAGAGGTGACGAGAAGGTCTTCTCCTGGATCTTCTCATCTAACAGGTCAACCCCCAGACGGGTCAGTAGCACTGTAATCATGCGTCCATAGGGTAGATTACCCCTATGACCGGACAATGTAGCACTAATCATAGTTCGCATGATGATGTATGGAAGGTAGACGGGCTGGCGTGTACATATACTGTATATCAGGAACTGGGTCAGCTGAGAAACCCTCTCATAGTGCTCACTCTGCGGGATCAGATTATGCTGGATAATCTTGCAGATGACCCGTGGAGCTGGACGCAAATAACAAGCTCTCATCTGCCATCGATCAGCACGGAGCAACTGATTGTCGATCTCTGCCCTCATCTCCATCTCAACAAACTGGGGCTCTCCAGGTGCACAGTACACCATGGGGCCATCATAAGGAATGCCCAACAAGTCGGCCAGCTGCCGATAGTCGAAAGAAATATCTACCCCTTTAACGTAGCTGGTGATGCGCAACCCCTGACCATGCTCAATGTCATTGTAATTCCCCACCACCTGGAGATTACAATAGAACTGGCGCACCAAATCCGGACATGTGCATGCATCGTAGGTGATGACAGGAAGCCACCCCATGTCACCAAAGGCTCCCTCTACGTTGAACACGGCTAACTTAGCCAAGGTTACCATACGACCACCATCAACCTTCTTACGGGCAAAGTCAGCATACCGTGCCTCGGCTTCATTAGAACGGAAGCGAAGGGGATCACGAACTCTGGGTACCTTGGTACGAGCCATGGTATCTGCATAACAAGAAAGAGAAGGAAAAATAAGGAAATTACGGGATAAAAATCCGAAATCGATTTAATAACGACGTAAGTTGACCATAAAGCCCCATTTCTCACCATATAAGTGGGCATGAGAACTACGTAGGGTAAAATACATCCTACAACCCACATACAGTTGGAAATTTTAACTGGCGAAGCCCAATTTGAAGAAATTTAAGAAAAATCAAAAATGTCGACAAATTAGGGCAAAAAGAGAAAATTTCAAGTTTCTCGATAACCAACCGATGAAACTCAAAAATTTTTGAGGGCTTTCGTTCCTCGAGACACCAATAACAAAAGCTCCCAATAATAATCGAATTTTTACGGTGGGAAAAAGTTTAATTTGGAAAATACAAGTTAAATGTGCGAAAACCTAGAAATGGAAACCTAAAAACAGGTAAAAATGGGAAGACGTACCTGTATGGATGATGTGGACGTCGAAACCCAGAGTCAAACCGATCAAAAATGGTGGAGTAGCACTGTAGCAACTCAGAGAGGAGAGACGAGTCAAAACGTGGGAGAAATAGTGAGAAATGACCCAGAATCGGATCTTAAAAATCTGATTTTTGGTCCGACGGTCGGTCGATTCGACGGTCGACAATTCGACTAGAACCATCGACCGTCGAATCGACCCTCCCATCGACCCTTGGCTCTCGGGAACCTGACCGAAAAGTAAGGGTCGGAACTGAGGGTCGGACACCCATCGACCCTCGCATCGACCCTCAGCTCTCGGGAATCTGACAGAAAATCAAGGGTCGGAACAGAGGGTCGGACACCCATCGACCCTCACATCGACCCTCAGCTCTCGGTAAGAACAGGTCATTCCCAGGGTCGGATACCAAGGGTTGGATATACCATCGACCCTCACCATCGACCTTGCATAGAAAAGACAGTATTTTTTTTATATATGAGCTAGAATTGGAATTGATTATCGATTAGCGTGCCTACATGAAATATGAATGACTTATTGTCAAACCCCAATTCTGGTCTATTCAGAATGATGTGATGAACCGCTAAATAACCAACGGTTCAACCAGGATCTCTAATAGGCTATCCCCGCGTTATCTAAACTTACACACATCCATAATCATAATCAGAGTAAATACACAATAGCGAAAGTCTTATAATAAAATGAACTGAGAAACTAAGATGATATCATTAATTTAATAGCAAATTATTCTATTTTCAACTAAGACATAAATATTTAAATACCAAATACATGTCTTTATAAATCCAATGAAAGAAACCTATAAAAATATCTAATCAAATACACACGAGTTGCACTCGCAAGAGGAGTCGTGCGTATCATCTTCAGCTCCAACTTCCATAGCTGCCACGTTCCCGTACGTAGACGCGTTCATTAGTCTTCAACGGTATAACCTGCATCATCAACTAAAAATATTCGACGTCGAGGGGTGAGCATACATCACGACTCAGTGAGTAGCCAAAACAATGCAACAATACATATGCATGCAAAAATCAATTTATATCATTGGTCCGGTTTAAAGTTTGTAGTATGCAATAGAAAGGTTTAGGTAGCCAAAGGTCGCGTTTATTGACTCCGCCTCTATACACGAGTGTATGACGTTACCCGAAGATCACGTTTATCGTCATCTCACATGCACCCAACCATGAGCATTATATAACAAAGGTTACGTTTATTGCTATATAGTGCCATACCAATACGTAAGCCCCTGTTGGCGAGGGCTGTTAACTGGGCTCGCAACTAACCAATCCTAATGCCAAACAGTGTATCCAAGGCCTCACCGCAGCATCCCTCAGAATGTCCATAGAGATAGAGCTAAGGCCCCCCGGTAGAGTCAGAGACTACAAGGACCGAGACCACCTCCCCTGATACTCTACGACATAATAGTTCTGCTAAAGTAATGGCGATACGACGATGCCAATGCACAAGACTTGAGTTAGAGATAGAGCTAAAGTGCTGAGACCCGCCAAAGGTTAACGTTTATTGACGTCCTCATCACACCTCCCCTGATACTCGCTCGCATCAAGCACATCAACCACACACATACAAGCACATGCCTATACCTATCATCATCATCATCATGTTATAAACAATAAAATAAATATGCATGAACAAATAATAGAAATATTAGATGGCAAGCTGTATGCACATTACAAATATATTCGCATATAATCAAGCATGGCATAGGACTCAAGAAATACAAAATAGTTTATTATTAACCAATTTAGTTTGGGGTTAAGGTTCCTCACCTTAGCTTGCTAATAGATACTTTTCCAAGCTTTAGAATCACCGTAATAATGTTATTATATTGCTAGCAAACCTAACAAAGTCGATAGAATTAATTAAAATTAATTCTGAATTTAAAAACCATCTTGATTAACTGAGGGTCGATGCTAGGGTCGATTCTAGGGTGGATGGGTCTATCGACCCTCCCCTCTTTCTGGACTTCCCGAATGCTGAGGGTCGATGGTCAGAAACACCTAGGGTCGGATGGTCATCGACCCTCGGTGCGACCCGTGGTGCACTTTGGTCCAATTTCCACTTTTTAATCCTTTCTTCATGTTTGGAGTCCTATGGCTTGCTCCTACATTCCATTCTACATCCATTCCATGGTATGAAACCATGTATAATCCATCTAAATAGTTTTCATGCATCCACCTATGATTTTTCATGAAAACCTAACCATGCATGGATGGTTTGGGTTTCTCCAAGATCACTCTCTCACCAATAACTATCCTAAGGTCTGTAGAAACTCATGGAATTAGTATCCATACCTGAGAAGATTAATCTTTCTCTGCAACTCTTCTCCTTTTTGCTAGGTTCTCTTCCTTGCCTCTCTTCTTCCTCTTTTTCTTCTCCTCTCTTTCTCTCAATTCAATTAGGGTTGTGAAAGGAGTGAAAGTGGCTTAGGGACATCCTTTAAATAGACTAGGAACATCCTAAATAAGTCCCATTAAGATTTGGAAAGAATCCCAATCGAAAAATATAGAAATTTCCTAATTTCTATATTCGGCAGGAACCGAGGGTCGATGGGAGGGTCGATGATCCCGTCGACCCTAGAGTCTTAAGCTGTCCGACCCTCCCTCCATAACTGAGGGTTTGACTTTCTGTTTTGGGAGGTCTGACCCTGCTTAGCTGGGTGTGCGACCCTTTCCCTATTTTAAGTGTTTTTGGGTCGATTTGATACTTGGGATCTCGATCTCCTTCACGCCCTTGGTCCATTTGACTCGACCATGATGGGTGAACCTGGTTCAAGGTGGTAAGACCAGATTTGATTGACACGGGTCTTACAACTCCCCCTAACTTATAAAAATTTTGTCCTCGAAATTGTACATACCTTCTGAATCAAATAAGTAAGGGTATTGCTTTCTCATAGCATTTTCTTCTTCCCATGTAATTTCTTCCACGTCTCTACTTTTCTAAGTGACCTTAACATAATACATATCTCGGTTGCGTAGACGTTGAACCTTTCGGCTGGTGATATCTATTGGTGTTACTTCAAACGTCAAATCATCAGTAAATTCTAGCAAATCCACTGTCAAGACATGCGTTGGGTCTTTGACATACTTCTTCAATAGGGAAATGTGAAATACGTCATGTACACTTGACATAGATGGTGGTAGTGCTAACTGATAAGCTACTTTTCCACGTTTAGCAAGAATTTCATATGGTCTGACATATCTTGGACTTAGCTTCCCTTTCTGTCCGAACCTCTTCAATCCTCGCATGGGTGATACTTTCAAAAATACATTATCACCTACCGCGAACTCTAGATCTCTTCGTCGAGTGTCTGCATATTGCTTCTGACGGTTCTGAGCTGTTCTCACCCTTTCCTTGATAATGTCGACTACTCGACAAGTCTCTTCAACAAAATCTGGCCCAACAATGCTATGTTCTCCCACTTCATTCCAAAACAAGGGAGTTCGACACTTCCTGCCATACAGTGCTTCATAAGGTGACATCTGTATGGTAGCCTGATAGCTGTTGTTGTAGGCGAACTCGATCAATGGTAACTTTTCGTCCCATGATCTTTTGAAATCAATTACACATGCTCGTAGCATATCCTCTAGAATCTGAATTGTACGCTCTGACTGTCCATCTGTCTGTGGGTGGAATGCAATACTGAACTTCAATGTTGTACCCATCGCCTTTTGCAATCCATCCCAAAATTTAGAAGTAAATCGTAGATCTCTATCGGACACATTGCTTTCTGGAACACCATGTAACCGAACAATATTATCCACATACAGCTTGCTAACCTTTCGAGTGTATATTGGGGACGTATAGGTATGAAGCGAGCTGTCTTAATCAGACGGTCCACAATCACCCAAACTGCGTCAACTACTCGAGGAGTCAATGGTAGTCCCGTGACGAAGTCCATAGTGATGCAGTCCCATTTCCATGCTGGTTCCGATATTGGTTGTAACAGTCCTGTGGGTCGTTTTCATTCAACTTTTACTTTCTGACAATTTAGACATTGAGACAGGAACTTACCCACATCTGCTTTCATTCCCCTCCACCAATATATTTTCTTCAGATCATGATACATTTTTGTACTTCCAGGATGTATCGAATAAATGGTGGTATGGGCTTCTTTCATCAGTCGGTGTCTAATGTCCATACTTTCTATTTCAGGTACACATATCCTTCCTTTGTATTTTAGTACTTTCTCGTTATCCAAGGTGAACTCAGGGTTGGTCCTACCTTTCTCAATGTCTTCTTGTACTGTTCTCAGATAAGGATTTGCTTTGATAGCTGTCTTCAGTTCGTCCACTATATCCGGTATAATTTTCAACGCCGCGAACATATTTGAAAACCAATGAATAAACCCTTGGTTGGCTGATTCATCCGTTGTATCTATCACATACTGCTCGTTGCCGTGATTGAATACTATTCCGTTGGTACACATTGTTGCAGTCGTGCTAACTTCTCCTTGAGATTTAATCATTGCTTTTCTGCTTAATGCATCCGCTACTACGTTCGCTTTTCCCGGATGATACTAGCTATCACAATCATAGTCTTTCAATAGTTCCAGCTATCTTCTTTGTCGCATATTCAACTCCTTCTGATTAAATAAATAAGTAAGACTTTTATGGTCCGACTTAATCTGGCATTTCTCTCGGTATAAGTAATGTCTCCATATCTTGACAGCATGTACCACTTCCGCTAGCTCCAGATCATGAGTGGGATAATTTTTCTAATGTACCTTTAACTGTCTTGACGCATAATCAATTACTTGCTCTCCTTGCATAAGCACACATCCTAGTCCCAGTCCTGATGCATCGGTGTATAAAGTAAATGTCTGTCCTAGAACGGGAATGGTCAAAATTGGAGCGGATATCAATCTGGCCTTTAATGTCTGAAAGCTCTTCTCACATTTGTCAATCCACACAAACTTTTCACCTTTCTTGGTCAAACTGGTGAGAGGTACGGCAATCCGAGAATAGTCTTCTACGAATCTCCGGTAATAACCAGCTAGACCCATAAAACTTCTAATTTTCGAAACGCTCTTTGGTGCTTCCCACTTTACAATAGCCTCGATTTTACTGGGGTCCACTTTGATTCCTTCTGCGGATACCACATGGCCTAGGAATGCGACTTCACTTAGCCAAAACTCACACTTCAAAAATTTGGCATATAGTTTCTCTTTCCTTAACCGCTGTAGGGCTGCGTTTAGGTTCTTGATATGGGTTTCCTTGTCCTTGGAGTATACCAATATATCATCAATAAATACTATCACTGATGTATCCAACATATCGTGGAAAACTCGGTTCATAAGTTCCATGAACATTGTCGGTGCATTAGTTAATCCGAAAGACATAACCAAAAATTCGTAATGTCCATATCTGGTCCTGAAAGCTGTCTTCGGAATATCCCCTTCTTTAATCTTCAGCTGATGATAGCCTGATCGAAGATTGATCTTAGAAAATACTCTTGCTCCTTGTAACTGATCGAACAAGTCATCGATCCTGGGTTGTGGATATCGATTCTTGATTGTCAGCTTGTTCAACTCCCGATAGTCAATACATAATCGAACGCTACCATCCTTCTTTTTCACGAACAGTACCGGTGCCCCCCATGGAGATATACTGGGTCGAATATAACCCTTGTCTAGCAGTTCTTGTAGTTGTACTATTAATTCCTTCAGTTCAGTAGGAGCCATTCTATTAGGTGCTTTTGATACGGGTGCGGCTCCAGGTATCAGGTCTACTACAAACTCTGTGGCATGGTCGGGTGGTAATCCGGGTAATTCCTCTGGAAATACGTCAGGGTAATCCCGAACGACGTCAATGTCTTCCATTCATGGTACTTCTTTGGCTAGGTCGACCACTGATACTAGATACCTGACTGCTCCCTTCTCAAGACACTTCTTAGCCTTTAATGCTGAAAGTATGAGCTTGCGTCTCCGGAGAAGTTTGGTTCCTGAGAAACTGAATTCTGCCCCTTCTTTGTCTTTGAATGTTAGCTTCTTTTCGGCGCATAACAAATTTGCAGAATGCCTAGCTAACCAGTCCATTCCCAAGATGACATCAAAGTCTGTCATTTCAAGTTGTATCAAGGTTGCATCTAAGGTCTGCTCTCCAATGAGAACTAGACATGGTCCATAACCCATTTCTAGTTCCACTTCTAACCCATCGGTGACCGTACAAGTAATTTGTAGTCCAATGTTTTGATGGATAAGTTTGTCTTCTTTCCAAATGACACAGATATAAATGAATGAGTAGCTCCGGAATAGAAGAGTACTCTGGCGGGTACGCCATTTATAGGTACAATACCTGTGACCACATCGGGTGATGCGGCCGCATCCTCGGATGTAACAGCATATACCCGTCCCTGTTGTAACTGCTTCTTGGGCTTTGGGCACTCCCTTGCCATATGTCTGGGTTGGTTGCAGTTAAAACACATCAGAACTTCAGAATTTGACTTTGATTGAGGTTGCACTGTTGAAGTGGTCTTGGGTGCAGTAGTAAAGTTCTGAGGACGGAAAAGCTTATACGTCCTTGCATTTCCTCCGTTGTAGGAGTTTTCGGCTGATCTCTTGATGCCTCTGTTCTGGTTCAGATAACTCTCCTTCTGGCTCGATTCAATCACCTGAGCAATCTGGACTGCTTCATTATATATTGTCTTCTCTAAGCCCAGGACATGTTCTCTGATGCTTCCTCTCAGTCCCGTGATGAACCTACGGGTTTTGGTTTCTTCTTCTTGCATACTCAGTGGTGCGAAGAAAAACAGCTCTTCATAACGTTGTTGGTACGCATCCACTGACATCTGTCCCTGGTAAAGACTCAGGAACTCCTTCTCCATCGAATCTCTGAAGCTTTGTGGATAATATTTCTCAAAGAAAGCTTCTTTATATATAGCCAAAGTCAGTAGGGCGTGCTTGGTCAGTAAATATGTCTTCGTGGATTTCCACCAATGGTGTGCGTCACCCTTGAGCATGAAGGTGGCGCATAGTACTTTCTCTTCCTCTGTAACGGTCATCATGAGGAATTTTCTCTCCATCTCGTCTATCCAGTGTGCTGGCCACAATGGATCAGATGGCTTGCCGTTGAATTCTCGGGGTTTCATCTTCAAAAATCTCTCTACTAGCCGGGAATGATCCAGCTGATTTTGGGGGTTTGCCCCAAACATATAGGGTGGATACTGATAATTTCCTTGAGCTGCTTCTGGTACCTGCCCCGAAATCAGTGCAGCCGGTTGTTGAGGTGTCTGAGGGGCTGGGTGGTTACCTACTAGTGTGGCACTAGCTTGTCCGGTGTGCATGGGTGCAGCCTGAGTGGCTTGGAACATAATTCTCATGGCAACCTGCATCTGAGCCTGTGCGTGTTGCATCTGCTGCAGCTGTTGTGCTAGGTTCGTAACCACCGTTGCTAGCTCTGGTGGTGGTGGTGGAAAATTGGTAGGATTTGCATGATCTGGATTGCCTGGAACATCAACATTCCCTTGGCTAGTCTCCTCCACAGGTGGTGGTGGTGGAACTGCATTTCGACTCTGTCTGGTTACTCTTCTTCCAGACATATTTTCCTTCTGAGATGGGTGGTGCCTGAAAATCATCAAAATCAGTGAGAAATCATTTATACTTAATGTAGGCACGCTAACCGTTATAAAATTCAAAATCCTCAATTTATTCTGTGAAAAATACTGTCTTTTCTATGTAGGGTCGATGGTGTGGGTCGATGGTATGTCCGACCCTTGGTATCCGACCCTGGGAATGACCTATTCTTCCCGAGAGCTGAGGGTCGATGCGAGGGTCGATGGGTATCCGACCCTTAGTTCTGACCCTCGATTTTTCCTGTCAGATTCCCGAGAGCCGAGGGTCGATTGGAGGGTCGATCCGAGGGTCGATGGTGCCAGTCGAATTGTCCGACCCTCGGACCAAAAATCAGATTTTTAAGATCCGATTCTAGGTCATTTCTCACTATTCCTCCTCCGTTTCGACTCGTCTCTACTCTCTGAGTTGCTACAGTGCTACTCCACTGTTTTTGGTAAGTTTAACTCCGGGTGTCGACGTCCACGTCATCACTACAGGTATGTCCACTCATCTTCACCTGTTTTTAGGTTTTCTTTTCTAGGTTTTTGCACATTTAACTTATATTTTCCAAATTAAACTTTTTTCAACCGTAAAAATTTGATTTTTATTGGGGGCTTTTGTTATTGGTGCCTCGAGGAACGAAAGCCCTCAAAATTTTTTGAGTTTCATCGGTTGGTTATCGAGAAACTTAAAATTTTCTCTTTTTGCACTAATTTGTCGAAATTTTGATTTTCCTTGAATTTCTTCAAATTGGACATCGTCAGTTAAAATTTCCTACTGTATGTGGATTGTAGGATATGTTTTAACCTACGTAAGTCCTTATGCCCACTTGTATGGTGAGGAATGGGCTTTATGGTCAACTTACGTCGTTATTACCTCAAATTCTAGATTTTTACCCTGCTAACTCCTTGTTTCCTTTTTATTTCTTATTCTGAAGATACCATGGCTCTTACCAAAATACCCAGAGTGCGTGATCCGCTTCGCTTCCTTTCAAATGAAGCCGAGGCACAATGACTATGCCCGTAAGAAGGTTGAAGGGGGGTCGCCTGGTGAACTTGGCTGAGCTAGCCTTGTTCAATGTAGAGGGAGCGTTTGGTGATATGGGTTGGCTCCCTGTCATCACATACGACGCGTGCACCTGTCCAGACATGGTACGTCAGTTCTATTGTAATCTCCAGGTGGTGGGGAATTACAATGATGTTGAGCACGGTCAGGAGTTGCGCATCACCAGTTACGTCAAGGGGGTGCACATCTCCTTTGATTATCGGCAGCTGGCCGATCTGTTGGGCATTCCCTATGATGGCCCCATGGTGTACTGTGCGCCGGGAGAGCCACAGTTTGTTGAGATGGATATGAGAGCAGAGATCAACAACCAGTTGCTCCGTCCCGATAGATGGCAGATGAGAGCTTGCTACTTGCGTCCAGCTCCACGGGTCTTCTGCAAGATTATCCAGCATAATCTGATCCCACAGAGTGGGCACTATAAGAGGGTATCTCAGCTGACCCAGTTCTTGAGCTACAACATCTGCACTCGTCAGCCGGTCTGCCTACCTTACATCATCATGCGGACGATGATTAGTGCTACATTGTCCGATCATAGGGGGAATCTACCCTATGGATGCATGATTACTGTGCTACTGACCCATTTGGGGGTGCATCTGGTAGATGAGAAGATCCAGGAGAAGACCTTCTCGTCGCCTCTAGATTGGGAGGCTATCTGCAAGATGGGGCTATGAAATGCAGAGGTTAGCGATGAGGAGAGGAACGCGATGGTGCGCCCTCACATTCGGGTCGAGATGGCTGATGTTGAGGCTACTGCTGCTGCTGCTAGAGCTCGTGTGGATCCGGTCGACAATGACGATCGTATGTGTATGGACGTCGACTCGATACCACCGCCATCACCCACACATGCGGCTGGAGTTGGTACTTCTTCTGCGGTGGCTCCTGCACCAGAGACCGTTTCTTCTCATGAGGCTGGTCCTTCACGCCTACCAGCTGATGACGTGCTGAGTATGTTTTACAAGATTAGAGAGGCTTAGCGCGCATCGGATCTGAGGATAGGGGAGCTCCTAGACACCCAGCGTCGGACTGATCAGCGGGTGGCTGATCTCACAGCTAGTCTGCAGGCGACTGAGACTCAGGTGGCATGGTTGACTAGGGTCTATGCCGAGGACTACGACAGAGACCGTGAGGCACCGCCTCCTCCTTCGCCTCCAGCTTCCTGAGTGTACTTTTATTTTTCTTTGTACTAAAGAGTAACTGTTCGGGTTGTGGACTGTACTCTGCTTTCATTATGTGTATACATTTTGTTTTTCTCTCTCATTGTATGTAACTTATTTCCCCTTTAATAGATATATTATTCTCTTTAAATTTGGTCTCAATCATCACTTGCGCTTACAGTGTGTTTATATTAAAGCTTTTAATTTATCCTATCTCATTTCACAATTGTGTTGAATGTATGCTAGTTCAGCGGACAAGGCCTGAGATGCTATGATACCAAGTTGTCACACCCCAATTCTGGTCTATTTAGAATGATGTGATGAACCACTAAATAACCAACGGTTCAACTAGGATCTCTAATAGGCTATCCCCGCGTTATCTAAACTTATACACATCCATAATCATAATCAGAGTAAATACATAATAGCGGAAGTCTTATAATAAAATGAACTGAGAAACTAAGATGATATCATTAATTTAATAGAAAATTATTCTGTTTTCAACTAAGACATATATATTTAAATACCAAATACATGTCTTTATAAATCCAATGAAATAAACCTATAAAAATATCTAATCAAATACACACAAGTTGCACTCGCAAGAAGAGTCGTGCGTATCATCTTCATCTCCAACTTCCATAGCTGCCACGTTCCCGTACGTAGACGCGTTCATATAGTCTTCAACAGTATAACCTGCATCATCAACTAAAAATATTCGACGTCGAGGGGTGAACACACATCACGGCTCAGTGAGTAGCCAAAACAATGCAACAATATATATGCATGCAAAAATAAATTTAATCTTTGACCTGGTTTAAAGTTTGCAGTATTCAATAGAAAGGTCTAGGTAGCCAAAGGTCACGTTTATTGACTCCGCCTCTATACACGAGTGTGTGACGTTACCCGAAGATCACGTTTATCGTCAACTTACATGCACCCAACCATGAACATTATATAACAAAGGTTACGTTTATTGCTATATAGTGCCATACCAACACGTAAGCCCCTGTTGGCGAGGGCTGCAAACTGGGCTCGCAACTAACCAATCCTAATGCCAAACAGTGTATCCAAGGCCTCACCCCAGCATCCCTCAGAATGTCCATAGAGATAGAGCTAAGGCCCCCCGGTAGAGTCAGAGACTACAAGGACCGAGACCACCTCCCCTGATACTCTACGACATAATAGTTCTGCTAAGGTAATGGCGATACGACGATGGCAATGCACAAGACTTGAGTTAGAGATAGAGCTAAAGTGTTGAGACCCGCCAAAGGTTAACGTTTATTGACGTCCTCATCACACCTCCCCTGATACTCGCTCGGATCAAGCACATCAACCACACACATACAAGCACATGCCTATTCCTATCATCATCATCATCATCATGTTATAAACAATAAAATAAATATGCATGAACAAATAATAAAAATATTGGATGGCATGTTGTATGCACATTACAAACATATTCACATAGAATCAAGCATGGCATAGGACTCAAGAAATACAAAACAGTTTATTATTAACCAATTTAGTTTGGGGTTAAGGTTCCTCAACTTAGCTTGCTAATAGATACTTTTCCAAGCTTTAGAATCACCGTAATAATGTTATTATATTGCTAGCAAACCTAACAAAGTCAATAAAATTAATTCTGAATTTAAAAACCATTCTGTTAACTGAGGGTCGATGCTAGGGTCGATGGGTCTATCGACCCTCCCCTCTTTCTGGACTTCCCGAATGCTGAGGGTCGATGGTCAGAAACACCTTGGGTCGGATGGTCATCGACCCTCGGTGCGACCCTTGGTGCACTTTTTTCCAATTTCCACTTTTTAATCCTTTCTTCGTGTTTGGGGTCCTATGGCTTGCTCCTACATTCCATTCTACATCCATTCCATGGTCTGAAACCATGTATAATCCATCTAAATAGTTTTCATGCATCCACCTTTGGTTTTCCATGAAAACCTAACCATGGATGGATGGTTTGGGTTTCTCCGAGATCACTCTCTCTCCAATAACTATCCTAAGGTCTGTAGAAACTCATGGAATTAGTATCCATACCTGAGAAGATTAATCTTTCTCATCAACTCTTCTCCTTTTTGCTAGGTTCTCTTCCTTGCCTCTCTTCTTCCTCTTTTCCTTCTCCTCTCTTTCAATTCAATTAGGGTTGTGAAAGGAGTGAAAGTGGCTTAGGGACGTCCTTTAAATAGACTAGGAACATCCTAAATAAGTCCCATTAAGATTTGGAAAGAATCCCAATCGAAAAATATAGAAATTTCCTAATTTCTATGTTCGGTAGGAACCGAGGGTCGTTGGGAGGGTCGATGATCCCGTCGACCCTAGGGTCTTATGCTATCCGACCCTCCCTCCAAAACTGAGGGTCTGACTTTCTATTTTGGGAGGTCCGACCCTGCTTAGCTGGGTGTGCGACCCTTCCCCTATTTTAAGTGTTTTTGGGTCGATTTGATACCTGGGATCTTGATCTCCTTCACGCCCTTGGTCCATTTGACTCGACCATGATGGGTGAACCTGGTTCAAGGTTATAAGACCGGGTTAGATTGACATGGGTCTTACACTTCTCACCTATTTTGATGATTTTCAGGCACCACCAATCACAGAAAAGAATTATGTTTGGACGTAGGGTGACCCGACAGACCCGAAATGCAGTCCCACCACCACTACCCGTGGAGGAGACTAGTCAAGAGAATAATTATGCATCGGGTAATCCAGAACAGGCAAACCCTACAAATTTGCCACCTCCACCACCAGAGCAAGCAACAGTGGTAATGAATCTGGCACATCAGCTGTAGCAGATGCAACACGCACAGGCTCAGATGCAGGTTGCCATGGGAATTATGTTTCAAGCCACTCAGGCTGCACCCATGCACACAGGACAAGCCAGTGCAGCACCGGTCGGTAACCACCCAGCTCATCAGACACCTCCACAACCTGCTGCACAGATTCCAGTACAGGTTCCAGAAGCAACTCAGGGTGATTACCAGTATCCACACCATATGTTTGGGGCAAACCCCCAAAACCAGTTGGACCACTCCCGACTAGTGGAGAGATTTTTGAAGATGAAACCCAAAGAATTCAATGGCAAACCATCTGATCCGTTGTGGCCAGCCCACTGGATAGACGAGATGGAGAGAAATTTCCTCATGATGACTATCACAGAGGAAGTGAAAGTACTATGTGCCACCTTCATGCTCAAGGGCGACGCACATCATTGGTGGAAATCCACGAAGACATATCTACTGACCAAGCACGCCCTACTGACATGGGCTATATATAAAGAAGCCTTCTTTGAGAAATATTTTCCACGGAGCTTCAGAGATTCGATGGAGAAGGAGTTCCTAAGCCTATATCAAGGACAGATGACTGTGGACTCATATCAACAGCGCTACGAGGAGCTGTTTTTCTTTGCACCGGCTAGCATGCAAGAAGAAGATACCAAAACCCGTTGGTTCGTCACGGGACTGAGAGGAAGCATCAGGGAACATGTTCTGGGCTTAGAGAAGAAAATTTATAATGAAGCTGTCCAGATTGCTCGAGTGATTGAATCGAGCCAGAAGGAGAGTTATCTTACTCAGAACAGAGGCATTAAAAGGTCAGTCGGAAATTCCTACAACGGAGGCAATAACAGGACGTATAAGCCTTTCCATCCTCAGAATTTTACGGCTGCAACCAAGACTACTCCAGCAGCTCAACCTCAGCCAAAGCCAAATTCTAAAGTCCTGAAGTGTTTTAACTGCAACCAACCCGGACATATGGCAAGGGAGTACCCAAAGCCCAACAAGCAGTTACATCAGGGACGGGTATATGCTGTTACATCCGAGGATGCGGCCGCATCACCCGATGTGGTCACAAATATTACTGAAACTTTTAAAGTTATAATTACATTGAATGAGCATGTAGACTAAGTAAAGATAAATCACAGGTATTGTACCTATAAATGGCGTACCCGCCAGAGTACCCTTCAATTCCGGAGCTACTCATTCATTTATATCTGTGTCCTTTGGAAAAAAGACAAAATTACAAATCAAAACGTTAGACAACAAATTACTTGTACGGACACCGATGGGGCTAGAAGTGGAACTAGAGAAAAGTTATGGACCATGTCCAGTTCTCATTGGAGAGAAGACTTTAGATGCAACCTTGATACAACTTGAGATGGCAGACTTTGATGTCATCTTGGGAATGGACTGGTTAGCTCGACATTCTGCAAATCTATTATGCGCCGAAAATAAGCTAACGTTCAAAGACAAAGAAGGGGCAGAACTATGTTTTTCGGGAACCAAACTTCCCCGGAGACGCAAGGTCATACTTTCAGCACTAAAGGCTAAGAAGTGCCTTGAAAAGGGGGCAATCGGGTATCTAGTATCCGTGGTCGACCTAACCAAGGACGCGCCATGAATGGAAGACATTGACGTTGTGCGGGACTATCCTGACGTATTTCTAGAGGAGCTACCCGGATTATCACCCGATCGAGCCACAGAGTTTGTGATAGACCTTGTACCTGGAGCCGCACCCATATCAAAAGCACCCTATAGAATGGCTCCTACGGAACTGAAGGAACTGAAGGTGCAACTACAAGAACTACTGGACAAGGGTTATATTCGACCCAGTATATCTCCATGGGGGGCACCGGTGTTGTTCGTAAAGAAGAAGGATGGTAGCGTTCGATTATGCATCGACTATCGGGAGTTGATTAAACTGACAATCAAGAATCGATATCCACTACCTCGCATCGATGACTTTTTCGATCAGTTACAAGGAGCAAGAGTATTTTCTAAGATTGATCTTCGATCAGGCTATCATCAGCTGAAGATTAAAGAAGGTGATATTTCAAAGACTGCATTTAGGACGAGATATGGACATTATGAATTTTTGGTTATGTCTTTCGGATTAACTAATGCACCGGCAACGTTCATGGAACTTATGAACCGAGTTTTCCACGATATGTTGGATACGTCAGTTATAGTATTTATTGATGACATATTGGTATACTCCAAGGACAAGGAAACCCATATCAAGAACCTAAACGCAGCCCTACAGCGTTTAAGGAAATAGAAGTTATATGCCAAATTTTTAAAGTGTGAGTTTTGGCTAAGTGAAGTCGCATTCCTAGACCATGTAGTATCCGCTGAAGGAATCAAAGTGGACCCCAGCAAGATCGAGGCTATTGTGATGTGGGAAGCACCAAAGAGCGTTTTAGAAATTAGAAGTTTTCTGGGCCTAGCGGGTTATTATAGGAGATTCGTAGAAGACTATTCTTGGATTGCCATACCTCTCACCAGTTTGACTAAGAAAGGTGAAAAGTTTGTATGGACCGATAAATGTGAGAAGAGTTTCCAAACACTGAAGACCAGATTGATATCCGCCCCGATTTTGACTATTCTCGTTCTAGGACAGACATTTACTTTATACACTAATGCGTCGGGACTGGGACTTGGATGTGTGCTTATGCAAGGAGAGCAAGTAATTGCTTATGCTTCAAGACAGTTAAAGGTACATGAGAAAAATTATCCCACTCATGATCTGGAGCTAGTGGCAGTAGTACATGCTGTCAAGATATGGAGACATTACCTATACGGAGAGAAATTTCAGATTAAGTCGGACCATAAAAGTCTAACTTATTTATTTAATCAGAAGGAGTTTAATATGAGACAACGAAGGTGGCTGAAACTATTGAAAGACTATGATTGTGATATCCAGTATCATCCGGGAAAAGCGAACGTAGTAGCGGATGCATTAAGCAGAAAAGTAATGATAAAATCTCAAGGAGAAGTTAGCACGACCGCAGCAATGTGTACTACCAGAATGGTATTCAATCATGGCAACGAGCAGTATGTGATAGATACAATGGATGAATTAGCCAACCAAGGGTTTATTCATCAGTTTTCAAATATGTTCACGGCATTGAAGATTATACCGGATATAGTGGATGAAGTGAAGACAGCTATCAAAGCAGATCCTTATCTGAGAACAGTACAAGAAGATATCGAGAAAGGTAGGACCAACCCTGAGTTCACCTTGGATGACGGGAAAGTACTGAAATACAAAGGAAGAATATGTGTACCTGAAATAGAAAGTATGGACATTAGACACCGACTGATAAAAGAAGCCCATACCACCATCTATTCGATACATCCTGGAAGTACAAAAATGTATCATGATCTGAAGAAACTATATTGGTGGAGGGGAATGAAAGCAGATGTAGCTAAGTTCGTGTCTCAATGCCTAAATTGTCAAAAAGTAAAGGCTGAACGACAAAGACCCGCAGGACTGTTGCAGCCAGTACCGGAACCAGCATGGAAATGGGACTGCATCACTATGGATTTCGTCACGGGACTACCACTGACTCCTCGAGTAGTTGACGTAGTTTGGGTGATTGTGGACCGTCTGACTAAAACAGCTCGCTTCATACCTATATGACTTCGGTATACACTAGAAAGGTTAGCGAAGCTGTATGTGGATAACATTGTTCGATTACATGGTGTTCCAGAAAGCAATGTGTCCGATAGAGATCCACGATTTACTTCTATGTTTTGGGAAGGATTGCAAAAGACTATGGGTACAATGTTAAAGTTCAGTACTGCATTCCACCCACAGACAGATGGACAGTCGGAGCGTACAATCCAGATTCTAGAAGATATGCTATGAGCATGTGTGATTGATTTTAAAGGATCATGGGAGGAAAAGTTACCATTGATCGAGTTCGATTATAACAATAGCTATCAGGCTACTATACAGATGTCACCTTATGAAGCACTGTATGGCAGGAAGTGTCGAACTCCCTTGTTTTGGAACGAAGTGGGAGAACGTAGTATAGTTGGACCAAAATTTGTGGAAGAAACTTGCTGAGTGGTCGACATCATCAACGAAAGAGTGAGAACAACTCAGAACCGTAAGAAGCAATATGCAGATACTCGACGAAGAGATCTGGAGTTCGCCGTAGGTGATAAAGTATATTTGAAGGTATCGCCTATGCGAGGATTGAAGAGGTTCGGACAGAAAGGGAAACTAAGTCCAAGATATATCGGACCATATGAAATTCTAGCTAAGCGTGGAAAAGTGGCTTATCAGTTAGCACTACCACCATCTATGTCAAGTGTGCATGACGTATTTCACCTTTCCCTATTGAAGAAGTATGTCAAAGACCCAACGCATGTTTTGACAGTGGATTTGTTGGAATTGACTGATGATTTGACATTTGAAGTAACACCAACAGAAATCACTAGTCGAAAGGTTCAACGTCTACGCAACAGAGATATCTAATATGTTAAGGTCACATGGAAAAGTAGTGACATGGAAGAGATTACATGGGAAGAAGAGAATGCTATGCGAAAGCAATACCCTCATTTATTTGATTCAAAAGGTACGTATAATTTCGAGGACGAAATTTTTATAAGTTGGGGGGAGTTGTAAGACCCGTGTCAATCTAACCCGGTCTTACCACCTTGAACCAGGTTTACCCATTATGGTCGAGTCAAATGGACCGAAGGCGTGAAGGAGATCGAGATCCCAGGTATCAAATCGACCCAAAAACACTTAATTAGAAGGGAGGGTCGCATACCCAGCTAAGCAGGGTCGGACCTCCCAAAGCAGAAAGTCAGACCCTCAATTTTGAAGGGACGGTCGGACATCTTGAGCCCTAGGGTCGACGGGATCATCGACCCTCCAATCGACCCTCGGATTCTTCCAAAATAAAAATTAAGAAAATTTCCTAATTTTTGATTGGATTCATTTCTAATCTTAAAGGGACTTATTTTAGGATGTTCCTAGTCTATTTAAAGGATGCCCCTAAGCCACTTTCACTCCTTTCACAACCCTAATTGAATTGAGAGAAAGAGAGGAGAAGGAAAGAGGAAGAAGAAAGGGAAGGAAGAGAAATTAAGCCAAAAGAGAAGAGTTGCAGAGAAAGATTCTTCTTCTCAGGTATGGATACTAATTCCAGGAGTTTCTACAGATCTTAGGTAAGTTAATGTTGAGAGTGTGATCTCGGAGAAACCCAAACCATCAATCTATGGTTAGGTTTTCATGGAAAACCATAGGAAAATGCATGAAAGCTATCTAGGTGGGTTATACATGGTTTCAGACCATGGAATGAATGTAAAATGGAATGTAGGAGCAAGCCATAAGATCCCAAGCACGAAAAATGGATTAAAAGAGAGAACTGGACCAAAGTGCACCGAGGGTCGCACCAAGGGTCGATGACCATCCGACCCTAGGTGTTTCGGACCATCGACCCTCAGTGTTCGGGAAGTTCAGAGTTAAGGGAGGGTCGCACCCAGGGTCGATCCTGACTCCGACCCCCTCCGACCCTCAGTTAAAAGAATGGTTTTTAATTCTGAATAAATTCTAATTAAATTCTATCGACTTTGTTAGGTCTTCTAGCAATATAATAACAATATAAAGGTGATTATAAAGCTTGGAAAAGTATCTATTAGCAAGCTAAGGTGAGGAACCAGAACTCCAAACTAAGTTGGTTAATAACAAAAACTGTTTTCTATTTCTTGAGTCCTATGCTATGCTTGATTCTATGCGAATATGTTTGTAATGTGCATACAGCATGCCATCCAATATTTCTGTTACTTGTTCATGCATATTTACTTTATTGTTTATAACATGATGATGATGATGATGATGATGATAGGAATAGGCATGTACTTGTATGTGTGTGGTTGATGTACTTGATGCGAGCGAGTATCAGGGGAGGTGTGATGAGAACGTCAATAAACGTTAACCTTTGGCGGGTCTCAGCACTTTAGCTCTATCTCTAACTCAAGTCTTGTGCATTAGCATCGTTGTATCACCATTACTTTAGCAGAATTATTATGTCATAGAGTATCAGGGGAGGTGGTCTCGGTCCCTGTAGTCTCTGACTCTATTGGGGGGCCTTAGCTCTATCTCTATGGACATTCTGAGGGATGCTGGGGTGAGGCCTTGGATACACTGTAAGACCCGCACTCTGAAAACCCGGTCTAACCTTGGTTTTGTTTCGTGACAGGTCTTCCGATCATCACCGGGCCAGACAGGGAAAGCGGATAACAAACAGGTACAAAATCAGACCGAAGTTGACCAATTATACCTGATTTTTGGTATACCGGTCGATGGTACCTGTCTTGGTACCGGTCGACCGGTATGGCCTGCACAGCTATGTGCGGGAATCTGGATTGGTCTCTGCGGGTCCTGCTTTCCTGATTTTGAATCCTTGAAGTTTTCTAATCCTAGTAGGGTTACTAAACCCTATTTCTAGCCTATAAATACACCCTTAAACCTCCTCAAATCCTTTCCATTGTCTCTCGCAAACCCTAGAGAAGAGAAAGAGGTTGGAAAGGAGAAGGAGCTAGGAAGAAGAAGGAGGTGCCACCATTACCGTTCGACGATGCTCTCATTACGCCTGTTAGCGGTAAGTGCTTGAATCCATCTTCTTACCCTATGTTAGTTGTGTGGGTGGATCAATACCATGCAAAGTAGGTATTGATCTAAAACCCTAAATTGGCCAATAAACCCTAAGTTACCGTCAAACCCTAGATTTCAGTTTCGAGATGATATTCATCGAAAGGAGACGTGAATGAGTTGGGGATAACTCTAACTCAAAGCCTAGACTTAGAATGGATAGGAGAAACCCTGAAAATCCATGGAGGATGATCGTCGGCAGTCGAAAAACCCATGTATGCTCTTCCGGAGACATACCGGTCGACTATACCGGTTGCACATAGTGCGACCGGTATGTTGCGACCGCTACCTCTCGGGAGGTTATCTGTAGGGACCGGCTGACCATACTGGTCGCCAGTCTTTCCCACAGAGCTGCGACCGGTACATGCCACCGGTCAGCTCTGTGAGGGTATTTGTAACCCTGTTGGTTTCCAACCAACATGAAACCCTTAACAATATATTCTAATAAAACCCAAATAATCTTGTAGGACTTTGTGACTTATCGTTTGGATCTTGCGACGTGGATCAAGTTATCGAATGAGCGCCAGGTAAGGGAATCTAACCTAAACCTAATAATTAATGGACAGTAAATCGTTGTTAATCATTTGATATCTATGATGTGATGTTTGTGGATATTCACATGCCATCCTTTATTTTCAGTTGTTATTACTGTTCATGCATTGATAGGATATGATTGTTAGGCATGTGATTGTTTTCGTTGGTGTGTGGAGTGGGGCATGGGCCTGGGATCGCTCTTCACACTAGCACCTTTTGTAGTATTCTGTCTTAACATGCTTGGTACGGGTGGGGTATCAGTGGAAGGTCGTGGTACGGTGGTCTCCGATATTGATGTTGTCCCGGCCATTGTTATGTGGTACTGAGGATTCTGAGTTGACGCTGGCTTATCCACGATGCTTTAGCTCTATCTCTATGCCGTAGGGAGTTATGTTGGGATAGGGTCTACCTGCATTATGTTCTATCCTAGTGAGTTAGTTGCGGATAGGGTATCAGGGGAGGTGTGGGAATGCCTTAGCTCTATCTCTATGCCGTAGACGGCTGTGCTGGGATAGAGCATACATTGTTGATATATAGGATTGGTTAGTTGCGAGCCCAGTTTGCGAGCCCTGGCCAGTAGGGGCTTAGGTACTAGTATGGGTAGAGTATCAGGGGAGGTGTGGGTATACGTTAGCTCTATCTCTATCCCATGATGGGTGCATGTGGGTTGGTGGTAGTGTGATCTACTGTGCGATGCCACATACTCGTGTATAGAGGTGCGGGGGCCACCAAACCTTTCTATAGCACATTGCAAACTTAAAACCAGACCACAGCATAAAATGATTGTTACTCATGCATAATATTGTGAAACTGTCTAATTGTCTTACTGAGCCGTGTTGTGAGCTCACCCTTTGTGCACATCTTGTTTTAGATATGGGTGCAGGTTATACTGTGGACGATTATGTGAACGCTCCGGTGTATGGAGGTGTAGCTGCTCTGGATGTACAAGCAGGGGAGGACGAGCATGATGCTTCATGCGAGTGCCCTTTCTGCGTGTACCTGTGATGGATTTTTATTTATTTGTTTCAGTTATTTTTGGTTGGATTAAAGTGATGTAAGAGATATTATATTATGTGTTTGATTTGAATAATTGTATATTTTATTTAAATTATCAATAGATACTCGGTTCATTCTATTTAAAGTCTTACGCTGTACTATGTATATTCTGATTGTGGTTATGTGTAGTGGTTTGTATGAGTGGACACGGCCTATTCGAGATCCTGGTGTGAACCGTCGGTTCAATGACGGTTCACTCACACCATTCTGGTTGGATCAGAATTGGGGTGTGACAACTTGGTATCAGAGCTCTCGGGCTCTGTTCCAACAAACCATATTGCACTTAACTGAGTTGATGAACTGAGTAAGGGAAAATTAAAGACCTTAATACAAACGCACCTTAAGCATTGTCTGATACCTGAGACGGACTAAGAAAGAGAATAATGTACTATTCTAATTTTGAAACTTGCACATACACTAGTTAGGTGAAACCATGAAAATTTTCATTAAACAAGGAAATTGTAGCAAGTGAAATAGTGCTACAGGGTACAGTCCACAAACCGGACAGTTACCCTGTTATATATACAACAATCATAAGAAAGAGAAAGTAAAAAGGAAAAATCATGGGGTAGGGGGCCTAGGACGTATGGGGTCCGCTATATCATAGTCTCTCTCGTAAGAGACCCTGAGCCAGTGCACCTGATCCTGTGTGACTCGGAGGCTGCGAGTCAACTGTGCTAGGTCACGGCTCATCTCCCGCTGAGCGTCCCTGAGCTCCATAAACATACCCATCACTGAGTCGGGAAGAGGCTGAGATGGTCCAGCTGTGGGGACAGATGGTGGTGGTGCAAGTGCAGGCTGTGGGGCAGGCACTGGTGCTTCCCCAGCCATATCGTCATCATCGTCATCACCCATCTCTGCCGCGTAGGCCGCTTTGGCCGCGGCTGCTGCTGCTGCTGCCGCTGCTACTCTCCCAAGTGGACGAGGGCGAGCCTCCAACTCGTCGTCACTAACCGGCAGATCGACCATTTGCATCCTCTGTATCGCATCCCAGTCGATGTCGGTGGTCATGGTGTCCTCAGTGGCTACCTCTCCTCTGAAGCTCACGCCTAGACGGCGAAGAAGGAAAGTGACGAGACGGCCATATGGAAGGTTGCTGGCCCGATCGGCCACGGCCGCGCGATGCATAGTCCGGATGATGAGGTAGGGAAGTGAGATCCGCTCCCCTGTGCAGACGCAATAGGTGACGTCCTGGGTGAGCTGGGACAACTCACTGTAGTGGCCGCTCTGTGGCACTATGTTGTGTTGAATAATGTGACTATATACCCGAGGTATAGGCCTCAGACTAGCCGCCTTCATAGGGGCTCCAGGGTTTAAGATCTGATACGCTATCTCTCGACGCAAATCATCAGTCAAATAACCTTTCGCCTTGGGGGCGCAGTACACCAAATCTCCATCATTGGGAACCCCAAGAAGATTGGCCAACTGGTGGGTGTTAAATGAGATATGTACACCCCGGACGTAGCTGGTAATGTGTAGATCCTTACACTGGTTCGGATCTTCGACATCCCCTTCGAGTTCCAAGTTTGCATAGAAGTGCTTGACTAAGTTAGGGCGTGTGGTCTCCGTGTATGAAATAACCGGCAACCAACCTAAAGCGCCAAAAGCAGTCTCCACATTGAACCGGTGCAGTTGTTCCACGTTGACCCGGCGCCCAGACTCAATACTTTTATTATCAAACCATGGAAATCGAGCTTGAGCTTCCAAGGAGCGAAACCATAGCTCATATAGCTGTGGAACTGGTGGAGATGGAACCCGAGAACTAGAGCTATGTGAGCATTTCCCGAGAGCACGTCTGGGAGCCATTTAAACTGCAAAACAAAAGAAAAATAAGATAAAAGTTAGAAAATTTTCGAAATTTCGGCAGCATAACGACTATAAATTGGGAAAAAGCCTTGAACTCACCCAAAAACATGGGGAGGAGGACTTACGTAACCCCCACACTCTTCAACAAACCAATCACAAGCAATTATAATAAGAAATTTCGAGAATTTGAGAAAAAATCAAGAAATTTTGAATTTTGTTGAAAACCTAGGTTAAAAAGTGTAAAAATTCGATTTTTATCAAAACCGTTCGGTGGAACCCCAAATTAGTTGAGGGCTTTTGCTCTTGGGGGTCCCTAAACCCTTTCCTAGCCAAAGGAAAAGAGTTCCTACGGTTAAAACATCTCCAACAAAGAAAAACCTAAATTTCTACATATAGACGATATGGGAAATATCTAAAAACTTGAAAGAGAAGGAAGAGACCTACCTGGAGACGATGTTCTAGCTTTTGAGTGGAAGAAATCGGCTTCTAAGGTCACCGGTCGGGCTGTAGCAACTCGGTTGGCAGAGAAGAATCCCCACCGGAGAAGAAAGGAGGAGAAAAAGTGAGAAAATCTCACTTTTTCCCGATTTTATAACCAGTATAGGCATACCGGTCGACGGTTTTGCCTATACCGGTCGACCGGTATGACCCGGTAAATAGCGACCGCTATGTCTCGGTCAGAAAAATTTTTCTGACCGGTCGACTATACCGGTCGCAACACTGTATACAGGGTGTCGACCGGTATGTTGCGACCGGTATGTCTCGACCAAAAATTGAATTCTGACTGGTCGACTATACCGGCCGCATCCTGTTCCACAGGGGTGCTAGCGGTATGTTGCGACCGGTACGCACCAAGGAGCCAGGAAAATTGAATTTAAAATTTCTAAAATTGTGTAAATTGAAATGTTACTTCTCGACTATTTTCCCTTGCATTATTCATGACTAACACTACTATCATTGATGTTCTCACGTGTTATGTCTTTTTCTCAGATCCAAATAAAAATAATCTGAGATGGCAGGCGGGAACGGTCGAAGGGGGCGAAAGCGTCATCAGGCCAGGATGCGCCTAAGAGAAGAACAAGTTAAACAAGACCAGGTTAGAGAACCTAGTCCTGATGTGGAGGAGGAATAGGTCCCAGAAGTGCCGACAAATTTACCTGGCCCACCTCACAGGAATTCTGAGACCATTGTTACAAACTTGGTCTATCAGATGCAAGCCCAACAGAAGGAATTCCTAAGCGAAGTACTGAAGATGCTCAGACCATCAAGTTCTGTTCCCACGGGAGGTACGCTTGGGTCTGGAGAGAGAAATACTACACAACCGATGTAGAGTAGCCCAAGGCCAAGGGGCCAAGCTCCGAACGTACCACAACAGCATCGGTTTCCGTCGCCTTCTGCGTACCCGGGAGCTTATCCGTATCCACCACCATGGTACGGAGCAGACACACAGGGACAACATGATCTGAGCAGGTCAGTGGACAGATTCTTGAAGTTGAAACCTTCATCGTTCACGGGCAGGACAGGGAAACCATTGTGGCCAGCACAGTGGGTTGCTGAAATGGAAAAGAACTTCCGACTGATGACTTGTACTGAGGAGGAAAAGGTTCTGTTTGCCACTCACATGCTGAAAGAAGATGCAAACGCTTGGTGGAATTCTACACGGGCATATCTGGAGAATAAGTATACACTAGTGGAATGGGAAGTGTTTAAAACTGCATTCTTTGATAAATACTTTCCGAAGAGCTTCAGAGATCAAATGGAGAGAGAGTTTCTCAATCTGCAGCAATCTCAGTCGACCGTAGATGCTTATCAGCAGAGGTACGAAGAGCTATTCTTCTTCGCACCAGCTAGCATGCAAGAAGAGGAGACCAAGACACGTAGGTTCACCAAGGGACTACGTGGAAGCATCAGAGAGCACCTTTTGGGTCTGGACAAGAAGACCTACAATGATGCTGTGCAGGTTGCAAGGGTGATAGAGTCCAGTCAGAGGGACAGCTTCTTCGCTCAGAACAGGGGAGTGAAGAGATCTACAAGTGAGAGCTCGGGTGGCGGTAATACTAGACCATTCTGCCCATATAGGGCACAGACCACTACGGCACCTGTGAGAAACAACCCGGCACCACCTGTGCCACAGTTGGCTGGACACAACCCAAATATCAAATGTTATAACTGTCAACAGCTGGGACATGTTGCAAGGAACTGCACTCTACCTAAGAACCAAGCTCCCCAGTAAGGAAAAGTGTATGCGGTCACCACTGAAGAGGCAGCCGCATCACCTGATGTGGTAACTGGTACGACTCTATCCCTTACTATTTGGTTCATTCTTTCAGTTGCATGAGCATGTAGAACTAAGGGGCAATACATTCCAGGGATTGTAACTGTAGCTGGTTTACCCGCCAGAGTATTATTTGACTCTGGGTCCACGCACTCCTTTGTTTCTATTTCTTTTGGGAAGCGAATGGAGTTACCAATCAAGCATTTGAACCCAAGCTTGATAGTTCGCTCTCCACTAGGAGTCGAAGTGGCTTTGACCGAATATTATGGACCAGGTACTGTATGTATTGAGGGTCGAGACTTAGAAGCAAGCCTAGTAATACCTGAGATGGAAGACTTTGATGTCATTTTGGGGATGGATTGGCTAGGCCATCATTCGGCCGTCCTTTTATGTGGTGAAAGGAAGCTTGTGCTTACTAACAAAGAGGGAAGGGAGTATAGTTTCGCTGGAACCAAGCTATCTAGGAAGCGGAAGTTGATCCTCTCCGCCCTAAAAGCTAAGAGATGCTTAGAGAAAGGGGGAGTGGGTTATCTGGTATCTGTAGTCGACATCACTCTCGAGGTGCCAAAGATGAAAGATCTAGAGGTGGTACGAGAGTTTACAGATGTATTTCCAGAAGATCTTCTAGGTTTACCACCAGACAGGGCTACAAAATTTGTGATAAACCTTATGCCAGGTTCAGCGTCGGTGTCTAAAGCACCATACAGAATGGCCCCGACCGAGTTAAAGGAGTTGAAGACCCAGTTAGAAGAATTGTTGGATAAGGGCTTCATACGACCTAGTATATCACCTTGGGGAGCACCTGTATTATTCGTCAAAAGAAGGATGGAAGTGTACGGCTATGTATTGACTACCGTGAGCTGAACAAGTTGACGATCAAGAATCGGTATCCTTTAAATAGGATCGATGATCTGTTCGATCAGCTGCAGGGTGCAAAGGTTTTCTCGAAGATCGATCTCCGATCGGGGTATCACCAATTGAAGATCAAGGCCGGAGATATTCCGAAGACTGCTTTCAGGACAAGGTATGGGCATTATGAGTTTATAGTTATGTCTTTCGGGTTGACCAATGCTCCAGCGTCGTTTATGGAACTGATGAACCGAGTGTTCCATGATATGTTGGACACTTTGGTCATCGTATTCATCGATGAAATATTGATTTACTCTAAGGACATGGAGACTCATACAGTGCATTTGAGGGCAGCCCTACAACGGCTGAGGGATGTAAAGCTTTATACAAAATTCAAGAAGTGCGAGTTTTGGCTGAAGGAAGTGACTTTCTTAGGCCATGTTGTATCTGAAGGCGGTATCAAGGTTGATCCAAGCAAGATAGCTGCTATAGTAGGATGGGAAGCACCAAAATCTGTTGCGGAGATTCGTAGTTTCCTTGGGTTGGCTGGTTATTATAGAAGATTCGTGGAAGATTACTCCAGGATCGCTGTTCCACTCACCAGATTGACCAAGAAAGGAGAGAAATTCATATGGATAGATGAGTGCGAGAAGTGCTTTCAGACTTTGAAGTCAAGACTAGTCTTTGTACCTATCTTGACCATCCCAGAACCAAGCGTACCATTTACTTTATATACAGATGCTTTAGGGTTGGGAATTGGGTGTGTTCTGATGCAAGGAGAACAAGTGATTGCTTACGCATCAAGACAGTTAAAAGAGCATGAGAAGAACTATCCTACGCATGACTTGGAGCTAGTAGCGGTTATACATGCAATGAAGACTTGGAGACACTACTTGTACGGTGAGAAGTTTCAGATCAAGTCAGATCACAAGAGCTTAACTTATCTCTTCACTCATAAGGATCTGAATATGAGACAGAGGAGATGGCTGGAATTGTTAAAAGATTATGATTGCGACATCCAGTACCATCCAGGTAAAGCAAATGTGGTGGCTGACGCCTTAAGCAGAAAGTGGGCATCGAAACCTGAGGCAGGACCAAGTACTAATGCTGCATTGTGTGCCGCAGACTCTAGTTCAATCAAAGGTGATGAAGAGCATATAATTGAAACTGCAGAAGATCTAGTTGAGCAAGGCTTGATTCATAAGTTCACTATGATGTTCGCCGCATTGAAGATCTCACCGGGTCTAATTGATGAAGTCAAGGTAGCAATCCTACAGGATCCATATCTCAAGACAGTGTAGGAAGACATAGAGAAGGGTACGTGCAATCCTGACTTTACCTTGGAATCAGACAAGGTACTCAAGTATCACGGACGGTTATGTATACCTGAGAACGAAGACTGCGATATCAGAGGTCGAGTTATGACTGAAGCTCATTACACTCCATATTCGGTACATCCAGGAAGTACCAAGATGTACCATGATCTAAGAAGACTATATTGGTGGAGGGGTATGAAAGCAGATATAGCTCGTTTCGTGTTCCAATGTCTAAATTGTCAACAAGTTAAAGCGGAAAGGCAAAGACCCACGGGTTTACTACAGCCGTTACCGGAACCTGCGTGGAAGTGGGATTGTATCACCATGGATTTTGTCATTGGCCTACCTTTGACACCAAGGTCAGTCGATGCAGTTTGGGTTAGAGTAGATCGACTCACCAAGACAGCTCGATTTATTGCGGTCAGACCTCAGTATACCATGGAGAAACTGGCCAAGTTGTATGTGGATAATATAGTCAGACTTCATGGCGTTCCAGAGAGTATAGTATCTGACAGAGATCTCCGTTTTACATCAAAGTTCTGGGAAGGATTACAGAAAGCTATGGGAACAAAGTTAAAGTTCAGTACAGCTTTTCACCCTCAGACGGACAGACAGTCAGAGCGAACTATTCAAATTTTGGAAGATATGCTCCGAGCTTGTGCATTAGATTTTAAAGGAGCTTGGGATGAGAAGCTATTACTTATCGAGTTTGCTTACAACAACAGTTATCAGGCTACAATTCAGATGGCCCCGTATGAAGCACTCTATGGGAAGAAGTGTCGTACAACTCTGTTATGGAATGAAGTGGGGGAAAGAAGAATTGTAGGACCGGAGTTTGTTGAAGAAACTTGCCGAGTGATTGATCAAATCAAAGAGAGAGTAAAGATAGCCCAAGTTCGGCAGAAGCACTATGCGGATAATCGACGTCGAGATCTGGAGTTTGCAGTGGGTGACAAAGTATTCTTGAAGGTATCACCAGTGCGAGGTCTGAAACGGTTTGGTAAAAAGGGAAAGCTATGCCCCAGGTATGTGGGACAATATGAGATATTGAATCGACGTGGTAATGTAGCATATCAATTGGCTCTACCACCATCTATGTCTAGCGTTCATAATGTGTTCCATGTATCATTACTGAAGAAGTATGTCAGAGATCCATCGCATATCTTGATCGCTGATCCTCCAGACTTGACTGAAGACTTAACTTTCGAAGTGGTTCCTGTAATGCTCTCAAGCCGAAAAGTTCACCAACTTCGAACCAAGGATATCCACTATGTGAAAGTGCATTGGAGAAGCCAAAATGTGGAGGAAGTTACTTGGGAAAAAGAGAGCGCGATGAGGAAGGAGTACCCTAACCTTTTTGACGATCAAGATACGTTCAAATTTTGAGGCCGAAATTTCTTTTAAGGGTGGGGGAGTTGTAGAACCTACATGCAAATTTTGGGACAAAATTTTTTTTAAGGGTGGTGGAGTTGTAAGTCCCGCACTCAAAAAACCCAGTCTAACCTTGGTTTTGTGTCGTGACAGGTCTTCCGATCATCACCGGGCCAGACGCGGCAAGCGGATAACAAACAGGTACAAAATCAGACCGAAGTCGACCAATTATACCTGATTTTAGGTATACCGGTCGATGGTACCGGTCGACCGGTATGGCTTGCACAGCTATGTGCGGGAATCTAGAAATTGGTCTCTGCGGGTACCGCTTTCCTGATTTCGAATCCTAGAAGTTTTCTAATCCTAGTAGGGTTACTAAACCCTATTTCTAGCCTATAAATACAGCCTTAAACCTCCTCAAATCCTTTCCATTGTCTCTCGCAAACCCTAGAGAAGAGAAAGAGGTTGGAAAGGAGAAGGAGCTAGGAAGAAGAAGGAGGTGCCGCCATTACCGTTCGACGACGCTCTCATTACGCCTGTCAGTGGTAAGTGCATGAATCCATCTTCTTACCCTATGTTAGTTGTGTGGGTGGATCAATACCATGCAAAGTAGGTATTGATCTAAAACCCTAAATTGGCCAATAAACCCTAAGTTGCCGTCAAACCCTAGATTTCAGTTTCGAGATGATACTCATCGAAATGAGACTTGAATGAGTTGGGGATAACTCTAACTCAAAGCCTAGACTTAGAATGGATAGGAGAAACCCTGAAAATCCATGGAGGATGATCGTCGGCAGTCGAAAAACCCATGTATGGTCTTCCGGAGACATACCAGTTGACTATACCGGTTGCACATAGTGCGACCGGTATATTGCGACCGCTACCTCTCGGGAGGTTATCTGTGGGGACCGGCTGACCATACCGGTCGCCAGTCTTTCCCACAGAGCTACGACTGGTACATGCCACCGGTCAGCTCTGTGAAGGTATTTGTAACCCTGTTGGTTTCCGACCAACATGAAACCCTAAACAATATATTCTAATGAAACCCAGATAATCTTGTAGGACTTTGTGACTTATCATTTGGATCTTGCGACGTGGAGCAAGTTATCGAACGAGCGTCAGGTAAGGGAATCTGACCTAAACCTAATAATTAATGGACAGTAAATCGTTGTTAATCATTGAATATCTATGATGTGATGTTTGTGCATATTCACATGCCATCCTTTACTTTCAGTTGTTATTACTGTTCATGCATTGACAGGATGTGATTGTTAGGCATGTGATTATTTTCGTTGGTGTGTGGAGTGGGGCATGGGCCTGGGATCACTCTTCACACTAGCACCTTTTGTAGTATTCTGTCATAACATGCTTGGTACGGGTGAGGTATCAGGGGAAGGTCGTGGTACGGTGGTCTCCGAAATTGATGTTGTCCCGGCCATTGTTATGTGGTACTGAGGATTCCGAGTCGACGCTGGCTTGTCCACGATGCTTTAGCTCTATCTCTATGCCGTAGGGAGTTATGTTGGGATAGGGTCTACCTGCGTTATGTTCTATCCTAATGAGTTAGTTGCGGATAGGGTATCAGGGGAGGTATGGGAATGCCTTAGCTCTATCTCTATGCCGTAGATGGTTGTGCTGGGATAGAGCATACATTGTTGACATATAGGATTGGTTAGTTGCGAGCCCAGTTTGCGAGCCCTGGCCAGTAGGGGCTTAGGTACTAGTCTGGGTAGAGTATCAGGGGAGGTGCGGGTATACCTTAGCTCTATCTCTATCCCATGATGGGTGCATGTGGGTTGGTGGTAGTGTGATCTACTGTGCGATGCCACACACTCGTGTATAGAGGTACGGGGGCCACCATACCTTTCTATAGCACATTGCAAACTTAAAACCAGACCACAGCATAAAATGATTGTTACTCATGCATAATATTGTGAAACTGTCTAATTGTCTTACTGAGCTGTGTTGTGAGCTCACCCTTTGTGCACATCTTGTTTTAGATATGGATGCAGGTTATACTGTGGACGATTATGTGAACGCTCTGGCGTATGGAGGTGTAGCTGCTCTGGATGTACAAGCAGAGGAGGACGAGCATGATGCTTCATGCGAGTGCCCTTTCTGCGTGTACCTGTGATGGATTTTTATTTATTTGTTTCAGTTATTTTTGGTTGGATTAAGTGATGTAAGAGATATTATATTATGTGTTTGATTTGAATAATTGGATATTTTATTTAAATTATCAATAGATACTCGGTTCATTCTATTTAAAGTCTTCCGATGTACTATGTATATTCTGATTGTGGTTATGTGTAGTGGTTTGTATGAGTGGACACGGCCTATTCGAGATCCTGGTGTGAACCGTTGGTTCAATGACGGTTCACTCACACCATTCTGGTTGGATCAGAATTGGGGTGTGACATACACTGTTTGGCTTTAGGATTGGTTAGTTGCGAGCCCAGTTTGCAGCCCTCGCCAACAGGGGCTTACGTGTTGGTATGGCACTATATAGCAATAAACGTAACCTATGTTATATAATGCTCATGATTGGTTGCATGTGAGTTGACGATAAACGTTATCTTCGGGTAACGTCACACACTCGTGTATAGAGGCGGGATCAATAAACGCGACCTTTGACTACCTAAACCTTTCTATTGCATATTGCAAACTTTAAACCGGACCAAAGATATAAATTGATTTGCACGCATATGTATTGTTGCATTGTTTTGGCTACTCACTGAGCCGTGATGTGTGCTCACCCCTCAACGTCGAATATTTTTAGTTGATGATGCAGGTTATAGCGTTAAAGACTACATGAACGCGTCTGCGTAATGGAACGTGGCAGAAATGGATGCTGGAGCTGAAGAGGATACACACGACTCCTCTTGCGAGTGTAACTTGTGTGTATTTGATTAGATATTTTATAGGTTTCTTTATTGGATTTATTAACACATGTATTTGGTATTTAAATATTTATGTCTCAGTTGAAAACAGAATAATTTGCTATTAAATTATCGATGCCATCTTAGTTTCTCAGTTCATGTTATTATAAGACATCCGCTATCGTGTATTTACTCTGATTATGATTACGGATGTGTGTAAGTTTGGATAACATGGGGATAGCCTATTTGAGATCCTAGTTGAACCGTTTTTTTATTAACGGTTCATCACACCATTCTGAGATGTGCGGAATTAGGGTGTGACAGTAGGTATGGTCGACCATATGGTAAGAAACAAAGATCATAGACCATTGATACTACGGTCGAAGTTTTTGACCCTTAGGTCTACGGGTTCTGCGACCTTAGGCCATCGACCATAAGACCCCAAATCAGACTCTGAACTTGGAAACTTTCATAAATTGAGGAGGGTCTCTTTCCTATTATTAGAGAACTTTATATGAAGAGTTTTTCTCTATATAAAAGACCTTTCTCAACCCTTTTTCACTCTTTCGGAACATAACAAACCCTAGAGGAAGAGAAGAAAGAGAAAAAGCTAAGGAGAAGACTGAGAGAAGAGTTCTACTGATTTCCTGCAACAAGTAAGGTATGAACCTTGTCTCTGAACTGTTAGAAGATCAAGAGTAGAAATTTCTAGTGTAAATTGTAATACCAAAACCAATGTAAGGAATCAGCCATGGGATTTTCTGAGCAAATCACAAAGGGGAGACCATAGAAAATGGATTGTAGTAATCAGTTGATTAAACTAAAAGAATAGACATTAGAATGATCATTAGGAAGGACCCTTCTGAGGAGCCAAGAGGAAGAATTCAGATTAAAAATGGTTTCCGGATCAGACAAGCGTATGGTCGTAGCTACGGTCGACCATAGATCGACCATAAGGTGACCATACCATCGACCACAGCTATTCGAGAAGGATTCAGGAAAGATACGATCGTAGGGTATGGTTGTATATAGTGAGATCGTAGGGTATCGACCATACGTAATAAGGTCAACAAAGCATGTGACCATAGGGCCTATCAAAAACTTATCAGTGATCTATTTTGATTTTCGACTACTGTAACACATTTCACATGAATTCTAACTTAAATTTATATAACTTTTAGGTCATTGAAATGATTCAAGGAGAATTACAAGACTAGAAAGGAGATCAAGTTTTGGTAACAGGTGAGGGAACAAGACCTAAACCAATTGGATAATAATAAACTATTATTTGATTGAGTCATGTATGCTTGTAATGTGCATCTCACATGTCATCCAATATTATTGTTGTAACTGTTCAAGCACATTTACTTTTGTCTATTTGCTATCATGTTGATTGGTGATGCTAAGAACAAGCATTTGATTGTATGTGTGTAGTTAGTGTGTTGGACGCGAGTGGAGCATCAGGGGAGGACGTGGCATGGTAGTCGGAAAAAAAAACCTAGTCCCCAAACTCTAGCTTTATCTGTACTCAAGTCTTGCCCACTAACATCATCATATCATCATTACTTTAGCAGAACTATTACGTCGTAGGACATCAGGGGTAGTGGTCTCAGACCATGTGGTCTCTGATGCTGTCAGGGGGCCTTAGCTCTATCTCTATGGATGTATTGAGGGATGTTGGGCTGAGGCCTTAGATACACTGGATGACATTTAGGATTGGTTAGTTACGAGCCCAGTTTGCAAGCCCTCGCCAAAAGGGGTTCACGTATTGGTAAGGATAGGACATCAGGGGAAGTGTTGGTGATGTTTGATCCAAACACTTTAGCTCTATTTCTATTCCATGGTCTGTACATGTGGGACATCAATGGTGTTTGATCTATTGCGCAGATTCACACACTCATGTATAGAGGCGTAGTGGCCGCCAATCCTTTCTATAGCATATTGCAAACTTGAAAACAAGACCAAATATATGAATTGAATGCATGCGTATGTTTGTTGCATTGTTTTATTTGCTCAGAGAGCCATGATGTGTGCTTACCCTTTCGACATCGAATAGTTTTAGTTGATGATGCAGGTTCTGCTATAAAAGAGTAGGTGAATGCACCGACATATGGACACATGGCGGCTATGGACGTAGAAGCTATTGAAGATGCACATGATCTTTCATACTAGTGCAATCAATGCATCTTTGATTAGTTTAGTTATATTTTGGTTAACGAACATGTAAATGATTATTTTATGTTATGTCTTAATTACTTAGAGATAACTGGATTAACTATTTATTTAGCACTGTTAGATACTCAATTCATTAATTATAATGACATCCGCTTATTTATTTATTATCTTTGATTATTACTGTGGAATGTGTGTGGTTGATATGGTGGGTACTTTCTAATGGAGATCCTGGTTGAATAGTTGGTTTATTAACGGTTCATTACACTATTCTGGTTAGTCCAAAATTATGGTGTGACAGATTGTATGTATGTGGTTAATGTGATGGATGCGAGTGGGACATCAAGGGGAGGAGAGGATGTAGTATTGTGGTCTCTGACCTGGTCACCAGACTCTAGGTTTATCTCTACTCAAGTATTGCTCATTGATATCATTGTCCCCCTATTACCTTAGCAGAACAATTATGTCATAGGGCATCAGGGGAGGTGGTATCAAAACGTGTGGTCTTTGACTTTGTCGAGGGGCCTTAGCTCTATTTCGATGGATGTATTAAGGGATGTTGGGATGAGGCCTTGGATACACTGGATGGCATTAGGATTGGATAGTTGCGAGTCCAATTTGCAAGCCCTCGCTAATAGGTGCTTTCGTGTTGGTATGGGTAGGGCATCAGGGGAAGTATTGGCAGTGTGTGATCCAGACACCTTAGCTCTATCTCTATTCCATGGTAGGGTGGATGTGGACGACAATGGTGTTTAATCCATTGGGTGGGTTTACACACCAGTGTATCGAGGTGCGGTGGCCACCAAAAGCTTTCTATAGCACATTGTAACTTTAAAACCAGACCAAGGATATGAATTGACTGCATGCATATGTTTGTTGCATTGTTTTGTTCATTCACTGAGCTCAAGTTGGAGAGCTGACCCTCCCATGCATAATTCTTTTTAGTTTCTAATGCTGCTGGTGTTACGATTGAAGACTACATGGATGTGCCAATGTTTAGACACATGGCAGCTATGGATGTGAAAGCTGTGGATGACGAATATGACTCGTCAAACGAGTGTTTCAACTATGTCTACACTTAGTAGTTAACTTTCATATTTTGATACTTGTAATAGGTATTAATTATATTTGGTTAGTTGGAGATAATTAAAATATTAAATCATTTATCATGTAGACCTCAGTTCATTATTAATAAGACTTTCACTATTTAATTATTGTCTCTGATTATTACTATGGAATGTATTTTGGTTTAACATGGTTGGCACAGCCTATACGAGATCTTGGTTTGAACCGTTGGTCCTTATGACGGTTCATCACACCACTGGTTAGTCCAGAATTGGGCTGTGACATGAACTGTGTATTTGATGACATGTTGGACACCTCGGTCATAGTCTTCATAGACAATATCTTGGTTTAATCCAAGGACGACGAGACTCATGCAATACATCTTAGAGCAGCCTTACAATGATTGAGAAGGGAAAGCTCTACGCCAAGCTCAAGAAGTGTGAGTTCTAGTTGAACAAAGTGACTTTCTTAAGTCACATAGTTTTGTCCAAAGGGATAAAGGTAGACCCCAGCAAGATCGAAGCAATTATAGGGTCGGAAGCACCTAAGAACGTTGTAGAGATAAGAACTTTTTTGGGATTAGCTTGCTACTATAGAAAATTCATAAAGGACTACTTCAGGATTACAGTTCCTCTTACCAAGCTGACCAATAAAGGAGAGAAGTTTATTTGAACCAATAATTGTGAAGAGTGTTTTCAGACTTTAAAGTCAAAGTTGATATCAGCTCCCATCTTGACCATATCAGCACTAAGGCAACCATTCACCCTTTATACAGATGCCTCCGGGTTGGGTTTAGGATGTGTTCTAATGCAAGCTGAACAAGTGATTGCCTATGTCTTAAGACAACTAAAAGGGCATGAAAAGAATTACTCTACACATGACTTGGAGTTAGAAGTGGTAATTTATGCAATTAAGACTTGGAGACACTACTTGTACGGTGAGAAATTTCAGATCAAGTTAGATCAAAAGAGTCTCACCTCTCTCTTTTCTCAGAAGGAATTGAACATGAGACATAGAAGGTGGTTAGAGCTGCAGAACGATTATGACTGTGATATTCACTATTATTAGGGAAGGCCACGTAGTGGTGGATGCGTTGAGCATAAAAGAAATATTGAAGCTAAAAGGAGGACCTAATAGGAATGCCGCTCTGTGCTACGCTGTATCTGCCTCTAACAGGAACGAAGTACAACACGTACTGGAATCTCTAGATTACTAGATAGAGAAAGGGTTAACTCACAAGTTTTCACTTATGTTCTCCATACTAAAAATTCACCCAGATCAGAAGGACGAGGTGAAAATAGCTATTATATAAGACCCGTATTTAAGGACAGTGCAAGAGGACTTAAAGAAAGGTAAACCCCCAACCTTGACTTTACCTTGGATGCGGAGAAGGTACTCAGATAGAGATGCAGGTTGTGTATACGTAAAAGTGAAGATATAGACCTTAGAGACAGAATAATGAGAGAAGTCCATTATATTCCTTATTCAATACATCACGAAAGCAACAAGATGTACCATGACCTGAAGAGATTATACTAGTGGAGAGGAATGAAAGTAGATGTCACACCCCATTCCCGACATATCGATACTATGGAATGCAACGGGATCTCTCCATCATTTCAGGGCATAAGAAATCCCCAGGATCACACATCACAGTATTCCATAAATGAACCCCCAAACATTTGTTATAAAATTAATAAGAGTAATATAAAAATCTCCAATTTTCAATTAAAACATTTATAAAGAAACCAAAAATGATTATGAAGCTGAAGTTTTGTAACTAAAAACCAATTATTATATGCTGACATCTGAGGATTTAAAATGAATTCATCCAAGTTATTCATGTTCCCATAATCATTGAAGATAGAATAAAACCATTAAGGCATTATCTCAAATCCAAAATAATTAAAATAATTATTTAATTATCCAAAATAATTCAAAGTAATAACCATTATTCAAAGCTTATTCAAAACATAAACCCAAAGTAACAAAATCCCAAAGGCAAAGAAATAATGAAATAGGATCATCTTAGGCCTAGAAGTTAGTCCACACATCACATAATGGATCAGAGATGTCCACCTTAGGTTCACTATCTTCATCCTCCACACCAGTTGAAAGGTAAACCGAAACGTCAAACGAAGAACCTACAACATCTAAAAATAGTTTGTGTGCACAAGATAAGCTCAACCACCGAGCTTAGTATGAAAACTAAACATGCAACAAATAAATGCATGAAACAATCAACTACAGTCAGGTATTATAACTCTATGTGCCAACTCAGGACAACCACGGAAGTAGTCTCCAGGTTACACGGGCCTCCACTACGAATAGTGCTGCCCCATATATGGAGCGCAACAACATCACCAAGTATGGGTCCGTGGTTATGGTCCAAGCCTGTATTACACTAGTTACTTGCCCACAACTCATTCTGAGCCAGTATTATGCTGGCCACTTGAGGAGAAGAGAATCCCATTAGTAGACTAACCAGCCCACCCATATTACGCCAGCCTTGGGGAGGATCGCAGCTAGGTTCATATCACCTTTTTATTGAACCCATGCCATTACATAATCCCCTAATGGTGAGAGGTACAGTTATATGAAATATTAATCTTCAACAACCATGTCCACCTAATTATCCATATTACTGGACCGTAACGTCACCAAGCTTTCGACCCCATCTGGTCCCCACAAAAGACATCGTGACTTTGCTAAGTTACATATGTTCAATGTAAAGCACTGCTAGTAAGAAGTGGGACAAGCGTCCCATTCCACCCACCTACCTCCTTACTGACTTAACCAAACATTATGAATCACCAAGACCAGCTCTACCTTTCATGGAGAGAAAACGAGGTGTGCCATTCCACCCCGCTTCCGAACCACTACGAGTATCACTAATCACACACAGGAGAGATGCATATGCATGAGCAAACAATATAGTTTATTGGATGGCACGTTATCACACAAAGGCATGTTAAAAATCTCACGTCATCACACAACATAATAAATAAGTGAAACATATGCATCCAAGGGTTTAGTTTCGTTACCAAAAGATAGAGAGTAACTATAGCCGATCAAGTAGCTCAGAGCTTTATCAAGATCATAAGCAATAATATTCATTAATGTGTTATCCAATAGAGTTATTCCAGTTTCTCTTTAAGTTTATTATTCTGGTGTTCACAGCTCTGGTAGCTTATTTGACAATCCATACCTACTATCTACTATTTGTTTGTCATTTCATAGCATCTAGGGATTCATTATTAATTCCATTTGTTACTGTTTATAGACTATGGATAACTTCTAACATATAATAACCATGCTGTCCGCATAAGGCAGGTAAAGTGTGGCTAACACAACTTGAGACAACACACTCATTAGTCAGAAATCACCTTTTATTAGCCTTAATACTAAGGACTTCTTCTAACAAAGTCAAGGCTGTTCTAACACCACATAGTTGTCTAGTTACTAGATTCTAAGGTTCAACACTTGCTGTCCAAAGGTTTCTATCATTTAGAATAGTTAGAAACAAGTAACTCAATAGGCTATTAGGTCAAGAATTGAAATAATGAAGAAGGTATAACCAACAATAGGATTTCAGGGATCCAACCCCTTAAATATGTTTTTAAAAATCACAAAATGTCACTAACAAAAGATGGTCAACAACCGTGGTCAAAATCTCGTGTGGCATGTGGCATCGACCGTAATGTTTGACCACTAGGCGTGCGGCACGTGCTGTCGACCGCATGCTTTTGCTTGGTCTCGTGACAGTACCAGCACACCAGAATGGTTACCTAGCTTTTGCATGTTGGATTTAAGGTCCAAATTCCTAGGGGTGGTCTGGGGTTGCTCGATTTAGGACGTAAACCAATCCTTAACTCTGACCAACATGAAGCACACCGGGTTTCTTATCATAGAAGTATTATTTCTTTGTTATAGGCCCTTAAATAAATTAGAACATATTATAAATGGTCATTGGCCATGTTTGGCCAGATTCTAATGTCAGAATGGTGTGCGGCTAATGGCATCGATCGCACATCTCGATGGCCAGATCATGCGGCTCGTCCCATCGATTGCATATCAAAACGTGGTTTGATGGCCACCAAATTTCTCCGATGTCTTTATCATATTTTTCTAAGTAGGAATAAGGAGTTTGGGCTCAAAATTCGATTCTTACTTTAAGTTATGGATACCATTTCGATTTGAAAAATGATCGAGGTCTCGGATCTGGTTTAAACTCTAGATCAGAATTCCTTATCTTTAAATCAACTTTTGTCTCTTCTATTTGAGTCCACTACTGTCATCTTAGTGTCCTTTAGAGTCCATAGACATTCACTTATACTCTTGATGATTCGATCCCACCTTTCGGTTATGCCTTGTACACGTCCACTATTCGGGACTCTGAACGGTGGTCTACATGTTCATGGCTTCACCATGGATGGTGCATCACTATTCATTCTTCATGTATCAGGTTCAAATCCTTTATAGGTACAATACCGTTCATTGATAATAGTCATTAGTATTTTCATTACGAATCATATCATTAGACTAAGTCTGTATGAAGAGACACTTATAGAGATTCGAATCATTCACATTCTTTGTCGACCACATACTTGTAGAGGCATGTCCTTCCTTTCCGTTCTTCGTCCTTTCTTTTCCTTCTCCTCTACATCTTCTCTTCTTCCTTATTGGGTGGTAACCAGAGGGAAAGTTTCTTTCTCTTATCTCTTTCTCTCTCTGGGCAGTGGTAAGAGAACTCCTCCTTTCTTTTCTCTCAGTTCGTGTGTCAAAACCTCCCTCTCAGCCTTTCTTTATGTTTGATCGTCTGAATGGGAGAGTAGAGATTAAAAATCTCCCTTTGCATAAAATTGATAAGTCTAATCATTAATTTAAAATGGAGAAGATTCTCCATTACCTTTTTCCATTCTAGACTCAGTCATGGATTAGCATACCTTGAATAGAGTCAATCTTAGTCTGCTATGGAGGGAGAAGTCTAAGTTAAAATGGTGGGTCCCACACATAATTCGTCACCAATCCAATTTACTCCTGGAGATGCGGTGGCTCAGCGTGCGGCTGATGTTCGACTTCACCATTTTTGCCAAGCATCGGACCTCATTTTTGGCAGGTCATCTCAGGTGCATGCATGCTAAGCTCTTGGGGGTTGCTTTGTTTGGCTCTGAGGTTTCTCTTAACATACATTCGTAAGCTCCAATGACATGAGAAGTTCAAGATAATGTCTTGGTGTCACCGCATGAGTATCTCATCACAGTTGGTCGTGTCAATAAGATATGCTTACATGTGGGAAATCCCGACTCATGCCCGAAATGGTTAGATCATAATGGGGTTTGGGCACAGATCATACAACTGCACCCCACCTAAAAAAAAATTTTGTCCTTGAAAGTTAGGCGTACTATGCCCTTGATCATTGGGGAGAACTTGTGCATATTATTCATCCACCTTCTTCCAATTAAATTCCTTTGACCCTATGGTCGTTTCACTGGACTCATATGCCAAGAGGTATTGAAACATGAGTACCCTACCTTCTGGTTATACAATAGTCTAAGGTTCCACTGTACAAAAAAAAAATCAACCTACGGTTGGGCAATTTGTCTAAAATAGTTGACAGTTCTACCGTATATGAGAAACCTGCATAGGTCGGGGCAGTTAAGTGGTAGGGTCTCTTATGTGTCTGCTCACATCCCAAGTAGAAGGCGACATGATTATTAGGGTACTCAGTGGGATAGCTTCGGGTAGAGTGGCTATGCCTACTCAACACCTCTTAAGTCCAACATTCTACATTTCATCACTACCTAACTTCTTCACTATGTAGATAGGAAGTCCCTTTCCGTAACAACTGTCCAATCTAATTAAAATCCTTTACTTTCTATCTAATCATCTTTACTTCCTTAAATCATTCCTGTCCACTATCATTAACGTCAACGTTCAGATCATTTACCTTACTGTTCATAGATTTTGGATACATGTCAATTTCCAATTCTATCTCCTTCAGTTATGATGAGTAGAGTATGGTATAAGCATTCTTTAATATAACATATATATTTCATCATCTTTTGATACTCATATTCGTTCCTTGAGGTGTACAGATTCATTGACTCTTAATGCAAATTGATGTTTAATTAATCTTGATCAATTTCATTACTATCCAACTTGGGCCAGAGATTTCGTTAACTTCTCACCTCTTAGTGACGTTAACAACTTCTTATCCTCAAGTGTATGGTAGTTCCATGTAATTAATTGAATATATAGCGGATTCTGGGCGAAAGAAAATTTTTCCATAATTCGTGCCCTAAGCCATTAATGGATTCTTTTCCCGTTGTAGGTTCTATCCTATAGTAATTCTCAATACAAATTCCGGTCCAAGGGGTGTCGACATCGCATTCAATTTCTCTATTCGAGTAACTGATCAATCATTTCAAATCACTCAAGATCTACTATGTACCCACAATGTTTACCATTTTTAGGGGCTATAACGGTAACATCCCTATAGACTTCACATCCATATCTTAATCCTCAATAATATAAATTCTTACTAGCAAATGGGGAATTTCTCCTATTTTCCTCAGTTTCTCTCTACTGACATGTTTCATTTTATCATCAGTCATCACAACCTGTTATTCTTCAATACCAATACTGGTCTACAGATCCTGGGATTTATCAATCGATCCATCCACCTTATTATCATACAATTACTTAATTTCAATGACTCACTCTGCATTAATAACTCCTTGTTAAATTCTGCGTTATGTGGTGCTAATTTGTGTAGCTTCCAAGTTGATATTCCAATTGTTCTCACCCTTTATATTAAGACTTCAAGAGTCTTGCTTAAGTTCTCAATTTTTTGAATTGATTCCTCGTAAGCATATGGGATTTTCATCCAATCTACAAGTCTTGAATTTAAAATTTCCTATCTCCAATAGTATGTAAAAAATTAACTATTCATGTATGAATTTCATATTCTACATGCATGAGCAAAAACTAAAATATGATACTGGAGGTAAGAGAAATACCTATTGGCATAGTAGGGTATTAGCCGTATTTTCTGCTATAAACGACTAGCAACCTTTTGGTTGGCGCTCTTGACTCATTGAGTAGGGGCATTGGCCCTCAGTATGGCCAATCTTGCTGCAAGTGGTGCATCTGTGGAAGTATTGGGGAAAGTCCTGGCGTATAGGAACTTGGGATCTTTTTAGGGGTGGAACTCCTTAGAGAGTTCTTTCGGTTTCCCTTCATCTTAGACCCACAAAAGGGGCTGCCACTGGCTCATGCTGTTACACCCCAATTCTACACCAACTAGAATGGTGTGATGAACCGTTAATAAACCAACGGTTCAACCAGGATCTCAAATAGGCTATCCCTACCATGTTAAACCAAAACACATTCCACATTAATCAGAGATAATAAAGTAAATAGTGAAAGTCTTACAAATAATGAACTGAGGTATAGTCATGATAAATAATTAATATTCCATTTATCTCCAAGAAATCAAAATATTATTTAATACATATTACAATTATCCAAATACGAAAGTTAAACACTAAGAGTATCCATAGTTGGGTGCTTGCTTAACAAATCATAATAGTCCTCCACAGCTTGCTCATCATAGCTACCACACGTTCATATGTTGGCGTGTCGACATAATCTTCAACCATAATACCTGCAACATCAGAAACTAAAAAGAATTGTGCGCGCGAAGTTCAGCTCTCTAACTTGAGCTCAGTGAGTCAACAAAACAATGCAACAAACATAAGCATGCATTCAATTCACATCTTTGGTCTGGTTCATAAGTTTGCAATGTGCAGTAGAAAGGATAGGTGGCCACTACCCCTCTATACACGAATGTGTGGAACCGGCCAATGGATCAAACACCATTGCCACCCCCACATGTAACCACCATGTAATAGGGATAGAGCTAAAGTGCTTAGGCTGCACCGCATCACACTTCCCCTGATGCCCTACCAATACCAACACGTAAGCCCAGGCTGCTGAGGGCTTGCAAACTGGGCTCACAACTAACCAATCCTAATGTCAAATAGTATATCCAAGGCCTCACCCTAGCATCCCTCAATACGTCCGTAAAGATAAAGCTAAGGCCCCCCGACAGAGTCAGAGACTACATGGTCCGAGACCACCTCCCTGATGCCCTACAACGTAATAGTTCTGCTAAAGTATTGGCGATACGATGATGTTAGTGGACAAGACTTGACTAGAGATAGAGCTAGAGTCTGGTAACTAGGATGAACCACAGTTTCACGTCCTCCTCCTGATGCTCTACTAGCATCAAGTACACTAACCACACACATACATTCACATGCCTATTCCTAACATCATCATCATCATCATCATGTTATAAATAAATGAAATTAAATATGCATGAACAGTAATAACAGAAATAGTGGATGACATGTGATATGCATATTACATCATACAAACATAGAATCATTCATGGTATTGGACTCAAAAAATAAAAATATTTTATTATTAGCCAATTAGTTTAGGTCTTGTTCCCTTACCTTTGACTGCTAGTAGATCCTCATTCAATCTTTATAATTTACTTTTAAATCACTAGAAATACCTAACAAGTTGATAGATTTTAATTAGAATTAATTCCAATATATTTAAGCTAACTGAAACTATAGGGTCGCAGGTGGGGTAGCACCTTGGGTAACAGTTTCTATGACCATAGGGGTAGGGTCGCAGGGTAGGGTCGTAGGTGGGGTCGGATACCATTAGACCCTACGTGAGACCACACCATCCCTGGGACTTCCCGAGGGCATGTGGACGATCATATGGTCTCGTAGGGTTGGATATCATTCGACCCTACATGCGACCACACGTATTCTGTGTCGACCATTAACTCTACAGTCCATTCCTTCATGTTTAGATCCTTTGGCATACTATCATGGTCCATTCTATGATTGTTCTATGGCTCAAAACTAAAATTTATACACCATTCATGATCCATAATGATTTCATACATGGAATCTCTTGGAATCTATCCATGGATGGATGATTTGGGTTTCTCCTATTCCTATTTTTTTCATAAACTATTCTATGCTCTCTTATTTAGGTAGGGAATTAGGTTCATACCTTAATTCAGAGGTTTCTCTGAACTTCCTCTTCTTCCTTAGTCTTCTTCTTCAAGTTTCCTTCTCTTCTTTTCTTCCTTCTCTTTCTCATTCTTTCACTTTCAATTAGGGTTCTAAAGGAGTAAAAGTGGCTAAGAGACGTCCTATTTATAGAGGAAAACCCAGCATAATAAGTCCCAACGATTTTAGGAAAGATCCCCTTTGAATTAGGAAGGTTTCCTAATTTTTGGATTCTGTCTGCTATCGTAGGGTCGCATGTAAGGTCGCAAACTCCGTCGACCCTACATTTTTCTAGTCATGCGACCCCACGACTTAAAAGTCATGGGTTGGACTCTTTTGAGGTGGGGTAGATCATACCTGTTTAGGCATGCGACCCTACCCTCATATTTGACTGTTTTTGGGTTAGACTTCATACCTGGTCTTGTGGTTTCTTCACGCACTTGGTCCACTTGGCTCGACCATGATAGGTAGACCTGGTACAAGGTGGTAAGACCGGTTAGTTAGATACGGGTCTTACACATGCTCCCGGGGAATGTAGTTGGTCAAAAAAGCTTTTCAGAAGATGTCCCATGTAATGACACCATGACGTTCCTTGAGTACCAGTTCCACGCCAAGCCATTAGGCGTAAGGTTCACCCTCTAGTTGGTACGTGGTGCACATGACCTTGAGTGCGTCAAGCAATTGTAGATTCCCCATGACTTCCTTTATGGTCTGAATCCAATTTGGTGGCTGTTCCATGGAACTGCATCCCCTAGTAAATTTTTTAGGCCTTTCCTTTAGGAACTAGTGCATGGCTTTCAACGGTGGGCTTTCGGTTGAGCCAAATGCATTCTTCTACGGTGTATTTGAAGCCATTGACAAAGGTTTGTGTTTCGACCTAGAAAAATTTAACTGTTAATCATGTCACGAATAAAAATGTTTTAAAGATAACATCATGCAATGAAAATTGATAGGCTCGAGGTCAGCAATAATGGTTTAACAATGGCATTGCAGATGTACAAGCAAATAACATTTAAAATGGAGTGACAACATCAAAAGATAGGACGTGCGGTAGTGTGTCCAACTGCACGTCTATGTCTTCGGGGTTTAATAGAGGCAAGACATGTTTGTCTCATTTCCTTTCATTTTTGCCTCGGTGTGCGACTGAAAGAGCACACAACTTTATCATATTACCTCTTTTTGAGGATTATTTGGTGATCTAGGGGTTGTATCTCCTCGTTCATCATCCATTCACATTGTCAAGGTAACTTTCATATTCATTTCTCAACAATTCCTGGGATAATATCACTTGTAATGGTTCAGAATGATGGGGTTTTGTTCCAAAATCACTTTAGGGAGTTTCCAATACACTTATCCTCGTGTTCATATTCATTTTTATTCATTCATATAAGTCATCCACGTGAAAGTCACAATTTATCACTATTTCTTCAAAACTTACAATCAGTTTGCTTATTGCTTGTTCTCCTTCCAATCATTAGTGCACTACCACCAAAATCGTTTCATAGATCATTCAAACATCAATTCAAAAGACATTTGTTTCTCAAGCAATAATCTCTTTTCAACTTTGGATTTTCCCTATTTCATTTCAATGCTTACATTGACTTTTTTAAATTGATAATCGACACCATTTATAATTTTCTTATGATCATCATCTTGTATTGGTGCAGTAGTTTCATTTTGTATTCCATTGCTAAAATTTCTTTCCTTCGACAGGTTTTGATTGCCTTGTAATTGCCGATTGCAATGACATCTCCTGGCATTCTGATTTCTTTTGGAAAGGAGTCATATGTTGCAGAAGAATTAAGACTTGTCTCGTCTCGGTCACCAGGGTATGACCATTGACAGTTTTGGTCAACAGAGGTAGCCAAAAATTGTGCATAGACTGGTTGAATCAGGTCATTTTGTGAGATGCGTTGAATTGGGAAGGTTTACTATTCGTCGAGCATTCATCGATATGGGTTGGTTACCAATTCTTCAATACCAGATACCTACATGTTCTAACCTTGTGAGGCAGTTTTATTGTAATCTTTAGGTAGAATAAGGTATGGACAACGGTGCACGCGATTCGTCCTTATAGATTTTTTGTTGGATGCTAGGACGAAAGATTGTCTTGGACATTCATAGTCTTGCCTGTCTTTTAAATTTCTCTGTAAATGGAGAACTTGTTTATGTGGAGCCAAAATTTCCAGTTGTAGCTGAGTGGGAGCTTGCAACATTACGGAAGGAGATGATGTTGGGTTCCAAATTATGAGAAAGTAACTGTCAACCAGTTCTCAAAGTATATAGTCGCATTATCTAGCACAACATTGCTCCCAGAAGTGGTTATAAGGATGCTATTGTGCATTTATGCAAGTTTGTTGCATAATGCATTACTGTGCGACACAGCTCTATCTTCCTTACTTGATCTTTAGAACATTGATTACTTTAACGCTTTATTCTCAGTCTGGCAGTCTTCCTTATGGATGGTTGCTCACTCACTTATTCATTTAGGTGGGGATAGACCTTCCTCAAGATGATTGTTTGGAGCGGTCCATCCATTTTGACTTTGGTTAGAATTCATTGCTTTGGCTCAGCATTCTAGATGTTGTTCTTATCCATGACTAGTTGAGGGGACTCCTCGTCCAAATCCACAATATTGGCGAAGATCAACTAAGAAAATTCAACATAGGGTAGTCCCATTCTTATCTAGGATTGAGTCGGCTTCAATGGCTGATAGTAGTGATCCGACATACATCCCTACAAATTTTTCTCTTGCTTAAAGCTCAAAATATAAGGCATTGTTAGCAATTGAACAAGGAGGTATGCCACCGTAGTAAAAGGTTTACAATGATGTATCACAAGTGATGGTTCCTCAGATTGCGGTTCTTGATGTTATGGAGCTGCAAGATGTGTTCATAGATGCTCGTGCTCTAGTGTCTATGTTACAAGAGTACTATCATAAGACACAGATAAGATTATCATCGTACAAGATGTGTATACTACAAGGCATCTTAGGTATGGAGCAACGTGTGATTGCGATTGAGAATGTGATGGTGTAGTTACGTGAAACTCTTAAGATTACTAGAAAAGAGGTGTTCTCTTTATGGAGTGCATTGACTTCGGTAGTTTTAGTAAAACCTGTTCATACTGAGGTAGAGGTGAAGACTACGGCAAAACATAAGAGACTACACAAGCGTAGAATTTGATCTGTGACTGAGGTTCTATACATGATTGAATCAAAGAAGGAATCATTGGTAGTATCCTTCATTTGCTTACGAGCTTGGCTCGATTGGCTTATTTTGTAGTGTGAGTCTAATCTAACAAATGGAAATGATGCTTCTCAGCCTTTCATTTCTATTTATCAATAAAAGTCTAGACTCATAGTTTGCCATCATTTACTTGCCTCATATTGTCTACGAGTAAAGGTTTGAAGTTAAGACTATCTACCCTTCACATATAAATATTGTTCACCTGACACGGATTGTCTCGTTTGGTTTGTGTATTATGCTTTTCAATTTCTGTATTTGTTCTTTGGTCTCTTCCTACATCTTATTCTCATTTATGTATTATATTGTTTCATCTAATGTCAGAATTTATGTTTTTGTGAGTAATATTGATAGTGAAGTATCATGACATGCTCTGATAGCAAACATTGTCATACATTGTTCCCAACGTATCGGTACTATGGAATGCAATGGGATCTCTCCGTCCTTCCAAGGTACAAGAAATCCCCTTTTAGGATCGCACATCACGGTATTCCATAAATTAACCCCAAAACATTTATTTTAAATTTAATCAAAGTAATATGATCATCTCTAATTTCCAATTAAAACATTTATAAAGAAACCAGAAAATAATTATGTAGCGAAAGTCTAATAACTAAAAACCAATTATTATATGTTGACATATGAGGATATAAAATTAACTCACCCAAGTTATTTAATTTCCCATAATTATTGAAGTTTAAATAAAACCATTAAGGCTTTATCTCAAATCCAAAATAATTAAAACCATTATCCAATTATCCAGAATAATTCAGATTAAAGTGATACCATTATTCTAAGCTTATTCAAAATGTAAACCCAAAGTAATAAATTTCCAAAGCTAAAGCAATAACAAAATTGGATCATCCTAGGCCTAGAAGTAAGTCTACGCATTGCACAATGGATCAGAGATCTCCTCCTCAGGTTCACTATCTTCATCATCCATGCCAAATTAATGGCACACCAAAATGTCAATCGAAAAACCTACAACATTTAAAAATAGTTTGTGTGCACAAGGTATGCTCAACCACTGAGCTTGGCAAGAAAACTAAACTTGAAATAAGCAAATACATTCAACTATCAACTACGGTCAGGTATGATAACTATGTGTGCCAGCTCAGGATAACCTATGCAAGGAGTCTCCAGGCTACACTGGTCTTCACTACAAATGGTGCTGACCAACATATGGAGAATAACAACATCCCTAAGTATGGGAACGTCATTATGGTACAAGCCTGAATTATGCTGACCACTTGACCACAACTCAGCCCAAGCCTATATTACGCCAGCCACTTGAGGAGATGATAATCCCACTAGTAAACTCGCCCGCCCACCCGTATTACACAAGTCATGGGGAGTATTGTATCAATGTTCATATCACATTTTTTATCGAAACCATGCCATTGCATAACCCCTAATGGCGAGGGATACAATTATACGGAATAACCTCGCCAGGATTCTAGCCCCATCTGGTCCCCACATAGGACATCGTGACTTAGCTAGTATACATATGGTCAATGCAAAGCCGCGTCAGTAAGAAATGATGCAAGCATCCCATTCTACCCACCATCCTCCATATTGACTTAACCAAGACCAGCTCTACCTTTCAGGGAGAGGTCATGAGGAGTCCCATTCTACCCTGTTTCCAAACCACTACTAGTATCATTGATTGCACATAGGAGAGATGCAAATGCATGAGCAAACAATATAGTTTATTAGAAGGCATGTTATCACACAAAGGCATGTTATCAATAGCACGTCAACACACAGTTTAATAAATAAAAGAAACATACACAACTAAGGTTTTAGTTTCCTTACCAAAAGATAGAGAGTAACTATAATAAATCCAATCAGGTAGCTGCCTACCAGAGTCCTGGAAACTCTATCAAGATCATAAGCAATAATATTCATTAATGTGTTATCCAATAGAAGTATTCCAGTTTCTCTTTAAGTTTATTATTCTGGTGATCACAGCTCTAGTAGCTTATTTGACAATCCATAACTACTATTTGTTGTTTGTTTGTCAAGTCATAGCATATAGGGATTCATTATTAATTTCATTTGTTACTATTAATAGACTAAGGATAATTTCTAAATTATAATAACCATGATGTCCATACAATGTAGGTGAAGTATGGCTAACACACCATGAGACAGCACACTCATTAGTCAACAATCACATTCTATTAGCCTTAATACTAAGGACTTCTTCTAATGAAGTCAGGGGTGTTCTAACACCACACAAGGGTCATGTTACTTGATTTTAAGGTTCATCACTTGCTGTCTAAAGGTTTCTATCATTTAGAATAGTTAGCAACAAGTAACTCAACAGGCTATCGGGTCACGAATCAAAAAAATGAAGAACGTATAAAAACCAACAAGATTTTAAGGATCCAACCCCATAAATAGGTTTCTAAAAATCCCAATAAGTCACTGACCAAAGATGGTCAACAACCAAGGTTGAAATTTCATACAGCATGTGCCATCGATCGCACAGTTTGACCACCCGGCATGCGGCACGTGCCACTGACCATACGCTTTTGCGTGGTCACCTGACATTACCAGCACCCCAAAAGGGTTACCTACCTTCTGTAAGTTGGGTTTAAGGTCCAAATTCCCAGGGTTGGTTTGTGGTTACTCGATTTAATATGTAAATGAATCCCTACCTCTGACCAACATGAATTACGAGGGGTTTCTTATCCTAGAGGTATTATTTTTGAGTTATAAGCCATGGTGAGAGAACTCATCTTCTCTTCTCTCTCAAACTAAAATGGAGTTTGGGCATGGGGCTTACAGTCGGCTATGGAAGGAGAAGGCTGAGTTCAAATGGTGGGTCCTAGACATGATCCGTCGCCAATCCTATTCACTCCTGGAGGTACGGTGGCATACTGTGCGGCTGATGTTTGACCACACCACCTCTACCAAGCGCTAGACCACCTTTTTGGCACGTCATCTCAAGTGCGTGCGTCCCAGCTCTTGGGGGTCACTTTATTTGGGTCTCAGCTTTCTCCTAAAGCACTTTCATGAGCTCTAATGACATGAGATGTTCAAGATAATGTCCTGGTGTCATCTCGTGAGTAGGTCATCATCGCTAGTCATGTCGATATGATATGATTGCATGTGGGAAGACCCGATACATACCTAAAATGGTCAGATCGTAATAGGGTTTAGGCATGGGTCTTACAGCAGAAATGGCTAAACACATGTTTCATTGTTTAAATTTTCAGCAAGTGAAGGCCGAAAGACAAAGACCAATAGGTTTACTACAATCATTGCTAGAGCCAGTATGGAAATGGGACTGCATCACTGTGGACTTTGTCACTGGACAATCATTGACTCGTAGATTAGTTGACATAATTTGGGTGATTGTAGATCACCTTATGAAGATAACTCTTTTCATTGTGATAAGACCTCAGTATACTTTGGAGGGACTGGATAAACTATAAGTGGACAATATTGTCAGACTCGATGGTGTGCCTAAGAACATAGTGTCAGATAGAAATCCTCGCTTTACCTTTAAATTTTGGCAAGGACTTCAGACAGTTATTGGAACGAAGCTAAAGTTTAACATGCCCTTCCAGCCTTAGAATGATGGTCAGTCAGAGAGAACTATTCAAATCTTAGAGGAAATGATCGGAGTTTGACCAAATGATTTCAAAGAAACTTGGCATGAAAAGTTACCCCTGATTGAGTTTGCTTAGAACAACAGCTATTAGGCTACCATACAGATGTCACCGTACAAGGCATTGTACGGTAGGAAATATAGGACCCCTCTTTTTCGGAACGATGTTGGTGAATGAAGAATGGTGGGGTCAAAATTCATTAAGGAAACTTGTCAAGTAATAGATAAGATTAAAAAGAGAGTCAGGACAGCTCAAGTCTGATAGAAGAATTATGCAGACAATAGACATCGAGACCTTGAGTTTGTAGTAGGTGATAATGTGTTCCTAAAGATATCACCAATGAGGTGCTTGAAACGGTTCAGTAAGAAAGTAATGTTATGTCCTAGATATGTGGGACCTATGAAATCTTAGCAGGACATGGCAAAGTGATATACCAGCTCGCATTGCCACTGTTGATGTCAAGTGTGCATGATGTATTCCACGTTCCGCTATTAATGAAATACATCAGGGATCCGTCTCACATATTTAATGCAAATCTTCCAAACCTAATGGAGGAACTACCATTCGATGTTCTGCCAGCTGAGATCATAAGTCAGAAGGAACAGAAACTCTGAAACTGGGATATCTTTTATGTCAAAGTAACTTGGAGAAACCAAGACATGGAAGAGATCACCTAGGAAGATGAAACCACAATGCAAAAACAATACCCTCATCTATTTGACTCGAAAGGTACGTTCAAATTTTGAGGATGAAATTTCTTTTTAGGGGGGAGTTGTAAGACCCGCACTCCATTGAACATGGTCTAACATGGGTTAACATGACGTAATAGGTCTTCCCATCATAACCGGACCAGAAGAGACGCTCAGGTAATAGGCCACTCATTTAATGTACAAAAAGGAAACTTTAACCTCGTCAGGTCTGACTAGTTGAGGTTGTCTGGTCATATGTATTATGCGATCGGACATGCGACCAGACAAGCATAAAATCAATTTCGAGAATAGAAAAGTTTCCTAGTTTGCTTAGACTATCCTCCTAACCAGGAATGGACTCTGATTAGGACACTACCCCATATATATATATATATATATATATATATATATATATATATATATATATATATATATATATATATATATATATATATATATAGCCTTGTTTTCCCACTCTGCCTCACTCTTTGGATCAACCACAAACCCTAGAAGCTTTAAAGAGGATCTTAGAAATAATTATGGAGAAGTAAAAGCTGTGGAGAAGGAGAACTTACTATCGGTTTCGAATAATGTCGTCAAGAAGCTAACGGTAATCGAAGGTTAAATCAATCGAAAAAATGTAACCCACAACAATCTTGTAAGCACGTAGTAAAACACACCAAACAAAACTGACTATATGCCAAAGAAAACTAACATGGGGAAACAAGCATAAATCAGCTCATTTCAAGAATTGATGAAAATCCTAAAATAACCTAGAACATGGTATCGTGACGGAAACAAGAATGTAGGATACATTGTCACACCCCATTTTTGGACTAACGAAAATGGTGTGATGAACCGTCAATAAACCAACCGTTTAATCAGGATCTCGAATAGGCTATACCCACCATGTTAAACCAAAACACATTCCACATTAATCAGAGATAATAAAGTAAATAGCAGAAGTCTTACAGATAATGAACTGAGGTCTAGTCATGATAAATAATTAATATTCTATTTATCTCCAAATAACCAAAACATAATTTAATACATGTTACAAATATCCATATACGAATATTAAACTTTAGGTGTATCCAAAGTTGAAACGCTTGCTTAACGAATCACAATAGTCCTCCACAGCTTGCTCATCATAGCCGCCAGCTATTCATATGTTGGCGTGTCGACATAATCTTTAACCGTAATACCTACAACATCAGAAACTAAAAATAATTATGAGTTTGAAGATCAGCTCTCCAACTTGAGCTCAGTGAGTAAACAAAATAATGCAATAAACATATGCAAGCATTCAATTCATATCTTTGGTCTGGTTCATATGTTTGCAATGTGCAATAGAAAGGATAAGTGGCCACCGCACCTCTATACACGAGTGTGTGAAGCCGCCCAATGGATCAAACACCATTGCCATCCCATTTGCACCCATCATGGAATAAGGATAGAGCTAAAGTGCTTAGGACCGCACCGTATCACACTTCCCCTGATGCCCTACCCATACCAACACGTAAGCCCCTATTGGCGAGGGCTTACAAACTGGGCTCACAACTAACCAATCCTAATGTCAAACAATGTATCCAAGGCCTCACCCCAGCATCCCTCAATACGTCCATAGAGATAGAGCTAAGGCCCCCCGGCAGAGTCAGAGACTACACGGTCCGAGACCACCTCCCCTGATGCCCTACGACGTAATAGTTTTGCTAAGGTAATGGTGATACGAAGATGTCAGTAGACAAGACTTCAGTAAAGATAGAGCTAAAGTTCTTAGGACCGCACCACATCACACTTCTCCTGATGCCCTACTCGCATAAAGTACACTAACCACACACAAACATTCACATGCCTATTCCTAGCATCATCATCATCATCATGTTATAAATAAACGGAATTAAATATGCATGAACATTAATAATAGGGATATTGGATGACATGTTAAAGGCAAAATACACACATATAAGCATAGAATCATTCATTGCATTGGACTCAATAAATAAAAATATTTTATTATTAGCCAATTAGTTTAGGTCTTGTTCTGTTACCTTTTGTCGATGGTAGTTCCTTGTTTAAGCTTTGTAAATCAATTTTAGATAACTTGAAAACCTAATAAGTTGATAGATTTTTAATTAGAATTAATTCCCAAAAATTTAAACTAATAGAAACTAAGGGGTCGTAGGTGGGGTAGCACCTGGGGTCTCCGTTTCTGCGACCACAGGGTGTAGGGTCAAAGGCTAGGGTAGCACCTGGGGTCTTAGTTTCTGCGACCCCAGGGTGTAGGGATGAGGTAGGGTCGGACATATTTTGACCCTACGTGTGACCACACCCTCCCAGGAATCTTCTCGAGGGCATGTGGTCGGACATTTGGGTCTCGTGGGGTCAGACGTCATGCGACCCTATGTGCGACCACACGTGTCATGGTCGACCTTTCACTCTTAAGTTCATTCCTTCATGTTTGAATCCTTTGGCTTATCTTCATGGTCCTTTCTATAATTGTTCAATGGCTCAAAAATACAATTTTATTCACTATCCATTGTCCACAATGATTTCCACCATGGATTCTCTAGGAATTTATCCATGGATGGATGACTTGGATTTCTCCTAATCCTATCTTCTTCATGAACTATTCTAGGCTCTTAAATAAATCATGGGAATTAGGTTCATACCTTAGGTTTGCGAAAGATTCAGAGTTTTCTATAAATTTCCTCCTCCTTAGTCTTCTTCTTCAATTCTCCTTCTCTTCTCCTTCACTTCCTCCTCTTCTCTTTCTCTCTCTTTCAATTAGAGTTTTAAAGGAGTGAAAGAGGCTAACAGATGTCCTATATATAGAGGAAAACCCTCCATAATAAGCCCCAATGAGTTTAGGAAAGAACCCCCTTCGGATTAGGAAGGTTTCCTAAATTCGGTTTTTGGCTATTTCTGTGGTTTCGGACATAGGGTGGCAGAATCTATGACCGTATGTTTTTAAAATGTGGGACCTTATGACCAAAATTCATGGGGTTTGACACTTTTGAGGTGGGGTCGCTCACATCTATTTAGGCATGCGACCACACACTCATATTTGACTGTGTTTGAGTTAAACTTTATACTTGGTCTTGTGGTTTCTTCACCCACTTGGTCTACTTGGCTCGACCATGATAGGTAGACCTGGTACAAGGTGGTAAGACCGGTTAGTTCGATACAGGTCTTACAACTCCACCACCCTTAAAAGAAATTTCACCCTCAAAATTTGAACGTACGGATCTTACAACTCCCTCATCCTTAAAATAAATTTTGTCCTCAAAATTTGAATTTGCTTTGGAGTCAATAGGTGGGAATTCTATTTCTGCATTGCATCTTCTTCCTCCCATGCACTCTTCTTCGCCAGGTTACCTTCATATAATAATTATCCCAGCTTTGGAGATGTTGTACCTTACAACCAGTGAACTAGGTTGGTACCACTTCAATAGTTAAATCTTCTACCTACTCCAGTGGATCAATGGTCAATACCTTTGATATGGATCTCCAATATACTTCTTCAATAGAGACACGTGAAATACGTCATGCCCACTAGACATGGACAGCTGTAATGCTAATTGATATGTAATTTTTCTACATCTCTGCAAAATTATAAGGTCCAACACATATATAGGCCCCCACTTTCCCTTCTTGTTGAACTGCTTCAAACTACGCATAAGTGATATCTTCAATAACACTTTGTCACTTATGGTGAACTCAAGGTCTTGGCATCTCTTCTGACAAACTTCAGCCCACTTGGCCCTTTTTCTTTGATCTTGTCTGTCACTCGACAGGTTTCTTCAATAGACTCAGGTCTTAAAATTCTTCATTGACCAACTTTATTCCAAAATAGAGGAGTTTGACATTTCTACCGTACCATGCTTTATAGGTGACATTCACATGGCAGCCTGGTAGCAACTTCAATTTACGGTAACTTCTCAACTCAAGCTCCTTGAAATCAATTTCACAAGCTCGGGGCATATCTCTTTGGATTTGTATAGTCCACTCCGACTATCCATTGGTTTAAGGTAAAATGTGGTAATAAGTTTTAACTTTGTCCCCATTGTTTTCTGTAGATTCTCCCAAAACATCAAAATAAAGTATGAGCCTCTGACTGACACTATGCTCTCAGGCATACCATTCAATCTGGCAATATTATACCGATATATCATAGTCAGCCGTTCCAAAGCATACCAAGGTCGTATAGCAATGGAAGGAGCTATCTTCATAAGGCGATCAACAATCACCCAACTCCATCAACCGATCTAGGAGTCAGTGGCAAGTTGATGACATACTTCATTGTAATGCAGTTTCACTTCCAGACTGACTTCGATAGTGGTTTTAGTAAGCCATGTTGGTCTTTGTCTTTCAACCTTTACTTGCTGATAATTCAGTCACTGAAACATGCATCTAGCCACAACTACTTCCATTCCCTTCTACCAAAATAACCTCTTCATGTTTTGATATATTTTGTACTTCTAGGATGTACCCAATACGTAATAGAATGGGCTTTTATCAGTATCTTTTATCTTATGATCAGTGTTTTTCACTTCAGGTATGCATAACCAACCTCTGTATATCAGGGCATTTTTTGCATCCTAAATAAGT